>CAWUFW010009376.1:0-600000 GCA_963921515.1 Calotriton arnoldi
TACTTCGTTCAGTTACGTATTACTGTTGGGGACCGTGGGGAGCCCCAATGCCCCCACGGTCCCTGCCAGCTCCCCGCGTCCTGCGGGAGCCGGCATTGCTTTTCCACATGGGGAGCTGCTGACATGCAGCTCCCCGTGTGGAAAATCAATCTGGTTTGGATTTTGGAAGAGAGAGCAGGTTTCCTGCTCTCTCTTCCAAAATCCAAACGACAGTTTGCTATGGCAGGGCGGGAGCCGCGAGGCTCCCGCCACTGCCATAGCAGCAGCAGTGTCCCGGGGGTGGGCACCCGGGACACTGCAGGAGCCGCCCTGGGGGTGGCGATCCCCAGGGCCATCACAGGCTCCAGGAGGGGGGCCGCACGGCCCCCCTCCCAACCAATGCACAGCCCCGGGGAGGTGGTGATCCCCGGGGCTCGGGGGTCCGTAACGGACCCCCAAATTCGCATTATAGTGCCCCGGGGAGGTGGCGGTCCCCAGGGCTGCGGGGGGGCAGTGTGCCCCCGCAAATATGAATGAAAGCCCCGGGAGGGTGGGGGTCCCCGGGGCTTGGGGGCCTTGGAGGCCCCCAAACAATAAAAAGCCCCGGGGGTGGCGGTCCCCGGGGCTGCGGAGGGCCGTGTGCCCCCGCAAATATTTTATCAAAGCCCCGGGAGGTGGCGGTTCCCGGGCTGCGGGGTCCCCTGGGCCCCCGCAATTTTATTTCTGCATGCCCCCGGGACGTGGCCCACCCGGGGCTTAATTGAACGAAGCGCGGAGCCCGCGCTTTGTTTTTGAAAATTTTGGCCGAAATTCGCTGGGTGCGCGAATCTCGCCGATTTTTTTGTTGTTGCTTTTTTGGCCCTGAGCAGGCCTAGGGGGTCAGGGTGTTTCTACCCTGCCCCCTTTTCTTGTTTTGCGCGTTTCTTTTTCTCTTTTCTTGTGCCTCGGTTCTACCGAGGCACAAGATGGCTGCCAACACTTCCTGGTTTGAAGTGTTGACAGCCAATTATAATGCAGCTCGTTATCAGCAGGGTGCGCGGGTCCACTGCGGCCATAGATATTGAAACTTTTATTTTTTGATTTTCTCAGCAACTACTGAACGGATTTACACCATTTAAAAAGAAGGTCTCTTTCTGAACAAAGGGCTACCTTTTTGCCAAATTTGGTGTAAATCCGTTCAGCAGTTTCAGCTGTAACCGTGTCTAAAGTTTCCTATGGAAAGATGATTTTTTGACCTCTATTTTTTGAATTTCTCAGGAACTACTGAACGGATTTACACCATTTAACAAAAAGGGCTCTTTCTGAACCAAGGGCTACCTTTTTGTAAAATTTGGCGTAATTCCGTTCAGCAGTCCGGCTGTAGGCGTGTCTAAAGTTTCCTATGGGAAATAACATGGAGAAAACATGTTTTGGGACCCCCCTTTTTCTCGGCCCCCGCTTTCCGAATCACCCCGAAACTTTCAGGATAGGAGCTGACCGGAGCGCCCCACTAGTTTTGAAAATTTCGCGAAGATTCGTCAACCGGCGCCAAAGTTATTGGGAAAAGAAAAAACGCTTTTCCTATGGAAACTAGTTCCTAACTATAACTATCTACTGGCGACCGCCAGTAGATAATATATTATCTACTGGCGGTCGCCAGTAGATAGTTATAGTTACAACCTATTATCCATAGGAAATCCGCGACATTCTATTTGAAATAACTCTCTTTCCGGTTGACGTATCTTCGCAAAATTTTCAAACTTTGTGGGGCGCTCCGGTCCGCTCCTACCCTGAAAGTCTCGGGGGATTCGTCAAGCGGGGGCCGAGAAAAAAGGGGGTCCCAAAACGCGTTTTCCCCATGCAATTTTCCATAGGAAACTTTAGACACGGCTACAGCCCGAACTGCTGAACGGAATTACACCAAATTTGGCAAAGAGGTAGTTCTTGGTTCAGAAAGAACCCTTTTTGTTAAATGGTGTAAATCCGTTCAGTAGTTGCTGAGAAAATCAAAAGTAAAAAGATAGATATATCTAGGGCCGCGGATCCTCCCGAGCACGAGCTTTATGTTAATTGGCTGTCAACACTCCAAATCAGGAAGTGTTGGCAGCCATTTTGTCCCTCGGTAGAACCGAGGGACAGAAATAAGTGCGCAAAGCGCACAAAGGGAGCAGGGTAGAAACACCCTGACCCCCTAGGTCTGCTCAGGGGTCCCACAAGGACCCCATGGGAAAAATATTTTTTTTTTTTTTAAATCGGCAGGATGCGCTCAGGGAGCGCGAATCCTGCCAAAAAAAAATCGAGCGCGGTCTCCCGCGCTTCGATGTATTGGCCCCGGGTGGGCCAAGTTCCGGGGGCATGCTGGGGGGTTAATTTTATGTGTGGGGGCCTCTAAGGGCCCCCAAGCCCGGGGACCACCACCCCGGGGCTTTATGTATAATGGTGCGGGAGGGCTCTGAGCCCTCCCGCAGCCCCGAGGACCACCACCTCCCCGGGGCTTCTTTTTTTAATTAAAAACCTGTGTGGGGGGCTCCAGCCCCCACACGCCCCGAGGACCACCACCTCCCGGGGGCACTAAGAAAAATTAAAATGGGGGTCCGTTTTGGACCCCCAAGCCCCGGGACCACCACCTCCCCGGGGCTTTCAAAATGTAGGGAGGGGGCCGCGCGGCCCCCTCCTGGAGCCTGTGGTGGCCCTGGGGACCGCCACCCCCAGGGCCGGCTCCTGCAGTGTCCCGGGGGACGACCTGCTGTTTGCAATGAAAGGACGGGAGCCTCGCGGCTCCCGTCCTGTCATTGCAAACTTGCTTGGATATTGGAAGAGAGAGCAGGAAACCTGCTCTCTCTTCCAATATCCAAAGCCGACTGCTTTCCACATGGGGAGCTGCATCTTAGCAGCTCCCCATGTGTAAAGCAATGCCGGCTCCCGTAGGACACGGGGAGCCGGCGGGACTGTGGGGGCTTGGGGACCCCCACAGTCCCCAACGAGAGGCCAGGCCCCGGGGGATGGGGTCCCCGGGGCCATAAGTGGCCACGGAGGGGGCCATGCAGCCCCCCTCCCCAAAGTAAAAAATTGGATTTTTTTTTAAAAAAGTGCAAGGCCGGCCCGGGGATGGGGTCCCCGGGGCCTTAAATGAGCCTGAGGAGGGGGCCACGCAGCCCCCTCCAAATAAAAAAAAAGAGGCCATGCCCCGGGGGATGGGGTCCCCGGGGCCAATACAGGCCCAGGGAAGGGGGGCCACGCGGCCCCCTTCCCGTTTTTTTTTTAAAATTTTAATTTAAAAAAAAGGGGTAAGGCCCTGGGGATGGGGTCCCCAGGGCCTAAAAATAGGAAAAAGGAAGGGGGGCCACACAGCCCCCTTCGAGAGAGAAACGATCGGGCCCGTAGGCCCCGCCCCTTCCTTCACCACTCTGCAAACGCGCCCCTGGCGCGTTTGCAGAGAGAGCCAATTCCCCTTGAATACTGGTGGTCCCTGGGGGCCAACTAGCCCACCAGGAACCTCCAGTATGCGCCAGGGAGCTGCCTTGCAGAGAGGTGTACAGAGGCCACGCCCCTTTTTACACCTCTCTGCAACGCAGCTCTATGGCGCTTTTGGAGGTATATGGTGGGCTAGTTGCACCCCAGGGACCCTCAGGATTCAAGGGAGTTAATCCCCCGACTTAAAACGCGCCACGGGGCGCGTTTGCACAGTGGTGAAGGGAGGTGGCGGGGCTTCCAGGTGACATGTGTGCAAACAGGCCCCGTGGCGCGTTTTAAGATGGGGAATTAAATCCTCTTCAATCCTGAGGGTCCCTGAGGGCCAACTAGCCCAACAGGTACGTCCAGAAAGCGCCACAGAGCTGCGTTGCAGAGAGGTGTAAAAGGGGTGTGGCCTCTGTACATGTCTCTGCAACGCAGCCCCTGGCGCATACTGGAGGTTCCTGGTGGGCTAGTTGGCCCGTAGGGACCCTCATGATTCAAGGGGACTTAATCCCCCAACTTAAAAACGCGCCACGGGGCGCGTTTGCATAGATGTCACCTCAGGCCCCACCCCCTCCCTTCACCATTGTGCAAATATTCCTCTAAAATCAGCCGAAATACGAATTCTGATTTACTCACCTGTTATCAGGAGAGACCTCAGTGCTGTATCTTTCAGCCCAGTACTGGTCCTGAAAAGTAATTTTAACCGTACTTACCAGTAACTTGAATTTCCTTCCATAGGCTAACATTGACTGGTTTCACTTGGAAATTCTTCTAAGTGTGGAGTTTTGGAACTTTAAAATATTCCTCTAAAATCAGCCGAAATACGAATTCCGATTTACTCACCTGTTATCAGGAGAGACCTCAGTGCTGCATCTTTCAGCCCAGTACTGATCCTCAAAAGTAATTTTAACCGTACTTACCAGTAACTTGAATTTCCTTCCATAGGATATCATTGCCTGCTTTTTGCTGAAAAAGTTTCTAAGTGTTGATTTTTGAAACATACAAATATTCCTCTAAAATCAGCCGAAATCCGAATTCTGATTTACTCACCTGTTATCAGGAGAGACCTCAGTGCTGCATCTTTCAGCCCAGTACTGGTCCTGAAAAGTAATTTTAACCGTACCTACCGGTAACTTGAATTTCCTTCATAGGCTAACATTGACTGGTTTCACTTGGAAATTCTTCTAAGTGTGGAGTTTTGGAACTTTAAAATATTCCTCTAAAATCAGCCGAAATACGAATTCCGATTTACTCACCTGTTATCAGGAGAGACCTCAGTGCTGCATCTTTCAGCCCAGTACTGATCCTCAAAAGTAATTTTAACCGTACTTACCGGTAACTTGAATTTCCTTCATAGGCTAACATTGACTGGTTTCACTTGGAAATTCTTCTAAGTGTGGAGTTTTGGAACTTTAAAATATTCCTCTAAAATCAGCCGAAATACGAATTCCGATTTACTCACCTGTTATCAGGAGAGACCTCAGTGCTGCATCTTTCAGCCCAGTACTGATCCTCAAAAGTAATTTTAACCGTACTTACCAGTAACTTGAATTTCCTTCCATAGGATATCATTGCCTGCTTTTTGCTGAAAAAGTTTCTAAGTGTTGATTTTTGAAACATACAAATATTCCTCTAAAATCAGCCGAAATCCGAATTCTGATTTACTCACCTGTTATCAGGAGAGACCTCAGTGCTGCATCTTTCAGCCCAGTACTGGTCCTGAAAAGTAATTTTAACCGTACTTACCAGTAACTTGAATTTCCTTCCATAGGCTAACATTGACTGGTTTCACTTGGAAATTCTTCTAAGTGTGGAGTTTTGGAACTTTAAAATATTCCTCTAAAATCAGCCGAAATACGAATTCCGATTTACTCACCTGTTATCAGGAGAGACCTCAGTGCTGCATCTTTCAGCCCAGTACTGATCCTCAAAAGTAATTTTAACCGTACTTACCAGTAACTTGAATTTCCTTCCATAGGATATCATTGCCTGCTTTTGCTGAAAAAGTTTCTAAGTGTTGATTTTGAAACATACAAATATTCCTCTAAAATCAGCCGAAATCCGAATTCTGATTTACTCACCTGTTATCAGGAGAGACCTCAGTGCTGCATCTTTCAGCCCAGTACTGGTCCTGAAAAGTAATTTTAACCGTACTTACCAGTAACTTGAATTTCCTTCCATAGGCTAACATTGACTGGTTTCACTTGGAAATTCTTCTAAGTGTGGAGTTTTGGAACTTTAAAATATTCCTCTAAAATCAGCCGAAATACGAATTCCGATTTACTCACCTGTTATCAGGAGAGACCTCAGTGCTGCATCTTTCAGCCCAGTACTGATCCTCAAAAGTAATTTTAACCGTACTTACCGGTAACTTGAATTTCCTTCATAGGCTAACATTGACTGGTTTCACTTGGAAATTCTTCTAAGTGTGGAGTTTTGGAACTTTAAAATATTCATCTAAAATCAGCCGAAATACGAATTCCGATTTACTCATCTGTTATCAGGAGAGACCTCAGTGCTGCATCTTTCAGCCCAGTACTGATCCTCAAAAGTAATTTTAACCGTACTTACCAGTAACTTGAATTTCCTTCCATAGGATATCATTGCCTGCTTTTTGCTGAAAAAGTTTCTAAGTGTTGATTTTTGAAACATACAAATATTCCTCTAAAATCAGCCGAAATACGAATTCCGATTTACTCACCTGTTATAAGGAGAGACCTCAGTGCTGTATCTTTCAGCCCAGTACTGGTCCTGAAAAGTAATTTTAACCGTACTTACCAGTAACTTATATTTTCTTCCATAGGAATCCATTGTCTGGTTTTCAGCAGAAAAGTTTCAAAGTGTCGATTTTCACAAACTACAAATATTCCTTAAAAATCGCCTGTATGACTTAAACGCATTCTTTCAACTGTTTACAGGAGATGCACCAGTGCTGGATCCAGGATCCAACACTGAGTAAGAAAAAGTAACGATAACAGTTTTTACCTGCTAAGTGAATTTCCTTCCATAGGATAACATTGGTGATTCTATGAGAAAAAGTTTCTAAGTGTCAACTTTTAAAATACAATAATATTCCTTAAAAATCACGACTGTAACCAAAACGCTTTTACTCAACTGTTTACAGGAGATGTACCAGGACTGAATCTAGGATCCAGTCCTGTGGTTAGAAAAAGTAATCCATAAAGTAACTAATTGGATTTAACTAGAAATTCACATTGAGCTGAATGTTGCATTGTGTTTGAAAATGTGTTGCCCATTGCAACAACTGTAACTACTGTACTTAAAAGTCTATTGCCTATGTGCAAAGTATTTAAACTAAAGTAATTCATTCTGAGAAAGTATTTTTTGTAATGTAATGTATAATGTAATTACAATGTCATTTAAAAAATAAAATATGTAAAAGAAATTGTTTCTAAAAATGTAGTAAATCAGTATGAAAAAAATTAATATAAAAATTAATACATTTAAAAATTGTCATTTAAAAAACCTTTGAAATTCACTGAAAAAACCGTAGGTTTCAGGCACGTTATAGTTACAAATTAGCATTTTAAAAACCTTTGAAATTCACTGAAAAAACCATAGGTTTCAGACACGTTATAGTTAGAAATTAGCATTTAAAAAACCTTTGAAATTCACTGAAAAAACCATAGGTTTTAGGGACAGTTATAGTTAGTTGGACATTGCACTCGTACAAAACCCGTGAAATTCCCCGTTATAGTTAGTTCAGCTAACTATAACTCGCGCCCCGCAATGCACTGCTGATGACGTCACATATTACATCACTCATGACATGGTCAGTGACATCACTGATGACATCACTGATGACATCTCAAATGACATCACTGATGACATCATCCACGTGATAATCTGATGCAGCTCCTCACACCCTAATATAACCTTTGATACACCCAATCTAAATTACAGAGTGCCATTCGCAAAACCATAGACACTCCAACACCAATAACTACATACCCACTCACTGATTCTTAGGTCTACACACACACATCCACTCACTCACCCGTACAGTCACTCATACTTATGGTCACTCAGTACAGGACTATCATATGCACTCTTACTCCTATATAGACACTCAAACACCGCCACTCATCCATAGAGGTACTCACACACCTAGTCAGTCATGCAAATAATTAAACACACTGCCATTTACTCACCTATACAGTTATACACACACCAGCTCACTTAATCATACAAATACTAGCACATTGTTACGCTCTTATACAATCACTGATACAAGCACACACTCATCCATACAGCCACTATCACAATCACTCACTCTACGCTTATAGCTATTTATATACTCCAATACACATATATACTGCCTTTCACATATGTAGTTACTCACACATGTACCACTGGGACATACATTCACTCACTAACACACTCTTACACACACTTACCCACCCATACAGTCTATCACAGATGCACTCTTGAAACCATCCACCCAGTGAATCACCCACTCACACATCTATGCACAGTCGCACACACCCCATCCACACAAACACTCAGGCACCCATACAGATACTCATAGAACCAATCAATAACCCATATAGACACTCATGTAGCTATTCGCAAATCCATGCATCCACTTACACACCAACAGACGGATACAGACATTCACACAGTTTAGTCACTAACCCATGCATTCAGTAAGATACGTTTAATCACTCACTTGTAGAGTCAGTCACGCACGTACTAAATCATCCATTCAGACACTTATACACCCACTCATTCTTCAATACGCCTTTCCCTATATATATTAAACATATTTAAACTTTACAGAAACACACAGTCACTGGATGATGTCATCAGTGATGTCATTTGAGATGTCATTTGAGATGTCATCAGTGATGTCATCAGTGATGTCACTGACCATGTCATGAGTGATGTAATATGTGACGTCATCAGCAGTGCATTGCGGGGCGCGAGTTATAGTTAGCTGAACTAACTATAACGGGGGAATTTCACGGGTTTTGTACGAGTGCAATGTCCAACTAACTATAACTGTCCCTAAAACCTATGGTTTTTTCAGTGAATATATATATATATGGTAAAGTGTCATATGAGTGGAGAAATACATAATAATTTTATAATAAACGCATTTAAATCCTGAAATTTTAAAATATGAACATTTAGTTTAATCAAAATGTAATTGATTACTTTAAAAAATCAAATAAAATGTTTCCGTGTGTATACAGGTTATTTGGTCGATAGTTATTTGAAAAAATATATAATTGCGACTGTTGCATATTTTAATTTTCTATGTGTAAGTAATGTCTCCAATATTACTCACTATGTAGCTAAGCTATATGTGTGTTCACTATTTGAGCAACTTTATAATTCAACAAATGTGTCCATCTGACATTTGTTTACCAGGGAATCGTCCTTTACCCCGCAGTCACAACAACGACCTGCCTTTCCAACTCAGTCACTACCCCGCTGCAACGTTACAACGCATTCCTTTAACCCGCAAGTCGTTACAACGACGTGCTTTAGGGGGTGCATTGTTTGACTGGTGTTGGATGTTTAAGTCGAACACCTTCCCTAATGTTGCGTAGACTGGAGTTGGAATAGTAATTTATACTATTCCAAAGTCCAGCGTCCCCTAAAGCAAGTCGTTGTAACAACTTGCAGTAACGCGTGGTAACAGCGCAGTCGGGGTAGTGACTGCATTGTAAAGGCATGCAGGGTTCCGTCATACAACCATTTACCTATATCATTTAGACATTGCACTTGCATTTTGCAGATATCGACATGATCCATCCCAGGCCAGACAGAGAAGGATAAGATAAAGTAATAAACGAGTGCAGAGACCACACCTGGATCTACAGACAATGCAGAATAGACACATCATTAAGAAGTACAAGCTAACTGCAACAACATAAAGGCATTGGAACAGAAATTCCAATCAGAACTTTTGCCTGACATCAGATTGCCATCCAGTCTTTTGTGAAGATTATGGCAGAGTTCTATTTCTGTGCTACAGCATTTTTTTAAAAATACAGTGGGTGAATCGAATGGGATGTCTCAGCCAACATTTTCTGCTATCCTCAACCCGGTCTTGGATGCTATGCTCAAGCACTTTTATGAGTACATCAAATTTTTCTATGGATAATGCTACACAGAACAATATCAAGAATGAAATGGAACCCACATTGCACTGGTGCTAAGTCATGACCGAAGCAAGTGCACTGTGATAAGAAGCATTTTGATTCCATCAATGTGCTGGTGGTTTGCATTGAGGACCTCTACATCATCATTGTCTGTGCAAGATATCCAGAGTTTACCCATGACTTTCTGATGCTAAGCAAGATCTGCATACCGCTAAAGATGACAGGCCTTGCACCGAGGAGGGCCTGGCTTGTTGGAGAGTCTCAGTCATTATGTTTATGCCATTTTAACTGTTATAAGTGCACAGCCAAATATCAGTTCACTTATGTTTGTGATGATGTTTTTCAAGGCACTCAGAGTTTCTGAGTTGTATCTGACTTTTGGCACATCTGAGGAAACCAAGAACCTCAGGGGACGTTCACTTCAGTGTGGCCATGTGTGAATCAATCCTTTGGGGCATCCTGGACAGGACCAAAAGGGCCCTCCTATGCATTCCAGGTAAGGTCTGCAAGTTTGTGGTGCTCTATAGAATGCTTCACGACATTGCTAGGTGAGGAACATATTATTCACTCCTGATGAGGATTACCTGTGGGAACCTCAGGGTGATGTTGGTGACCTGTCAGCAAGATAACAAAGAGGAGGATACAGGCACAGAACACAGATGTGAAATCATTGTAAAACATCTTTGCCTGATGGTAAGTGGCTGTAATGAATGTGTCATTTGTTGGTCAAGCCTACAGTCATATCCTCTTTGACAATGAAACCTATTTGGCAAAAACTTTATTTTTTGATTGTGTTTTTTTTTTGTGTTTTAGAAGTACTACTCTGATGAATAATGTTTTTAAATTTAGACTATTATATTTTCAAAACAAAAAAAATCCCCATGCATGATTATGTAATACAGAAGTTGAGGTTGCCATGTAATAACGTCCGAATGAACAACAAAGATAAATACATTGTCAGCTTAGTATTCATTATTTTATCCTTTTAATTCTTCCTAGATCATTTCACCCTGTCATCTGCTTGAGCACTAGCAAGTCTTTGAGAGGTATGTTGGACAGATGTTCAGATACATGTTTTGGAGAGATCAGCAGTGCAAGTTGCCTGATCATTGGTGGAATAGTTGTGATTCAGTTTGTGGTACACTTCCTCTAAGATGTGGAGTGATACCGATGTACATGAGTTTCATCAGAGGGATCTGACATATGTTGCGTATCTCAAAGCCTAGAACTCAGACTTGATGCTATCAGCTGTACACTATTTATGGAAATTTTATGTACTTTATACCTGTGACTGGGCATAATGTCTGAGGTAGACATGTGGGCAGCCAAAAGCGTTTGTGAAGACTCAACATATCTCTTATATCTCTTTATATTCAGATATGTACTTCATAATGTTGCGTGTTCTCTTAAAAGTGTCTGTGCGCATCGATGAAGTGTCCTTCTCCTCTGTTGGGGTTTTGGATATCTACATTTTAATATAAAAAATTGCTGTTGTTTCATATACTGGTGCTAATTTTACTATAATTATGTGTAGTCATGCAATGCATATTGTTTGTTTAGATTATGTTTGACAAAGGTATTAACTTTAAGATGAAGTATGTATGAGATGTGACACATTATTCTTCTGTCATTATTTTTATTGTTGTATGGTAGGAAAGGTTCTTCATTATGTGTAGTGGTTAGATTTTCAGGGATATCTATGTCTTGGGCTTTTCTTGTGACCTTTTTAGTTTGTGCTACTAATCTTATTAAATTGGGGATTCCAAGTATTTACCCTGAGGTGTGGTCAGGAACGTTTGGGAATATATTCTTAAATATTCTTGCTGTGGGTTCATGGGAGCTAGTACTTGTTTCTCTAAGGTCGTGCAACATATATCTTAATTCTATCTCTGTTATATTTGGGGGGTGGTTGTGCTCTCTAAAATCAATTACGTCATTTGTAATTGTAGCCCTCCCATAACAAACATTAGCATAGTATTTAGTACATTCCCAATGTATATTTTGGTGCGTGTGCTCTCCTGGCTGTATGTATATCCCATGCGCAATAATAATTTTTGCCTTTCTGGGAGGTGATTACGTGGGTATTTCTGGCAATGTATCTGTAAGTGTTAGAAATATATATTTACTATTTCATGTTCAAAATGTTTAAATTAAAAGTTAAAAAATGTGTATTCCCTTTCACAGTGCACATTTTATAGTTACATAGTTACATTCCGTTAAAACTGCTTCTTTTTTTTCGTATGTTATGTTCAGTCGAGATGTAGGCCAGGTGGTGCTTTTTTCTCTGTTGGATAGAGGTTTGTTTTATTTTTACATTTAAAACAATAGTTCGGTTAATTTTAGGGGTATTTGATAAGCTTTTTAACTTTTAGGGGTTTTAAATTATTTATGATGTAAATTCTATTTATTTACTTTTTCAGTCTGTTTATCTAGTTTGTTGTTAGGGAACTTGGTGTTTTTTTTTAGCAGGACAGCATTTTCATTTGTAATCTTGAAATGGCAGCATATGTTTGGACATAAAAACAAAAAGATTTATTTTAGTGGTTTATTTTAAATTAGCATTAGACAATTAATGTGGGTTAATTTGTAGTTATTCAGTTTATTTTCATTACTGTTCAATGTCGGTATTATGCAGAGTAGCTCCTGGTATGTTAGTGTAGAATCCGGCAGAGGATCGGTTTCGTCTAGGTGTAGCACTTTTGCTACAGGGCTTAGGTGATTGTTCTGCTCTTTTTACAGTGTTTATTTTAATTGTTTGAGTTCTATTGGTTTCTTTGTTTTATGTTTAATTTAATTGGTAAGTTTGAATTGTTTTTGGCAGTTGGTTCCTTATTTGGTGGCTGCTAATCAAGGATTATGTTTAACTGTAACATATATTTCTATATATTAAGAATATTAATTTTATGTGTATAGAATTTATTTAATAGTAAATTGTTCAATTATTTAAAATCATTGTATATTTATTCCAGTTGTTTAATAAGTAAATATGGTTTTAAATATAATTTATATTTTATTTAGTGTTTATTTTGGTTAGTATAATATTTTAAAATGTTTTGTTTTTGTTTGATTAATTTATGGGCTTTTAATGTTAATTATCAGTTTACAATTAATTGGTTATTTTTTAATTTATTTAAACAATATTTTTGAAGTTAATATTGTTGTTTGTGATCTTTTTTTCATTTTTTATATATTTAATGTTTTAACAATATTTTGTTTTACTCTACTTTTGTTTTTGATATTATGGTATTTTAAATATTTTTAATGGTGATACTTTTGTTAGAAATATTTTTATGTTTCTTGTTTGTGTATATGGTGACAATATTTTGGTTAACTATATTTTTTTGGCACTACTGTGGTAAATCAATCATTTTGTGGTCAATATTGTGTCATACAACCGCTTACAAACATTATTTCTATTCAGTATCAATGTTATTTAGATTCAAATTAATATTTTTAAAACAATTTAGACCCTGTAAGATTCTCAGACAATAAAGTAACTTGAATATCGGATATGATTAACCAATAGTTGTTTAGAGTCTTTTTCCAGAAAAAAGAACATGAGCATATGGGAAATGAGTGGTCATCAGGTGGATAAAGATAATAGTCCAGATGCTCACATTCAGACATCACATTGTGAGCCTCTTGGTGGTAGGATTCATGTCATTATTCTCAACTGGGTCAGATGAACTGCCCCTCCAAAGGGCCACAGAAGCAGCCTGAGTTTGAACAGGGAGAATGATTTAAGGAGGCTCCATAGGCTCCTGCTTTCGGTGGTGTTGCCAGCTGGGAAATTTCAGGGACAGAGCTGGAAGCAGATGGTACTTAACTACAGAAAGAGGGAACTAAATCATACACTTCTGCTGTCAGTGGTTTAAAGCCATTCTGCAGCACTGCAGAATGTAGAGTTTGCACAGTCAGGTGATGCTCCACTATAACGTTCTGGGCACTTGGGAGTTCTATAAACTGGCCCATGTGATCCACCTGCTGCTTATCTGCACCGACCATATGTCTATTCATGGTGTTGATCAGATTCTGCCCCTGCCTTTTCCAAACCACCCTCTGACTTTGAGTGAGTGGCCACAGGTATAGTTTGTCCTGGCTGCACAGCAGATGTTATGGATGTGGTTGTCAAAGGAGCCAAGGCTGAGGTGGCCATTGCTGTTTAGAGGGGGCCACAGTGGGATTATGGGCACAGTGATGCTTGTAATGAGGACAGGGCTCTTCTAGATGGGCTTGGTCTTGTGTCCTCAGAGCAAAGGACAGTTTCAGGGTTCAAGCCACCCAAACCTGATGGGCCAGGCTGGTCATTAACATCTTCCTAAACAGCAGAAGTGCTGATACCACTAAAGGCTGGGGAGCTTGTATCCTTCGGCAATGTGGAAACACAGTCAATGCAGATGACTGCAATCTTTTTGTGTCGCCTTGCAAAAATATATATATAAATAATATGACATTTTGGAAATAATAGTTGTTACTATATAAGTTGCAATTTCATACTATTGACCATTGGCCCTTTATTGATGTTGTTAGGGTCAGACACCTCATCACTAATTTTCCTCGCCTTACTGATGGAATTGAGGGGCCTGATCTTGATGTTGAGAAATATACCAAAGAAATATTCCGTGGCCTGTTGATACAGAGTAATGTCTTGTTACTGAATCTCCTCCCTTGCAAATGTCCTTTATTTTTTTATATAAGGGCATGCAATTAATGTGATATGGTGTTTAGGAATGTTATATTAATCAACAGTTTTTCTGAGTTACATGTTCATTTGAAGCATAAGTGATACCCTTGATATGCTGCTAAATTTCCAATAACTTTGGATTGGCCATTTGACAACAAACAACAAGCAGACTTTACAGCTGATAGTTATGATGGTATTTTTACTGATAGTGGTTTGATAAAGCTATCATATGTGTAATTTTATGTTTTTTTTTTCAAACATACTGATATGCTAGGAGAAACATCTGGTTGCATGGTCTCAGTTACCTATTCTGCTCCTTACATTTGCTGACCTATGTGTGTATGCTCCTACATGTGTGGGCAACTACTCAGGGTCAAGACTGATTTGCATATAGCTGGGTCTGAACTGGGGTGGCGAAGTGAGCTAAAAAACGATGATGGATTAAACCCAGATCTGTGACTGGGGGGTGAGTGTTTGAAAAGTTTCAGCATTCTGTCCATCATCTCCTTGTGTTTGCTTTGTTCGCCCTAAGTTGGCAGGGTATGCCCAGATGTGGGTCCCTTGCTCACTTTGCCACTGGATTCAAGCTAGCCTGGCTGATGAGGGGTGTTACCCCAAAACCGGTCTCAGGATGCTTGTATCCGGTCCAGGGAAGACCTGGCTTGGCAGTTCGGGCTGGACTGTTCCCATGAGGCACAGGGTCGAGACTGATTTGCATATAGCTGGGTCTGAACTGGGGTGGCAAAGTGACCTAAAGAGTGATGATGGATTAAACCCAGATCTGTGACTGGGGGTGAGTGTCTGAAAAGTTTCAGCGCTCCGTCCATCATCTCCTTGTGTTGGTCAACTACTCCTCAGGCGTCTTTCATGTATACATTTATGAAGCAAAATTCATGGGCACATTAAATGAAAAAAATTACACTTATCTCTGATTTATTTTCCTTGTTGTGGTGTGCATTGAGTTGTTGTTAATGTAGTGTTATGTGTTGCTAGGACTTATCAAATAAAGAAACTCTTATTATTCTTATCATTTTATTGATGGAGTCTGTGCATGTTGTTTGTGCACATTCCATTTACACCACAGCTTGTTGTCTTACCCAGTGTGAAATGGCATTTGGAGATCCACAGGGCAGGCCTGGCCTACAGGGCCTCAGTCATGGAGTCAAGGGTTGCTTGGCTCGCCTGTCTCAGGGCCCATCCTACTATGTCTTAGCAGATTTGTGCCACACACAACCTCTCAAGCACTTGACTATCAGTGTTAGTAATGGTGATCAATCAGAGGCTTTTCAAGGAGGTGAACGTGGCATACAGTAATTTCTGTATTTCCACATTACTCTTGTAACACAAAATTACTGAATTTGTGTTATTATGCCCACTCCCGTAATTAAGAGTAATTTCAGGCAAAAATTCAGAGCGTGAGCATTTCCTGGCTGCTGCTGTTTATGTTCTGTTGTATTTAGCACTATTTTCTTGGCACAAAATGCATCATTATGTCCATTTTCAAGGCAAGGGTGCATTTTGCACTAAGAATATAGCGCTAAATGCTGGATTACGCTCATCATGTAATTATGTGTGATTCTGTGGTAATTCTCAGCAATTACACTAGGGAGAACTACGTGAGTTACGCATACTCCTGCTCCAAACAACTGTGGATTGTGAGAGCAGATTTATTAATTAAACTTTCAAAGTTTATTTTGTGCGATTAAGTTCGCATATTCACACTAAAGAGGGAAGGAGTAGAGTCTTTAGGTCCAGCACACAAATAACCCTATTGTTACAATAATATAATCAAGTGTATAGTTCCTTTTTAATGCTGGGCCCCTACTCTGAGCCCCAGGCAAATGTGGTCATATGAAGCTCTCTTCTTGATGAAGAAATAATGGAAATATTAAATTAATACATTAATTGCAACATTGCTCGAGACGCCTTCAGAATGCATAATTAATGCTAGCCCAGAAAACGGCATTACTTCTTTGTACATATTAAATATATTAAACCTTTCTGAGTCATCAGCATGAACAGTCCTTGACTTGGTGTAGGAGTGGGTATAGTTAGAACACAGCTTCAAAGGAAATTCCAAAATAAATTATATTTTATTTCAGCACAGCACCACAGAAGAGATCCCATTTGGACTATTTAATGTAAAGGAAGGCATGTAGAGAGAAAAATATACACACAGAAAACTTTCCATTGCGCTTTCAAAAGCCACGTTGTCTTCAGCTGAAAATGCAAAATGAAAAAAGGCCTACTAGATTTGTTGTTTTTGCAGCCTGGTTCTGCTAACTTACAGTCTGGATGTCCCTACTCTGAGCCCCAGACAAATGTGGTTATATGGGGTGTTCTCCTTCAGGAGCACGATGCCCTCAACCACCGAAGAGTGGCATGCTTCATCATCAGGCATGGTCCTCGTTGGGCTGGCACTGCAATGACCGAAAGACCTCTCTAGGGGGCTCTTTGCCGGAGATGTTTTTCGATTCAGCCCTTATAAGTTCTTAATAAACTCAGGGATCTCTTAACCATGCTTAAGGAGGGTAATCTATCAAATTCGAGCGCTTTTCAGGGCTGGGCATAAACTGGGCAAAATCGACGGTATTCCCGCTCACCGCGGGTACGCAGCGCATGGAGCTAGACTTTCCATTAGCATGGTCAACTGACCCAGTCAAATATTTAGGGGTATGGCTGCACAGGGGCCCTGAGGTGGTTATCTCTGAGAATTACGGCCGCGCCCTGACCCACATCACTGATCGAGCAGTGCGATGGGCCAAACTCCCGCTTTCTTTTGCAGACCTCATCGCAGTGGTCAAAATTACATTCTTGCCCAAGCTACTCTATTTATTCATCAATATTCCCATTCGCCTCAATCTTGCGGTGTTCCAATCACTTCAGTCAGCGCTACTGTCCTTCGTGTGGGGAGGCAAGAAGCCTCGATGTAGCTGGGAGGTGCTGGTGCAGCCGTTTGAGTGGGGAGGTTTTGAGGCCCCGGATCTGCGCTTGTACTATCTCTGCGCACAGGCCCAGTTTGCCCATTATTGGTACTTCCCACAGCGGTTCCAACCGCACGTGGCTATTGAGGCCGACGCTGTGCTCCCGTTGGCCCTTGCTGCGACTGCCCTGACTGGCGGTGGGGGTGGACCCAGGACTGAAATTAATCCCGCACTTTGCACCGCATGGGCGTGGAAGATGCTCGCGGCGCGTGCACGATTGCAGTATCTTTATGCCCCGACTCTACCGCTCGCCGCGCACCCAGGTATCTCTGCTGCACAAGAGCCGGCTGCGCTTAAAGCCCTGGGTGCGGTGGGTATAATGCACTTAGGTGACCTTTATAAACATGGCCGGTTCAGATCGCTCTCTGATATACAAGATGGCAAAAACCGTGAGTTGATGCTTGGATTCACTTATGTGCGCGTACAGCAGGCAATAAGATCCATCTCTCCCGACTACCCGGAAGAGCCTAAACCACTGCTGGCGCTGCAGGCGGTGCTAGGGGGGGCGGACCGCGCATGCCTGTTAACGAAGTTGTATAATGCATCACTTAGGGAAAGAGAACAGTGTGACTCCCCTTCATATAACAAATGGGCGGCGCTACTGGGTACTTCTCTGTCGCCGGATATGTGGAAGTTCTGCTGCGCCCTGACAGGCCGACTAACGGCAAACTGTAACCTCCGCATTATCCATTTTAAATACCTGCACCAGGTATACTATACCCCGTTACAACTGATGCGCTTTGGTCTGCGGGAGAGCGCCTGCTGTGTTCATTGTGGGCAGGGGGATGCGGACTTCTTGCATCTTGCATGGAATTGTAATGGTATACACAGTTTCTGGGATAAGATAACGAATCTGCTCATGAAAGTGGTGTTGGAACCGGTGCCATGCACACCTGAGGTTTGTCTATTTGGCCGGGTAAAGTCTCTTAAACCCTGTAACCGTAGACTTGTGGCTGTTTCTACCTTGCTGGCTAAGAGAGCGGTGGCACAGTGCTGGGGCTCTAAACTCACCCCCACACTGAAGAAGTGGGTCCGAGATTTGCTTTACTGCAAGGAGCAACTGGAGTTCTACGCTGAGGAACTGCCGGAAACATCACGACCTAAAGACTTTTGGGCACCGCTCTCCGTGTACCTTCTGAGTAACCCTGATTTATTATAGTTGATGTCTTCCGAGGCTCTTGCTTTGTTTCTCTTGAGACTGCCAAATGTTGTAACACCGCCGAATGTGCTAAGATGGCTGTATGGGGGTCACTGTACCTTTCTTCTAGTGCCATGGGGTTTGGGGGATGAGGGTGGTGGGATGTTCTGAGGGTCGTTCTTTTGCATTATGGGGAACAAAAAACACAAAAGACTTGTGCTGTTGGTAATCCTTTATGTTCGATATGACCCCTTATAGGGGACTCACTGTGTATTCTATCAGCCGTTCAATAAACAGTTTTAAAAAAAAAAAAGGAGGGTAATCAACTAAGAAGGGTAGATTGGTAAATTAGAGGATTAAAATTAACAAGAGATGCCCTAACCTAATGATTTATTAAAGGGGACTGTTCATGGACATAACTGGGCAGACATTACCAGTAGACCCACTACAATGCTTTCTGGGTGTTGCGGCGCATACACCCAAAACAAATATGCCATTAAGTTTGTCAACCTAGGGTATGTGCTAGAAAAACGGTGACTAGCTAATGCATGGAAATCCACCGAGGCTTCACCCACACACCTATGAGACCTACTAAAATTTGTGATGGTTGAGGTGACAATTGGCATTCCTTAGGCATGCACCAGAGAGGCACACCACCTAGAGATGCATGGGACTCATACTTGGACAAATTGAAGGCTAAAACAGACAATGGGCACCAATAGCATTAGCACCTCCCTCACATGCCACTTTCACCAAAAAGTTCATAATGCTCTACACTCCACACTGCAACCAGGAGGCACAAAACTTGCAGTGAGCACTTGGTAACATGCGTCCGCTTCCTACTACCCTCTCGCCTACGCATACACTTAGGCCTTTTTACGCCTGTGACACGGTCCGCACTGATTGGGTGGCCTTGCCCAATCAGATGCAAGGCTGGGAGGAGCCAGTTGTGCCCCCTGGCCTTTTCAGGACGGTCGCTGCGCGGACGCGGTAATCCACTTAACTTTCTGAAACGCGAGTGAGTGCGATTGAGTTGCTCAGGACCACGGTCCCTTTTAGTTGTTTTTAAGTATTCTACTGCTTTTTAAAGTATTCTATTCTTGCACTGTTGCCTCGCCACTTTGACTAGCGCTTTCACCATCATTTTACTTAGGCCTTTTTCCACCTGTGACACGGTCTGCACTGATTGGGTGGCCTTGCCCAATCAGATGCGAGGCTGGGAGGAGCCAGTTGTGCCCCCCGGCCTTTTCAGGACGGTCGCTGCGCGGACGCGGTAATCCACTTAACTTTCTGAAATGCGAGTGAGTGCGATTGAGTTGCTCAGGACCACGGTCCCTTTTAGTTGTTTTTAAGTATTCTACTGCTTTTTAAAGTATTCTGTTCTTGCACTGTTGCCTCACCACTTTGACTAGCGCTTTCACCATCATTTTACTTCGGCTTTTTTCCGCCTGTGACACAGTCCGCACTGATTGGGTAGCCTTCCCCAATCAGATGCGAGGCTGGGAGGAGCCAGTTGTGCCCCCCGGCCTTTTCAGGACGGTCGCTGCGCGGACGCGCCGCTGGCATGCCGAAGGTGCACCTAAGGCAAGCCCGTCGTGCGCGTCCGCGCCTGGACGTCGCCAGGCGCCAGGCACTCTGCCCGTTTGGAGACAAATAGACTGGTGTACTCTTCAAAAGAACTTCTCCAACTAAGAACCACCTGGAACCCATATTAACCAGGCCAGGGGCCCAGTTGACTGCCTGCCTCGCTGTAATCACTGCCGGTATACTGTAAGAAGTGATGGCCATGCCGCTAAACCCCGCTCTCATACTCTTAAAATCCTTAGTCTTAACTGCCGCTCTTTAGTCAAACACTACGCTGACGTATTGGACTTGATCCAATCGGAAGAACCGGACCTTCTGTTTCTCACAGGGACTTGGCTCACCCCCACCAGTGTGGCTGAACCACAGTTGGCACTCCCACAGGGGTATCTAATAAAAACATTGAATAGAGAGGACGGCAGGGGAGGAGGCATAGCAATCATTTACAAAATCATCTACACTTGCAGTCTGACAAAAGAGTTAATTACGGACAGTGAACGTGGTCTTTTTAAAATCTCTGTAAATCACTACTTTACTCTGACGGGACTACTTATCTATCGCCCTCCAGGACCTTTTAAAATATTTGGGATTCTCTCACTAATTTCATTTCTATCCTGGCCGCTAAATCTGCCAATTTTAATATCATGGGGGATCTCAACCTCCATCTTGAGGACCACCACAACAGCGAGACTGCTGATTTTCTAGCAGATCTTGCTGCCTGCCAATTACTGTAATTTGTCTCCGGCTCTACTCACCTGGCAGGGCACCTTCTTGACCCAGTATTCTCTAATATACCTACCCTCAGAGCCCTGCCCCCCCTTCCCATGGCTTGGACTGATCATTTTCTCATCTCTATAGTATTTCACTACGAGAATCAGCCATCACGCACTCACCCTGAGCCTTTGCTAAAACCCCCTTGGCATAAGTTAAACGCTAATCTTCTCATGGACACCTTAAATTCTCAAACGCCCCAACTGCCTGATGATGTTGAGGCAGCTGGCAGCTGTGTCCATGAGTGGCTCTCGCAGGCTCTCGATAAACACATCCCTGCTAAACTCACATCACGGCGCAGAACCTACACCAATCCCTGTTTTAATGAGAAATTGTCCCAGATGAAAAAAGACTGCAAAGTTCGTGAATGGGCCTGGAGATGTAAATACGACCCCGCCCTTAAAACTCAATATCGTTCTGCCGTCAAGACCTAACACAAACTGATCCGGAAATCACGTGCTGACTTTATCACAGAAACAATAAAGAGCAGTAATGATCCGGCCAAAAGTATTTTCTCCTTGCTAAACGGCATAAAAAATCCGCCATCAGCAAGGGCCTTGACTACTTTTTCCAACTCTCAATGTGAGGCTTTAGCCACTTTCTTTGTTAATAAAGTAGAGGAGAGCTACAAATCCTTCCCGCCCATTATTAATAGCAAAAAGCGTACTGATCCCACCAGTTGCCCTGGCACTCTTTTATCTTCTTTTCCAGCACTATCCTGCGAGACACTAGGGACTTTGTTCCATAAAATTAAATCAGGATCTCCAGCGGATCCTTTTAAACCTGATCAGCTTTTACAATTCCTACCCTTACTCCTAACCATGCTCTGTGAATTAATAAACTTGTCCCTTACTTCCGCTACCGTTTCCACTTCATGGAAACACGCCAAGGTCATCTCTCTGTTAAAAAAGCCTACATTAGACACCTCCAAACCTGAAAGTTTTCGCCCGATCTCTTTACTTCCTTTTGCTGCCAAAAATCACAGAATCCTATATTAACTCTATCCTTACTAAATTTATAGAGGCTAATAACATCCTAGACCCGGCGCAGAACGGTTTCAGGCCTGGCCACAGCACTGAATCTGCTCTGCTGGCTGTGACTGAACAACTGCGGAGCACTTTGGACGAGGGCCATACCTCTGCTCTGATTCTCCTTGATCTTAGTGCCGCTTTTGACACGGTATCCCATAAAATCCTGCTGCAACGCCTTCAAGAGATCGGCCTAGGCGATTCTGCTCTTGACTGGTTTGTGTCTTTTTTATCTAACAGATCCTTTCAAGTCATCTCTCCTCCCTATGGCTCCTAGATGCAGCCTGTCCACCATGGGGGTCCCCAGGGCTCAGCTTTGAGTCCTACATTATTTAATATCTATGTCCAGCCCCTGGCAGAAGTTGCTAAAAGCAGAGGCCTTTCTATGGTCTCATATGCTGATGACACTCAGCTTGTCATCTCGATATCCAATACCTCTGACCAACACATCCAAGTTCCGCAAAGACATGATGGCCATTGCGGAATGGATGACGACCAATTATTTTCAGCTGAATGCAAGTAAATCTGAGATCCTCCTGGTAGGCAGGGATACACACCTTTGGAATGACCAATGGTGGCCCACGGCCTTGGGAGTCCCTCCCACTCCTAAGGATACCATAAAAAACCTGGATGTGTGGCTGGATAGCACACTCACCTTTCAGGCACAGACAAAACTAGTGACGGGCAGCTGCTTCGGCCTCTTACGCGGCCTGAGGCCGCTGCTCGAGTTCTTTGACTTTCACACATCATCAAGTCTACCATTCTTTCTAGACTGGAGTTTTGCAAATCTCTCTGTATCTGGGTGCCAATAAGGCAGGCATCACTAGATTACAGAGGGTGCAAAATGCCACCGCCCGTTCCATCTTTGTCCTCCCGCTGTCTTACTCCACGTCCAAATACATACATAAACTACTCTGGCTCCTGGTGGAAAAAATTATTAAATTCAAATCTCTGTGCATTGCTCACAGAATTTTCCATGCCCAGGCCCCTTCCATTCTAACCAATCTTCTTACTCCCTATACACCAGAACGTGCCCTCCGCTCATCACACCAACTACTGGTTTGCACCACCCGTGTCAGAAGAGCCCCGGTGGGCGACCGTTCTTTCTGGGCTCTGGCTGCATCTCTTTGGAATGCTCTCCTGAGCACCATCAGGAACTTACAAGACCATAGGGTGTTCAGGAAGGCAGTCAAGACTTGGCTCTTCCCTTGATTGCTTCCTATGTCTTTGTCGTACCTTTCAGTCTTTTCTCTGCGGATCCAGCGCTGGGACGCCCCGTCGCTGGCGCAGCCATGCGCTCTGCAAATCCGATAACATAACATAACATATAGACAAGACACTATGGTCATATCACCCTAACCTCCTCTCCCCCACTAGACCACAGTACACCTCTGAGACATGGTGTGACACACGATGATGGAGGTCTGCAGTTCACTCTACAAACTAAGGCTAACATGGCTCCACGTGTTTAAGATTACAGCGTTTCAGCCCCATTTGGGCAGTTATATGCTTCGTCAACAAGAAGTCACTGTTGGCATTGCCACACACTCCTTGACTCACGCAAATGCACTCCCTTACAGTTTCACAAATGAGGGAAACACACTAAATGGCAACAAGGGAGATGTTTATGTGGGATACAGTTTCTGCATACCTGTTCTAAGCATGGACATTATGTAACTGGCTCTGACTAGAAACCTACTTCTGAAATGGATGTATGCTGGACAAAGAAAATCAAAAATGCCAATAAAGATCTACTTGTCAAAAAAATAGAGTGTAAAACACCAACATATTTTGGCAGCAGAGGACGGTTTTACAACCTGGAGCATATTTGATACAAGATCTTAAAGAAATTTGCACCTCCAAAATTGTTAAAATTAGGATTCTGGAATTGTGTGGAATATACTGCCAAACTGATCCTGTTGAGGTTGTCTCGAGTTGCATTACATAAGTATGAATAGGGCCCTTTGGGAAGTTAGTAGTCTTGGATGTGTTGTGTGGGTTGTTAGGCGGACTGTAATAGTGTATTTGTGTTGTCTAGCAGCATGTAGTTTGGAGTGAATTAATTGTTCTGCGGTGTGTTCAATCGTGGGGTTATGTCAGTGGTGTTTTGGGTGCATGTAGTGCATGTGTTGAAGTCAAAGTTTAAATCTGCATTGTCTTGTAATGTTTTACACGAATTGCTGAAGCTCTTGATGAAGAAATATTGTGAATTAATGTAATTTATGTGCAAATGTATTTTTTGATTTATGTGTAAGGTTAGCGGAATATGGAAATTCAAGACCTCAAGATAAATATTAAGGTTGGCTGTGAGAAAAAGCCTGTAGTGTCATATCTGGTTATAGGTTAAAGTCTTATGAAACTCTGAATGGCCTAGCTGTATATGCGCTAATCAGGGCAGTGTTGTTCTTTTTTTTCTGCACAGGGGATAGACACACTTATCTACATTTCAGGGTTTACGCTGGTCGAGAATCAATCTTAGTGTGATTGAAAGTACTCGGATATTTCTTTCATTTTCTTGTGGTGAAATTGACTTTCCGCCCCATATCCTGTAGGCAGACAAATTATTGCATTGCAAGTTTCGTTTTGAAGTCATATTCTGATTGGTTGACTTTGTTTTGTGCTGGCAGCTAGGGTGAGATTACAACGGATGCCAATTTGAATAAGCCAGAGATTCCTGCTAATTGAGGAGACTCTCCACCCCAATTGATACCCCCGTTCATGTGATCCTGGGCCAATTGCTTAAAGAATGGAATAGAATTACTGCTGGCAATACAAAGCTACAGTGTCCTATGTATTGTTTATTCAAAGTGAAAAAGATCCAGAATGTGATGAAGCTGCAGCCTAGACCTGTGCAATTTAAATATATGGAAATTCTAAAAGGACAGATTAGTCAGACTGTTAACAATTGGAAGGATGTGAGATTGCATTTGCAGAAGAAGGCTTGGAGGCAGGAATTGATAGAAACTATAGGTGCTTTCTCAGCGATTACTGAAGAGTTAGTCAAAAAAGATACAAAAGATGACAAAAATGAGGATCAGAAAGGGATAGAAAAGAATGAGAGTGACTTAGAGGAAAAAAATAAGTTTATGGGCAGATCCAACCTTCATATAATGAGGCTCAAGTGCAAGCACAGGGGCAGGTGAGCTAATTGTCAGGAAAGGTAAGGCAGTGCCTAGTTTGTCTTTACATGGTGAGATGAGTAGGGTGGTAATTAATACTTTCAATCTTCTAGGAGATTTTGAATTAACAGCAGAAACAGAAGTTGATGGAGAGAAAATTTCAGATTATAATAAATATGAATTGTGATTTTTGGGTGCAGAATCAAGAAAACTATGCTCATCAAGCATTTGAAAAACTTCACGATTTTGCCAGAAGTCTTCAAGTGGATTTGACACAAAAGAGAATAGGGTTGCTTGTGAGAGAATTAATGATTCCAAAAACATTACCAAATACTCTTATGGAATTAATAGAGGTGGTTATTAAATGGGAAGATTTGACAAAGTTTTTGGAAGAATGCGCAGATCCACCCTGTAAGCCTTGAGCGTTTAAAAAGAGGAAAAAGAATAATAATGTGAGTGTGTATGATTCCGAATTTGATGTGGTTGTTGAAAAGGGGTTTCGATGTTGAGAAGTGCAGGAAGGAGCAGATGTGCATGCACGCTGCTCGAGAAGTGACATCTTTACATTTACTAAGAAATTTCCAAATTTCAGAGAGAAGCATGAGAAGTGGTATATAGAGATAGAAAGAACTGTAAATATTTTTAAAGAACTTTGGACAGATTTGGATGCTTTATTTTCAATTGTTGTGCCTTGAGATTTATGGACTGATTGTAAGACAATACTACAGTACCCAACAGAAGAACTGCAGAGAGAAGCCCTTCAAAGTAAGCCTTCACCAGTTGTAAGTGGAGAAATATAATCAAGTTAGTGAGCAGTTGAAAACAAAGGTTTTCCATAAGCAAGCAAATTGGTCAAAGCTTATTTGACGCAAGAACCAGGTGAATTGATGCATGCATATTATGAGGGATTGTTGCAGATTTACTGACAATATAGAGCAGTTGAAGATCCCATGAAAGAAAGCATTACTGGATTCTTTTAGGCTTTTTTGTTGGGATTGCATCAGAAGATTAGTTTTCATACTCAGCAAAGAGTGATGTGTCAACAGACCAACTGCCACATGCATCAACAGAAGGAATTGCGATTCCTAAATATCGATTTTTAAGGAATCGCTATTTAGAAATCGCAATTCCTTATGCATGTAGGAATCGCAAAATAAATTGCGATTCCCAAACATTACCTAATAGCGATTCGCAAATTGCCTATAGGCCCATAGGAATGAATGGGAATAGCATTCGCAAATTGCGATTACCAAATTGGTAAACGCAAATTGCGAATGCAATTCCAAGAGTGCCAGGGAGCCTAAGGCCCCCCTGATGCACCCCCCAAAAAAGGTAAGTATGCACATGTGGAGCGCACACATGCCCTAAGGGCATGTGAGCGCTGCACACCACTTTGAAAAATGCACTTTTGTGCATTTTTCATTTTTCAAAGCATGCGCAAATTACCATCAACTTCAAGTTGATGTTAATTAGCGTTTCCTAAATGCACAGTTTGCATTTAGGAAAAGCTTGATGCATCGCAATTTAGGTAATTGCAATAAATTGCGATTCCCTAAATGCATTAGAAATTTAGGTAATCGCAATAAATTGTGATTACCCAATTTGCAAATTCAAAGCCTTTGATGCATCGGAAAAGGCCTTTTTCCGGTCGCAAAGGGGCCGATTCTGCGAATCGGCCCGTTTGCGACCGGAAAAAAGCTTGATGCATGTGCCCCTTAATCTTTAGATGAGATTGTGGCATCTGTGAAGTATTGTAGTGAATCTTGTGATGCTAAGTAGAAATCAACAAAGGAAAAATTGATGATGGCTTAGACAAAGTTTTTCTAGAAGGGTGGTCAAGGTGGTTTTCAGGCACCTGGTATTGATCCTGGAGCTGGAGATGGTGCTGGTGTTGGTGTTAGTGTACAAGGCAATGGTGCACAGTTTATGCAAGGTTGTAATGGTGGTCCTTGTGTCCGAGAAAGTGGCGTGGTGAGCAGCATGCGTAATCACAACATTAATAGTGCACAAATGAGAAATGGCCCACACCACATCAGGGGAAAGACTGGCTATTTAAAACAAGATTATAGGTTTAATCCAGATAGATGGTACTCTTGATGAAGTGTGCAAAGGGATGTTAATAAAGAGACTCTTTTGTTAAAACCTAGTGTTCACACTGTTGGAGATCAGATTTTCCTTCAGAATGATTTCAGAACCTTTCCATACCTCTTAGGAGCACTTTTTCCCTTGGACTTTGAGAGGTTTAGACCTCTATGCTTATTCCTGTTAAATCTTTCTGAGTGTTACTTAGGCTAACACTTACTACTCTGACCTCAAGAAGATTCTTGACCGAGCTTCTGCAGTGCTGACACCTTCCCTTACTTCCTATACTTAATTTTTATCACTTTCTGTACTTCTTTAGATTTTTTATATTTTTCTGCAGTCCCCTGACTTTTGAGATCCTTTACGTTCCGGAACCATCCTCTTAGCTTGGACTCTAATTTAGGCAATTCTAGATTTACCTATGTATAGACAAGAAAATCTGAGACTCTTCTCTGAGCATCAGATATTACTGTTAATCTTTTGTATTGCTGTGACTGAACTTCTTGTTTGTTTAATACTGGTACGCCTAGACTTCTTTAGGAGGTTGGGTTTCCCAGTTGTTATTCTGTATCTTTATAGCGTGGTGCTGAGAGTCGTGTACCCTAACTCGATTGCTAACTTGTAATAAACCTTCTTAACTATAGTTACTGATTCCTAGTCCTTATTGTGTAGCCAAATTGGTACAATGTTAATTAAAATGTATTGATGTAATGTTAACTTCCATCACCTCTCAGTCAAGAAGAAAGGTCCATCAGAGGACCAATGTTAAGAGAGTTGGCCCAAAATGCTGCATTGGTATACTAGAACATAGAAATGTTTCTGTTGCGTATTTTAGGGAAAATACTTATGTTAATTTGCTTTTAGACTATAGGGAGATTATGAACATTAGTAATTGTTATGTTTGTACTTACCTGTCTACTTGTGTTACAGAGGGAGGAACCTACTATCATCTTCTGTTAAGCTATGCATTGTTGTGTAGTATTTATTTTTCAGTTTTATTGGAACAGCATTTCTTGGCATAGTTTGAGTCAGTATATCCACACACAACACCTTGGAATTCTCCAAGGGAGGGAACTAGAGGCTACGGGGTGTTCAGGGTGAGCTGGCCTCCAAGCCTATCATGCGCACACAAAAAGGAGCTACTCTGAATGATTAGTAGTTGAAAATGCGACCAAATCCTTACAAAGCACTGAGCACTAAGTCAGTGGAGTGCTAGGCATCTCAAAAAATGTAAAGAACTGTCCTCACACACCACCAGGTGTCATGCTTCATCAGTGGCAGTCCTCACTCTCTAAAAACCGAGTTTGATAGAGAGCGGGCCTACACCTGGAGGCAGGGAGGCACTTCTAGAAATCTAAGTGGGAGCCCGTGAGTGAGTGATTTTAAAAACCAATGTACGACCCCAAATACATTTATTCACTGGGTGCTACTTGGTATTAAAAACTGAAGTGTGGGGATTGGTGGAGCTAGTACCCCATCACCACCATTATCGTCAACATGTTTCTGCCGTTGGCCCAGAAGGGTCCGTGGCATTCATCAGGACAAAGAAATAGGGCTCCTATCTTACCAAATATGGTCAGATGTTACCACTGTGTTAGGGTGAACTGTGTCATACTCTAACTAAACGGTGTTTCTTAAACCTGTAAAACAAATATAAGGTTTTTTCAGAGAGATTCCTGATTGCATCAAGAAGGAATAGGAGACATAAACACCATGCATATATCAGAAATGCATGTGAGTGTGAAACACGTGACACTGCAAATGTGGAACATATAAATTCATTAGTTTTGTGAGACCAGATCACATTCTTACCCCAAAATAGGGTCACCTGGTGGTGTGTGAGTACAGTCCTTTACATTTTTTGAGATGCCTAGCACTCCACTGACTTAGTGCTCAGTGCTTTGTAAGGATTTGGTCGCATTTTCAACGACTAATCATTCACGGCAGCTTCTTTTTGTGTGTGCAGAGTTTGAATCAGACCATGAATTGTCACTTCAGGAGTTTTCTGGGATTAGGAATTTGGCTTCTGTTGAAAAAGAATAATACCCCCATTATGTTTAGCAACTATCAATATTACTAACGAAAAGAATGTGGGTAAATTGAGTGATGTGGAGTGTAACATTTTTAGCAAATTTAATGAAAGGAGAATGAAAATTACTAGAAATGCTGATGAGACGACAGAGATTCAATTGCAAAAAAGTTAAGGAGAAATTTAGAAATTCAAAGATGCATTCTGGTGTTACACCCCACAAAAGGGGAGTTCCATACATGACATGAACACTGCCAGGGTATGCGTTGTGAAGGCTGTGCGATTTTAAAAAAAGCAGTAGTTCATTGGCGCAAGCTACCTTCAGGAGGATATGGGCTAATTGAGAACAGGACATTGAGAACAACAAGTCCCATGCCGGCAAGCATACCATGTGCGTGTGTGGGCAGAACTAGCCTACAAAGGTGTTTCCGCATTCCACGACACTGCCAATTACTCCGTGCGAGCAGCATTGCTGTGAAGGTCCAATGTGTTGTCCGGTCCAGTAAGGGTGCTTCGCACCAAGCTCTCATTTTGGCAGTAGTGCTGTGTATTTGGAAGACTTTGGAATCATGAGTTCCACTTGGATTGACTTGTGGTCTGTTCCTTGTTTGGGGCACATTTGTTCAGTAGTATTTTCTTCCATTGGAGAATATCACGTATTGTGGACTCATGCGGAAGAAATGTAAAGTGCTTTCAAATGTTTTTCGCTTTGCTTGCTGCAATTTAGGGTGCATTAACAATGGGGATATTTAACTGTTCAAATTTAACAGACCATGTTTGGGAATATCCTTTGTGAGCAAGACTGAGCTTAAGTTGCAGAAGAGAGTATTAATTGACTTAATCATCACTCCAGATTTTATAAAGGCTACATTCTGCTATGCAAGCTCCATTGTCTGTTTATGAAGGATTGCTGAGACATTCATTGTTGGTACAGTGCGTGACTTTATGTAATCTGATTTCTACTCACTATGATCATTGTGCTATGAAGATAATATTCACATGCCGAAAGGAGTAGTAATTTCTGCTTATTTTGATTAGCCGCCTTCACCAGGAGCATTCCTGGATATTGTTCTTCACCCCTGTGATGCTAGGCGAGTGGAATGTCTGGGTAGGTGATGATTTATATCTATGTATATGTATATATATATATATTCACTGAAAAAACCATAGGTTTCAGGCACGTTATAGTTAGAAATTAGCATTTAAAAAACCTTACAAATTCACTGAAAAAACCATAGGTTTTAGGGACAGTTATAGTTAGTTGGACATTGCACTCGTACAAAACCCGTGAAATTCCCCCGTTATAGTTAGTTCAGCTAACTATAACTCGCGCCCATAATGCACTGCTGATGACGTCACATATTACATCACTCATGACATGGTCAGTGACATCACTAATGACATCACTGATGACATCACTGATGACATCATCCAGTGACTGTGTGTTTCTGTAAAGTTTAAATATTTTTAATATATATAGGGAAAGGCGTATTGAAGAATGAGTGGGTGTATAAGTGTCTGTATGGATGATTTAGTAGGTGCGTGACTAACTCTATAAGTGAGTGATTAAACGTATCTTACTGAATGCATGGGTTAGTGACTAAACTGGGTGAATGTCTGTATCCGTCTGTCTATTGCTGTGTAAGTGGCTGCATGGGTTTGTGAATAGCTACATGAGTGTCTATATGAGTTATTGATTGGTTGTCTGAGTATCTGTATGGGTGCCTGAGTGTTTGTGTGGGTGGGGTGTGTGCGACTCTGTGCATAGATGTGTGAGTGGGTGATTCACTGGGTGGATGGTTTCAAGAGTGCATCTGTGATAGACTGTATGGGTGGGTAAGTGTGTGTAAGAGTGTGTTAGTGAGTGAATGTATGTCCCAGTGGTACATGTGTGAGTAACTACATATGTGAAAGGCAGTATATATGTGTGTTGGAGTATATAAATAGCTATAAGCGAGAGTGTGTGATTGTGAGAGTGACTGTATGGATGAGTGTGTGCTTGTATCAGTGATTGTATAAGAGCGTAAGAATGTGCTAGTATTTGTATGAGTAAGTGAGCTGGTGTGTGTATAACTGTATAGGTGAGTAAATTGCAGTCTGTTTAATTATTTGCATGACTGACTAGGTGTGTGAGTACCTCTATGGATGAGTGGCGGTGTTTGAGTGTCTATATAGGAGTATGAGTGCATATGATAGTCCTGTACTGAGTGACCGTAAGTATGAGTGACTGTACGGGTGAGTGAGTGGATGTGTGTGTAGACCTAAGAATCAGTGAGTGGGTATGTAGTTATTGGTGTTGGAGTGTCTATGGTTTTGCGAATGGCAGTCTGTAATTTAGAGTGAGTGTATCAAAGGTTATATTAGGGTGTGAGGAGGTGCATCAGATTATCACGTGGATGATGTCATCAGTGATGTCATCAGTGATGTCATTTGAGATGTCATCAGTGATGTCATCAGTGATGTCACTGACCATGTCATGAGTGATGTAATATGTGGCGTCATCAGCAGTGCATTGCGGGCGCGAGTTATAGTTAGCTGAACTAACTATAACGGGGAATTTCACGGGTTTTGTACGAGTGCAATGTCCAACTAACTATAACTGTCCCTAAAACCTATGGTTTTTTCAGTGAATTTGTAAGGTTTTTTAAATGCTAATTTCTAATTATAACGTGCCTGAAACCTATGGTTTTTTCAGTGAATTTCAAAGGTTTTTTAAATGCTAATTCCTAACTATAACATGTCTGAAACCTATGGTTTTTTTCAGTGAATTTCAAAGGTTTTGTAAATGACAATTTTTAAATGTATTAATTGTTATATTTATTTTTTTGATACTGATTTACTACATTTTTTAAACTATTTATTTTTACATATTTTATTTTTAAATTACATTGTAATTACATTATACATTACAAAATATACTTTCTCAGAATGAATTACTTTAGTTTAAATACTTTGCAAATAGGCAATAGACTTTTAAGTACAGTAGTTACAGTTGTTGCAATGGGCAACACAATTTCAAACACAGTGCAACATTGAGCTCAATGTGAATTTCTAGTTAAATGCAATTAGTTACTTTTATGGATTACTTTTCTAACCACAGGACTGGATCCTAGATTCAGTCCTGGGACATCTCCTGTAAACAGTTGAGTAAAAGCGTTTTGGTTACAGTAGTGATTTTTAAGGAATATTATTGGATTTTAAAAGTTGACACAAAAACTTTTTCACATAGAATCACCAATGTTATCCTATGGGAGGAAATTCACTTAGCAGGTAAGTAGTGTTATCGTTACTTTTTCTTACACAGTGGTGGATCCTGGATCCAGCACTGGTGCATCTCCTGTAAACAGTTGAAAGAATGCGTTTAAGTCATACAGGCGATTTTTAAGGAATATTTGTAGTTTGTGAAAATCGACACTTTGAAACTTTTCTGCTGAAAACCAGACAATGGATTCCAATGGAAGGAAATACAAGTTACTGGTAAGTACGGTTAGAATTACTTTTCAGGGTCAGTGCTGGGCTAAAAGATGCAGCACTGGGTTCTCTCCTGATAACAGGTGAGTAAATCGGAATTCGTAGTTCGGCTGATTTTAGAGGAATATTATAAAGTTCCAAAACTCCACACACAGAAGAATTTCCAAGTGAAACCAGTCAATGTTAGCCTATGGAAGGAAATTCAAGTTACTGGTAAGTACGGTTAAAATTACTTTTCAGGATCAGTACTGGGCTCAAAGATGCAGCACTGAGGTCTCTCCTGATAACCGGTGAATAAATCGGAATTCGTAGTTCGGCTGATTTTAGAGGAATATTATAAAGTTCCAAAACTCCACACACAAGAATTTCCAAGTGAAACCAGTCAATGTTAGCCTATGGAAGGAAATTCAAGTTACTGGTAAGTACGGTTAAAATTACTTTTCAGGATCAGTACTGGGCTCAAAGATGCAGCACTGAGGTCTCTCCTGATAACAGGTGAGTAAATCGGAATTCGTAGTTCGGCTGATTTTAGAGGAATATTTGCACAATGGTGAAGGAAGGGGTGGGGCCTGAAGTGACATGTCTGCAAACATGCCCTGTGGCGCTTTTAAGTTGGAGAATTAATTCCTCCTCAATCCCGAGGGTCCCTAGGGGCCAACTGGCGCACCAGATACCTCCAGTATGCGCCAGAAAGCTGCGTTGCAGAGAGATGTTCAGAGGCCACGCCCCTTTTTACAACACTCTGCAACGCAGCTCCGTGGCGCTTACTGGAGGTACCTGGTGGGCTAGTTGGCCCCCAGGGACCCTCAGGATTGAAGAGGATTTAATTCCCCATCTTAAAACGCGCCATGGGCCTGTTTGCACACATGTCACCTGAAGCCACGCCCCCTCCCTTCACCACTGTGCAAGCGCGCCCGTGGCGCGTTTTAAGTTGGGGATTAAGTCCCCTTGAATACTGAGGCTCCCTGAGTCCAACTAGCCCACCATGTACCTCCAAAAGCGCCACAGAGCTGCGTTGCAGAGAGGTGTAAAAGGGGCGTGGCCTCTGTACACCTCTCTGCAACGCAGCCCCTGGCGCATACCGGAGGTTCCTGGTGGGCTAGTTGACCCCAGGGACCCCCAGTATTCAAGGGGAATTACTCCCCTTCTTAAAATGCGCCAGGAGTGCGTTTACAGACTGCTGCAGGGAGGGCGGGGCCTCCGGCACGATGCCGGGCTTTTTTTTTTTTTTGCTTTTTTCTGCCTAGGGGTCCTTGTGGGACCCCTGAGCAGACCTAGGGAGTCAGGGTGTTTCTACCCTGCCCCCTTTGTGCGTTTTGCGCACTTGTTTCTTGTGTTTTTTTTTAATTGGCGGGATCCGCGCACCCTAAGCGCATTCCGCCGATTTAAAAAAATAAAAATACTTTTTCTGCCCAGGGGTCCTTGTGGGACCCCTGAGCAGACCTAGGGAGTCAGGGTGTTTCTACCCTGCCCCCTTTGCGTTTTGCGCACTTGTTTTACTGCTTTCTTGTTCCTCGGTTCTACCGAGGAACAAGATAGCTGCCAACACTTCCTGGTTTGGAGTGTTGACAGCCAATTAGCATGCAGCTCGTGGTCGGGAGGGTGCGCGGATCCACCGCGGCCATAGATATCGAAACTTTTATTTTGGATTTTCTCAGCAACTACTGAACGGATTTACACCATTTTTAAAAAGGGTGCTTTCTGAACCAAGCACTACCTTTTTGCCAAATTTGGTGTAATTCCGTTCAGCAGTTTTGCTGTAGCCTTGCATAAAGTTTCCTATGGGAAATTGATTTTTCACTCTTATTTTTGAATTTATCCGCAACTACTGAGCGGATTTACACCATTTAAAAAAGGTCGCTTTCTGAACCAAGCGCTACCTTTTTGCCAAATTTGGTGTAATTCCGTTCAGCAGTTCGGGCTGTAGCCGTGGCAAAAATTTCCTATGGGAATTAACATGGAGAAAACACGTTTTGGGACCCCCCTTTTTTCTCGGCCCCTGCTTGATGAATCACCCCGAAACTTTCAAGACAGGAGTGGACCGGAGCGCCCCACTAGTTTTGAAAATTTCGCGATGATTCGGCAAGCGACGTCAAAGTTATTGGGAATAGAATGTTACGGATTTCCTATGGATAATAGGTCATAACTATAACTATCTACTGGCGACCGCCAGTAGATAATATATATATATATTTATTTATATATATATATCAGTATATGTGAGCCTTTCTGTAAGTAAGTTAGGTAAAAGGAAGATCTGACCCATTGTTCTTTTATGCCAGCATGCAATAGTATGGACTTTGGTTAAACCAATTTTCTGTCCTGGTGATCCCCAAGACAGTGAATGTTGGAATTAATTTCTTTGTTTCTTTGCAGGTCTAAATGACATTCTAGATACCAACATATATAGAGAGTACCCTATATAGATGACGTGCTGACTTGTGGTATACCTTTTTCTTTAGGTCTCCTTATCTGCTGTTCTCTTCCTATACTTTCCTCACTTGATCACTTCAATAGTCTGCGCTATTACAGCAATCAGACTTGTGTCTATCAAGAGGTGGACCATTCTGAGCATCATTCCGATCCTGAGAATTCATTGAGCTGACATCTAGACTTAGATTAATCAGGAGAAGAAGGGGGGTATTTGCATGATGCTTAAGAAATATGATGATTGGAAAGCTTCAGAAATTATTGGAATGAGTAGGCACAGTTATAGTTATATAGTTAGTAGAGATTATATGTTGGGTCATGATTCTATTTTTAGAGGTATTTAACATGGCTGTGGTGAAGCAGCTTATTTTAACAATCCAAGTAACTGGTTAGCCTCCTGTTACTTAGCATTCGGTTTTTTTCTGGGCGTGTATCATATGGGTGAGTTGACTGAAAAGAAAGAAAAGAGTCTTAAAAGAGTGAAACATGGAATTGGCCAAATTGCTTATGGATATATTCGGTGTGTTGATTCCTTCTATTGATGTGGCTTTAAATAATGTGAAGATTGGAAAGCTGTCTAGTTTAGTAGATCAACTGGCTACTAATCCTGCTGGTACGCTGACTTGAATTAATGAAGAGATGTTTGCCATCCGTGCAATGATTATCCAATACCGAATGGCTTTGGATATTTTGCTTGCAAAAGGTGATGGTGGTGTGTGCCGTGTAATAATGCTTTTGCCATATTGTACGTCTGTACCTGACAATAGCATGCTAATTAATGAATATATTAATAACATGCTTAATGTTTCGGGTGAAGCTAAAACCTTGGGAGAGACTGGTCCTTCTGAAGCGTTTGGTTCATGGTTTGGTACAATTGGAAAGGAAATGGTATGGTCACGTGGGTGGAGGTTTAGGCCAATATTTGTCAATATTTCATGCAACGCAACTCAGCAAGCCACCTTGCTGCGCTGCATGAAAGGGGGGGGCAGGAATGCACTGTATTTAACATTATGTGGCACATTCTTGCTTTCTACCTGCGCTGGCGCACAAACTACTGCCTACTGGCAACGCAGGCACCATTGCACCATGGCGCAAGGGTGCCTGCATTACAGGCAGGATTGTTTTTGTGCTGAAAGGGAAACCTTCCTGCACAAAAACAACCTGGTGATAAGGTGGCGTTCAGGTCCCATAGTCAATATGGTCTGGAACACCGGGTGCATCTGAGGCTCTCCTCCTGTGAGATCCCAGAGGGTGTGGCAGGTGTGGCTTAGTCACCTATGTAGGAGAAATTGCCCTGCCAGGAGGCCTCTGTCCACGGTCAGCTGATTGAAGGTGTGAAGTTGGCCCTCTTCGAAGAGGTTGCCTTCCTCGAGCTGCGGGTGATCCGTAGAAGTCTGTAGCCCCCCTGGAGTGTAATAGCCACCGCCACATGGCAGGCCTATCAGGGGCAGATTCGGGCATAGAGTGGAGTCTCCCGTGAGAGGCGGTGTATCTTTGTCATGCAAGTCATTGCCACCACTACCTGCAGGGGCCAGGAGGAAGAGGGTTGTGTTCCCAGGGAGAAGTAGATGCTGGAGTGCGGGCACCGGAAGGGACCCATTCTCTGGGCTGGTCTCTGCAAGGTAACACCCTGTTGTCCAGGGGGACAACCATTGGGCTTGTGCTGCCAAATATTAGGCCTGATAGAAAGGAGCCCCCAGGCCTCCACGGTCCACTGGTAGTTGAAGTTTGGTGAGAGCGACTAGCCTGCGCCCAGATCCCCATATGAGGGAACACAAAAGTGTGTCAAGTTCCTTGAAGAAGTATAGTGGTGATATAACCAAGAGGTTTGTAAAATAATAAAGAAGGCATGGCAGAATAACCAATTTCCCCAGGGCGATTTTGCCAATGGGCGCCAGTGGTAGGGACCACCAGAAGTGTACCAGGGTTTGTATGCCCATCAGGGCCCTGCGGAGGTTCCCATCAAAAAGTTCTTTGAAGGTGTAATGTGTATTTTACAGTTCATTATGCTTTTTATATAAGTTTTGTATCTGCTTTATTTATTCATAACATGTTACTGGCATGCAGTATGGTGTGGAGCCTCTAAATGTTTGTATTTTTCAAGAATAAAGGCAATATCATAGAATTTTAATGATTCAGGGACTCCTATTAATAAGCAAAGAGTTATATTCCATCTTGCTAAACTTAGTCTTAGTATAGTGTTGCATCACGAATCATATTTATCAGATAATGAAGACATGAAGCTTAAGAAGCTAGAGATTGAGTAGGTCAGTTGTATGTGTCATCTTCCTAAAATAAAAATGGTACTATAATGATCTGCAATTAGGATGTGGAAATTCAATTATTCTCTCAGGAATCTGATTAAATCAGAAAATGGATTAAAGTTAAATTCCTATCACTATTTTTATTGCAAATGGTGCAACCCAATTGGATAATTGTTTTAGGGATAACTAAGGCATTAAGTGATTTGGACTTTAGCTCAGACAATTTGATTATTGCCGATGACTGCAATCAGCTCATGAATCCATTAATAGATTTACTTTTACTCCTAATGATACAAAAGGCTTTTAAGTGGACCTTATACATCAAAGAGGTTTAGTTAATTCTCAGAGACTTGCTAATCCAACTGGCAGAGAATACTCTATATATTCCCCTGGTCATAACTCGCAGACTAGATTGTCCAAATTTTGATAAGCTAGACTTTGTCTCGATGTCAATAAAATCACAAATTTGTCTGATTCTTATTTCGGATCATGCATCTGTCTGTGGATTTTCAGACTAAATCATTCTACTAAAGCCAATAGGCTTTTACTAAAATATAATGATTCATTAGTGTTCAAATCTTTATTTGATGATTTTTCCGAATTTAATATATCAGCAAAATGTATTTTCAAATATTATGGGACCTGTTTAAGGCAGCAGCTAGGGGCCATTTAATTAACTATGCTGCTGAAAATAAATCTGAATAGCTGTTGAGAGAAATTAAGAAACTGAAACTTATTTATTACACAACAAGCACTTAAAATGTTGCTAGATAATTTAACGAAAGCTACATTAATATTTTATAACTCTATAGAAAATGCTTGTGGTATCCTCAGAATGAATGCCAAATACTACGGGGACAGAAACTTGACAGTTAAACTTGCTGCTAATTATTTGAAGATAAAGAAGAAATGCAATAAAATAGAATCCTTAATTAACACTAATGGTGTACCTGTGTTTCAAATTCCTTTGTTGACTATTATAAATCCCTCTATTCTCAAGATAGTAATCCTTTTCCTAATGAAATATTGGCCAATATTTATCTTAATTTCATAATAACCCCTCCCCCATATTGATTTTTCTGGGTTGGAACCAGACATTGCTCTAGACAATATTTTGAAACTTTGCATTTGTTAAAAAGGCAAATCCCTGGGTACAGATGTTAATTATATTTACATTTTTCCAAAATCTTACATTAAAGATTGCTTAATAAATATCATATTTAATATTTATACAAAAAAAATCTGCTGGCACATTCTTGGAGGCTGTGATATTTTCAATTCCATAAGATTGTAATAGCCCCAAACTCTAGGTTTTCAAGAACAATTTCCTATACACATATTGAGAGCAATAGTTTTGCAATGAGTTTGGTACCTTGCTTAGAATATTACTTACCATGCTACCTGGCCCATAGCAATGCAACTTTTCAAAGGGTAGGTTGTCTTTGGACAATACAAGAACATTTCCCAACATTATTCACAAAGTAAAAAAACTGACTCACCTGAGGCTGCCATAGTATTGTCAGTCAAGAAAGCATTTGATCATGTACTGCAAGGGCAGAGTAGGCAGAGGCACTAGTCAGGCTTAATCTTTGTAACTTTTAATATTTATTCCTACAGGTGACCCATTCCTTTTCACAATTAAAGAAAATAATGAAATTTGTAGTATTCAATATGGTCATACTCAAGTTGAGCTGGATGTTCATGGGGATGATATTATATTGCATATTTCTGGCCCACGTCGGTTAATACCTGCTTTCATTTCAGAGGTTACCTATTTTTCAATATTATCTGGGTATAGGCTGAATGTTGATGAATCAGAAATACTATCACTTAATAAATATTGTCCTAGGTCCATGTTGGTTTCTTTTGCATTATCCAGGAGTTATTTTTAAAAAAAAAGTATATGGTCCTGTATGTCACTAAAAGAAATGATTCAATCTAATGTTCACCATGTCCTGCAAACAGACCACTTCTTAATACAAGAATGACTTCATTTACTTTATAATGGTGAGGTCTTTTAAATTCTATTAAAATGATATTAACTCCTATGATTGTATAACCATTACCCATGATTCCACTAAATATCTCAAAATTCCTTTTAGAAAAATTGATAGGAGTCTCTTGAGATTTCCATAGAATAACAACAAAGTACAGATTTCTCTTACAAAATTAGGAAAAACAAAATTGGAGTGTAGTGTAAATTTTCCTAATTTTCAATTACATTATAAAGCTTTTTGTCATAAACAAGCAGCTTTTGTTTAGTTTGTAAAGGCGTATTTTAACTCAATATTCATGGATTAACATGGAAAAACATTCTATTACACACTTTTCTTTTAAGGAATATATTACACTTACCCAAGCCCCTAAATCCATTTTGACAGACGTGTGGCCATTTTGAAGAATGATGATACACAGAGTCTCTTATTTTTTCCAATATGGCACAATTAAAAGATTACACTACAACACATCCTTTTTTTACCCATCTTGGAAACATAAGGGGATAATGTGTGTCAACCAATTAGTGAACGGAGAGTCAGTTAATCCTTTTCCTCAATTGCAAATTATTTTTGGTCTTCCCAATTCAGCAAAACTACTTATTTAAAAATTGGCACTACAAATAAACTTTCTGATCAAGGGGGCACCAACGAACACAGGTCAACATCTGGAGTTAATTGATTTCTCTCAAGATATTCTAAAGCCTTGTTAATATATAATAATATGCCAATACACACAACTTCACTCACACATTTTCACTCACACAACCACACACTATTGCCTAGACACACACACACAAACTGTAGGGCATGCAACATCATACTGACTACTACCAAATATAGAACACCATCTCACACACACCATGACACATAACATTACAGCTATCCACATATCATCATATCACTCTCACACACCAGGACCAGCACAACACCAAACATTAACCTTCCCAAACACACTGCCAGGCTAAGGCACACCATCATTCCATCACACATACCCACAACCACCACCACCAGAGAACAAAGACACCACATGCATACATAAATCACATGAAAACTCACCAAAACAAGTGATCACACATCATCAAGAAACATACATACACTTGGTGTAGAACTCATACTTTCATCTCACACATCTGTCTCACACATGCCATCACCAGACCAAAACACATCACACATCGTCATGCACCCACAACAAAAACATGCACAAAACATAGTACATGCAAGGTCACATAAATCATCGTACACTCATACCAGGACACTTTCTGCCCCAACACTGAGGGGTGTTGTTACACAAAGGGGCAACATCACAATTCAATGGCCAGAGCTCATGCTACAGCAGTTGTGACATGTCTTGCATGGCTGGACATGGACCCATGTTTCTTAATTGCTGTTGATGTTTTTGGACATGGGTCAGGCATCAGGAAGATACCATCCTCTGCATTTGGAACATGGTTCTCCTCTTTGGTATTTTGTGTGTCACTTGTAGAGGTAAGACAAATATCACCATTCTACTGATGAGATGAACGTAGAACAGTGTGTACCTGTAACATGTTCTGATAGAAGCTGTCACACCTGGTAAAAGTATCTAGTGTTTGTTGCTTGACAGGATATGCATTTGCGGCATACGGATAGACCTTTACAAGTGCCACTGTTAAGTTGACATCTCATGCTTGGTGCACAATTTATGTATTGATGGTTTACACAACAATGGCTTGAATGCAATAGGCATAGCATAAGACTGCGCTCAAACCTATAGGACCCACTACTCGATCCAGGTATTTTGCATACCTGTAAGTTGTGACACAGCAATTCTTTAGGAGTCCCTTATCAAATTCTGAAGGGAGGACAATCATTCTGTGTTACATCACTCAGGCCTCCTATCTCTAGACACCATCATCAACATAATCTTAAACTGTCCTTCTCCAATGCATCAGGTGCAGCTGTTGCCTGTTGCTCAGCCTGTGGGGGATCTTCTTCCACCTGGCTGAACATTTTATATAATACCACATATTGTAGCTTTGTTGCTGCCCCTGCATTGAAAATGCTCCACATCAGGTGCCTGATTTTCCTTTTGTTCCTGGCTGGTTCTTGCTCACCAGTTTTTCAGATAATCCAGGTTCCACCTTTACGCTCTACTTTGGGGTCTGATGGCTCACCGAATTAATGCATCCTTAGCTGGGATCTGTGTTTGACCCCATGTTCACAAGTTCAAATCCCAGTGGCTCCAGTCAACCACCTCCCAAAGTCCATAAAATGAGCTAGGAAACAATGCACATTTGTTATACTGTCCACTTTACAAACATGTTATGTTATGTGCTATCAACTAACGCTTCTCACCCCATGTCGAAGAACAACTGCTGTGCGGTTTCAAAAACATTTTTTACTTCATCCTTCTCTAATATTCAATATGTGGACATACTCTCCCTATATTCAAGGGTAATCTGGAAAGCAAAATCAAACTTTTTAAGGAAAAATGTCCCCATTCCCTAATGGAGAGTGATGCACAAGTTACTAACTTGTGTAACGATATATCTGTAAGAGACAGTAGTTAGTGACAGATTCCTTACCTTAGAATATCCCCAGGCGTCAGGCTGGATCCAGAAAGTTTTTTGCGTAGCAGTACCCTTGCGCGTCGGTAGGCGGCGTCGTGCGGCTCCGCGTCCGTCGTCGGCGTCGTGATCACCGGGTTGACGTCGCGGGCAGTACTTAGGCGCCGCCCCTGCGCGCTGACGTCAGTTCTGTACACGACTTTCCGCGCCAGGAACGCAGAGCCATGCAAGAAGCTGACATAGGTGTCTGAAAAATACTAGGGCCCTGAAAGGGATGTCCTTAATCCTAGAAATCAGTTCGCAGAACGGGGAGGATGGGTGGGGCAGTAAGGAATCTGTCACTAACTACTGTCTCTTACAGATATATCGTTACACAAGTTAGTAACTTGTGCATCTGAAAGAGACACGTTAGTGACAGATTCCTACCTTAGAATAGATACCCCAGCAATACCAACCCGGTGGTGGGTCTGCGAACAAAGATCAGACAAGGAAGTCCTGGAGGACAGAACGTCCAAAGAAGCCGTCCCTCCGGACCTGACTGTCAAGGCAGTAATGCTTTGTAAACGTGTGCAGCGAGGCCCACGTAGCTGCCTGACAGATAACCGGCAGCGGAACACCGCGGCCCAAGGCCGTGGTAGCAGCCGTTGCCCTGGTGGAATGGGCACGCAGCCCAACAGGAGGCTCCTTCTTAGCCAAAGAATAGCAGGTCTTGATGCACAAGGTAACCCAGCGGGAGATGGTCCTCTTGTGCACCGCCCGACCTTTTTGGCGCCCACGTAGCCAACAAAGAGCTGGTCATCCACCCGGAAGTGTTTTGTGCGGTCAATATAGAAGGAGAGCGCACGTTTTGGGTCCAGACGGTGGAGCCTCTCTTCCTCTCTGGAAGGATGCGGAGGCGGAAAGAAGGTGGGCAAAGTGATGGTCTGCCCAATGTGGAAAGCAGTAACCACCTTTGGCAAGAAGGACGGACGCGTCCGAAGAACAACCTTGTCTGGATGAACAGACAGAAAGGGAGGTTTGCAAGATAGAGCCTGGAGCTCACTCACCCGCCGAGCGGAGGTGATGGCCACCAGAAAGGCTGTCTTCAGAGTCAGAAGACGAAGAGGACAGTTATGTAGAGGCTCAAAGGGAGCGCACATTAAAAGGTAAGAACCAAGTTCAAGTCCCACTGAGGCATCACAAACGGAACAGGAGGGAAGAGGTGAGTAATGCCTTTTAAGAACCTGTTAACAACAGAGGACTTGAAAAGGGAGGGCTGATCAGGGAGCCTGAGAAAGGCCGAGATAGCACAAAGATAACCCTTGATGGTACCCAGGGCAGAACCCTGTTGGGCCAGAGAGAGAAGGAACAGAAGGACCTCAGAAAGAGGGGCAGAAAGGGGATTCACAGCCTTTGCTGTGCACCATGCCACAAATTTGTTCCACCTGCAGGCGTATACCACCTTAGTGGAGGGACGCCTGGCTGCCAGAATCACATCACAAACTTCGGGAGGCAAGTCGAAAGGAATCAACTGCCGCCGCTCAATCTCCACGCAAGCAGGTGTAGACTGGACAGGTTCGGGTGGAGGACCGTCCCCTGCTGCTGCGACAGAAGATCCTCCCGAAGAGGCAGACGGATCGGGGGATCGACGCTCATATTGAGTAGCTCGGGATACCAAACTCTTCGAGCCCAGTCCGGAGCCACAAGAATGACTTGGGCCCGGTCGTGCCGAATCTTCTTCAACACTCTGGGTAGAAGTGGTATAGGCGGAAAGGCGTACAACAGACCGCAACTCCACTCGCGACGAAAGCGTCGCCGAGCGGAGTGCCGCCTTGGAAATTCCAACGCGCAGAACTGATGACATTGCGCGTTCTCTTCGGTGGCGAATAGATCTAACCAAGGCTCTCCCCACTGTAGAAAGAGTCCTTGCGCCACTTCCGAGTGAAGACGCCATTCGTGATCCATCATGCACCTGCGGCTGAGGTTCGTCCGCCCTGGCGTTCAGGGAACCTGCCAGGTGTTGAACCATCAGGAACATGCCCTGATGTTCCAGCCATGTCCAGAGGCGCAGAGCCTCCTGACAAAGGGTCCAAGACCCCACCCCGCCCTGTTTGTTGCAGTACCACATGGCGGTGGTGTTGTCTGTGAACACCTGCACTACCTTCCCTTTGACAGAGGGAAGGAATGCCTTGAGTGCAAGTCGGATCGCCCGGAGCTCCAGAAGGTTGATATGGAGCCGGGACTCCGCCCGGAGACCAGAGGCCTCTGATCTCCGCCTCTCCCATGTGACCGCCCCATCCCAGAAGGGACGCGTCCGTCACAACTGTGTGCTCTGGCTGGGGAAGGGAGAGGGATCTGCCCATGACCCATTGCCGGTTCGAGAGCCACCACTGCAACTGTCTTGCAGTCCCCTCCGAGATCTGGACGTGATCGGACAGGTTGCCCTGGTGCTGCGCCCACTGGAACTTCAGGTCCCACTGCAGAGCCCGCATATGCCATCTGGCATGATTGACCAGCAGGATGCAGGAGGCCATGAGGCCCAGCAGCCTCAGGGTCATCCGTGCCGAAACCCAGGATAAAGGCTGAAAGATCGGAATCATAGCCTGAATATCCCGGACTCGCCGTTCGGGAGGATAGGCCCGAAACTGCGTCGTGTCCAGAACCGCTCCGATGAAAAGGAGCTGTGGAGAAGGAATCAGATGCGACTTCGGCACATTGATGGAGAACCCCAGCGAGTGCAGGAGTTCGGCCGTAGTCTGGAGGTGGGAGACGACTGCCTGGGACGAGCCCGCCTTCAGCAGCCAGTCGTCGAGGTAGGGGAAGACTGAAACCCCTGCCCGGCGCAGATGAGCTGCGACCACCGCCATCACTTTCGTGAACACCCGAGGGGCACTTGTAAGGCCAAGGGGAGCACGGTGAACTGAAAATGCTCGGGGCCTACCGTGAACCGAAGTTAACGCCGGTGGGCCGGCAGGACGGGGATGTGGAAATATGCGTCCTGCAAGTCCAACGCTACCAACCAGTCTCCAGGGTCGAGGGCAGTCAAGACCTGAGCTAGGGTGAGCATCTTGAACTTCTCCTTCCGGAGGAAGCGATTGACGTTCCGGAGGTCCAAGATAGGACGCATGTCCTCCTTGTCCTTTTGGGCACCAGAAAGTAGTGGGAGTAGCAACCACGCCCTACTTCTGGGGTCGGAACATGCTCGATGGCCCTCTTGGTCAAGAGGGCCGTGACTTCCTTCTGTAGAAGCACCAAGTGATCCCCTGACATGCGGTGGAATTGAGGTGGCATGGCTGGGGGGTGGTCTCGAAGGGGAGGGAGTAGCCCCTTCGGACAATGTCCAAGACCCACCTGTCCGAGGTGATGGTGCGCCAGTGGGGAAGGTGATGGCGGACCCTGCCCCCTACTGGCGTGCTGTGCACCTGAAAGGAGGGACTAGGAGGGCTTGGAGACCGCGGACGGGTTGGAGGTGGTGGCCTGACCCGCACGCTGGTTGCCCGATCCGCCACGGCGGAATCCACGTCCTCGGCCACGCGAAGACGCCTGCTGCGCGGGCCGGTGGCTGGGCTGCTGACGTGAAGGGGCGCCCCTACCGTGGCCACGATAGGGGCGAAAAGCAGAAGTCAGCGGAGGGCGTGTAGCAGAAAGGCCCAGGGACTTGGCAGTAGCCCGTGAGTCCTTAAAGCGCTCCAACGCATGGTCTGCTTTGGACCCAAAAAGACCGACTCCATCAAAGGGCATGTCCATGAGAGTATTCTGGACATCCCCTGAAAAACCAGTGGTTCTCAGCCAGGCGTGGTGTCGGAGCGCCACCGTCGTTGCAATAGACCTGCCCAGCGAGTCGGCGGTGTCAAGGCCACAACGTATAGTGTATTTAGCCGCATCCCTTCCTTCCGCAATGGCGCGGGAAAGCAGTGTCTGGACCTCCTCAGGACACTGGGGCAAAACATCCGCCACCGAATCCCACAGGGAGTGGGTATATCGGCCCAAAAGACAAGCGGTGTTAACGGACCGCAAGCCAGCACTGGAGGAAGAAAAACCTTTCTTCCCAAACTGATCCAGGCGTTTGGATTCCCTATCCGGAGGGCGGTAGGGAAGGCGGTTTGGGAAGCGGAGGCTTGGACAACCAAGCTCTCAGGAGTGGGGTGGACAGAGAGAAACAGGGGTCGCCCGGAGCTGGGCGATGGCGTCGTGACACGTTCCGATCCACAGGAGCCTCTGTGTTGGGCTTGGACCAGGCGCCCAAGAGAACGTCAGTGAGGGCGTCGTTAAACGGCAGCACAGTCTCCGCAGAGGAGGCTGCCGGCTGAAGCACCTCTGTCAAGATGTTAGGCTTGACCGTCAAAGTAGGGAGTTGGAGACGTAAGGCCCCAGCTGCCCTACGCAACACCGTACCAACATTGGCTCCCTCCTCCGTAGCCACGGGAGGAGACAGCATGCCAATGTCAGGGGAAGTATCCAGACCACTGGCCTCCCCTAGACTCTCTGTCCAGTCCTCATCGTACTGACAGTGTCGTGTCAGAGGGTCATCAGACCCCTCCCAGTCCTCCTGGTCCTCCTCTGGTTCAAAATAAGGAGGAGGAGGGACAGTTGGGACCCAAGGTCCCATCGGCGCCGGAGCCGGCGTCGAGCGGCGTCGGTCCAGAGCCATGTCCGGAGCCGGAAGGAACTGGGGGACGACGCCGCCCGGAGCCCAGGGCGGCGTCGAGAACGGCACCGGAGACATCGGCGCCGGTGGAGGTGTCGTTAGGTCGACCGGCGTCGATGGGGGTTGTGGAGCCGGGATCGAGGCCGGGGCCGAAGCCGGAGCCGGGATCGAGGCTGGAGGCACGGGCGACGCCGGGGCCGGAGCCGTCGGCGACGCCGGAGCAACCCCATCAGGGCCCGCGGGGCCCGAAGGCGCACCGGAGGGGCCTGAAGGCCCGAAGAGGCGGGCCATGGCCGACAGGAATTCCTGCACTTTGGCCGGATCCGCCCCCGAACCCGGGAAGGGCGGGTATGGCGGGGCGACTCCACAGGCATGTCCGGGGCCGCGGGGACGGTGCCGGGAGGGGCCTCAGCCGAGTCGCGAGACCGGCGAGGCGAAGTCCTAGAGCGATGATGCTTTTTGGACTTCTTGTGTTTCGACTTACCGGACGAAGAAGACTTCGACGCCGACGACCGGTGTGGACTCCGCGATCGACCCCTGGACCTCTCACGCGACCGGGGCTTCCGCGGAGCCGAGTGCCGGGCCTCGAGGAGCTTTCGAGACCACTCTCGCAAAGCTTTCGGGTTAAGGGCCTGGCAGTCGGTACAAGACTCCGTGTCGTGGCCTCGGCCGAGGCAGAAGAGACACTCCCAATGCGGGTCGGTGACGGACATCATCCGCGCACAGGCGCCGCAACGTTTGAAACCGGGCATCCCTACGACACCTTGAGAGATGAAAAAACAGTGAAAAAATTCACCAAAAAGTATGGTCAAAAAATGACCAGGGCACTGCTCTTCCCGGATCTGCGCTTGCTGGCGCGGAAAAAGAAGAACTGACGTCAGCGCGCAGGGGCGGCGCCTAAGTACTGCCCGCGACGTCATCCTGGCGATCACAACGCCGACGACGGACGCGGAGCCGCACGACGCCGCCTACCGACGCGCAAGGGTACTGCTACGCAAAAAACTTTCCGGATCCAGCCTGACGCCTGGGGATATTCTAAGGTAAGGAATCTGTCACTAACGTGTCTCTTTCAGATACCTAAAATATGTATCCGTTGACATGGGAAAAGGTGTGATAGGGAAAAAACATAAATGGGTGTGTGGGGCAAAAGGCAGTCACAGATTTTTGGGCAACATGACACATGAGAAGATTCCAAATATATGTTGTATCCAGTTTGAGACTAAATTCTCTGGTGCTTAACTGTCCATTATTTGGTGAATCAACGGCAAGTCTGATTGGGGAAGCTAAGGCGTTTCAGAGTCTGAGGCATAGTTGGAGTAGGCTTGCTTGCTTAGTTTTCTTTGTTGCAGATTGGCTTCCTAGCCACTTCAATGCACAAGTGATGTATTGCTAAAGGTAATAAAAAGTAGTTCCCAGTACGCCCATCTGGCAAAGATGTCATGGCTGTGTGGCACGAATGGCAAGGGAAGGCCCCTGGACATGTTTGCGAAAGTTAAATGCAAACACTTGGAACAGCGTCTGGCAGAGAGATATGCAAACACTGCATCAAGGAAATGTCTAGTCTTGCCAAGATCTTTCTGAGAGTTAAATGAGATATTCATGAGATGATTTCCAGGATTAGCCTGCTTTTCTCCACAATATCCATTTTGTGGAGTAGGTGAGCTTGATGCCGGAGCCAGTGATATTAATTTGGCCAAACCTGAGCATTTTATGAGATGGGTTTTAGCATGAAGTGTAACTTTCAGGTGCAGGAAATGAGGAGGAAGAGTTTGTTGCCTCCATCGAGACAAAAGAAGACTATGGGGCCTTTTTTATGGTTTAGTGCAAAGAGAACACCACTAGCGAGGTGACAGGGTGCCCTGTCTGCCAAACCGCCTGCTCTATTTTGAGTCAACGGGCCTCATGTTTCCATAGTCGGGCATGCTTTAGCTTCATTTGTGGAAACCTTACACCAACACCCCTACGGACTTGGGGCTTTAGGTGTAAGTACATTAGAGTCCACCCTATTTAGGGAGGATGGTCTGATGTACTGTTTTTCTGTTCTGGACTGACAGGAAAAGCCTAGCGATCCATTCAGAAACAAATATTACCCGAACACTTGAAAAAACTCCCAGGGTATCAGGGTCATTAGTGTTTTGTTTTACAAAAACAAATTCCTTCTTTGGAAGTTGGTGTCTGTAAAACAAAAAAAGTTTGCTGAGCGGCTGCATAAACATAGAGTCTGTTCAGCAAAACTTTCATTACCTTCTGAAGAGCTACTATGGAGGCAGCCTCTGGCAAGGCATAGAGATCTCCACCAGGCAGGTGAGATCTCTAAATATAGTGGACTGTAGTCTGCCAGGGCAGCAGAGTATATCCCGCTGCTACCCTGGCAAGAGATAGTAGAGCCCGTTAGAGTAAAAATTACTCCCTATGTTTTGGACTATAGTGTTTAGAAAAGGCGTTGGGTATGAGACAAGATAAAACCATGCAACACTTTGAGTTTTAGTTCTGTAAAATGTATAGAGTGCAAGGGTAATTATACTGCTACAAGAGGCTTTATATACATCTGATGCACTATGTAAGGGGTTTAACAATGAGGATCTGTGGCATGCCATTTATTAAATATGTGGTCAAGATTTATGGTATTCAGCTCCTTGTAGGTCTTCAGACTATTTTACCTCTTGCTTTTGGGGTAAGTCTATCCCAGGCTTTCTGTCCTTCCTCGCAGGAAAGGTGAGTGATTATTGAGTGATGACACCTGTACAGGCTGCACTGTCACCAACATGATGTCTAGGCACTGCAGACTTCTCAACTCACGTGAATATAAATATCGACGTTTGGGTTGTTTCTAACAAATTGGCATGGATTATGCTAGAAGAAAACTGCCATTTGACAAATTCATAGACATCCATTCATCATATTGGCAGGGGTAGCAGAAGTGACATCACTGACTCTGTATAAAATCACCGGATTAACCTTTTGTCCCTTCCTTGGCCTCTCATGAACATCTTATTAGCTTGATGAGTGCTGCTGTAATGAGTAAGAGTGATAACTGCATAAAAACATGGCTCTTAAAAATGCTTACTCTTTTTTTCTAAAACTGCCTTCACAGTTGTCGAGACCAGGGGTAGCCAGGGCAGTGCCAGGCTTATCAAAAGGCAAGCCAGACACTACCTCTTGCGACCCCAAATTAACATCAATGGATAAATTCCAGATGACCGCCCCTGGTTCGAGACACAGCCCCAATCTCTGAGAAAAATTAGCTTTGGGCACTGGCGAAGCAATATTCTGACCTCCATGTGTGAAACGCAAGAGTGCATCATATTTACCTATAGTTCGCACTCAAATATTATTTGTGCCTAATATTACTAAGAAAGGGGTGACATTCATTTAAGAGCATCACATGTAGACAAAACTTGATTAACTTTGTGCATAAAATGTGACTAATAGAAAATATTGTAAGGGATGTGTTAGCGTTTACGAGAAAATAAGTGGTTAACGTGATATTATGATGCTAGTAATTAATGTATCTGGGTAGATTGGAGTCAACTCATTGAATGAAGTTAGAATGTATTAGTAATAACTTAGGGAAAATGATAATGGTGGAATATCTACATTTTATTAACTACAGAGAAAATGTGCATGGTTATGTAATCCAGTGCATCTGATCAGTTGGCTGTCATTTTAGGCCTAACGTGCATTCATTTAACTACATGTGGGATTTATGTTAGCCCAACGCTGTATTTCAGTGCAAGTACACGATACAGTTAACATTTGATTCAGGCTTAACCTTCAATGTGGAATGTTTTGCTGTATTTTGTCTCCGCTGCAGGTGAGGATAAAACCTTACTAGTTAGCATTGAAGAGTTATTGTTTTGTTCGATAGTGAGGTGTGAAAGTACAAAGTGGCACAAGAGGAATGTGGTAACGAGCACGAGGATGAGTTCTCATGGAGGAGAAGAAAAATGGCCAAGGACGAGGAGGATCACTTATCTGTGTGGGAAGGGAGCTGGAAGAATCCCGCCTGGCCGATGGAAAAGTACTCGTGGGAAGGTCAAGTGGAATATTTTTTTTCGAATGCAGTTGATATCGCTTGTAGATACTTAGGGGAGACAGACACCTTTGGGATTTCTAGGGTACACACCTATACTTGTGTGGCTTCATGCTACTTATCCCATGCTTGAAGTACTTCTACTAAAGACTTCACTGCTGACACCTTTTCATTCCTTTCCTCTGATAGTGGTCGCGAACCTGAAGTTCACCTATTAAAATAGGGGTTCATTGCTAAGATAGTGTAGGAAAGGGTTAGATTAATGCCGCTTGTTGAGACTCAATGAATGCAATTTGATTTAACCTTCTTTTTCCTGATTGTTTATTTCATAGTCATTGAAATAATCATCCTTTCTCTTCTGTATGGCGCTCATCTCTTCAGGAGATTTGGACAAGTTTTACTAATTTTGTATTTTTATATGCTCATGCTAAGAGAGGTTTATGGGAGCTTATTTTGAATTTGTAATAAATCCCACCAAACCTTTTCCAGTTGAGTACTGGGTTATTGAGTGTCCAAATGAGTTACATAGTACGACCTTGAGAGATGATATAATTCTCCCTTTTGCCTCTCATGCAGTAAAAGATCCATGGGTAGCAGAAAGTAAATGGGCTCAGATTTTCTCAGCTGAGAGTAAGCTGGAGCAGCACCACTACCTATGCCTAACTTTGTGACAAAATACTCTTTTTTATTTGAAAGGAACTATGCTCTTTTGTGAATAACAGGCCTCATTTACAATATTTTGCCGCAAGGCAGCGCAGCAAGCCATTCTGCTGCGCTGCTGTGTGTCAAAAGAAAAGGGCAGGAATTTGCCGTATCTACAAGTTATGGCACATTCCTGTCCTTTTCCCCAGCGCTGGCACACAATGGGCTATCATGAGTCAATGCAGGCACCCTTGCGCCATGGTGCAAGGGTGTATGCGTTGTAGGGGTGATTGTTTTTGTGCATGAAGGGGCACCTTCCTGCACAAAAAACAATCATGAGAGGTGTTTTCCTCTGTCTATGTGTGCTGCAGAATGCAGCACACATAGAAAAAGGAAAAACGAGGAGAAATAAAGATATTTCTCCTCGTTGTGCCTCCCTTACGCCTCCCCTGGGAGGTGTAGGAATTTGATGCATTTCCAGGTTTACAAAACCTTGTAAATCTGGGAATGTGTCAGGTTCCATTGATGTTGCCTGGGAACACCCACAGCAACATCCATGGAACGCCCCTTTCAAGCAGAGTAATGCGTTAAAGGGGGCCATATTTACAAGGCCATGAAAAGCCACACAGGGACACTGAGCTGCCGATGCGTCAAAAAAAGTGACGCACCAGCTGGACAATAGTCTTGTAAATTAGCCCCAAGGTTGGCAGGGCCTTGCAGATGTTGAAACACCAGAAAGCCCATCATGAATTGTATTTTTTTTTCTAAGATAGCCAATTCAGTGCTTGATGTGCCACTGAGATCACATCACCTTAATCCTCAAACCGTTCACGTGTCCTCCTTCCACAGTTTTGGAGCCCATCAAATAGGGCTTGTAGCATAATACACAAGAGATAGGTACAGTAGTTAATGCTAGCTTTAAACATAGCTTACACTCCAATACCAGTTTTGATATGATGAAATAATCCGATAGCATAAACATGTTTAGCTTTGGCAACCTTGGAGACCTGATGTTTCAATATCATGTCAAGATTCAAAAATGACTACCAAGTTCTTTATTTTTAAATAATTGGCAAACTCTAAAGATCAAGAAATGGTGCTCTCCTATTAGCACCAAAGATGACGATTTCAGTTTTTCCTTCACTCATTTTAATTTATTAACTTTAAGTTGTTTCACTGTTATTAAATTATGGACTCCCCTAAAACACTGATGAAGTACGATAAAGGAATCCATTGCACTAGTAATGCACAGATACAATCTAGCACAATCGGGATGAAATGGCAATATTAAAATAAGTGCTGCCATTTTCAAGGAAGATTAGATACATGCTCTTTTCATAATTTCTTCTGGAGTAGGTGAATCTTTAGGTAGAACTGTATGACCATATGGCCAGACTAGATAAAAGGTCCACATTCAACAGGCTTAGAATTATGTTTTTGCAAGTATTATGTAAGGCATATGTTCCCTTGAATGTGTGTTTGGGTTTTAACGATTGTGTGAAGGTGAGGTCATTGCAAGAGGCAATCTGAAGGTAATAATAATAATAATATTAATAATAATAAATGATTATTTCGGCTCCGAAATAAATTGAAGATACTTCCAACCTAGATTAAAACTGACTAGTCGGGTAACCAAAGAGCTCATGGGCCTTATTGTTGAAGGCAACTGACTAGGCATTTGGTGGACACTGTCATAGAGATCACCATTCGCCCACGGGGGTGCAGTTTTAGTTTGAAGCTGTCCCAAACTAGGGGCAGATTGTTGCCTTTCCCTTCCTCCATATCTTCCCTAAGTATTCTATAACTAATGAACATATGATCACGAGAACACTGTTGGCCACACTACTGAGCCAGGATTCTATTAGCTGGGCTATGTATAAGATTAGTTTAAGATGCACCGAAGACAGAAGATGAAGTAAACAGCAGGAATTCATTCTATGAATATCACTGCTTGAGTCGATACTTCAAAGATGATCTGCTATTGTGTGTTTAGGTGGATCAATGCCATTTGAGTTAAACTGAAATTATAGTTGTAATGGAGCGGTTAATTAATGTATTTGGGAAACATATTTAAACATTTAACTTCCGGGTACAAATGACAGCCAGTGGCCTCGTGTGGAAATTTGACCAAACCACATCATTAACCTCAGTTTCAGTGTTTATCCCTAAAACTTTATAGTATTGTGCACAAATATGAATATTTTGACCAGATTGAGTGGTGAATCCAATTGTTATTTCTTTGTTTCCGTTTGTCTGTCCTGACCGTGGAAAGACTGCATCTTGTTATCACTCACTTGGGTCACAAGCTTCCTAACTGAGGGGGTGAGTGTGCACACGTGTGTGTCTCTTTCTCTCTCTATCTCGAAAGTAAGTTCAAAAAATGAGAAAGAGTTGCTTGTAAAATAGCACAGCTTTCCTTTTTTATGTAATTTGATAGTGAACACATAAATAGTGTAAGATTCTCCTTAACCACACTAGACTACATTCATGTAAGATTAATTGGATGTGTGCCAAAATGAATAATATAATAATTATTAAGTCAATGAATATCAGATGCCAGACTGAAGTCTCTTCAACCACATGCTGGAACCCTTTTCATTAGTCATGCAGCTCCACAGATGTTCATGGCTCCTAATGATGGTGCTGGGCATGTGTTCAGCACTTTTACAGAGGCGTTTCCTGTTCCCTCCTGTTCCTCCCCACCTCCTTATCTCGCCTGCTTCTTACCTACCTACCTTAGGTAATTTTACTAAGCAATTCACTAAAAATAGAACTTAACCAAAATAGGTAAAATACAAATATTGGTCGCAAGAACTATTTTTTAAGAGTGATTGTTCGTTGTTAAAGATTTTCGACACCATTCTTAAAGGCACTGGTTATGGAAACGTGACAGGTTGTATGCAGCTTCTAAGTCCAGCACCCCTATAGTTTAAAAAGTAACACATTCATCCAGAACCACCAGTATTAGACAAATGTTACTGTTTAATGAATATCCAACTAATACACTTCAAAGTTTAATGCTGACTGTACCCATAGTGTAATTTCACCAAAATGGAAAACAATTGTTAAAAATCAGTGGCACAGTCATACTTCTCGGAAATCAATGGGTTTTCACATTTTCAAAATAAAATGCTCTATTCCCCACTCCTCCGGTACAGTCGGCATTTGAGATTCCTGAAAATGTACTGCAAAAACATAAAACTCAAGAGGTTTTTTTCTAATATTTCTTTTCAAACGGGTGAAGTGAGGAGAACTGTTGCTTCTGTTTGTGGAGCATGCTGGGAGTTGAAGGATGTAAACAAACACAGCGGCGGCCATCTTTTTTTTCCTCATGGAAAGAGTTACAAAAATTATGTATAATGACACGTTCTTGGTGTTGCAGGTAAGAGAAATGTCCATGTACAGCAAATGAACTACATCAGAACATTGTCGCCATATGGAATAAAGTCATACATATTTTTCACATTTGTATTGCACAGTTAATTTTAGAACTGGCTACGCTCACATTACCTCCTCACATAATTTAATTTCCTTTTCGTATCTTTTTCAATTTTGTTTTAACAAAGCTCATACATATGAAATTATCTGGATAACTGCTACTTTTTCTCAAATACACGGGCACTCCTAATCCTTTGTAAACTACCTGAGTCCACTCCAGAAATTCAGGTTTTGCAAAAAAACATGTGTTCTTCCAATAGCACCGGAATCGAGACGTCAAGTCTTCGGTTTGATGGTCCTCTGCATTGTGAGTGACAACACCTTCTTTATCTTCAGGTCCTTAGCACTGCTTTCCTGGATCTAACACAACCTCACTCTACTGGACGGGAAACGACCTGGTACTTTTTAATCCCATCTACTACACAAAACCCTCAACACATCTCCCATGACTTCTAGGTAGATAGACATTTTGTTTTTCTTTCCTGCATATTTTAAGCTTAAGATTTTAGAGGGATGATTATATTTATCATCCCCTTTCCATCAGTTTTTAATGAGAAAACTGGTGTCATCGAAGCTAAGAAACAAGACAGGCTTGCTTATTAGGCACGCAGTCTTCATTTTTTTACGTAACAGTGGTTGATGTTGCACATTCTTTTAGATGATGGATGATACTCCATTTACAGACTTCAGAAGGATGGAAGGCTGAGTTGACCAGGTCAGAATTTGGACTCCTGACCAGCAGATCAGAATGAATGTCAGTGGTGAGTGTTGAACTCACAGAGCCATTTACTGTGTCTGCTGATGATTACAACATTACTCTGACACTCTATATAAGTGTATGTTGTATCGGGAATGTCCCACTTGACATCAATTATTTATAAGTCTTAGTTTCAATGGGTTTAACAGAGCGCAAACGTCAACATGGAGGCCACTGCCTGCTAAATCTGACAATCTAAAACCAAATGTCCTGGCCCTACATTAACCGCCCTGCTCAAAATTCACACTTTTGACATGATACTGCTATTCGTACAGCAGTGCTTCTTCTCTTAGAAGTTGGCAAGAAAAAATATATTGCTGCAGTCATTCATTGCCATGCAATTATTAGGGCAGTCTGAGAATGACACAGCACTGCAATGTCGGTCACTGGTAACATTTAGGAGCCTCCAGGGAGGAGCCCATAGGTTATCTCCTCTTCGGTCACTTACTGTAGTGGCAACCCAAGTGTGCAATATCTTGAGTCACTTTTTAAGCACCTTGGAAACTCCCAAGTAACATGAACAACTGTAAAGAAGTCCTAGTGAACCAGAAATGAGTCTTTTAAGGAACTGTCTTTCATTCAAATGTGAGCAAATTCTGTGGCAAAGATGAATGTTCTGGGGTCATAACGATTAACAAATTTCATCCAATCATTCCTACAAACTGAATAATCTGGTATTTTGCCTCTGTCCTTGGCACATCACTGCCTAAGAGCTCGAAGAGGGCAAAGGGATTTCACACTGAAGCCTAACACGACGTGACATCAGCAGTGGAGCCAACTTGTGGCAACAGGAACACATCCAGGTAAGGGATATTTTCATCCTGTGGCATGCTCCAAAATGTTTCTGCTTCCATGAAAAACAAAAAAATACAGCTACCCAAATTATATGTAAAAATAACGGGACTGAAGTCATGATTGGGAGGTTCGATCAGTCCAGGAGCTGGGGCTTCAACAAGCTTGTATCTCCATAAAGACATTATGTTCATTTATTAACACCTGTATTATAAACCTGTCCAGGTCATTCACTAAAAACTGGAAGAACATAACCAGACTTAAAATAAATATCTTGGACATCCTATGGTAAATAATCAAAGAACTTAAACCTGCACAAAATACAGAAGAATGACATTCACGGAAATCATCAGAGGAAGGACAATCTTGATTTTGTACAACATAGATTACATTTGTCAGGACCATAACAATTTTCTCTCACCTTTTATCTGTTACTGGTTTGCAACATGTGACAACATCTGAACTGAGTAAACCTTGATGGGAACAGTTTTATTCTAAATTTTTGGGTCGATCTGACCAGCATTTAGCTATAAGAGTCTCTGTCCTCACCCGGGAGTACCTAAAAGTCACCCTGTATTTGTAATCTATCTGGTATGGTGTGCTAACTAGTTTATTAATATAGCAACATATAGCAAGAGCACCACTTTACAGACCCCATCAATCTTTTTTTCATCCTCAAACTGAATAGCAAAAAATATAGCTATTTCCTTTCCACTCCTATGTCAAATCATGGAGGTCAACTGTAGAAAATAAGCCACCCTCATTCAAGGTGTTTAGATGCATTTTATGTCTGTAGCCCGTAGAGGGATGTTTTTGCTTTATTCGTATGCAAATTATTATTACATATTATGTGTTAAAGTTAACATTAATTTCATATTACTTAGATTGAGGCTCAGACTACTTTCTTCATTCAAGCTCTATTGACTCAGGTTCTTGGATCACCATGAAAATATCTCATTAAGTAACATAAATACTGTGGGTCTGGAGCTGGTCTGGAACAGATGCCACCACGGCACCAGTTAGTAATCAGAAAGTGAGGACAAATAGCCTGCCCTAACTTGTGTTCATTTCCATCAACAACATTCTGAACCGTGAAGCTCTCTTTCGCCCATTTCACATTCTTCTGAAAATTGGTTAAAATTTCAGGCCTTGACTACCATCTTCCCCAAGCACTTTGGAGCATTGCTCTGGGAGGGGGATGTTTGTGCTCCAGGTTGACTGCGCTTCCACTGTACCCATGGGGCCAAATCCAATCTCGGTTCCTCACCTATAAAGGCTGCGATACATTTCTGAAGAGCTTATATAATAAGCTGCACAAATAAAAGAAATGGGGAGCCCCTCTCTTTGTAGTGAGCATGCTCCAACTACCAAGCAGTCATTAGTGTAGGCTGTGGCTGATGGTGCCTAGCATCTGGTGGGGTTCAACTTTCTACCAGGCAATGGAAACTAAGCAGACATGTATTAAGAATCTTTCCTTGGCACTCCCTCATGCTAGGTGAAAAAATGGTTGGAACTTTCACGTTAGGCAGAGTCTTCGGATCTTCAGTGATGCAAATGTTTGTCGTACCAAATAATTCAAGATTTTAAAAATGGAACACAGATTGTAAACATATAGGGTGAGAACAAACCTTCAACAACACGACCAAAAAAGAAATTTTACACTTCAGCATTTTGTAATTAAAATCTACTATACTGTACTTGGGAAGGCTTCTGAGAAACAGGTCATTGGCAACTAGTGATGACATCACCAAAGGTCTTGTGCACGTGATATGTATGAGATGATGCCATCAGAGGTGTGGCATAGGTGGAACCTTGTAAAACTCACAAAACTGTTTTAAGTCAGAAAGACAGTAAGAGCTAAAAAGAAAGTGTCTGTTTATCCCCTACAAAGGGTCTACAAGGCTCCTTCTCTCCGCAGAAATCATCTGTCCATTGTTTAGATGTCCCAGGTTCAACACCTCCTGGGGAAGAGTTTGAGTCAGAGATGCAACAGGTCCATTTTATGGAAAAAAGTCAAGTGCACTCACTTAGTCCCCTCTGCCACTCAAATGAGCCCAAAGAGGTTCTGGACCGATCCAAGGACCAGGTGCAATTTGCAGCTATGACTGGCATCTAAATGAGAGTTCTGCAAGAATATCTCACATCCCTTTCCTTCTTTGCTTTCTTGTTCTTGGAAAAGTGTCCTTTTTCTGCGAGGCCAAAAGTTGCCCCACACTTCCGGGCAATTTTATCATTTTGTGCAGAAGGAGAAGAACGCTAAAACTCCCAATCTCCCATATTGGTATTGCAGAGCCCTTTTCTAGAATGCCATTGCTGTTTTTTTTAGTTTTCAAAAATTTTATCACAGTTTTTCTCCTGAATATTTGCAATTCTTTTTCACTTCCCTTTGTTCTTTATTTTTTTGACTCTTTTATTAATTGTTTCAGTTAAGAAGTTCCAGAAGACATCTCAGTACAGTGATTAAGCTTGGTTTCTTCCTGTGGCTGACCCTCAGAGCAGCATCCGATCCTGTCTCTGTGGGAAAGGGAAGGCTGTCGGCATGGAAGCGTGGACATATCAAAGAGGAGAGTGCCACAGGCACGGCCTTCAGAAGAAGAGCAGAAAGACTGACTGCCATCAAACCTCTACGGACTGTATTTGATTCATCTGTGCTCGCATCACTTGGATACTGTTGAGAATTTTCTTCTGATGACCTGCTAAAGTGACACCAACTCGTAAAATGTCCCTGCGAAGAGTTTAAAAAAAAACAGAAACGCATTAATTTGGCCCCTTAGTTTTTAGTTGGATTTATCAGTCAATTTTCAGCACAACAAATAAGTCAGACTTAAAATGAGATAATGGTTTACTTGTATGGGACTGAAGACGCGAGTACGGCTTGCTAAATATGAGCATTAGCATGCACTAATAAGCATAAAAGAATACAACAGGTTAAAAGTAACTACAGATAGTTTCATTAGTTCCACCAGGCTGCAGTGGTACTGTTTATGGATGACGTTAGACTCCAAGATTAATTAACCAATCCAGGTTAAATAGGCACCATTTTCACGTCCAGAACTGACCCTGGTTGAGAGCCATCACCAAAGCACGAATGAGAACAAACGGCACTGAAAATACTCACATATGAAATACAAATACAAAACACAAGACCAGATGTAAGCATGGATGTGGAAATACAAGTGAACTGGCAAGCATGCTATATGTTCTGTGCATCTCCACCAACCAATAAGAAAAGTGTTCCCGTTCGCTTAAGTAGGTCTGCCTAACAATAATATCCTGGGATAAGAATGAATGGGACTGGAGTATCCCACAAAGTCGGGTCATTTGAGAACAGAGACGTTTTAAGCCATGGGCAAAGTAGGCTCTGGCCCAGGGCCCCAGACCTTTAGGGGGCCCCCTGATAGAGTCAGCTCTGTTCTGCAGAGGCTTGCCCTGATGACCTTGAATTTGTCTTAAACAGATGGAATACCATTTTCCTTTAATTTATTTTTAATGTGGGTGATTTGTGAGAATCTATTACAGATATTTTGCAGAAACATGTGTTTATGTTTCATGCAACATCCATAAAAAGTTTTTTTTAGATCAAAATAGAACCTCACATATGAGAAATGGAAGGGTGTCACATAGATTATTTGCTGTAATATTAGTGAGGTGCTGCTGTGTTATAATATTGAAAACGCATGTCACTATCCCTGAATATTAGATGTAAACATTAAGAATTTAAGAATTAAGAATTTGGACGAGTGTTCCTGTGCACTGTCAGTGACCTGGCCAAAGACGGCATAAAGAGCTGAACTGAATCCGAAATTCAAAGCTGTTCCGAACAGGGACCCTCAATACCTTTGGCCCAGGGCCCCCAAAATCCTTAAGATGTCCCTGATTGAGAAGCAAACAATATTTGGCAACTATATTTAGGGGAGTTTCCTACTTTGGTGTATGGTCAGTGTAGAGTTCCTTAATTGTGTCAGCCTGATGCTTGGGAACAAGGAACCCTAGTGATATCTTGCCATTATCAGATATAAGGGAACCAGGAGAGTAACAAACACAAAAATGGTCAAAGTAAAGAGAAAAGCAGAGTAAACTAAAATTGTTTATGAGAAGTGTGTGGATAATAAACAAACAAAGAGTAAAATATGGTGATACACAATAAATTAATTGGGCACTTAGGGCAGGCAAAACTCGCATAAAACATAAGGACTACTGACAAAATATGTTGGAGTCTAAAGGGTCCCTCAGCTTGGCAAGCTCATTACTGACAACAATTGGTTGGAATTGTTTCCTCAGGACTTCCTAGACTTCAAAAAGTCACCTTTTCAAACGAAAGATCCCTCATTTGGAGGAATAAGTTAGAACAACATGCAGTAAATAAATGTGTGTTTCTTCAGTCAAAGTCCAAGAAGGCAGGGTAAACTGGATAGGGAGTCAACTATACAGAAATTAATCAAATTCAAATCACCTTTGCTAAAAGTGGAACTAGTGAAGGGCCCCTGAGGTAGACAACGTGGTTAAAAAGTCTGCTAGTCCAGGAATTTGCAAGTTTTTTTTTCTCAAATGAGGACCTGAACAAAAAGCAATGGCGGACATACCACAAAGAAAAAAAAAACTGTTGTGAGCAAGCTAGAGCGCCATGAGGGTTTTCATATGGTTATCTTATTGCTCTGGGGGAAAGAGTATTCCTGAAGCTACATGAAAAGGAAGCCAAGAGCTTTATGGCACTGTTTATCGAAGGGAAAGAGGAAACCAGTGGTGACAGCTGCACATCTTCAAAGTCTACTTTACAATACTTTTCTGCTGATAGACACCATATGCCATTCTGCAGGAATATACCACATCACCACAACATCTTTCTGGCCATGTTGAATAATACACACATAGACATTTTTAAGAAACTGATTATGGGAATCAAATCATATTACCATTATCATCAGGAAAACATTCAACAATGGGCTAACCAGGAAACCTATACCTGTAATGGAAGAGGAGTCTATTTATACCTAGAAAAAAATCATTCTTAAACTACCTTAAAAAAAAAAGAAATTGACAGTTTGAACCACTGCACATTTGCACCTACATAATCCTCTATCGTTTTATGCAATACTCAGTATAGGGCACAGTAAATTCACTATATGAAAATGATAACTGTCTAGTTCAGCGTGTTTTGTTAAACTGAGTAAACCAAATCACTCTTAACTTCTAGGTAGAGTTTGATTTCTTAGCAGACACCAACAACAGACCACAGGATGGGCAATCAATCTAAGTCAGTGATAGGCATAAAGACAGCAGTGTGCATACCACTCCACAGCGGAACTATCGAGATTAGTTGAAAAAGTTTTACTGCTGCTTTTCATTTTGGACTCAAGAATGTACAGTCATATGGTATATCCACCACTCTTATTTAATATGCTCACAATACACTGCTCTATGATATATGAATAGAGCAATAAATAATGTGATTATATTGAAAGTGATGTCCTGTGTGCGATAGTGTCAACAAATTCAAGAAGATATTAAACTGTTTGCCTAACTGGACTGTTACAAAAATTGAAATTGGGAAGTGTAATCGTGATGTGAAACTATTGATATAATGAAAGCAAACCCAGCCGAGAGTACTCAAAATGAAAGGTTTAACTGCTGGCAAGCTGGAACTTGCGTTCTTCCACCGCAAGATCACCGACATACACAACAGCTTCGACGCACAAACAACGCACCCTACTGCCGAACCAACGCCCGCCACCACCACCCTCTGCAACTGGACCCCGATCAGCACCGAAGACACCACCCGCACGATGAACTCCATCCACTCCGGATCACCAACCGACCCCTGCCCACACCACGTCTTCAACAAAGCCGACGCCACCATCGCACCCCATCTCCGGGACATCATCAACTCCTCCTTCCACACCGCCACCTTCCCGGAGAGCTGGAAGCACGCCGAGCTTACCGCCCTCCTGAAGAAACCAACGGCGGACCCCACCGACCTCAAGAACTACCGTCCCATCTCGCTCCTTCCGTTTCCGGCCAAAGTCATCGAGAAGACCGTCAACAGACAGCTTGCCGCCTTCCTCGAGACGAATGGATCCCTCGACCCCTCGCAGTCCGGGTTTCGGGCCAACCACAGCACCGAGACCGCCCTTATCGCAGCCACCGACGACATCAGAACCCTAACCGACAACGGGAAACAGCTGCCCTCATCCTCTTGGACCTCTCTGCGGCGTTCGACACCGTCTGCCACCGCACCCTAGTGAAGCGCCTCAGCAACATCGGAATCCGAGAGAAAGCACTGGAATGGATCATCTCGTTCTCGCCGGAAGAACCCAGAGAGTCCGCCTCCCCCGTTCAGATCCGAAGCCACCGAAGTCATCTGCGGCGTTCCACAAGGATCCTCACTCAGCCCAACCCTCTTCAACGTCTACATGAGCCCCCTCGCAGCCATCGCACGCCGACACAACCTCAACATCATCTCCTACGCCGACGACACCCAGCTGATCCTCTCCCTCACCAACGACCCCACCACCGCCAGAGCCAACCTACACGACGGGATGAGAGACGTCGCCGACTGGATGAGGAACAGCCGCCTTAAACTGAACTCAGACAAGACGGAAGTCCTCATCCTGGGCTCATCACCCTCCGCCTGGGACGACTCCTGGTGGCCCCCGGCCCTGGGCACCGCGCCCAAGCCAACGGACCACGCACGCAACCTGGGCTTCATCCTGGACTCCTCCCTGTCGATGACCAGACAAGTCAACGCCGTCTCATCTTCATGCTTCAACACCCTGCGCATGCTCCGCAAGATCTTCAGATGGATCCCCACTGAAACCAGGAAGACCGTCACCCAGGCACTCGTCACCAGCCGACTGGACTATGGGAACACCCTCTACGCCGAAACCACAGCCAAACTTCAAAAGAGACTCCAGCGCATCCAGAACGCCTCCGCACGACTCATCCTGGACATCCCCCGACACAGCCACATCACCGTGCACCTGAAAGACCTGCACTGGCTCCCCGTCAGCAAGAGAATCACGTTCAGACTCCTCACCCACGCACACAAGGCCCTCCACGACCTGGGCCCAAAGTACCTCAACGACCGCATGACCTTCTACACGCCCACACGCCAGCTACGATCAACCAGCCACGCCCTCGCCACCGTACCACGCATCCGCAGAACCACCGCCGGAGGAAGATCCTTCTCCTACCTGGCAGCCAAGACCTGGAACTCCCTCCCCACTCACCTTCGGCGAACCCAGGACCATCTCTCCTTCAGGAAGCAGCTCAAGACCTGGCTGTTCGAGCAGTAACTTACCCCCTCCCCCAGCGCCTTGAGACCCTCCCGGGTGAGTAGCGCGCTCTATAAATGCCGTGATTGATTGATTGATTGAACTAGATTAGAAAATATAATAAAGAGGTGTAAACTAAGACAATTTAAGAAAACTGCAATATGGGTTAAAGAAATTTGCATGTGCCCTACTAGGTAACTTTTATCTGCTTCCTAAGTGAAACCATAAAGAAAACAATGGCCAAATGTACATCGTTATTTCAAATCCGCTTGAGGTTATTTAACACTAATTTGAAAATCCACTTACTGAATCTCCTGGCTAGTATCCAACACTCAATTATGAAACCACTAATTGAATCCACTCACTTTTATTAAACACTTGATTACAAATCTTTATTTGAATCCTCTTGCTAGTATCAAACACCTATTGAGAATGTATTCATCGAACCCTTTTGCTAGTTTCTAACACCCTATTGAGAATCTACTCATTGAGCCCTTTTGCTAGTATCTAACACCCTATTGAGAATCTACCCATTGAACCGTTTTTCTATTATCTAACACCCTATTGAGACTCTACTCATTGAGCCCTTTTGTTAGTATCTGAGACACTACTAAGAATCTACTCATTGAGCCCTTTTGCTAGTATCTGAGACACTATTGAGAATTCCCTCATTGAATCCTCGTGAAAATGGCAGGATCAAAAGAAAAAGCAAGATGAGAAATGATGTGGTGAATGATATGCTGACACTTTGTTTTACCATCATGTAGACTAGTTTACTATTATCAAGTTCTAACATTGATCTTGAACTACCACCCAATGCGGTAACCAGCAATGTCCTACCAGTATTTATTTACTGATGCATATGTAAAAGTAGCTAACCGCTGGCAAGTGCACTTCAGGATCCTAGACATAATAGTTCAGATGGATTGTTAACAAATAAAGCAGTGGTATGTGTAAAGATAGTACATTGAAACCTATGGGAATTCCACACAATTTTGTCTTTTACTACGTTTTGCCCAGTTTGCATCTCTAGACATATTAGAGAGAACACATGTGATAATCTTGTCTATTTAAAGCAGCTCTCCTAAATGCATGCTTGATTGGGCACTCTGCCAAATGGGAAGTCGAGAATGTAAAGATATCACCAACATTGTAAATCAATGCCATGCGATCAATGGAAGAAATATGTTCTTCTACAATAAATCACTGAGTTCTCATGAGAATATATTACTGATGTTGAGGTTCTGTCATGCACCATCAGTCTGTTTATTTTCTGTAAACTAGACTCAGGGCTCTGGTTTTTTATGTATGATTATGGGGCCAAAAAACAACTAGCACAGAGAACTGTAACTCCTCAAGGACCAGAAACTATACTATTGAAAGGAACAGTTCGAGTATTTGAGGACAGATGTACATGGTTCTTTTTTGCTTTATTACTATTTATACTTGATCTTTTGTTCAAACAAATTCTCTTTTTTGACTATCATAAGAGCTTAAGTGCAGAACAATCCCAGTCTTTCAACAGAGGCATTGGCCTATCTTGCAAGAAAGGTGCGCGATCTCAGAAGTACCTACATTCTTCAGCCTTGAAAATTCCTCATTGCTTTGTTTCTTTATGCGCATACCTGCGAAAACCTGAAATTCTAGGGTGCACTGCAGACTGTGGATTATCATGAGGAGACACTGAGATGGGCTATTGTTGCTTGCTAATTGCACAGGAATTTGCATTATGGCACTCTATAGAAAGTGATACTTCTGGGTTTTTGTTTGAAATAATGGTGACGTAATGTGTGATTCATTGACAAAACATGCTTGGGATTTTCCCATGAGCAATGTGAAACAGTCTACATATTAAAGCAGCAATACTATCCAAAATACCTCTTTTTTCTACCCGTTAATTGGTCACAGTGTGAGTTCTGCCTTCCAGCTTTTTTAAATGCCAATCCAGCTCAAACATGGATGCATGGTTTGAATTAAAATGTGTACACCTTTTAGTATCTTTTCACCCTTGTGGTTTCCAAAAGTGAGCTAAAACAAAAACTCTCCTGAGATTGTTCAGTATTTATCGCAGTCAGACTGAGGCTGAATAATGAAGATGCCCAACTTTGCAATCAGATAATCTCAGCGCCAGTCCTTGATGTGTGTTGATGGTTGTAGGTAGTGGGGACCAGCATTCATTTATGGGGACCAGGACTTATTCACATCAGCAGACTTTGACTCCGAGCAAAAGAAAGAGAAAGGCAGAAAAGGGAGAAAGAAGGAACAAGAAAAAAAAGAAGGGAAAACAATAATATTGGTAGAAAGGAAGGATGGAAAAAACCTGCAAAATTGAGATAAAGAGGCAGCAAGTGTAGGGTGATGTAAGAGGAATGAGGTGGAATCCAGCCAACTTAGCCTTGTTATTTGGCACCCTCGATATTTGTCGGTGGGCTCCTATGGAAAGCGTTGGGCCCCTCACAGATTGGTGCCTAAAAGCGTACGGGATGCATAGGCGTGCCAGACCCAGCTAGTCCCATGCATTTGACCACTGCTGCAGCATACCACAGCAGCATCAGACTGAACTGATCTATAATTTGCGCCAGGACTACTGCACCCAAGTCGGCCTTTCACAATGGAATCCCCAGGTTTGACTCCCCCGCCCCGGCTTAATTACCCTCTTCGTGATGTAAGCCTACCATACATTCCAGCTTTTCAAACTTGGTAAGAGGATGACTTTGAAAAAAAATTGGGGGAATTGATTTTCTGCATTGACTCACATTAAGGAAGAGAGATTTTTGGAGGGAAACCCCTAAAATAAAGCCATTTTGGGCTTTTAATAATTGGGAGTCTCCCATCTGGATAGGGTCTATTGACGTGTATGGTCTACAGCCATACAGTAGTGTAGCCAATGTGTCATGGACCATAGTGCAAAGAAGGAAATGCCCCCACCCCCGGCTGTTGTTTGAATTATATAACAAACAGCAAAAACCAGAGTTCAGTTGGCCCGTCAGGCCTGTGGGTCCCTGTGCCACTGTACCTGCTGCACCAATTGAAGCTACACCCCTCCAAGTCTCATCTATTCAAATGGAAATTTTATATTCTCCCCTCTAGGCTTTAGAGTGCAAAGCCCTGCACCATTTTAGAGGCCTGTGTTTTAGAGAGGATCCATAGCTGAAAATCTAATGTAACGTACATTACATGCATTTGTGTAGTCCTTTTCTACCATTTGTGTTGACCTGTAGCGCTTAATAGTTTAATTGCCTTCCGTAAGGGCAACTTCAGAAGCCACGTTTTTTTCCCCTAAGGAGGGTGCAAAAATAAAAGCGTCACACGATGTCAATGGCTAATTCAACCGAATTGGAGCGCTGAACACATTTAAAATAAGTAGATTTGACAGTGCTGCTGCTTTAAAATTTGAATATATTGTTTTAAATTTGCAGAATTCTGTAGCAGAAACTGACGACGATAAAGAACAAATGGGTCTATATTTTGCTACTTTTTAAATGGAAATGTGTCCCTGACAGATGATTTCATGAATGACGTCCAACCTCCCTTTCCTCCCAGATGCCCACGGGTCACACACTGCTCGCTGGCGGGTAAAGGCAGACTCACATGTTCGGTGCCCGGGCTGCCTGCTTACAAGGACGACAGAAAAAAAAAAAAAAGAATCAGAAATTTCAGTGTTGTCTGAATACGTGGAGACAGGGCTGCTGTACGGAGCGTGTTTGCCTGCGAGGCTGCACTGTGCCGCCTTACGCAACACAAAGAGCGAACAAATATTGGTTCAACTGGCTACAAAAGAAATCGCAGCCACAGGCACTTACAGGGCGCTGGAACACTCGGCCCATTAATTCCACTCCCCCAGAATACACTCGCGAGAGTTCATCAGGGCAGGCCACAAATCTCTCATTGTGTGCTCAGAACGGAGAAAAAAAACACAACGGGCTCCCGCCCCCTCCCCTTAACCACCCGAGTATCCTAACTTGCAACAGGGAATATCTACACAGGGCTAGTGCAGGGTGCAAATTACTCAGCACATACTAATTCGACGCTTCCAAACAAGCACTCCCGTATGGTGTAAACCATCCACTCACGTATGGTGTAACCTGCTAACCATCCACTCATTTTAGTACCCCTCTCTCATCCCCCCCACCTCCAAGCCAAAATAACTGACACTGCTGCTCTTTCCAATGCATGACCCTGTATTTGCAAATAATTATTTGGTCATAATTGCAGCTACTTCTCGTTTAGGGTGAGCACCTCCGTCCAGGTAATCATGGATGCTGTTTCGAGTCCTGGACTTTTATGTGATAGCCTAATGCATTCTGGGTGTTGTAGTTTCTTTTGCTTCCGTAGCACAAATGAGACTATCACACCTTTGTAGGTGGAAAGTTGAGGACTGGAGATAGTATCCGTAATGACCTGGAGTGAGGTGTTCACCCTGTTCTCGTTATCCCTTGCACCCTCGACAGCATCTTCACTTACCACCTTTGCCAGGTCATTTCATCAGAAAGTGTCCTTCACGCGGGAACCCAAATGTCCACTTTGCCAGATGAATGTTTGTTTATTAATTCAGCTGTAACATCTACAGGCTGCACCCACCTTACCTTCCTTAAGTTCGACAGCAGTTGAAGCTTCTACCCCAGCAATAACTCTCATTAAACTTGCTTCTATGAATTGGACAAGCTTCTTATTGCCTCTCACTCTTGTTAAGGTCATCAGCTTTGTCAGACACACTCTATTTAGCTCCTGAGTACTGTCCCAGCCCTCCAGTAATCACTACCTGGGCAGCAAGCTCTATGTTTGAACTATATCTTTACTCAAATCCCACACACTGCTCTTCAAATCCTTTAATTATATTTGACCCCGCATCTCACTCAAACCATGTACCTACACCCACAACTACCCTCTTCCGTATCAGCCCACCACTGCCTAACCACCCCAAAATTTAGCTCGGCATAGTCTACACTTGAGTCTGTTCCATCATCTATATGTATTTATAGGGAAAATACTTAAAGATACATGTTTAGATGTATAAAATGAATGGCATTCAAAAGGCTGACAATTCCAACTGGATAAATGTAATTTAGTTTCAAACTGTGTCTTCAAGTTGTTTTTCCAATGATCTCATAGATCCCGTTTGTCCATTTGTTTTTTCCGGGGATACCTTTGAACTCCCTCTCCCCTTTTTCTTTTCCTCTATTTCTTACTCTGACACCTACACCAACCCCTACCTCCGTCCTGCTGTCTTCTTTTGTTTTCTTGACCAGACCATCTCCCATTTCATTACCTTCCCATCTATTGTTATATCTTTTATTGACATTGTCTCTTTCACATCAAACCTTCCTTATTATTCTCCTTTCCTTTTACACTACTTAATCACTTTTTTCCTATTCTCTGAACTCTCTATTTCCTTGCTTTGCCCTCCTTCTCTAGCCTGTTTTCTGCAGAGGGTGGAGATAAAAAGAGAATAATTACAACTGCTACAAGAATTTATTTGCTTGTTTTTCCTACCTGTTTTATTTTGTATCTTTTTGTACAAACCTCCAATTTCTATTTTTCAGTAACTGTTGGAAGGTTTTGTGCTATTGTGGTGTTATTTATTTTAACACCCAGACCTGCTATTCAATGCTTAGTCATTCATTGTTTTCTGTCAATTTGGTGGTTCATTAAGTTTGCTTTAAACTTTAAATCTGAATTTCTTCAGTCTCAGTAGCGGCCCGTGGAGGGAGTGCCGCGGGCGGTGGGGCGGGGGAGGAGCAGGGTGAGGAGTAGTAAACTACGGCATACGGCCGAACAGAAGTAAACAAATAAATAAATAAAACGAATTTCTTTGCGCGCGCTGCATTACCAAATGCGATGCAGCGCGCGCAACGAAATTCGTTTTATTTATTTATTTGTTTACTTACCTCTGTTCGGCCGTATGCCGTAGTTTACTACCCCTCACCCTGCTCCTCCCCCGCCCCGCCCCACGGCACTCCCTCCACGGGCCGCTACTGTTCAGTCTGGTTTCATCCATTTGGTATTCACAATGTTGGTTTTCAACAGAGAATTGCATAGAATGCCTTTTCACTCTTGGTTTGCTTGGAACGTTCCACCTCAGAGCATAGAAGCAGCTGCTTCCCTAGATTAATTCTATAGATCTTTCAAGGACTCCTCCTTCAAACAAACAGACAGACCCATTCAGGGGTGGCTCCTCCATTTGAGTGGAGGTGCATCGTCCCACTTAAAAATGCCCCCAAAGATGAAAAATAAAATGGTAATTAATTACCAATTTATTTTTCATTCCCCGAGCCGAGAGTCAGGACTGGGACGGGCCGCTGCAGAACATGTCACTCAGCAGGAAGGAGGGTGGGCTGGTATGGCACTGTTTAAAGTCTGCATGTTTTTTTGGCCGGCCGTCTTGCGACGGCCAGCCACACATGCACACTTTAAACAGCTCTAAGACAGCTGGGTTAGAGAAAGCCTCCAGAGCACTGTGGAGCGCCAAGTGAGGCCGCTCCCACCAATCCTAGGGCTGCTCTCATTCTAGTGAGAGCAGCCCTAGGATTGACTGAGGGAGTTGCTGCTTCCAGTTCCTGTGTCGAAAGAAGAGGTCCGGAGTGAGGACGTCACCAAGTTCAGCTAAGTTTTCTTTTTTATTATATATATAATATTTAGGCGTGTGCCCCCAACCAACGCCCCACCCCCGAAGATGCCAGCTGCCACTAGACCTCCAGCTACGTGCTGGCATTGTCCCAAATCCATTTCAGCAATATAGCCCACGCTGAGGGACCTCCAGTCCATCTATCCTTCATACTTTCTAGCCCTCTAACGTCATGTCATGTTGCACTTCTTCTTTTTTTTTTTATTTCTTTTTTTAATTTTTATTAGGACATCAGAACATACAATATGTTACAAATTATACAATACCAAAATTAACTGAGATCCATATTTATACATTTATTTAACCCCCCACCCCCGCCCCGGTGGATCCCGACCAAATGAAATGATACCAAACGAAAAGAAAAAGAAATAGAAATTAGTCCTATATTCCCTAGCATTCCCCAGGATTAGATATCTATTAATCCTCATCTTTATTTAACCATCTCGTTAAAGGTTCCCAGATCTTTAACCCCTTTACTCTAGCCCTGATTCCCCTTCTTCTAAATACCGAAATCTCCCATTTATAAATAGAAAGTAATTTCCCAAACCAAACATGTATAGAAGGTGGATTCTGATCAAGTCAGATACTGGCAAGACATAGCCGGAGTACTGCCATTGATATATAAACCAATTTCCGATCAGATTCCTCCATTTCCTGATTACTGATCCCTAATAATATAACCTGGGGGTTAACACAATAGAGTATCCCAATATAGAATCTAGACGTTGTTCAATTTGAATCAGCAGTTGGGAAAGACTTAGACAGGTAGCAAACATATGAATACTGTCCGCCGCCAGCAAACCACACCGAGAACAATGTATCCCAGAAGTTCCACCCCATCTATAAATTCGAGCCGGAGTAATATAAAGATTGCACCATGTCTTGAAGCACTGTACTTGCAGACTTTGCTGAAATACATGCTGTCTGACTAAACAGAAGGAGTCTTCACATTCTCCCTGCCCTGCTTGTAGCGTCACTTGCCACCTGTCAAGATGTTTGGACATATCGTCCCCCATCCCTTTATTAATAAGTTTATAAAGCATAGACATTGTGGATCGACCCCCAAAATCAAATCTAATAAAGGAATTCTATTACAAGAAATTACCTTTTTGGTTAAAAATCCCTTATCTGCAGGTATTTAAAAAAATAGTTGTTCCCAATCCCAAATTTTTCCTTAATTGAATCAAAAGTAAATATTCCAGTGTCAGAAATTAAATCGTCTATAAACAGAATTCCTTTCTTATTCCAATTTTTGAAATATGCATCCTGAAATATTTCGGGGAGTAACTTATTATTATCGAGAGGGAGTATCTATGTATCCGACCAATCAAGAGCTTTTTCCGGACGACAGTCCAGACCCGAAACGCACCCAACAAAACCTTAAATTTTACCCTCTTGAAATAAGCATAGTCTATATGACGCATAAGGAGTCCTTTAGCTTCAACACCATAGATTAAACGATAAATAGATACTTCCCCAGATCCCAAATTTTCCCCTTTCAACAGCTCAGCCATTTGTTTCAGAGCAGATGCCCAATAATACATTTGAAAGTTTGGAACAGACCACCCCCCCCCGATCTCTAGTTAAAGTCATGTATTTGAGAGCCCTACGTGGGCGTTGTCCAGCCCATAAAAACCTTGAAACTATTTGATTTAATTTAAAGAACCAAAATTTATTTATCTCTAGTGGAATTGCTCTGAAATAATAAAGAATTTTGGGTAAAAATATCATTTTAATTACGTTACTTCTCCCAATTAAGGTCAAATGTAAATTGTTTATTCTTTGAGAATCAGCCTTAATTTTCTGAATCAGTGGTTTGAAATTAATATCTACAATATCTTCCACTTTAGAACTAATCTCTATACCCAGATATCTAGCACTTTGTGCTATTCGATGATCCTGTAGGATAATTTTATCATTTATTACAATCTGGGTATTATATTCATTAAGATGATATCCTGAGATTTTGCCGAATTGTATAGTTAGGTTATTTATTTCCTCAAGAGCATGACTGGGAGCGGGTGTTATAATAGCCAAATCATCGGCATATGCTAAAATTTTTACATCCCCCTCTTTGGCATATACAGGTTGAATTCTTTGGTTTCCCAGAATTTTCCTGATCAAAGGATCAATATAGATAGCGAATAATAATGGGGAACACGGGCAACCTTGTCTCGTCCCACGTGATATCTTTATTAACCCTGATGAAGCTCCCATCATCGCTATTCTAGCAGTAGGTTCTTTATACATACTTTGGATAGCTCTAATAAATCCATTTCCAATACCCTTTTTGCCATGACAGCCCATAAAAAGGCCAGGAGACCCTATCGAATGCCTTTTCTGCATCCAGTAGAATTAAGGCCATAGGGTCTCCTGTAACCTTAGTGTAATCAAAAGGGCAATTGTCCGTCGGATATGATCAATAGTTTCCCGACCAGGAACAAAACCATGTTGTTGGGGAGATACCAACTTTTTAATAACCAGCGCTAACCTATTTGCGAAAATTTTTGGATAAATTTTCGTATCACTATTAATCAATGTGATGGGCCTATATGATCCAGGATCAGTTGCAATTTTACCTTTCTTCAAAAATACAACAATTTTAGCTATCTTCCAAGAATCCGGGGTACTTCACCACCTTGCACTATACTAAACATCTCAAACAGTAGTGAAATCAGTTGCATCCGGAATCTTTTATAAAATTCACCTGGTAAAAAATCAGTACCAACCGCTTTACCCGCAGGAAGAGATTCTATAGCTATTTGTAATTCCTCCAATCTAATTGGAGCTTCTAGTATGGTTTTATCTTGAGAAGTCAGCTTCCCTAATGTAATCTCTTCAAGGTATCTCTCGATATCTTCTTGTACCCCACAGTTATCTTTGATATCTTCCGTATACAATTTTTGATAAAATTTTTGAAATGCCAAAAGTATTGTTTCTGGGTCATTGACTAAACCTATATCCAGATCTAAGATTTCAGTAATTCGTGTTTGTACCTCCTTTTCTCTGGCCCGAACTGCTAGCATATGACCCACCCTTTCATTACTTTCATAAAGATTGGATCGCCAGGCTAAATATCTTCCTGCTGATTTGGTAAGTGAAATTTCAGTTATAGCGGATTTAGCAATTGTGATCCTTGTTTGGGCAGTTTCTACATCCCCACCCTCATATAAAACCTTGGCCAGATTAGTTTCAGCCTCCCCCAATGTATCGTATAATACATTAATTTTACTCTTCTCCTCTTTTTGGGTCTCCCAGCCATATTTAATCGTTTCGCCCCTGATCCCAGCTTTCAGAGTATCCCAAACATTTTGAATACTTGTACTTCCCAAATTTTCCTCTATAAATTTAGGGATCCATCTCTCCATATGATGAATGTAAGAGCTATCATTTAGCAGAGCCCTATTAAAAGTCCAGCATGTTATTTGAGTTTTACGATTAATATTAACTTCCAGTACTAGAGGGTTGTGATCGGACATTACTCTCGGAAATTTAGTGATTTTACTACCCTGAACCATACATTGGGAAGTAAAAAAGTAATCCAGTCTTGCATGAGTTCTATGTGGGGCAGAGAAATAAGTAAACCCTGGGTCATCTCGCTCTAGTTGTGCCCATACATCAATTAATCCATGAAACTCCTTTAATTGAGACAGGGATTTATAAACTTTAATTTTCCGCCCCTGATACCCTATCTCAGGATGGTTAGATATCGGGCAACTCAAGTTTATATTAAAGTCCCCACATAAAATGATTGGGAGTGGCCAGCCCACCAATTCTAAATTCAACCAATTAAACATCTCAGGATCATCTAATACCGGTCCATAAACCGAACATAATGTAAACGGGCAATTATCAATTAAACATTGTAAAATTACCCATCTACCGAATTTATCCGTAAGAGATCGTGGAAAATTGGCAAGACCCCGTCGGGCAAATATTGCAACGCCCCTGGTTCTAACATCTTGCATGGTCCATGAAATCAATTGATACCCATCAAAATTCATAATTTGACTTCTTCCTGCTTCTATATGGGTCTCTTGAAGGCAGATAATATCAGCCTTCAAGATTCGAAAATCCTGATTTATCCTACGCCTTTTGACAGGATCATTTAATCCACAAATATTGATAGAAGCAATTCTAAGTTTCCCCATCAGAAATAAAAACCAAATCCGAGTATATTGACATCATTAAATTCAAACATAGCACATCTAAAAATTATAAACAATACCGTGCAAAATTCCCCTTATAGATTTTAGGATCCACCCCTCACCCCCCACCCCCTCTCCCCCCCACCCCTCACTAAGGCAAAATAGGTCCTCAGACCCTTGTGATGCCTCCTGCATTCCACTGTGCTCCCAGATCACTCCCCAACCTGTCTAAAAAACCAACAAAAAAATAAAAAAAATAAATACTAAAAACCCAATAAGCAGTATACAAGCGTCTTTGACAAAGTTCGCAAACATATTCAGCCGTCTATCAGTTCCTGCAAATAACTCTGCGCTTGAATCTCGGAGGTGAATAACCTAACCTTCCCTTGATAAATAATTTTCAAACGTGCAGGGTTAATTAAATATGCTTCACAACCTTGTTTTTGAAAGGGGCTAATCATTTGCCGTAGCCGCCATCTTCTTTCCACCGTTGTATGGCAGAAATCCGGCCGTACAAAGAAGGTCTGCCCTCGGCCGTTCTTTTAGCATCCGGTCTCGCTTTTCGAATATTGCCTGACGCAATAGAAAATTCCCCAGAAAAATTAGAATAGCTCGAGGCTTAGCATTTGAGCCAGAGTTATTTTTTTAACATCAAAGGGAATCTGTGTACGCGTTGAAGTTCAACTTCCCAGTTCCAATGTGATAGTTCGGGAAAGGCAGTTTTAAAAAGTTTCAGCACGAACCCCCGTATATCATTCCCTTCAACATTTTCTTCTATACCGAGCAGTCGTAGATTATTTCTTCGCTGCCTGTTTTCAGATTCTTCAAGTTTCCATAATATATCAGTCATCCTAGCATCATTAGCAGTAGTTTTTGGTCAGTACTCTCTAGCCCGGCCTCTAGCCCCCTACACGCTCCTCCAAAGCAGTGGCTCGAGCTATTAATTCTGTACAGGCTTTCGTTGTCTTAAGTATTGCACCATGGATTTTTTTATTCGCAAGCTGTGCTCTTTTATGCTCTTGATGAGCCTCTATCTGCATAGATTTAAGTGTGGCATATATTAGTCCCATAGAGGGAATAGACTCTGTCTTATTGCCAGAAGCCCTTGAATCTTTACACGGAAATACATTCGTGTTTCCTTCATCAGCTCCTGTGTCCAGCAAAGTGGCAGAGTAATCCCATTGAAGATGTTCACTAGTATCAGGTTGAAAACTTCCGCTCTCCAACCCATGAGCGCTCTTTCTCTTTGTGCGATTAACTGCCCTCTTCAGGGTATCCGTTGTTGTGGGGGCACTATCACTATCATCCCCAGAAGCATCAAGCTCAGTGTTGTCGGGATCACTAACATTGGTATGATCCGATTCGTCGGTTAAAGAAAAGAAGTTTTCCACATCCAGTGTACCTAACATTTTATCTCCTGTCTCAGGTAAATCAGTGCTGTAATCTTTGGACTCTGCACATATTGCCATTTCCGTGTTATCATTCTGTCCTTGTTCTCTGAGTATCATTCCTTCCTGCCCCCTTTCGTTGGACCCAGCATTATAATCTTCACTCGGCAAAGCGTTAGAGGTGTCAAGGGCATTGAGAGCTTAGGGGATTTCAAGTATTACAGTCTCCAATAGAGTATTGGGTAAAGCCTTTCTCCCATTGTCTACATCTCTTTCCTGCACTGGAGATTTATTTACCATCTTGTCCTTAAACGAGGGTTTGACCTATCTGCCGCTTACCCCTTTCCAGAGAACATCCCAGGCACCATCTGGATCTTCGGTCTTACAGCAGCATCAACAAGACTTCTGTCAGCGTTCTCCGCCCCTCCTGGCTGAACCTGCGAACAGCGTCTGATCCCCTTGGTACGGCAGATTTCTTGAGCACAGGAAGAGTCTTGGTGCCGATCGCTCCCTCCTTCACACCGGGTTTCCGTGGAGCCATCCCACCTGATGTTGATCCCGGCAGAGAGTTCCCGGCAAACAATGCCTTCCCCGGCGGCAGGTATGTCCAATTTCTGAATCGTTGTGCTCCAAAAGTAAAGAGCGCCACCGCGCGTCGCAGAAACGATTGAAAGTATTGTTGAACGCTCATTCGGGCATCGGTTCGTCTTTTCTTTCCCTCGTCACGGTTCAAACAAGCATAGAATCCGCTAAGGGTTCACCAAACCTGCAGAGCTGTCGGTCAGGGAGTGACTCTCACAGTGGTCACGCAGCCGCCATCTTGCCTCCGTCATGTTGCACTTCTTCTAATGTGTAACTATCAATGCTCTTACACTATCCCCTTCCTGTTCACCAGCAACTGCTTGTACTGAACTATACACATTGTTTCTTGTTAGGCTGCTCAAAAATGAATGTAAAGATAAACTACTTTGAAATTGATATATTAATTAGTTTCAACTTGATGGCCCATTTCACATGACGAATAGTGCAAAAACAACAGTTGATGGACAGAATGCAGAACAATGTCATACATTCACCCCAGTACAGAGATCTGGGCCTAAATCCATCGTTTTTTTGCTCACCATGCCATTCCAGCTTGAACCCAGCCATATGCAAATCAGTCTTGACCCTGTGCCTCATGGGAACAGTCCAGCCCGAACTGCCAAGCCAGGTCCTCCCTGGACTGGAAACAAGCATCCTAGGACCGGTTTCGGGGTTTCACCCCTCTTCAGCCAGGATAGCTTGATTCCAGTGGCATGGAGAGCACGGGACCCACGTCTGGGCATACCTGTCCCACTCGGGGTGACAAATGCAAAAACAACAGTTGATGGACAGAATGAAGAACAATGTCATACATTCACCCCAGTACAGAGATCTGGGCCTAAATCCATCGTTTTTTTGCTCACCATGCCATTCCAGCTTGAACCCAGCCGTATGCAAATCAGTCTTGACCCTGTGCCTCATGGGAATAGTCCAGCCCGAACTACCAAGCCAGGTCCTCCCTGGACTGGAAACAAGCATCCTAGGACCGGTTTCGGGGTTTCACCCCTCTTCAGCCAGGATAGCTTAATTCCAGTGGCATGGAGAGCACGGGACCCACGTCTGGGCATACCCGTCCCACTCGGGGTGACAATAGTGAGCAGACTGTGTGCTCTGACCTGGTACTTAGCAAAGAAAAGGCTCGAGACCAAGAACGTGTAACTTCTCTTTAATGCTTCCCTATCCCTGAGGCTCACAGATTTTCTAGAAAAATTACAGTCAAAGGATTTTACTTATTCGCCCACACACACACCCACACACACACATGCATGCACGCATGCACACACACACACACACACACACACACACCATAGCACATACTAATCTATGGGTTGATTGGGTTTTAAGAAGAAAAAGGCTGCCGGTTGAATCTCCAGACCTGTAATTTGTTCTGTGATCAATTTTCTTATCTCTTAAATGTTTCGTTTAATTGTTTTTGACAATTTACAATACCAATAATCACCTCAGGGGCAGACATTATCTGCAAAGGATACCATGGCTAAGTACTGCTGCTGTGTGTCAGACACATATCATCAACTATAGAATCAATACCGTCCTTGTGCAGACTGCGTTGTTCAATCCCAGCAACTGTAACTCAACAAAATATCCTGCAAATACGTGACTTATTGAAGACTTTTTGTAAATAATTCGTTCTTTTTGTTTATTTTTAATGGCTCATAAACAACTTAGGGGAGTTCTTTGGGATCTTATACAAAGAAAAGGGCAATCTGTCATATTTTCGATAGATTAACTTACAGATAGTAGAACAGTATACTACCTTAGAGAAGCCCGCTTCTGTGTCCGATAGTTGACGTGGTATAGACTTTGAGAAGATCCAAGAGAATCAACAGAGTTAAAATGCTGGTCAGGAAGGTGGGCTAATAACTCGTTTCAGGCTACAGACCAGTTAGACCTTGTCTATTCTGAGTAGATAGGAGACTAGTATATAGAGCTGAATGAAGCATACATGTACTCGAAGAGGTGTGTTTTAGCACCCACTTGATTTTGAGGCAGTCAGTTTGCAGTTTGATGTTCAGTGATAAAAAGGTCCACCCAGATAAGCCTTGCATAGGGTCCTTCCCATATTTCTTTAACACATCTGCAATATGGACAATAGGTTGGGACTGAAAGACCATCAGCTTCTAGCTCGAAGAAAGCTAATGGACAACTTGGCAAGATAATCCCCCTATCACAATTCAGGGCTTTCTGAATGAGCCAGTAGGATTTGAAAATGGCTCTTTCCTTCACTAGAAGCCAATGGAGGGACTTCACAGGAGGTGCGATATGGTCCTAACATTTCAGGACAAAGTGAAGGCATGCAGCCTGGTTCTCCTCTCTTTGGAGTTTGGAGAATGAATTTTAGGGGGGACCAGTGAAGAAACTGTTAATAGTCAGGGCCACTAGAATTATGCGATTGTGCATCTGCTGCAGTTTCAGAATAATTGTAGGTCTGCCGCATTTGCAACATAATTCATCAGCTGCTGCATAATCTGCAGAGGTTAACAAAAAAAACGTATTTCTAGCTTATATGGTTCAAAAGTTACTAAAAATGCAGCGACGTGTGTTACTGCACAGTGGAAGGCCCTTTGCAAAGGATGACTGGTCACCTTTCTGTTGCTTATTGCTATATTTTAGTGTTAAACTGGTACTAATGAAGTGCAACTATTGCCCAGACAGTGTTAATAAGTGTAAAAATTACAAAATCGTGTAAAAAACGAACACAAAATGAGCAGCATTGTGCCGCATAATTTGTCCCTCCCCTGCCACATAATTCCAGTGGCCCGGTTAACAGTACTCAAATTTTCAGCAGCAACTGAAATTGAAGGGAGGCTAAACAAAAGACTCTGGCTAAAACTCCTAGCTCCCATCTGATTGGTCTACTTGCCACCTTCCCCGAAGAGGCGTTCCTTGCTCAGAATGAAAAATAGCCAATTATTAATCACGAATCTCAGAATCAAGAAACTTTTCTAAGGGACTATTTCAGATCTAGCAGGAACTGTCAATGCCACCACAACCGCCAATTCTCCATCTTCTGCCAAAAACTATTTGAAATCAATACGACAATCTCATGTTGTTCTTCAATAACAAGGCTTAGACTTGTAGATCCAGCATTCCCATCCCTGACGAATTACATGCCATGGTGCTACCCTATGCATCACACGTGCTTGGCCTCTATTTTATGAAGGGAGTTTATAAAAAGGAGGACAGCCCTTCTGAAAAAAACTGCTTGAAATAAATGGAAACATATTTTGATTGTGAAATTCAACAGGCATAAAAACAAAAGAATTTAAATTACAGCATGTATTTAAAAAAAAAAAATTGGCCAAAAGCAAAAAATATAATTTGCATTTAAGCGCCATGTTGAAATATGGCATTCATGCTGAACACCACAACTTTGAAAATGGTGCTTTGCCATTTGCAACCCATTGCAGAAGAAATCGTTTGACAGAGCCCTACGTGTAAGTGATGGTAAATTATTTCAACTACCACAAGAGGTCTTTTGTGTCACTTGGCATCTGTACAGGACTAACAAGCCGCATGATCAAAGGAAAACGGGTCATTGCACTCATGACCTTGAAACACAAGGACACAATATGTTCACTGTACATAATTTGGGGAAGTTCTTTCAAGCTCAGCAGTCAATGGCAAATTTTTGTGCAAATAAATATTTAATTAATGGATATCGGAGAGCTTTCCGTAACACAAAGTTTACAAGGTCTAATAACATGTCGCCCTCCTACGCCAAGATTATAGGGGAATAACTGGATCTTCCTTAACAGAGACTTTAAAACAAGACTTTAAAACATGACTTGCAATACGAAACATATTGCACACACTTCATTGCAAACTTTAACATCATCAGATGAGTTATAACCCAAGAAAATGATACTCAAGCGATAAGGTCTGGACCAATAAATTCTAGATGGCCTATTCACAAAGGCATTTTGAAGTATGTAAAGTAGTAATCTAGTAGTACACTTTTACGTACTCCTACATTCTTTTGTGAATTGGACTCACAACATCTAAAATGGGAATACAATCCGAATATTCAGGGACTATTCATATACGAATAATACAAGTGGAAGGGGCTGTGCCCTCTTTGCGCTTTTACTAACAGGAAGCTGGGAGATTCAGGACCGATTCACACAGGGCAGGTAAGACTACTCCTGTACTGCTACCGCCTATACGCGAATGCTTTTGTGAATCGACCAGGAAGTGTTGTGCTAACCTTCAAATTCATAAAAAGTGTTACCTTATAAAAAGATACAACGCACTGACCTTTATGACATGGCAAACAGAATAAAGTGAATGAAAACATCCACGGTAATCTGGTGGGCTTTAGGGGAGACGATCCCTCCAACATGGAAATGCACACACCACAGAACTTTCGAACAGCACTTTATTAATAAGAGTTCTCCCAGAATCAAGACAGATAGAAAATGTAGTGTGTAGGATCAAAGCAAGAAAATAAAGAAAGGCAACTGTATTTCGGCCACAAGCACTATTGTCCATTTGAAAATCAGCGGCCTAGGCCTGTCAGAATGAGGACTCAGAGCGGTCATTTTTCCCCGGACCCTGGGCTTTTTCAGGGCCCCCGGGCCACGCAACTAAATCAATTTATAGATTCTGAAGCAAACCTGCCCTGTTAATTCTTAGAAGCTATCATTTGCTTCAGCCACTAGATGGCGCCAGAGATTGCTATGTATGTTCTGCATGATTTTTTTTTTTTTGTCCTTGGTCCCGCAATAACATCTGACCAGTCTATCAGACTAGCCTGATTTAGTTATGGGTGGTAAAAGGAAATACTTACATTTCTGGATGAAATTCTAAATCTGTTGGCGACTCTACCAGTGGAATGCCCGCTGCTATACTATCTCTACATTGGAGGAACTTCCCCTTGTTCATTTTCCTGTGGATTTAGTATTTCCTCCTGAGACCAGAGGGTTTACCAATAGCACACATCTCCAAAATCAGTTTCCAGATGATAAGCATGAATACACTTGTAAGCCAAGATCTTCAATCAATCAATCAGTATTCGTATAGCACAGCACTATCACCCCTAAGTGTATCTGGGTGCTGAGGGTGCCGTGTCTCAGTCGAAAAGCCAGGTCTTGAGTTTCTGAAGTCTGCCCGGGAGGTGGCTGTTCGGACGTGGAGGGGCAGGTCATTCCAGGTCTTGGCAGCGATGAAAGAGTAGGAGCGACCCCCGTTGTGGCTGCGACCAATGCAGGGGAAGTGTGCCAGGGCAAGCGATGAGGAGCACAGGTGTCGTGTGGGCCGGTGGAAATTTAGTCGATGGTTGATGTATGATGGTCCTTGATCTTGTAGGGCTCTGTATGAGTGCATGAGGATCTTGAACTGGCATCTCTTCTGGATGGGGAGCAAGGAGAGGTTTCTGAGGGATGATGCATGTCCGTTAGGGGAGGTCCAGGATGAGTCTGGCTGCATTGTTCTGTATGCTTCGAAGTCTTTTGAGGAGCTGAATGGAGATTCTGGTGTGCAGAGCATTGCTGTAGTCGAGGTGGCTGGTGACGAGGACCTGCGTGATGGTTTTCCTGGTGTTGATGGGGTTCCATCTGAAGAGTCTGCGGAGCATGCAGAGGGTGAGGAATCAGGAGGAGTCGACTGCATTGACTTGTCATTTCATGGTAAGTTGTCTGTTGAGGATGATGCCGAGGTTGCGCGCATGGTCTGTTGGTGTGGGAGTAGGTCCAAGTTCTGCCAGCCACTAGCTGTGTCCCATTTGGAGGTGTTCCCAGAGATCAGAACTTCCATTTTGTCGGAGTTGAGTCCGAGGCAGCTTTCTCTCATCCATTTTGCAACGTTGGTCATGGTGTTCCAGAAGTTAGTTTTGGCCTTGGAGGGGTCCTCAGTGAGTGAGAGGATCAGTTGAGTGTCGTCAGTGTAGGAGATTATGCTAATCCCATGGGGTCTGACGACGTCTGTGAATGGGGTCATGTAGATGTCGAACAGGGTAGAGCTGAGGGATGATCCCTGGGGTACGCTGCAAAGCATGTTCCTGGATGCAGAGGTGAATGGAGGCAGTTGGATGCTCCATGTGCATCCTGAGAGGAAGGAAGCGATGCACTTGAGGGCTTTGTGTTGTATGCCAACGCTGTCTGGTCTGTCGATGAGGGTGTGGCGGGAGACTGTGTCCAACGCAGCAGAGAGGTCAAGGAGGATCAAGCCATGGTTTCTCCGCGATTGAGGAGAGTTCTGATGTCATCTGTGGCAGTGATCAGTGTGGTCTCAGTGCTGTGGTTGGCGCGGAATCCTGATTGTAAGGCGTTGAATAGGTGATTTTGTTACAGGTATTCGGTGAGCCGTTGGTTGATGGCTTTCTCGAGAACTTTGGCTGGGTAGGGGAGCAGGGAGATTGATCGTAAGTTTTTGAGGACGCTGGGGTCAACAGAAGGCTTCTTTAGGAGGGGTCCGACCTCCATGTGTTTCCATATGTCTTGGAAGGTGCTGTGGAGATGGAGGTGTTGAGGATGCTGGTGAGTTCCATGCTGATTAGGTTGGTTTCGAGGTGGGGGCAGGGGTCGTTGAGAGCCCCGTAGTGGATGTACAACATTATAGCTGTGGTTGTTTGGGTGGTAAGCGGAGACCAGGTTGTTATTGTTTGGCTGGTGTTCGTTGGTTGGTTGAGGTTGTCATGGCTGAGGGTTGTGGGCTAGGGTCAAAGCTGTTGTAGATGGTTGCAATCTTGCTGTGAAAGTACTCTGAGAGTGTGTCGCAGAATCCTTGGGAGGGGTGGATGGCGTTCTCTGTGGCTGTTGGGTTGGAGCATTCCTTGACAATTTTGAAGAGTTCTTTCATGTGGTTGGCCGCGGTGTCGATGCGGATGGTGATGGCTGCTCTCTTCGCTTCCCTGATGCGCAGGTGCAAATTGCTGAGGGCTGCTTTGTGCGTGGTTGTGTTCCAGGGGTCCTTGGTGGTGTGCCATCGCTTTCAGAGGCGGTAGCAGTTGTGCTTGGTAGTTCTGAGCTCCGGGGTGTACCATCTGGCTTGACCTGAGGATTTGTCGTTTTTTGCTGGTTTCAGTGGGGCGACTCTGTCGGCGCATTTGTTGATCCAGGTGGAGATCATAAGTGCAGAAACGATGGATTTAGGCCCAGATCTCTGTACTGGGGTGAATGTATGACATTGTTCTGCATTCTGTCCATCAATTGTTGTTTTTGCATTTGTCACCCCGAGTGGGACGGGTGTGCCCAGACGTGGGTCCCGTGCTCTCCATGCCACTGGAATCAAGCTATCCTGGCTGAAGAGGGGTGAAACCCCGAAACCGGTCCTAGGATGCTTGTTTCCAGTCCAGGGAGGACCTGGCTTGGCAGTTCGGGCTGGACTGTTCCCATGAGGCACAGGGTCAAGACTGATTTGCATATGGCTGGGTTCAAACTGCAATGGCATGGTGAGCAAAAAAATGATGGATTTAGGCCCAGATCTCTGTACTGGGGTGAATGTATGACATTGTTCTGCATTCGGTCCATCAATTGTTCTTTTTGCATTTGTCACCCCGAGTGGGACGGGTATGCCCAGACGTGGGTCCCGTGCTCTCCATGCCACTGGAATCAAGCTATCCTGGCTGAAGAGGGGTGAAACCCCGAAACCGGTCCTAGGATGCTTGTTTCCAGTCCAGGGAGGACCTGGCCTGGCAGTTCGGGCTGGACTGTTCCCATGAGGCACAGGGTCAAGACTGATTTGCATATGGCTGGGTTCAAACTGCAATGGCATGGTGAGCAAAAAAACGATGGATTTAGGCCCAGATCTCTGTACTGGGGTGAATGTATGACATTGTTCTGCATTCTGTCCATCAATTGTTGTTTTTGCAATCAGCAGTGACCACAAACTGCAGTTAAAGACCCGCAGAATGTTTTGTTTGCAGATGAAACAAATTACTTTGAAATGTATGGTTGATGGGAAAACCTAACACTTGTAGAGTAGAGACTGGAGATTGGGTGTTCATATGGGAGCTGGCATTGCAAATGTTCAACTACTGACTACTATTTACAATGATCAGCATTCTGTGTTTCAATGCTCATTAAATATACATCTATGTCATGCATAAATGGTGTCATAAATGTGTGAAAGTGCCTCAAATGCCCCCAAATGGTTTCTAGCTGAAGTAAAACTCTGCATTCCTGTGAGTGCGTACTCCCACAATGCAACCATCAGCTAAATGATTTGTGGATTGAAAATTAATACACAGTCCTTTAGACTTTCTTTGTACCGGAGATTGGTGCAGTAGGTGAAGTGGCACCTGGACCAACCGGGAACCAGGGACCTGAGGGGCCCACTGAACCCGGATTATTGCTGCATTTCCCTGCTCAAATAAGAGCCAGGGGGGCATTTCCTTCCTTGCACTAGGGCCGATGAGACACGAGCTATGCCACTGACTTTGTATGCAAAAACATGGTGTAAGACGTTCGTTCTAAAAGTTGTCTGCAAGGGAGTTTCCTGTCAGCCAAACTTGCCCTGTTTCGGATATCAACCTGAGTGTCATCTGTCCTGGGACAAGAGATGAATGCCAGTATCTTGCCGGAACCTACGGCACAGTTGAGTTGTATGCAGTGATTTGAACAACGAGTCAGGAACATGCCCCGCCCACCTCTTATCTGCCTTAGGATTGGCTACAGGTGAAGAGCGAAATAAGAGGTCCTTATCAGTTACTTGCTTTGACAACGAACTTGACCACCGCAAATTATGCAGAAAGCGGTCTAGATCAATGCAACGACTCTTGTAGATACCTCAGAGGTACAATGCCGGACCCCAGCTACCTCTGTGGTACAGGAACACCCCAAAATGAAAGGACGGGATATTCGGTGCAAGACCGTTTATTTATGTGAGGTGGCCTGTCTGAATGCACAGAGCTGGCAGTTGGTCAGTTAGAGACCTCAGGTTGTGGGAATGTGTAAGGGTGCCTCACCAATTTTTGCAAAGGGGTCCGTCTCGTTTTTCTTGCATTAAGGCGCTGGCGTGAGTCTGACCTCCTCTTATGGGAATGAATGTGAAATCTGTACAAAGCGAATGACCCTGCACCGTTCATTTCCTTGCCTGAGACGGTTCACTATGTAAGCGGCCTGGCAGCAATTCCAGAACCTTCCTTGTGAAGTGACCCACCACCCTTCATCATAAATCACTTTCACTTCAACAGTCAATCAAAACACGGCCTCTCCGGCTCTGCATGAAACCCGTCACTGCACGCTTCCTGTCTGCAGTGTGCGCGCGAGCACGCAGTACGTTTGGGAATCTTCCATATGTTCTACTTACATTGGGGCGGTACTATTTTTTTTAATTAAACCCAAAACAAAACGACTTATTTCCTTTCATACTAAACAAACATCTTTTCTTTCTTTCATGAATGTCAAACATCTCTGGGTCTCTAGCACGAAAATAGGATGAGTCATTGGCCCAAGTGGTAGGAGGGCCCCCCCCTTGCGGCTGTTTCAATTACAAAATACAGAAATAATCAGGGGCCTCTCGGGCCTCTGGGCCCCGGTGCCACTGCACCTTCTTCACCAATGTTGACAAATCATTAACGTATTTTGCCTCTCACAAATAAAAATACGCGGTGGCGTGTTGGGCTGTCATGTGTCACAGCTCTCGAAAACGTTTTTTAAGGACATGTTAAGAGAAACGATTAGAAGTTAGTAGGTGTTTCAAAATTCCAGTAAAATGAATAAATGGACAAATCTGAACAGCTAGAGAAAAAACTGCGACAAACTGTTAAAAAGTGAGGGAGTAGTACCCTCTGGAAATCAGGACAGTCCAAACCTATACTGCCAGCTGTCATTGTTCATCTTGCTGCTCGCTTTACCCGCTGCACCCATGAAAATGTAAATTTTTCTCACGTTCAGAAAAGCGCACTTTTTTTCTTACTTAATATGTGACAGCATCTTCACACGGAGCGGGCAGGCAGTAGCTCCATGCTGCATTATTTATCATTATTACACTCCTTGTCTCGTTGCATATGTCACAGGGAGTGTCATACGGAGCACCACTGACCTGGAAGATTAATTCACAAGAACTGCTCTCTAAGGCAGACATGCAAGGCAGTGTCTCGAAGTGCGAAGATCATCTCCCTTAAGGCTTTTCAGTTAAAATTTTAGCGACACAGGTGTGTTGTGATATTGCCACTCGCCAGTAGGCTAATGTACCAGTAGGCAGAAAGAGTCCATTTGAAACTGGTGCTCTCTCTCATCAGGAGATGTGGGATCAAGACGCCATTTTGCATTCGAAAAATCCTGATACAGTGTCTGCCGCACCTCACACTCTTTTGCCTTCTATGACACTTTGGGCCTAATTATGATGTCGGGCGGTTGCGGTTTGGAACCGCCCAACCTGAGGTCGGCGGTTCCGACCGCAGTATTATGATGCAACCGCCCAGAGGGCGGTCGCAAACATCCATTTGTCAATGGCAGCTTGTGAGGTGGGCAAAAAAAAGCCAGCAGCACAAGCTTCCATTGACAAATGGATGTTTGTAAACATACCTGCACTGTGTGGCAGTACACGGTTCAGGGATGTTCCTCCCTGGCCCCATAGCCGAGGGCCATGGGGAAAGGGGGCCCTGCTAGGGGCCCTCAAAGACACTTTCCGATAGCCTTTTCATGTCAGAAAGTGCCATCATAATCCCGATGGTGGAGCCGAGCCTGGTTCCGCCGTCATTCAAGGGATTATGGTGTTTTCCGACGCACCAACGGGCTCAAGTGCCCAATGCCTCCACCCAACACATCATAATGCGACGGGCCGACCGCAATGTCAGATGTGGGTGGGTTCGACGCCATCGGTGTCGGATCCACTGACATCGTAATCAGCCCCTAAGTCTATCATACTTTCATCTTGATGCCCTGTGCAAGACGTTATTTAACTGTCTAAGAACTATGTAATGTGCATATTTCCATATTTTGTTAATTTTTCTCATCCATATTCTAAACTCTGTTTTGTTTCGTGCTGCCTTGCTCTGGGAATCAGACACATTGTCAAATTATGTCAATCAGCAAATTACAGTTTTTAGAACATCTTTTGTGCAGCTTAAAGATCCACGAAGCCTGGCACTCGCTACAGAAAACTACGAAAACAAAACCAAGAGTAAATACAAATATTAAATCAGGTTACAGAAATGGAAACTCCACTGCCTTTCAAAGATGTAGCTGCCTTTCCGCACTATTATGGTACTTAGTGGGTACCAAAACACTACTTCCAATGTATGGTGCCCCCTGTTAGTACCGGTGGTGTTGTTCATCTCAAGGTGCAGCATTGTCGCAAGGCTTGTCGCACTTCTCTTCACGTTGCTCAGGTGACTATGCACTAGTCAGATACCAGTGTGGTGAAAGGGTGGGCCTATCTAGGCCCTACATCACCAGCCCAGCAGCTGTTCATTTACACGCTCCACAGAACTCTGAGCTCTTAGAGTTCACATTGACACTTGTAATGCTCAGGCTGTGAGCCCTATCTGAGAAAGTCCCATTCTATCTTGAACACTTCATATATTCAGCAGCAAGCGCTCAACTTACTAAGCTATTTTACTAGACGTTATCAGCAAGGACTGTATGATTCCTCCGCAAGCCATGGGTCTCTTACCAAAGGCTCAAAATCAGATGAGTCAGAGCGCATATTAAGCATTTTTTTAAACCAACTTTATTGACACTTACATTATATTTGAGTGTGCTGTTAGATATAAGCAGTTAAGACGACTGGGAGTCATGTGGGGTGCGGGGGGGGGCAAATCGTGGAGCCCTCCGCCCCTGTCCACTTAATTACCTCAGTACACCAAACCAGTATCGAGGGGGGTGGCCGATTTCCATTGCATAGGTATCGCCCTTTTGGCCACCAGAAGGACCAGGTCAGTGAATCTAGTCGTGGCCCTGTGGGCTTTGGGAAGGGCGAGCAGACCGAGACAGTACTGTTGAGCGGTATTTAAGTGTTCCCTGCCCGTAGCCCATGAGATGTCGGACAGAAAGGTCGTAGGGGCCCGCAGGTCCAAAACATGTGGAGTATATCAACCGGGGCGGCTCTACATCTGGGGCACTCGTTTGCAACCGTGGGATAAATACAGTGAAGACGTTGAGGGGTCAGATAGGTCTTGAACAGGGGACAGAATTGTATGTATGTGAATCGGAGATTACAGGAGATTGCACTGAGGTAGTCTAGTACCTTGAGCCATTCCGAATCGTGGAATGGTTGTTCCAAGAGTCCTCCCAGCTGGACTACAGGTATGCCAGGGCCTTAAGGGGGCTGCTCATAAAACCTTGGTATATCCACTTCACTAGTCGCCTGCTATGTCCTATTGAATGTATTGTATGGAACAGTGGGTGTTGCGTTGGTTCCGCGTCACAAACCCTCCAGTGCTGCTGCAGTGCTGCTCAGAGCAACCTGTATGACAGAAACTCTCCTCCGCGGAGAGCGTAGACCTCTTGAAGGTCCCGGAGGGACAACAGCACTCCCTCCACAAATAAGTCACACGGGGGCATATGTACAAGCCCCTATCGAGGGGTGGGCAGTGGGTGTTGCGGTGAGCGTTCCACCGCTACACCCATTGATTTTGACGCTGCCCCCTATTTACAAGGGCAGCGTAAATAGGAGGCAGCGCCAAAATTAAGACCAGGAAAAACCTGGTCTTAAGTTGGCAAAACGAGGAGAAATGCTTTATTTCTCCTCGTTTTTGCTTTTTCCATGTGTGCTGCCTTGTGCAGCACACATGGAAAAAGCAAAACGCCTTGGATTGTTCATGTGTAGGAAGGTGTCCCTTCCTGCACATAAACAATCTTTTAAAAAAAATGACATTTTGTAACTTCCATGTGTGCTGCATTAACACTATGGTGCAAGGGTGCCTGCATTGGCGCTACACTGCTAAGTGTAGCGCCACCGCAGGGGGAAACGCAAGGCTGCACCATATCCTTGTAAATATGGTGCAGCCTTGCGTTTCTGAAGTGGCAGAGTGAGGCGTTAAGCCATGACGGCTAACGCCTCACTCCGCCACTTCTTTGTACATATGCCACTGAGTGTGGTGACACCAACCTCCTCCCACACCCAATGCTTCGGCCAGCCTTGCTACGTCCCCCTCGAGGGGGAGCACTTGGAGCAAGATCAATGGGGTGTAGGGCCATATAGCGCTGACACCCAGAAAGCCCCTTTTCAGACATTTGCCGGCTGTGCGAAGAAGGAGTGGGCAGGGACCTTTCATTTGGCAACCCAGGAGAAGTATTAGTGCTTGAAGGACCTTGCAGACTCCAGCCCCTGGCATCCTCGTCTCGTCCGTATAGTGTCCCGCCAATCAGCGGGCAACCTATTGGAGTTTGGCGGCCAGGTAATAGTGTATGAAGTTTGAGACACCCATGCCTCCCGTGGAGTGAGGCAGTTGTAATGTTCGTAGCACCACTCTCTTCCATGGAGTGCCCCATATCAAGTCAATATGCAGTTAGTCTAGGTGTGGGTGGGCGGTCATCGGGATCGGCACAGGTAGGTTGGTGAACTAGTAGAGCAGGGGGGCTAGCATCACCATTTTGGAAAGGGCAAATATGCCCGCTACAGAAAGGGGGAGGGATAACCAAAAGGAGTCAGGGAACTCATGGATCCCATCATCCTACCGAGGTTCCCTTCCAGGTCTGTCACCGTGTAATATTTATGGATCCCCAACTATTTAGAGGTTTATGGGGTCCAGGTTAAGTGCCCACCACCCATTTGGACTGGCCTCTCAGGCAGATGCTCCACCAGGGGGAAGTCCAGCAATTTAGTGTAGTTAATCTTAAGTCCTGATAACACACCGAAGGCAGATAGGATGGAGAGGTCAGTCAGGTCCCTACAAACATCTCGGAGATAGATTATCATGTCATCTGTGTAGAGTGAGACGATGTCTGTCCGGGTGTTTAGAGGGATGCCCCAGGTATTGCATGTAGCCCGCAATTGGTTTTATGTTTGAACTACGACTTCCCGAACTACGACTTCCCTAACAACGAGGTCGCAACCACGACGTCGTCTAAACCACGATTTTTTTTACCACGCATTCCTTTACCACGATTTTTCGTTGTAAAGGAATGCGTGTTAACAAAAATACTTTCAAACTAGTCCCCCAAACCCCCACCCCTTATAAACTAATTCCCCCCACCCTTAAAATTAATACGATCACCCACACAGACTAAACTAATTCCCCCCACCCTAAAATTAATCATGATTTCCTACACACCCGTAAAACAAACACGTTCACCCACACCCCCTATAAACTAACCTCCAACCCCTAAAAACTAACCCCAAACCCCCCCAACCCCTGTATACTAACCCCAAACCCCCTGCCCTCTATAAACGAATTCACCTACTCGAATATTATACACGATCACCCGCAAACCCTAATAACCAATTCCCCCACCTTAATTATATACACGTTCACCCACGCACCCTAAAAACATACACGATCACCCACACCCCTTAATAAACGAACACTACCCCATATAAGTAATTTCCCCCTCCCTTAAAATAATCACGATCACCCCCACAATTAACCCCTCTTACCTGTTCCTCTGCGACGCTCTTCCGACTCCGCCCTGCCCGAACACTAGACCGACTCAGCCTTAACCACGCACATGCGTGGTTAAGGCTGAGTCGTTGTTCGGGGAAGTCGTTGTTCGGCTTGCGTGACTCCGGAACTCGTTGTTCCGGAGTCGTTGTTCAGGATGTTTCCCTGTATATAGAGTAGGAGTCAGAGATGTGGCAGTCTGTTCTGGCCCTGGACATGACATTACAGTATAAGAGACAGATCCAGCCCAGCATTTGCGGACTGAAGCCGAAGCGCTGGAGGGCCCAGAACTTGTGGTCCCAATTCAGTGTTTTGAAGGCCTGCTCTAAGTCAAAGGCAAGCATGCAGCATGGGGCCATATCCGTGGGGGCTTGTTCCATAATTGCATAGCAGCGCCATAAATATATAGTGAGGTACTGCAGGAAGGCTCAGCTCAGGAAGGATGGGGAGGATACGGGTTGCCAAAATCTTGCTAAGGAGCTCATAGTCTGTCGAAAAAAGGGAGATGGGCCTGTAGAAGGATGGGACTGAGGGATCCCGGCCCGGCTTCGGGATCGGCAACACTGGGCCTACTGCATGGACGGGGGAAGGAGCCCGCCTCTCTTGCCAATTGAAAAAGTTGTAGAAGGTGAGGAGTCAAAGTGGGCTCATACACTGCATAGAACTCCATTGAGGCCCAGCGACCGTGCTCATGGAAGGGCTCCAACTGCCTCCCTGACCTCCTGTTCCATGATGGGACCCTTAAATACTGCCCGGTGGCCCGAGGCATCTGGGGCAACTGGAGAGCCGCAAAGGAGCCGTGGTGAATTGCCGGACGGTAAACTGAGGAATAATAATCGCAGTCCTGGGTGGTGTGGAATGTGCTCGCCCGATCACGGATCCTATGAATGGGGGCTCCAGTGGGGTGGGGCCTAATGAATCTAGCTAACAGTCTGCCAGGTCTTTCTGCCTCCGTGTGGGAGCGTGTTATATGGGCCGCCCAATATAAGCAGTGGAGGCACTCTGATAGAGCAGCATGCATTCCCATTGCTTCATCTATGTCCTCCCTGTGTGCAGGATCAGCGCTCTTACACCTCTGTTAGTTGATCCACGACCACATGGTGGGAACCCACCACCATCCTGATGCACGTGCTGCGTACCAAGGCTTTAAACGCTTCCTACTACACTAAGGGGAGGTGGCAGAGCCCTCGTTGTATGTGAAATATGCAGTGATCGTATCATGGATAGTGGATTTGAAAACAAACCGGGTCTTCCAGCCATTGTGGGTGTAGCTTCCATGTCGAGACTGGCTGGGTACTCATCCCCCGTGTAGGTCTACATATAGTGAATCGTTATTGGAGGATGTTTTCCTGAGATAGGTCCCGTTCGAGGTCTGTGGGGTAAGGTCAGAGGAACATACTATGTGGTCTAGACTAGCAAGTAGTCTATGTGTCAGATAAAAGAAAGAGTATTGTCTGTTATGAGGATGATGCACTGTCCATATGTTGTTGAGGAACCAGTGGCGCAACCAATCGGTCAATGCTGTAGCACTGAGGCCAGCAGGGGTGCTTGGAAGGAGGTGGGTGATCGGGCAAAGGCTAGGTTCACTATACAGTTAAAATTGCCCCCCAGAATCCATGGGGAGCCTGTCTATAGCACCAGGTGGGGGGAGAGGGAGGCGAAGTATAGGGGCTGGTCAAAGTTTGGAACATAAAGGCCCCCCAGGACCAGTGCCTGTCTGTCTAGGTGCCTCGAAGCAGGATGTATCGGCCATCCTTGTCGATCACCGAGTCCGTCACCTGTAGGGGGACTCCAGGGCAAATCCAGATGGCCGCACCTCTGGAACACGAGGATAAGGAAATGTAGAGTAGCTGGCCGCACCATCGGCGATGCAGTCTTCCCCCTACTGTCAAGATGTGTCTCTTGCAAAAAAACAATATGGGCCCAAGTTCATCTGAGCTGGGAGTACAAGTTGTATTGCTTGGCCGCCAATCCCATGACCCAGACATTTCACGTTAGGAACCTATAAGTCACAGGCTGTGTTCAAGACATTGTTGCGTGACCTTAACTGTCTGCCCTCCCAGGAGGGTGTTGCGGTAGACATCCTGATTCCTGTTGTAATAAATAAATTGGAGCGTTGTGGGAGTTTCCAATAGAAAGAGTGTAAGAAACCAGAACCCCTGAACTGGGAGGACAGAGGCCAACAGGCTAACCATCCACACAGTACTGCAGAACCAAAGAAGAACACAGACATAGTGACGGTTGCCAGGGGATGGGGAGGAAGTGTGGCAGATGAGAGCATTTAGAGTGGGCTATCGAAAAGGGAATGAGAGATGAGCACCGACCCGGGGTTCCAGATTGTGTATCAGAAGTCATCGTCACTCCTTTTACATACAAGGGTTGGTAGAGATGTGTATATGAGGTCTAGTGGTCCCTTGCGGCTGTCACCATCGGGAGTGGTCAGGCAAGTTAATCTGCTGTCTGTGGTGTGACCCAGGGTCGTTCCGGCTGCGAGCCAGAGTCTGATAGGGAGTCTGGAGGGTCCCCATCATGTGAAGAAGTTGGGGCAGACCGCAGGGCCTCTGCAGACCTCTGTTCAGTCTGTCGACCCTTGAAGGCTTGATCCATTGAGGAAGCCATCTGTGATTGATGTATCCTGAGGTTTTTTTCGGCTGCCTCCTCGGTGAGGGGGCAGGTGGACCAGATGAGGGAAGGACCAACCAGACCGTGGTGCATCTCTAGCCAGAACCACACCTCTGCAGGGTTTTAAAAAAAAAGTGGGTGCAGTTGTCTGCTACCACGCGGAGAAGGGAGGGTAAAAGGAGGGCGTAGGGAAGGCCAAGGTCTCACCGTTCCTTTTTGGCCTCCTGGTAGGATGCTTGAGCCCTCTGTATGGCCAGGGTGAAGCCAGGAAAGAGTATCAGTCTAAAGGAGTCCACGGTGATGAGGTCTGAATTTCTGGCTTGGTAAAGAATGTGGTCACAGTAGTTCAATATCCTGACCACTATCAAGCAAGGAGCCATGCCCTGGGGCGGTTGTCTGGACGTCACTCCACCAAATACATTGGTGAGAGGCCAGGCGGGTCCACCAGGCTTCGGAACTAGGATTCAATGAAGGGAGTGGTGTTCCCCCCCTCTATTCCTTCGGGAGCCCAACCACATGGATGTTGTTGTGGCGGGCCCTGCCCTCTGCGTCTTCTGTTCGTTTCTCCAGAGGGTGTACACAGTCTGTCAGATGGGTGAGTTGTACTTAACTTACTGTTTCTAATGTGACACAGAGAACTTGCAAGTGCAACACATGCTGCTACAGCACACACACAGTTTCTGTGAGATATTCTTTCCTCATACCAGTCTTCCGCCAGTAAAAATTACATGAAAAAGCATAAGCAGGAAAAAATAAACATTATCTAAAATACATAAAATCTAATAATCTGTGTTATGGGGTGATAGCACTTGCACACAAAAAAATGACACCCAAACCTACTGCAGATTTAGGACAATGGTATCCCCGGGGCACTGACATGAAACCTCAGGGTCAGAATGAGACAGAAAACAAGCCCGGGTATTAGTGAATCAGCTAGCTAAAAAAGTTGTTCACATTTGCAAATCGGGGCAGTTTTGAACTGTTACAGAAACGTTGTACAGGTGTTTTGCAAGGTTTGTGGTATCCTCATGGAAATCGACAGTCAAAAAATTGTCTCATCAGGCCATAAAACAGGCTCATAAACAGCCAAAAAACCAGCTCACAAACTGACCTACCAGAGCCGCCTTTCGGGCACAGGCAGATCACCCTATAGGTCAGTCTGATCTTGTGAAACACACAACTTTGGCACCAGTGCTTAGTTTATAAAAGAGTAAGGGCCTGATTATGATTTTGGCGGGCAGAGTTACTCTGTCACAAACGTAAAAGATATTCCGTCTGTCAAATTACCATTCCTTTATAGCCTATGGAACTTGTAATACAGCAGACGGAATATCCGTCACGTTTGTGACGGAGTATCCCATCCGCCAAGATCCAAATCAGGCCGTAAGTGCTGGGGCCCAAATTTTTCTATAAAGCCCATAGGTGTCACTGCGGAATGTTGGGGTTGGCAAATACCAAGGCTGTCTAGTCCAGTGCTTCCCAAACTTTTTAGGACCACAACCCAATGTTCAGAACGACAAACCTTCACAACAGACCTAGCTTTAATAGACATAAGGAGGGCACTTTTTTAATGTAACTAGAGCATTGTGTGGTAGCGGGCTGTCATTTACAGACAGAATATTTTTCATTGAAATGACTAATAAATTTGCACAGACATTCAGTTTTACTAATGAAACTATACTGCACACAAATGATAATGTACGGAAATCGGTCTTCAGTGAATATTTATTATTTGTGCATCACCAAGTAAACCGTCTTGATTTATTTTGATCCTATCAAAATCTTTGTTTCCATCAAACATCAGAATTACAAAAAATGTGCTTCATTTTTACTTTTCTAACAGCTGAATGTGTTCAGTTCATTTACAGGTATTTACATTTTGTTGTATGTGATGACAACCTACAGCCTTTCCTTTCTCACATTTTACTTTTCTTTCTCTGACTGGAAAGTGAGAGGAGTTTGTAAACACTAATCACCATAGCCTAACATATGACCTCCCAGCAAATGTTACAAGATAAATACAGAATTTTAAGGCATCTTTTTTATGGCTTGGACTTTCACGACCCACCAAAAATCAATTTGAGAAACGCTGGTCTAGTCTCTATTTCACCTCATGCCTCTTTCACCCACCAGTATACGCTCTCTGCCCCTATATCTCACTCACAGGTTCCTTTTAATCTCTGCTTTCTCCCTTTGCTACAGTTTTTACATCTTTCTTTTCCTTTTTCTTTCCCACTTAGCCGTTTTTTTCTTTCCTGTTCAAGGTCAAAGTCTGATGATTAATATTAAGATCCCTGTCCCTAAAAAAGAGTGCCCGTGGGCCCGACCTCCAACCACCGGTTCAAATTAAGTAATGTTTGCAGACACGTCTATTCACTTTATTATTAGGTAGTACATGCAACGTTGGTCAGTGTAAGTAGCATACCATCATCTAGTGCAAACAACGTGCCAAGAAGGCTTCTGCATACGCAATTTGATTGGTCAACATTGCATGGTATGCCCTCAATTATCTGTAAGGAAACGTAGCGCTTTATAAAACTCTCAAATAAGTAAACATCTGGCTAGGAGAAGCTAAAATAAGATCATAATAACAATGTAAAGAGTATCTGGTCCTCCTGGAAAACAACCTGCATAGATGTTTAACTGCACTGAGTGCCTCTTTTTAGGTCTCGCCTACGCAGCGCGCATGCGCTGCATAGGAAAAAGACCTTTGGCCATCAACACAGCTTTGCGGCCAAAAACGTGCACGCGTTGCATTGCCTTCAATGGCAACGCGTGCACGTCTGGCGATTCCCTTGCGGGAGCGAGCTTTGGCAACATATGCTTGCTCGCTCCCGCAAGGGAAACGCTTTGTGTGCCTCCTACTTTTAAACCCTCGGCAGTTCCGAGGCGCGCACACTTGTTGTGCGCACAACTCGCGTCACCACTCGCGTTTTTTTTAATTATTTTATTTCGCGGCCGCGCAGCGTTACTTTTACGGCCGCGCGGCCAATGCTTGATTTACTTGAGGCCTCGTTCATTGAGCCCCTCTCTGTTCTTGCCTCTTATCCTCTCCATCTTTCCTCCATGTCTGCTCCACAACTTTCCCCTTTCCCTCTCCTCATCCTGCTCAGTTTCCGTCTTCATTTCTCTCAGGTCATTTCTCCTCGCCCCCTCCACCCCCCGAAGGCCTTCGAATCTTGCAAACCTCTACTGCCTCCCCTCTTCAACAGGTCTCCCCTTTCCTCCATTCTCCCATACACCTTTCCCCACTCCCTCGCCTCTTTGCTGTTTTCTCATCTCACTCCATCTATCCATTCTTTCCTCCTTCAGAAACACCTTCATACATTCCTCCATCTTTTCCTCTCATTTGCTGTTTTCTTCTGCATTTGCTCTTTCTCGCTCCTCTCTTCTGTCTCGTCATTCCTTTCTCTGTCCACTATTGTTCGCCTCCTTCGTCAGCCTCCCTCAGCAGCAGCCTACCCCCCCCCCTTCTCTTTCAGGTATCCCAAGGCCTGCTGATAAGACTCCCCCGGCCAGTTGTAGGGCTTCATGAGAGCCACTGTCCAATGAATCGCTGATGCTGCCTCGGGGCTGCTTGTTCTCACAGTCTGAGTACTAAGAATGCCAGCCTCACCGAGAATTATACAATATTTCAGTCTTCTGTGCCCATGACCTTCCACAGAGCTCTCTGTACACCCAAGCATCATTCTAAAGGGGCACAGTGCGCGAAACAATCACCAGGTCTCCGTGCACGAAATATCACTAGGAGTACTGACCATCCCACTGACCCCTGCACACCAAAGCATCTATAGGGATCCGTGCACCTAAGTATCTACAGGGCTCTGTATGTCTAAAACACACAAGCATATTTATAGGGCTTCTCCATCTGCAGGGCCCTCTTCTGCACACCAAGCAGCCACGGAAACTGCACAAAACACACAAGTACATATATATCCAAAAGGCTGTCTGCACCATCGTATCTATTGGGCTCTATATACCAAAATACCTACTATGCGCGGGTCCCCTGAACTAAAAAACAACCATGGAGCTCTGTATGCCTAGGATCTATAGGGATCCACACACTTAAAACAATCATCCATAAATCTCTGTAAACACACACAAATATAAATCTATCTATAATGTACACCAACATATCTATAGGGCACTATACAACAAACGTCTATAGGGGTCTTGTCTTCTACACCAGACCAGTCCGAGGGCTCTGAACCAAAATATCTCTATCAGAGAGCAGTGTAGACTCGCTTAACCCAGTGCTCACAATCCAGCCCATTTCACCAGCACCAAAAACAAGCCACCAATTCACAGAAGCGCCTAGTGGCCATTCAGTTGGCACTGTGTGGTACACAAGTCAACTCACTCAGAACAAGCCCATTTACCCACCACTTATTCGCTCCCCACCCACTATCCACTCACACATCATCTGTCTCACCCACCAACCAATCATTCAATGATTCATTCACTCACTGATCCATGGACCCACCTCCTCTCATTTACCTAGCCACTCATTCACGAGCTACCACCTCACCCACCATCTCACTCAGTCTCTCACACAACTCACTCACTCTCTCACACCAACTTACTCATTCATTTTCTCGTACACACTTTTCTCGCGGGATTTTCCTTAAAGGAGTGGGAGGGGCTTGTTCTAAATTAATCCAGAAAGAAAGTGTGAAATGTGACTTTTCTTACAAAGAAATGGAGACAGTTGTACACAGCAAGCGTTCAGTAAAAAAATACGAACCCATCTTCCCATGCAAGCAGACATATGCAAAGTGCCAGCTGGTAATCAAGCACTGGTTGCGTGCAAACAAGTCTATAAGCAAATCATTTGGCACAGAGAATCTTCCTCGCCTTTCTGCAGTCCTTTGAGAATATATATCCAAAGACACTGACGGGTAGAATTAGTGTAGTATAAAAGCTAAAAAGTGGGTCATGGTTGCAATTTGGTGCAATTCTGAACTTATAAAGGCACGCTGTATATGTGTTTTGCAAGGTATGGAAGACTGCGTGGATTTGCAGGCGGTGTTTGTTTTAATATCCGGGAAATTAACAGTAAAAACCCAGAAGATCATAAAACAGGCCCACAAACAGCCAAAACAAGCATTTGCAATGCAACAGGTCTTACATTTGCGAGAGCTTAAGCTATTGCCATTGTAATGACAATGCCTTTTATTTATGTTTTAAAAACACATAAATAAAAGGCTAAGTCATTTACTATGCCAATAGCTTAAACTCTCGCAAATGCGAGATCTATTGCATTGCATTGTGCTGCATAACTAAATACTTATAAGGTCCCAAAGGCGAGACCTATTGGCTATGCCAATGCTTGTTTTCTCTGCTGGCGCTTGTCTATAGGGGCACCCTGATTACAGACAAAGCCTTGAAGAGGGCAGACACACAACTGGAACCAGCCTGGCATGCTCAGAATGTTAAGTGGCCCATCTTGCCGCCCTTTCAGTGTCCCTACGGGTGGAAAAACTTCACAAGTGGTACATCACGAGTACGGAATGGCACCTTCATAGTTTCTGAGACTATACGCTGCATACCTGAGCCCCAAAACAAAGTTACTCAACCGGTGCTAGCGTCACGTCCCTTTACTATTATTATATGTGTCCCTATCAGGGAGATTTTGTTTCTGTTTCTGGAACATTTCTGAAACTATTCGAATTTCTGAATCAGAGCAATTGCTATGGGAAGACCCCAACCAGCTTGAGATGCACAGTTCTGCTACAGGGATATCTGAAGGTTTTTGGGGGCCTTGAGCACACATATTTTGGGGGACCTTGTTCGGAACAGTTTTAAATTTATGATCCAAAATTTCGACTCTTTCATGTCCTTTTTGGCCAGGTCACTGACAGTGCACAGGCACACTCCTCCAAATTCAAAATGTGTTTACATCTAATTTTCAGGGATAGTAATGTGCGCTTCCAATGCTGTAACACAGCAGCTGCTCACCAATATTACTGAAAAGAATCTCTGTGACACCGTCCCATTCTCATATGTGAGGTCCTGTTTTGATCTAAAAGAAACTTTTTTATGGATTTTGCATGTAACATAAAAACAATATTTCTCTGCAAAATGCCTGTTATAGACTCTCACACATCACCCACATTAAAATAAATGAAAGGAAAACAGTATTTAAAACAATCTGTTCAAGAAATATTCAAGGTCAGGGCAAGACCCTGCAGACCATAGCTGGCTCTATCAGGGGGCGCCCGCCCACTTTGCCCAGGCCCTAAAACGTCTCTGTTCTGCAAAACGGAAATATTGAGCTATTCATGTAGAATTTCACGTGGCACCTTGTCAGTTTCTGAGAATGCTACATTTTTATTTGAAGCAATAGAATTTCAGCAATTTGCCCATGATCACACAATGCTGTCAAGTGGGGAAGCCAGGATTAGTAAGTGGGCTCCTATGAGGAGCATGAGACAAGATTAAAAAGGGTTGTCTCTGCACCAGTTGCGACCCTACGCTTGTTCATCTGCTTTTACTTTGCGGCCAAAGAGGCAATCTCTTGTTTTTTTCTTGAGTATGTACTTACTATAACTTTGTAGCCTGCTGCTGGGGGCTATAACAGTTGTGAAAGACCATCTTCATGAGTTATAGGCCAGAGCAGCAGGAAGAGGGCCTTTCACAACTGTTATAGTCAGAGGTAGCAGGGCTATAAGGCTATTAGAACATTAAAACTACTAAGGGTAAAAGGTTCTAAAATAAACAGGGAGAAATAGACAGACAAGCACTGAAAGGTTGGCACATAAGGTATGTACTAGCCATTATCAGCCCTGAGCCACTCCATTACCTTACCTGCAATGGAGCGCCTAAAGATTACAATATTGTAAAATTATGAATTCCTTTTTTTTTACCTTGTCATTGCAAATAAAAATTCTACTGTTCCCACTCCTGTTTTCTTTATAAAGTGCCCTTATTTTACCCATGGCTTTCTCCCAAAGAGGGAAGCGACTTAATCCACACTAGTACAAATGATACCAGCCTCAGCCCTGGCCCTGCCTAAGAGGTAGTAGCATATACCACCTGAACCTCTACCCACGCTATGCCTGGCAGGACAAGCTTAGTCTTTTCATCACTTGTGGGAAACTTGGTTAACATCAAGAAAACTAAAAATTAAAATACAGAGAGCAGCAAAAAAATCAGTGAGAGGACAAGCGTGGTCTAGGCTACTTTGGCCCTCTTTTAGAGGTTCACTGCGCTCCCAATGTGGCAATGCTGCAACTGGAAATCTAGAAACAGGGTGTAGTAATATCTAGGTCGGCTACTACCAAGTTTGACCCTAAATAATGGGGAATGGTAAGTACTGTGCGATTCAGAGCTTCCACACTGATTCCCACGTTTTTCCACCATTCTAAGCCATATTCCACGCAGAGATTTTTTCTAGTGACATGCGCGTGGAGAAAAGATCGGGAGTGCAATGTTGTCACACAACTTGTAACCCTATTCCGGATAGTAATTCCCATTACTAGTCATATCGGAATTTCCTCTATTCTTATAATGAGGGCTTTTTTGAAAGTACAAACTCGCGTGTAAAGAACAGGCGAAATTAATGAGAAAGTAATGAAATGAAAATTATTTTGATCAATTAATCGAATCTATCAGCCACACAAACAAACGTAATAGGGATGGTGAGAAGAGGATTTGGAAGGTGATCCCGGTCAATGACTTTTTAATTGCTAATTGAGTGCAAGCTATCCATTTTGGATCCCTACTGCGGAACGAAATGAATATATGAAGGCAAAAAATTATAAAATACACAACATTCGGAAATAAACATTTAAATCCATGGTATCCTCAAAAAGATTTACTGCTGCCCTTTCAGTAAGTACCAGTCGGTGCTGTTGCAATGTTCTATATGGTGACATATGGTGTGACATTTGTATGGTGCTCCTACTTACTCCATTGTCATCTGTGACACCACATCGAAGGAAGTGAAGCCGGCATTGGTGAAGCTTTCCTTGTATTGGCCCATCTTGATGGCATCCAACCACTCGTCCACTGTGTTGAAGCTGGTGTAATCAGGGACGGTGCGGTCCAGCAGTGGGAGGTTCACCCTGAATGAGACACAACCATGGGCAATGCAAAGCCATTATAAGTCTGTAGCGGTCAGAGAATGTAAAACCCTACAGCATTCTCAACCACGGCACAAAGTAATATCGCTGTGCAACGGTGAAGGCACCGTGGAACCTTGCCATGATAACATGTATATTTATTTTACTTGGTTGTTGCTCAATAACACCTATGTAGTCACACTTCCTACCAAAAGGAAATGTTGGAAGTTGTTGGGGATCACGCTCTGCATTCAATCATTTAAAAACCGACGACTTTGAGGCGGAGGGTCATGGGTTCAAATTGGGGTAGTACAAGATACTGCTGCTTGGGCCATCGACCATATTGCATGCACCTTATATTTGGGAGTATATTTATGAACTGAACATTTATACAGTGCGCTGAATTTACAAAAAAAGGTGACATGGCCCAAAGTTTTTCTGAGAAGACCAAGATGGTATTAACTAATGCTGTCCTTGCCAAATAGTAATTATGGAAAATAAGTGCAGGGCTAAAAATGAGTGCTGGTGCCCACCACCTGCTCAAATTAAGCACTGGCCTCGACCCTTGAATTGAGATAATCCTGCCCTAGTAAATTTCCCTCTCATAGTTTGTCAAATTTTGTATCATGCAGATAGAGTTGGGACATCAATTATGTTGTGGGAAAAGTGATCACGGAGAATAAAAATCAGTACTAGAGATACTCCTCAATGGGATCAGTTTAGGTCATACAGTTCTTTCAAGATTCTATGACATTGTTGTATAGCCAACAATGTGGGCTTTGAGGCGGCTCGAATGGGGTAGCATGCTTCAAAGATTCCTTCTTGGCTTTCTATTTTTTTCAGAATTGCATATTTACACTTTTGGTAATCGCTGGTTAAGACAAGCTCTTGCTGGCTTTGTTGTCTTGATTCAGCTTGCTCCTGTTCCTCAGCAGCACCTGGAAACTGCCTCCAGCACCACATGGTATAACATGTCAACACAGGACTGGTATCATGTTAAGAAATGTGAAAAGTATTTTATGAGATTGTGCCTTTTTGGGTAACTTATTGTGCCCGTATATTCTCAATTAATACTACTTACTGTACTTTGTTTACAAGGCGACTGACAACTGAATTATTACTGTGCCCTGGTTCAACTTTAAATTACCTGATTCGTTCTCCAAAGTCAGCCTGCGTCTGTTATTGTCATTGTGCTGATGATGACCTTGATAGTAGCGTATAAGATCGAAACGTCATCAACACTATGACAGACAGATTGAATCCCTGTTCATATACTGATGGACGGAGTTGTGTAACTCAAAATATATACCCAGCTGAGCTACTATGACCCTTGTCATCTATTTGCACACATACACCTCTACTCACGGTTATTGTTTTTTTCTCGCTGTGCTGGGGACAAGGAGCACCAAAGTTATTGTTTTCTGCACTAGTTCTATTAATTCTGTTAAAATATCTGTTTGTAGGCTAGTTTCTTTCTTGCTTCAAAAATCACATAGAGTGTTTTGAGAAAGTGAGAAACTGAATTGCTAACGAATACTTTGACAATAGAACCCTAAATGAGCACACAGCAAACCACTGTTTTTCCTGCATGAGCAAGGCTCTTTCTATCGGCATCCTGGGTTGCCCTTGTTTTATCTAGTACCTCATTTAGGGAAAGGAGCATGACATTCTGCTCCGATTTCACAACCTGTGAGTGACATGGGTGATATGCAGGGCTCAGGAGTAAGGCTACTCTGCAGAGGGAAAGGTTGGGAGATTCACTAAGAGAATGTGTGATCCTAGAACACTCTTTGTGTGGTTAACTGCCTTCAGGTCATGGGCCTTGAAGATTGGCGTGAGGAAAGCACTCAACAGAGGAGCCATGATCATGGAGGTGACCCAACGTAGGAAGACGGGAATCAAATGGCAAACTCTTTCGGCCAGGATCAACGTACAGTACAGAAACAGGAATGAGCAGTGGGAGCCTTGTGTGCCAGGTCGAGCACCTGAGTACACTTACGGACTGTCCCGTTGAAGTCTCACATGCAAGGTGTCTTTTGCAACCAAAGGGCTGCATGGGTGCTAAAGTTCATGCACCATCTTCACGCCATATTGAGCAATTGGTTAGAGAGTGAATACTCAGTCCTAGAGGGGCTTTGAGTATTGGTTGAAGGTAATCTTAAGACAGGTTGCAGTAAATCAGTTCAGCCTTGCATTTATGATGAATGAAGACTGTATGCAGGTATGTCACTACATCAGGTGAGAAGGTCTGGTTTTAAGTGGAAGATCTTCCTCTCAGAAGAGTACATTTTAGTAATGGTTTATCCATGTGGGATTAAGCACGTGTGTACAGATAAATTAATTAATTTAATTTCTGCATATATGTTGATGTCCCCGTGCAGACCAGATTAAGGAAGGTATCTTTCCTACCCGATGTTCCTTTACAGAGACAAGAGTTTGCCACAGGGAAGCCGTGCATGCAATGTCTTGCACAGAGGATGCACAAGTCAAGCTTTGCATGTCTGAAAGGCATTATGGGTAAAAGATGAAGATTCTCGTGAAGCATCAGGAATGCATACATGAAACACAGAATAGGAATACTGGGCCTGATGCACATTTTTGGTATTTTTAAGGCACAGGTTTCATCAGTTCCTCTGCACACATACGAATTGCAGAAGCAGAAGTTATCTGCTGCTACTTGCATGTCCTAACAAAAAATGTCTAACTGGGACTTACACGGCCCTAGTTACATTGCATCAAACTTTGTATCGATTTTGCAAAATGTCTGAACTTTATATTTCAAAGACTTAGCCCTGGAATTGGTCTCTGAGCAGGAAACTGAGTGATCTCTTTTCTGCAAGAAAATGCCCTCTGGAAAGAGGCAGAAAATTGAAGAGAAAAAAGCTAGCAGGCTGAGGGCAGACCGCTGTGTTTCTCTACCGCAACAATCCCATTGAGCGAGCGAGTGTAATGCATGCACTGCACGGCGGGTGCATAGAACCTGAGAGTGTATGTGTGTGCGGAGGTTGGGGGGGGGGGGGGCATCTATGCATTGCATGCATTGCCAGGACCAGTATAGCCCAAAAGCTCAAGTATTCTGTCGCGCAGTGCTTACCTCACACAGAGACGTGCAGGCACTGTTCTACTGCAAGTTGTGCAGCCGACCTAAAGAAATGCTGGCACTGTCCTTTCCAAAGATTAGGGTCCAGATTTCACAGGCGTGAACTGAACCCGGGTAGTGCAATTGTGTACTGACATTTGTACAGACCAAGCAGCGGAACACATGTAAAAAACAAAGCAAAAACAGAGATTCTGCACCAATCTTTGCAAATGTTTTTCAGCTTATGATGTTTTTCACTCCACAGTTTGTGAAAATGCCAATGCAACAGAGTACTGTGCGATGCAACTTATATAATGCTACTAAGCATCTGACAATAGCTGCCCACAAGCAGTGCTTTCAATGGCAAGAAATAAGTGCAGGTACTCACCAAAAGGAGCGAGGAGTGTGGGGCGGGCATAAGGGCGGAGCAAGGGGCGGGGCTAGGTTTTCGACCTTTCCAAGCTTTGTATGCAAGAAATCTGCATGCATTGTAAGATGGTCGGAAGTATCTGTCCCGTTGTTATGACACTGATAGCCATTTACACCGCATTTACTAATAAGTGTTTATTATTACCCAAGGTAACCCTCTTTTAAAGCAGCCTTAAAATAATAAAAGGTTGAGGAAAAAACAGTAAGGTTCCAAATGTATGTCTTGTCCTTTGCATGCAGCTCCTTGATGCATGGTCATAACTCACTGAGCTATATGACAAGGAATTTAACTTGTGATCTGCAGGTAATACAAGGGTCTCTGCAACAAAAAGCGTAACCAACTGAGTTATCTATATAAAAACAAACCTGTTTCATGCTGTGCTTTCCAACTAGCACATTGGCCCTCAAGGCAATTTTATGGTGAGTTAAACCTTTGATTAGAATGGATTCAGATCTTTTCAGCAGGTGCATTAACCACCTCTTACATAATATTTCCACTTCAAGCCTGAGAAGGGCCTCTAGTGTGGAGTATACATACTCTGTCAGGATGGATCTTACCAGGTATCTAAACAGATGCCAAGGGATAGAAGGATTCATTGCCAGCCTAGATGAATAAACTGAGCCTATGCCAGAAGCAGTGCCTTGAAAGGATTTCTTATTCAGGAAAAAAAAAATCCACAACTATGGTTATTGTTCTCTAGTTATATGGATGATGTGTGTGTGCACACCCAAAATATATATGGACAGGGGCGTGGGAGCTCCCAAGTGGTTTCATGTTATGTGACATGTATGTTCAACCAGTCTCTGATTTGTGCCATCAAATCTTTGCATGCTGGATTTTTTTACAACCCTTACTTATAGTGACAAAAAGAAACTAAAGGTCGCAGAATGCAGAAGCATTGCCAGCAAAAATTCAGAACTGTCTGAAAGTGTCATACATTCTATGGAGCCTCCTGTCGGGCGTCATGAACCCTCCCCGCTTTAGCAGCTACAGAGGGGATTGAGTTCTTGATCTCTCTGCAACTCAGTAGACAAAGGTCCATAATTAGATAGTAAAAGGGTGGATGATGAACGGATGGATGGATGGGTGAAAGGATGGATGTATGAATAGATGAGTGAAAGAATGGATGAGGGAAAGGGATGATAGATGGCTGGAACGGTGGATGGATGGCTGATAGCTGAGTGAAAATGTAGATGGATTGGTGGATGAAGTTGTGAAAGAGTGGGTGGATGGGTGAGTGAACAGATGGGTGAAAGAATGGATAGATGGGTGAATCGATGGATGAGTGAAAGGATGTATTGATGGATAAACCAAAGAATGGATGGATGTGTGAAAGAATGGATGGATGGGTGAGTGAGTGAAATGATGGATGGATGATGGATGGGTGAAAGGATGGATGTATATATAGATGCATGAAAGAATAGATGGAAGAGTGGAAGGGAGGTTGGCAGGGTGGATGGATTTCTTGATGGATGAGTGGATGGATGGATGAAATGTTAGATGGATGAGTGATGTGGTAAATGGATGGACAAGTAGATTGATGCAGTCCCGGCTCCTGGAGGGAGTTCCGCCGGGCGGTGACGTGTGGCGGGGGAGGGGCAGGGTGGGGGGTAGTAAAAACCGGAATCCGGACGAATCCAGGTAAGTTAGCAAATAAATAAATAAAACGAATTTCGTAGCGCGCGCTGCATCGCCAAATGCGATGCAGCGCGCTACTGAAATTCGTTTTATTTATTTATTTGCTAACTTACCTGTGTACAGCCTGATTCCGGTTTTACTACCCCCACCCTGCCCCTCCCCCGCTGCACGTCACCGCCCGGCGAAACTCCCTCCAGGAGCCGCGACTGGATTGATGGATGGGTAAATCGATGCATGAGTGAAAGGATGGATGAATTGATGAAAGTATGGATGGTTGGATGAGTGAAAAGGGGATGGATGGATAGAAGGGTGGGTGGATAGATGGAGTGTAAGGGTGGGTGGATGGATGAATGAAAGGGTGGATGGATAAGTGTAGGTGTGGACAGATAGATAAGTTTAACGGATAGGTTTGGAGATGAATGGATAGGTTTGGATATGGATGGGTGGATGGATGGACAGAAGGATGAAAGACTGAATGATTGATGAAAGAATTAATGGATGACAGAAGGCAGAGGTAAAATGGTGGATGTCATTGGGTGGGTGAAAGGATGAATGGATAGGTGCTTGGATTGAGAAGACAAGAGAGATCTTCTGAGGAGGGTCAGGGTCACTTGTTTAGCTTGCTTGGTGCTTTAATTCAAAGTAGGGGGTATTTTAATTTTTGTGCTACTCCCTTTCCTCCCGTCACATTTCGCTTATGTCTGGTTTCCCATACGAAACAAAGGGTTTACATGCACCAAACCACTCTGTAAAAAGTAAAAAGAAAAATTGTGTTGCCTTTTAGGTCTTTTTTCTTTGAGGTTAAATATAAAATTGGGGCGAGGGCAGGCATTTACATTCAAGTACAAATGTTTAATTTAAATTGCTGATGAGCTAAAATTTTCAGTCATTTAAAATAACAGGCATGCTAAAAAGCCCTAAAGAATGCGTCCCACATCCCCGTCCATTAGGTTTTACAATATCTCTCGACTCCCACTGTGCAAGATTAAAGGAGAAACCAAACACCCTGCTGCCACACTCCTACTGGAAGACTTACAGAGTAGCACACAAAATTGCAGTGTCCTGGTGACAAGAGCTGCTGTACTGGCACTCTTCTGCGAGCTCAGCCCAGAGTTGCACACTGAATCAATGCGGGAAGGGTGAAAAGTGCTGCCAAGGTACGAGATAACAAGAGGTGCACCACCTGTGATACTCTCTTTGTCTGAGGAGTTTTGTCTGAGAAGTTACGGTACTCAAGGGGAGAAAATTAAAATGTGCTGATACTCAGTCCGGTGAGTACCGGTACATTTAAAGCACTGCCCACAAGTATGGCAGTATTGTGATAAGCAGGCCTGAGGGTGCATGCCGTGTCGGGGAGTTATCGTTTTTACGTTTAGTGCACACCTTTGATTACCAATTTGTGGGTACGGCTGAATTGCAACCTGTCGAACCCGGCTCCAGACCGGCTTTGTGCAGGTGGAATGCCTTGTACATCCCTTTTAGGCATCACCTATGCAGGGCAGGCAGCCTGCATTGGAGTCGACAGATCTCCCGCCATTCGCTCATTCTCACTGTGAGGCGAGCTTACACGGGCTCCCCTCTGGGACCCGCCATTAATTTGCCACTGTTGTGAGATGTTGCTGGCTCATTAGGGGCTATCATTTGTTCTGACTCTAATTCTTTCATTTCACGGGCATGGACAGCAACTGTGTGTTTTGCAGGAGCTTGTAAAGTTATATTGTAGCTGACACATGAAATCTTTGCGGAAAGCGGCAAAAACACCAGGGAGCTAAAGATGGATGTCGCACACTGTTATTTGCTGCTAGAAGTTTCGCCTGCTCCCATTCCAGCCCAGCATGGCCCCAATTCAGAGGCGGGCAAGACTCATTCATTTCATTTTGCTCGCCAAGATCCTCCAGAGGCATCCTGGGAATCTTGCATCTCGGAAGGCAGGGTTTGGAGGTTCCTCATCAGTTTCGAGTTGAGGGCTGACCTGCTTCTCTTTACCCCTTTTTAGGTCTGACTTGACAGCACAGCTGTCTGCTAGACCTGTTGTTATAAATTCTTTAACATAGAGTGGGCTTTGGTTCCACCCAGAGGAGTACTACCCTCTCATTGCATGCTAGTGGTTTTCTGGTGCTTCTTTCCACCTATAATGAAGTGCTTGCATTGCAATGCATCAGGGACTATTTTACATTTTAGAAGTATAATAACTCGTCAGACATTAAATTGTTTATCTCATAGATGCATTTCAATGCAGAAATCAATATCAATGATTTTTGTTTTGTGTTTTTTCACCAAAGATTTCCTATGTTTAAGTGAGGACTCAAAATGTAACCCAGACTGGTTAGCTTTCCCAATGCTTAACTTCTGACTTCTAATTTTGGGACACAAATCTAATTTCAACTGAATATATCTTTCAAAAATACAGATCTGCTAGATGGCCCAAGATAGGGACTTCTCAGGGATCAGCCACCTTTCTGATGTTCCCAGCTAATGATCCGTTTTGTATTGCCATGCTGCAAGTTGGAGGAAGCAAGTTCCTCCTCGTGTGAGCATGAGCAAATCCTCTTCTCTGGCTCTCTTTTAAGGACATCGAGGTGGAAAGAACAGTGCAGTTATATTTTAGCCAAACTCTAACATCTGGCCAAGTGCTGCATGTCAGAATATTATATACAAAAATATCATCTGGCATAAAAATTCTGCTCTACGCATCACTTTCAAAAATATCTTTCCAACGCATGTCGATGTTCTTCTATTAAATTCGATGGAGCGCTATTTTATATTAGGATTATATTAAGAATGCTATATGTCTGATGATATTGTGACAATGATATCCTGGTACTACACTGAACTACACCCTTTGCTATTGCAAATCAGCATCTGGTTCTTCCTTATGAGCAGTGCATGGATCCCAGGTGGGGGGGCGGGCGTGGGTGGTCGCGGGGGAGTCGCAGGGGAAGGAATCGCGCAGGGGGTTCGGAATTAAATTGAAAAAAAACTTTACTTGAGCCAGGCCCCGCGTATTCTCTGCTCCTGCTCTCCTGTCTCGGACAGGAACAGGAAGCAGGCAGCCAGGCTCCCTCCCCTGACCAATCACAACGCCCTTAATACTGCTCTACAGTTAGAGTCACAGGAATTTACAATTCTGCTTTCCTGTCGTTTCGGCACAATTATCGATTTACCACATTTGCTACATAATCCACCATTTGCATAGTTTGCAAATTTTAACAAAAAATGCTTCTAGATCAAAGGAATCAAAAGTTATTAAAAAACAATTGCACAGAATCTGCTGCACAATTTGCTTTTGTTTGCCACTTTATTTAGTCAACCACACCACATAATTAGGTCCCCCGTTGCTGCATAATTCCAGTGGCCCTGTCATTAACCTGTATCTAAGTGCCCATGTTTTTTTCTAGTTGCAGATAATGGAAATGATAATTTGGAGAGATATTGATTTGCCCAGGAAGACACAATACGATAGATGAAAACAGTGGGATAGCAACCCTGGCTCCTCCCCCACCTAAAATATGACCAATACAGCATAGGTATCAATTTGATGTCTTTCAAAAGTATGCCAGAGAAGCCAGGATATCAGCTAGATGCTGCATTTCTTTCCAAACAGCTCTGTGTGTATTTTCCGGGCCGTGTACTGTATAAGGATCAATGTAGCATTAGCAAAAGCTGGAAACTATTCCACATTACGAACAAATCCGCTTGCACATAATCTGAGTCCTCTTCTATGTTATATACAGTACATATTAGTCAGTGCCTGGCCTTCCACAGAGACAGTAATCATAGATCAGGCAGATCCTGGAACAGACAGAAAGTTCATGTTGCAGATCAACAAACCCAGATTTTTTGCATGATACTCAGTGGTAGTGTTTCTGAGTTGGATACATTTCTTGATATGCATAATGTGGAATTATATGGTAAGGTACAGTACAGGATGGTACTAGGATTGCTCTAAAATTCTTATCCACCTGTGTTGTATACTTAGTTATTATGCTGCATCCATTCGCAAGGTTTGGGAAGGAAGCCACCTTATCGACTGTGCTGAGAAAATGGACAAAAACTACATGCAGTGATGCTAAATGCTGCTGTGCACATCTCACAAGCCTCATCCTCTCCTCCAGCAAGCACCATAGGTCTCTTCTTAGCAATGACAACATGCCCAAGTGTTTCTAACTGAGTCACATTAGAACATTTTTAATTGGTTTTAGTAAGTGAAAGTAGCTTAAAGACCTTGATGACAGATTTTCCTACTCAGCAGGACAATGTGTTTAACTTGCAGGCCTTCTTTCTACCACTGTAAACATTTTGTTACATTCTTAAACCTGAAAAGGATGGAAGGTAGGCGGACCACACAACATGGATGAATTTCTCTTTCCTAAACCATAAACTATGTGGTTTTAATGAACACATGTAAGCCACTACAGGGAATATCTGATTAAACAGGGAGGATCACTGGAGTACCTCGCTCCTGGGTTCAGTTCCAGGTCACCAGACCAAATCCAAGATAAGAAAGTGCTTAATTTGTAAAAATGAATCAATAATCAAAACAATTAAAAAAACAATCACAGGGGCAAAACATTTCTGAGGAGTCCACTACTGGTGATGCCGAACACCAGGATTTTTTGAGTACCGAGGCTGCCTAGTTTTGATTCCACCAAGTTTCCATTTTTCCACTACCTTCTACTACCTTTCTCATTATCTTGAGATTGCAGGTTCTTTTTAATTATTGCTGTATCAATTTGTCACTGTTTTTTCTACATTTCTTTTTCTGCATCTTTCTCCTTCTTCTGCCTTTCTCTCTCTCGCTCAGTGCCAACGTCTGATGATGAAAAGCAAGTCATGGTCCCCAAAAAGTAGTGCTGGTGCCCAACACCTAAAACCACATGCACAATTCAAGAACCAACCGAAGAGAAATTGATATCCATGATCCTTTCTCTAGTTACTGTTTACTGGATATTAACACAGCAGCCTTTTAATTTCAAGTCCAATGAAAAGATACATAGGAGCGCAGAAGAGGCCATCGGAATTTAATCTAATTGGAAGCATCATTCCAAAGTGAACTGATGGCTGAAACACTAGAATTACTGTTTGTTTTCCAACTCTACTTTCTGTGACATTGCATTACTGCAGTTGAGTTTTTCTTACACTCCCCTTCAGATCACTAACTTTTCAGACGCTGACTTACAGACCTCCCTACTGCTCCCACACATCTTCAGTTCCAAAACTTCAGTTACAATGTGCATCCTCAGACCACTAAGTTCTCCTCCATCCTGGGGACCAACACTAATCAGCAATATAATGATCACTCACTTACTGATAGATGTTTGCATCACTTTAAAAGAGAAACAGTAACAACTTGGAATCTGAGGCTTGCTGGAGTTACCACCCAGGTGCCATCTTTCATGACTCAAGTAGACAGAAATGTTGAATATGTGCAGCGTTCAGGTGGGTGCATGCATATTTTATGGCTTCCTACCTCACCCCCATGTAGTTCCACACAATGGGCATTGCAGATGCAACTTGATATGTTCAAAAGAAGCACTATGCAACCTTATAAATCGGACAGCTGCACACTGTGTAAATGCTGCATCTCGATTGTCTCCTAGCCAGTTGATATCTACCCAGGAGATTCACAGCTAGCATCTGAGACAAGCTTCACTACAGCATCCACCCATGCAAAACCTCTCCTTCTTCCCCTAACAGCTGATTGTGACGATTACAGCGCTTTGATAATGAACTAGAGTGCTCACCTAGTTCAAAGAATGTGCCTGCACTGGGAGACATGATGCTGGAGAACACGGCTTTTGAATCAATCACTTTCCTCTTCGGAAGGCTGAATATGTACCAGAAAATGTTTCTCATCTTCGCTGCCACAAGTTCCTAAACTAAATGAGTCCCAGAAAACATTTTTTTTCATGCTAAATATTGCATATTTATGGTTTACCCAGTCTAGTCTATTAAAATTGTGTGTTTTGTGTTTTCAGTAAAATAGTGGCGCCATTGGTCTATCTAATTTAACAGGCTACTTATTTTAAATTCAGTTTTAATTAATTACCTTTGGCTGTAGTCATTTACAAGGTATACACGGAGACAGTTTTATAGACAAAGAATATATATTTTTAAATGTTTTTTTCATTTGCTTTTATTTTACTCATGTTAAAATGATTTTGAAGTCGGTTCACGGTAGTGCTGGAAAATGCAACTACTGACAAAAAGAAGTGGGTAGGAAGTAAAAAGCTGCAGTGGAAAGCTAACAGCCTGTCGGTAGACTGCTACCCGTTAGAAGTACATTTTACTCAGAATACCAGACTTATGTCACAAGGATGAGGAATATATTTGTGAAGTTAATGAAAATCAGTTCTCATTTCAGTTCTTCCTGTTTTTCTTTGAAAAAACTCAATCATAGGAAAAAAATGTTTCCTCTCCGATATGGTCCATCAAATCCCGGCAGACATCACACATCAATTCCTAAAATAAGCATGGCACCATCATTAAATGATTTATATTGTGACTAGAATCTGCTTTCACCCTTTCTATAAGCTCCTTGTTATGACTTAAAACCAGGCATTCACTACAATGCATTTAAATAGAAAAAAATCAGAGTGCTATCACTCAAAAAATCCAACAGGAATGCTTCCAGTAACCTTCAACCTATATAGTACCAGGAAAAACAAACCTTATCACAAATACTTTTGTGCATTTCACCTCATTTTAATGGTCTGATTTACGACAGCAACATTATGCTAGGGGAGGGCAAATCCAGGTGGCCAATGACTGGGTGGAGTAGGGCCCTGGCTTCACCTCAGGCCCATTGACTCCACCCAAACCATAACTACCTAGGAATGCCCACCCCAATAGATAATATTGCTTAAATATTTATTCATAATATACTTAAGAGAGTGAGCAAGATGTTTGCACAGCCGTTACGTGCATGGGCCTTTCTACTCCTGCTTAGTCAAGTATAGGCTATTTTGGTCAACACTAATTTTTTACAACTTGCAGGGGCCTTGAAACATTCTCAATTAATGGGTAGTTAAAGTCAACAGGCATTGTACACAAATGTCAGCTCTGTCTGCAAATAGATGTCACACGAAATGAAAAAGCATTTCTGTCTGGCGTGACAGATGCCTTCAATAGTCCAACTATGAGACATTCCTCATCATCTGAAGCACCTCCAGGTTTAAGGTTGGGTGGGTGGGTATACCTTGAAGCTCTTGAAATGTGATGTGATCTGTAAGTCAGTTTGCTCCCTGAGTGAGATGCATTCTTATTAGCAGTTGCAGAGATGGCTTCCTTCCTCCTTTGTCCAAAAGGTAGAAAAAAAAATCACACAAATAATATAAAAATCCATCTCTAAGGACAGGCGGACTGAACGTTGCTGAGGTTCCTGTTTGCGCACTAATGACTTACCACTGGCTGAGATTAACTGAATATTTCCTACCAGATCTGCGTCAGGGCTGACTGTACAGCAGACCTGAAGCTGCTGCTCATCGACAAGGCCCAATAATGCACAAATCAGTCTGGGATTATTTTTGTGCAGAGAGGGCGTGGCCTGACTGCTCCTGTTAGAGTAGGAATATGGCTGATTTGCATAATGATGGTCGCTATATGTGGTGGCTGAATCTGAAAAAATCAAGCACACTCCAAAAACTCAGCTCTTCTTTCTGTCCTACATGGTAAACTGGACTCTTTAGTAAAGAAAACACAACTTGGCACTACAAGTCAAAAGTGTGATTCAAGCCGATTGCACTGAGCTGCGCCCTGAAGCAGCCGTAGGGTGAGGTGTGGAATATAATCTACTACACAGTAAACATGAGGCACAGTGGTAGGAGGTGACACAAAAACACCATATGGACCAGATTCTTACACATCATCAATCTATTTTTTCTAATACTATAGGTTTAGGTTCTACACCATTACCTAAACTTTAAAGTCTGTCTTCTATCAGTTTCCTGGTGGTACAGTGCCATAACAAATCTTGAGGGGGCCCCCCTGCAAAGTACATTGAGGAGGCCCGACCACGCTATGGACTCAGTCAGGAGCTCTCAGGCCGCTGCCCGTGACCAGTGCCGGGGGGGGGGGCTGGAGATCAGGCCCCCTGCACCGCGGGGGCTTAGGGGGATACTGTTACGCCAGTGTGGTGGTGCTCCTTTGCTAATGTATACATTACGACAGTTACTCATTCTCAGCACAGACTGCAACATTATGGCACACTCTGAAATTGCCATTTTGGCCTTCTGATAGAAATGTACAAGATGACTCTTTTCATAATGAATATAACAGCAGTTAAGCGTAAGGTTAAGGAATATAGGGTTCAGAGGATGCACGTGGCAGTTATACACTCTATTAAAAAAGGTACACAGTCATATAACAAGATGTGAAGGGCTCTTCTTTATGGGTTACACTGTCACCATGACTTCCGCTGCATGAACTAGGAACTGTCCAGTACTTCCTGTTATGTGGGAATTTTTCATGATATTGAGAAACAGTGAAATTCTACTAACTTACATGAGAAGTGTTGCAGGAAAGGTTGAGACTCTGAATGGCCACAAGGGAACCATGATGCCATAAAGAGCAAAGCAACGTCAGAGTTTAAGGGAAGTGTGGCTTTGGAAGTGCTGTGATGCCTTGCACTTAAAAGGGACTTGTTGTGGTAAAGAGTGAGAAACCACTGAAGTGTAAGACTTAAGTGATAATGGAAAGAAGTGAGACACTCTGAGGTTTAAAGGGGCAGAAGAGAATCTTCACTGACTTGTAAGAAACCCAGAGGTGCAGAAAGAACGACTCTTCCAATGCACACAAGAGCTTTTTGTGGCAATAGTGTAAGACTCCACTAAAGCCTATGAGCTCTGTAACTGGAAAGTTTAAGACTCTGCTGATGTTTGCTTATTTATTTCTCCCTTTAATGTTTCTGACATAGCATAGAGCGAGCTCGAAGGAAATGTGCACATTTTTACTTAGAAGTGATGCACAATCAACCTGCGATCCATAGTCTGGTGGCAGTGGCCTTGTTACTAGCCAAAAGACGAGTGGCGAACTGGGATAAACAGGCAACACCCACTAAAAGTCAATGGTTACCTGATATGTCTTATTGTAAAGAACAATAGGAACTATATGCTGAAGAACTGCCAGCACCCTCACGACCCAAGGAAATCTAGGTTCCTCTCACCGCATGCCCGTGGTCTCTCCCGGATCTTGCCTAGGGGCGAGCAGATGTTTGTTGCTATCTGCACTGGTCGTAGTGATGATGTTACTGTCAAGTGGCTGTCTGTAACTGTGGCTGCACTACTATATCTCTTACACGTGGCACTCTTTTTCGGTGTTGTTGTATTTTATGTGCTTAATGCATGAATACCAATAGAAACGATTTAAAAAAAAAAAAAGAAATGATGCACATTGAACCGGGAGGTGTGTGCAGTCTAGTCAAGATCATGCACCCATAACCAGAATGCTATGCAGAACAAGAGTTGCTATTTTTTAACTGATCACCCACAACTAAATCACATCCCAAGAGATTTCCCCCACATTCATTCAAATCCTTGGTCAAGTGGTGAAGTTAAGGTTAGAACGCAGGTCTCCAGACTCCATAGTCGTCAATTTAACTGCAAGACCACATTGCCAATTATGGACCTTATCAGGGCCCGACTGACCGTATCAGGCATCGGGCATTTTCCTGGGAGGCTCGAAGGATGGGGGACGGTTTTGCAGCGGTGGGGGACGGTTTTGTTACTGGGGACCGGTTTTGCAGCAGTGATGCAATATCGGCCCCCAGTAACAAAAGTGCTTCACACTTGCAATGCGCCTCCCCCCCCTCCCCCAGGCTGATCCGAAATAATTGCCAGGGCTGCTTTGGGTTCCCTGTCCGGCCCTGGACCTTATAAAGTGGGGAAGGGTGAGACACCTTTGAAATATATAAAGGGAGCAGGGAACCACAACTTCACAATTTTCAAGTGCTGACACACTTTCTCTGGTAGAGCTGAGTTGGAATAAGGCGTAGCTCCCTCATACAGTCATGCTGACTAATGACCTTCCCCTCATTTCCATACCTGTGCAGTCCCCGCCCTACATACCCGGACGAGAGTGGCGCCATTGCTTTGAGGCTATTTGGATTTCGAATCATTTTGTCCAGCGTGTTGACAATCTGTGCGAATTTGGGCCGGTGGTTGCGGTCCTTCTGCCAGCAGTCCAGCATTAACTGGTGGAGGGCGCTGGGGCAGTCCATGGGTGGTGGAAGGCGATAATCCTGTTCAATGGCATTTATTACCTGAAAAACAGAAGGATGTATATGCATTTAATTACCAGATAACAGCATTAAACCTATTCCTCCAGTACATACATCTCTAAGCTCCTAAAATGAACTGTGTCACCAGAAATATGTAACACAAAGGCCATCATTACGGGTGCCGGAATAAGTCTGGTATGTGTGGTAAGTACTGTTACTGTACACACCAGGTTTATGAGTTGGTAGCTAACACTACAGTCCCGCAGTTTTCCCCTGATAAATTTTGGCAGGTAAAGGCTGATTAATGTTTTCAGGGTAAAAATTTGGGATAATTAGTGGGATATACAGATTTTGGTGTGGTAAGCAAAACAAATCTGGATGTAATACCTCGTTATAATTGGCTGTTTATTGCACCCAATGAATTCTGACCAATGTGTGTCAGATTTCAGCGGGTGCAAGAAATATCAAACCAAACACTGGGCCACTCGTAATGAGGGCAGTACAGGGCTCGAGTCGGGGTACCACGTGGGTGGACGGCGTCCCCCCACTTATTTTACCGGGTTTAACCGGGTGGACGCCGTCCCCCCTGCCCAAAAGATGGAGCCGGTACCCGAGTCTGCACCTGCGCGCGAATGATACCCTTTCAAATGCACCCGAGGCTCAGACTAATCTCTTCTTCCACCTCGCGCCCTCCCCTTGCCAGCCTTTCTCACAGCACAGCCGAGGCGCCAAGGCTTCAAGGAGCTGCGCTGTCAACACGCTGAGCATGTCACTTCCAGGGACCCCGACAGATGCCCGTAGTGCCTACGGCCCGAGTCTGTAATAACCATGTAATCCGAGGAATGGGTCCTGTGTATAGTGTGTTCTTGTGTTTTGAGTGACTGCCACTTATTGCAGTATTATACCTCTACTTGTATCTTGTATGTATTCACGCATTTCAGACGGAGACCGGCAAATTTCGTGACGTCACTTCCTGTCGTGGCGTCACTTCCGGTGACACCACCTAACTTGGAGCGTCCCCCCACTTCTTTTTTTAGGACTTGTGCCCTGGGGCAGTAGCAGTGCACAAGCACGCAGTGTGTGGTACCATGGTCATATATTAGTGCGTGTTGTGTGTGTTTGTGGGGCAGCAGGGAGAAAAAAAGGAAACTCAGGAGGTAAATAATAATTTCAACATTTATATAGTGCACTATAAAAAGTGAGTAGCTAAGCACAATTTACAATCAGTTCTGTTACTCAGCTGAATAGCTCTTGTTTGGTTTGGAGTCAGCTAAGATCTTTTGATTTTACTAAAACTACATATATAATATAGTTATTTTTAGGGACTTTCAGTCAATGTCCTTCATCTATTGTCTGTTGTGTTATTCACGTTTTTTTCCACCCACTGTAGCATACCCATTGGGGCACTGGGATAGCCCACTTCAGTCATTCACTGATTTCAACGTGCGTAACGGCATTCTCTAATTTCACGAGGAGCACACCCACATACAAAGTTTTTCCTTTCAGTGCCAGAGATTTGCAGGAATGAGTGATTTTTGGGACCAACAATAATTTTGCTTTTATCCAACCGTTTATTTTTTAGACTGACAAGGGCTCAGCGCTTCCCCAGTAATAGCCAAAAGGTTGACAGCCAACGCCAGGCCTAATGGCTTTGCTAATGTTTTTTTTTTTCACTTTGGAAGCGATGAAAGATTGAATGGAGCACCCAGAATTAGAATAGTTACTTAGTGTTCCACGGAGATTTCAGTAGAAATGTATTTAGTGCTGTGCTGTGTTTGTGGATGGTTTATTCCATGCAGTGTGCGCTCCAAATTGATACACAGATTTGTTCACAATCTTACTGGGAAGAAGGCTGAGAAAGTTTTATCCTCGTCAAAGATATTAGATGAGATCCGCAAATCACGAGTTACAATCCCACCGAGTCTATCTCAGCGCTGCATCAAGAACGGCGGGGCCGGCATCGGCCACGCCAAAAGTATGGCGGTTGTGCCGGCCCCCTCCTGCGACCACAGAGGCAAGCCTGCCGCGCACTTTGGTGACGCGACAGGCGCGCCTCGCAGATCATTGGTCCCGGATCCTGGGCGTGCCCCGGAAGTGATTGGAATCACTTCCGGGTCACGCGTTGGGATAGCGCCAGGCCGGTTAGAACCGGCCTGGCAGGGAAACAGTTAAAAGGCCGGGGAGCGCAGGAGTAGGTCTCTTCGCTCCCCGCTCACCAGCCTGCCACACCAGCCTTGCTAGGAGGCTTTAATTTCGATTTGTTTTTTTTTCCCCTTTTGCAGGTATCGAGGCAGCGGAGTACCGCGTTTTTCGTGGAGGACAGGCTTGGGGGCCCTGAACAATCGGCGGCAATCTGTCAGTTCCAGGTTTCGAGGCAGCGGAGTACCGCGGTGGCGGGAAGGACAGGCTTGGGGGGCCCTGAACAATCGGCTGCAAATCGGCGGCAAGCGGTGGCTGCGACCGATGCGAGGGGAGTCTCGAGGCATCCCGGCAAGGCAGCAGAGGACGGCAGGTACCCGGTAGCGGTGGCGCTCGACTAGCGGAGGCGCGCACCCTTCCGGTATTAGTCAGGGGGTGAACGAGTGCAGACTATTGATTGCGATACTGCGGAACCGGTTAGAGCCGCGTTCGAGTCCCTCCGTGGTCCGGCTGTGTTTTAATAGGATAAGCTCGTTGGGGGAGTTGTTCTGTTCTAGGACTTATTAGCGCAGCGGTGTAGTGGGGTTACAGGGAGCGTGTACTGTCCTTGCATCAAGCCCCGAACCCAGCGCTGCAGAGCCCCCCTAGGAGCTTGAAGTGTGAGTTAAGCGTCCAGCCGGTGTCAGCACTGTAGCAGTGACTGATAAGGAGGGCATAAATTTACATAGCGTTTACAGAGCATGGCTGGGAAGGCAAAGAGGGGGGGCAAGCCCTCTCGTATGGAGAGCTTTATGGAGGCAATGCTCAGAAAGGTTGACGAGTTGGGGCAGGGTCTCGCTGATCTCAGGGAGAGGGTAGACGCACAAGGGGGGACGGAAGAGAGAGAAGAGAGGGCCAGGTGCAGCATGGTGCCCCCGAGGTCGGCTTTTCCTCCCCTACCCAAAAGGGTTAGGACTAACAAGGGGGGGCGGATGGAACCAAGGTTACCATTGTCCCCGGCCCCTGTTTCGCCTCCAGAGGAGGTCCCGCCCGCAGAACAGGTACCAGTTCTGCCATTTGCCCCAGTGCCAGTCCCGGCGCCCGTCCCGGTGCCAGCTCCCCAGCCCCCAATTCCCCCGGTGTCAATCCCCCAGCCCGGGGAAGGGCCCGGACCGTCAGGGGATAGCCCGCATTTGCCGGTGGTGCCTGGTACGGGGGGGAGGGCATTCCACAGGATGTAGTGTCCCATTTAGCAGTAATCCTTCCTTGGTTGGGGAAGGCGGGGATCCTGTCATCAACAGTGGGGGGTAAGGACGTGGGCGGTGATCCACTGGCAGAGGAGATGCGAATAGTGGCTAAGTTTCATGGGGCACCAGTGGACAAAACAGTGGAGGGCCGGGGTACGCTGTCCCCTGTCATTTCAGCGGGGGGGCCAAGCCACTTGAACTCAGCGGGGGAGTACCGGGGAGCAGCCTGACGAAGGAGAAACCGTCAGGGTCAGCCGGGTCCGCTGCAGTAGGTAAGCTGATGACATTGCCAATGTTGAATGTGGGTGAGTCCCGCACAGAGCGGGAGAATTTGGGGAGGCATGTCACACAGGACGTAAAAGACAGGATTTGGTCGGGGGCTTACATTAATATGTTCTCTTTGCTTATTTGCGAAAAAGAGAGGGAAGAGGCCAGGAAGAACAAAGACTGGATGCTCCCGAGGGAATGGGCAAACGAACTTATGAAGTACAGGGTGGAAGAAAACTTGATGAATTGGATTAGAGGTTTTTCCATTTTCATGGCAGTCATGGCTGAGCGTTTCCCCAATATACAGGCAGAGATGGCATGTTACCAAAACAGGATTGTTCTCGCGCATGATAAATATGGGGGTGAGGGATGGAAGGAATATGATAAGAGCTTCAGGAGAACTAAAGCATCTGACACATCCCTATCATGGGACCGCATTGACACAATTGCATGGTTAGAACAAATTGGCGGGGGAGTTCAGGATAGGGCCAGGAACCAGTCCTTTCAGGCCTTTCAGTCCTTTCGGTCACAGCCAAACACAGGTCCCTCCGGCCAGACAAACACCGGGGGAAGGCGCAAAGGGACATGCTGGGATTTTAATAGACGTACTTGTACTAGACCGCAAGGCACGTGCAGGTTTAAGCATGCGTGTTCCATCTGCGCGAACCCGTCTCACCCCGAGTCCAAGTGTTATAAGAAGGCAAAGTATAGGGGAGGGAAGAAACAGGAGTGAGGTGCAGGCACATCACAAGGCACGGTCACCCATTGATGTAACGGCACTGACACCCTGGCTAAACAAATATCCTTGTCACAACACTGCACAAATGCTGCTAGACGGTTTCAGGTACGGTTTTAGGATACCGGCACCTGATTATGTGGGGGCATCAGAGTGTAAGAACCAACTCTCGGTGCGAGCCAAACCTAGCGTAGCAGCGATGAAAATTGATAAAGAATTGCGACTGGGCAGAGTAGCTGGCCCATATGATTCAATCCCTGTTGAGAATTTTGTCTGCTCCCCTTTGGGCGTGGTCCCTAAGAAAGAAAGTGGAGAATTCAGACTCATACATAACCTGTCAGCACCCAAGGGCAGTTCATTGAATGATGCAATTGATGATGAGTTTTGCAGTGTGAGATATGCTTCTTTTGATCAAGCGGTGGAGATGCTCAGGGGTTTAGGCCCTGGAGCCCTTATGGCAAAATCAGACATAGAGTCTGCTTTTCGTCTATTGCCAGTCCACCCGTCTGATTTTCATCTACTTGGCTTTCAATTTTTAGGCAAATTCTACATGGACATGTGTATGCCCATGGGCTGCTCGGTTACCTGCGCATATTTTGAAAAATTCAGTTCATTTCTGGAATGGGTTTTTAGACAGGTGACAGGGCACCAGTTGGTCATGCATTACCTGGATGATTTTCTTATCTTGGGGTCACCGGGATCCCGGGAGTGTGCGTGGGCGCTGCAGGAATTTTGCGCACTCATGCATGCTTTTGGGGTCCCCTTGGCCCGGGGAAAGACGGTGGGACCTAATACAACAATAGAGTTCCTAGGGATTGAGTTGGATTCCATACAGGGGTGTTTCAGGTTGCCCGCGGACAAGATCACCAAGTTCAGGGCAGCATTACAGCAGTGCTTGGTTAGGGAGAGGGTAACATTGCACCAGTTACAACAGACAGTAGGGCAGTTGAATTTTGCTCTAAGGATCATACGTATGGCAAGGCCATTTTCCCGATCCATCTCACAGGCAATGGCGGGGCTCAGGGAGAGACACCACCACACCAGGCTGTCAGCTGAGGTCAGGCAGGACATGCGGATTTGGATGGCATTCCTGCAGGACTTCAATGGCAGGGTAGTGTGGCTCGGTCCGCCCACTACTTCAGCGGAGTTAGGTTTAATGACTGACGCTGCGGGTAGTGAGGGATTTGGCGCCATACTCGGTACCGAGTGGGTGGCGCAGCGGTGGCCATCATGGTGGGTCGAGACCGGTTTGACGGGCAACATAGGTTTCCTAGAATTGTTCCCCATCTGGGTGGCGTTAACAGTGTGGCCAGAACAACTGCGTAATCAATCAGTGGTGTTCTGGTCGGATAACATGACGGTGGTCGAATGCATCAACCAACAAGCGGCACGGTGTAGGATGATTCTCCGTCTATTGAAGGAGATTGTACTGTTATGCATGAAGCTAAATATGCAATTTAGAGCTAAACATGTGCCAGGGGTATTAAACCATGCGGCTGACGCACTTTCTCGCTTTAAGATGCAGGTTTTCAGGGCACACCTCCCAGCGGCAGCGGAGTATGCCACCCCTTTCCCAGAACTACTTTGGCAGATTGGACCTCGTGGCGGCTAGCCTAGCACCCAGGACCAGGAAAGCATATGAAGGGGCATTTTGGGCATATTGTTCCTTCTTGGGAAGGGACTGGGCTGAAAAGTGGCATGACGCGGGGGCACTCCTTCATTACCTAGGGTTTTTGAAGGGGGAGGGGCGCGCAGCGGCTAAACGGCATGTGGCGGCAATCTCCTTTTTTGCCCAAACTAGGGAGAAAGGGAATCCTACCAACAGCTTTATAGTGAAGAAGGCACTGAAAGGTTGGCAGCGCCTCCAAGGGTCTACCCCAGATACGAGGCGGCCAATCGGGGTGGAGCTGCTAACATCTTTACTGAGGACCCTGCCCCTGATTTGCACCACATCAGAGGAAGTTCTGTTGTTCACCGCCGCCTTTTCATTGGCCTTTTATGGTGCTTTTAGAATTGGGGAATTGGTGGCCCAAAACAAACAAGATATGCAAGGCGGTCTGCAGTTTGACGACGTGAGGGTGCAGGGGGATGCTCTAACTATATCAATTAGGAAATCCAAGACGGACCAAGAAGCACGAGGGGACGGGGTAGTACTGCATCGGGCGCATGGCAATCCTTGTTGCCCCCTCTCACAGGTGGAGGCTTTCCTACAATCTAGACCTGATAACAAAGGGGGGCCTCTCCTGGTTCATGCGGATGGTATTCCACTTACACGGTTTCAGTTTAAAAGGGTCCTGGACATGGCAATACAGAGGGCAGGGCTAAACCCAAGTTGTTTTGGTACGCATTCTTTTAGGATAGGGGCTGCCACGGAAGCAACGGCTAGGGGTTTACCTAGCAACAACGTCCAAAGGATTGGGAGGTGGTCCTCCAATTGTTACAAGCGCTATGTGCGGCTACATATGTTGTGAGCAGGATAGTTGCCAGGTGCTGATGCGTATGTCTTTCTCTGATTTCATTTACAGTTCCTCAAACCTGTCATGCAGGGGGGAAACTGCGAACACCGCAACAACAGCACCAGGCAACACGAATACCGTCATCACCAAAACAGAGATCACAGGTTGCATGGATCATTGGTCACTCGTATGTGAAGCGTTTGTCTAACTTTTTCCTTACAGGGAGCTACAAGACTAGGGCAGAGCGGGCAGGTTTTAGGGTATCATTTCATGGGAAGGGGGCCTATGCTTGAGCCAGTTTAGGGGTTTCACATTGGAACTATTAAACAGGGGTGGTCCCCGTCCCAGTATTATTATCTTGCACCTTGGGGGAATGATCTGGCAAGTCTCGGTAGAAGGGGGCTAGTGGAAGCAATAATATCAGAAGTGAGTTGGTTAGCCAAGACATGCCAGGGGTGTACCATTGTGTGGGCCCAAATGATTCCAAGATCCCAATGGAGGGGGGGGGGAGTCTGTAAGAGCGCTGAATCACTCAGTGAGGAGAATAAATAACAAAATAGAGAGGCTCCTCAGGGCTCCTCGTCTACAGACAATCGCCCACGGGTGTATCAGGGGGGAGTCGTGCTTCTTAAAAGACGGGGTCCATTTGTCAAGAGTAGGCAATGAGGCGTTCCTAGAAAATCTTCTAGCATGGTTTTTTGGTCTTCAGGGGCAGGGTATGACCTCCTAGTGAGCGCAGGGGGGGCCAGATAGTCGGTTAACTATGCTGGCCTGTGGCGGTAAGGTCATGATTGGTGAGCAGTAAATTTAAGGTCCTTAGAGGGCGGCGCCATTTCTTGAATGGGGTCGCCCAAGTGGGAGGGACAGGTGGTCTCTCCTAGAACTCCAGGGGCAGCTTACAGCCGGTTGGCTGGATGGGTGCGGGGAGGGGGAGTCACGCTTTCCCTAGGCTGGTTGGCCACCCCGCACGTGCACAATGTCGCCAGTAAACGGCGCAGAACTGCAAGGGCCCCTTTATGGAGATGATATACAGAGCGTACGGGGTAACCGGGGGGGGAGTACCCTCACGGTAAACGGGCCCTCTGCGCATGCGCACTCCGGCTGGAGGGCGTGGTTAACAATTTGATAAGGATCTGACACCAGTTAGTGACCTTGCCGTAGGCCCAAATAGGATACGCAGAAAAGTAAAATGCTGTGATGATTATTAAAGATATGTTAGATTCGGATAGGAAAACCTTTGTATTAGAGTCATGTTAAGGTTAGCCAACTGACATCTGTACTTATCAATTGTAATCAGTGTAATGCATAATTTTCTGGTAAATTTGTAAATTTTGTATATATTAATAATGCTTATTCATTTTGTTTAATAAATACGGCCGGGGGTTTTACGACCCCCACATCCAAACCCTTCTCATGTCATTTGATCAGGGTCCAGTTATGGGAGGAGGGGGTGTAGGTAGTACCTGGCCATACGTTTGAGGTTGTAAATTGAGTAACAATAGATTGGTCATTAGCGACGCCTACAAGTTCAGAGAAGGTATGAAGCGTACCTCAGAGCTTAATTTGTCCCGGTGTTAGCACCTGCACTTATTTGTAAACAGAGGCACTTATTTATGGCAGTCTATCACATGGTGGCGCTGTCTGTATATATTTGAGGAGAGCTCATGAGCAACAAATTCAATATACTGTTAGGTGAACTGCAAAAGTCAAAATATCACACTTGTGTATTGGTTAATATTTAGCAGTGCTAGCAGGGACAGAGGATAGTGTAAAAATACCTTGGGCCCAGCACTTAAATTTTTACAAATTAAGCACTGGCCTACATAAAAACAACGTACTGGTATCATATTGAAATACCTCACCAGTAAATGTGAGCCCTACTTATGGTAAAGTGCAGCGAACTGCCCAAGAATAAGAACAAATTATGTGAGACAAAGAAAAAAACACAGGGCCTGCTTGAAACTACGTACACAGGCCACCGTTAGGTACCAATTAAAATGTAATAAAATGCACTGTAGCCTCATAAACATCACTGCCAGGCCAAGCACCCCAAAAAAGCAGTATATGTTCCATGTGCCCCATTGCCTGGTACAGGAGCCCCAGTAGTTCACCCCTGTGCCGACCGGCCCCTTCCACAGCCGCCTCTATGAACTCTATTGGGTACCACAACATGTATGTAGAAAGCAGTACATCTGCCACGTCATTCCTCCAACATACCCCCATTATCCAATCCAGGACTGTCACGCGCACTGAAAAATGACAGCGAAGTCGTGCCGCAGAGGGATGGTGCCCTCAACTCCTTTCGGTGTCCCCCGGCGAGTGGAGACACCTTTGTCAACATCTAGAGCAGGGAATTTTGAAAGTACCTCTCTGGGTGACGCAGCGCTCGCGCAGCCAGGAGCCTGCAGTCTGACAAGCGGGGTCATTTTACAGGAAAGAGCCTACATCATCCTGACAGCTGCAAGCTGCCTACCGCGCCCCTCCTGCCTCAGGACGGCACAATTTGGAATCCAAAAAAAACAATTTATCTAATCGCAAGGGAGTGTAGGGCTACAGAGAAGACATATGCAGAGCTCTGTAAATCTCGGCCTCCATCTCGCCGGCTCTCTGGCCTCCTGGGCTTCCAACACGTAGAGGTCGCCTAAGTCACAGCAGCCTCTTTCATCGCCCAGCTTTCACTGAAAGGAAGGTTCATCCAAGAGGAAGGAAAGGCGCACTTCATGGAGCAGTCGTAGTCCAGGGGAAGGAAAAGCGCACGCGCGCTTCATGGAGCAGTCGTAGTCCAGGGGAAATAAATGCGCGCGCGCCATGGAGCAGTCGTACTCCAGTGGGGAAAGAAATGCGCGCTTCATGAGGGAAATGCGCGCTTCGTGGAGCAGTCTTACTCCAGGGGAAAGAAATGCGCGCGCGCGCCATGGAGCAGTCGTACTGCAGTGGGGAAAGAAATGCGCGCTTCAAGGAGCAGACGTACTCCAGGGGAAAGAATTGCGCGCGCGAGCCATGGAGCAGTCGCACTCCAGGGGAAAGAAATGCGCGCGCGCCATGGAGCAGTCATACTCCAGGGGAAAGAAATGCGCGCTTCATGAAGCAGTCGTACTCCAGGGGAAGGAAATGCGCGCTTCATGGAGCAGTCGTACTCCAGGGGAAGGAAATGTGCGCTTCATGGAGCAGTCGCACTCCAGGGGAAGGAAATACTACCCTAAGCACAAGTAGCATAGCAAGGGTGCCATGGTCCCTGGTGCAAGCAAGGAAATGGCGCCTTTGACTGAAGTTGAGGGACTACTTCCAAAGGCTTGGCAAGACTGCCACTGGCCCTAACGGCTAAGGAAACTGGGCCCCTGCCCTGGCCTGGAGCGAAAAGATAGACATCATTGGGACAAAGTGGCCCACTCACAACCCTGGGACCAGGTGCCACTGCATCTGCTGCACTAACTACAGCAGCGCCCAGCACCTTGCAGTGGATTCTGTATGCAGGCAGTGGAAGCAGAGCAAAAATAAAGGCAACAGCCCTATCAGTGAACAGTCCATTTGGAGTTCATCAAAAATTGCCACAGTCACCAGTGCACTTCAACGTCTATGTGAAATTTCTACAAAACTTGTTTGTGTATATATATATATATATATATAGAGAGAGAGAGAGAGAGAGAGCGAGCCATTGGGGGGGGGGAGACTATATAATGTCAATTACCAAAGTAAATGTAACTAGAGTTGGAGTTAAGAAGAATACATCTATACTTCCATATACCTGCTTATCATGGCAATATGTTGGTAGTCGATGTTATGAATTCAATATATTCACAAGTCAATATTATTAATCTCAATATTTTGACCAAAACCCCCCTAAATGGGGATATTTAAGAGGATCGATAACCATCAGAAATCAGTTTTGGAGAAGATAGCGCAGTGGATGTGCAAAATCTGGTTAGCAGTAAACACAAGCGAGAATGATGCTAGTTGGGTCTAAAGAAGCCACTGATTAGATCTAGAGAGGCTACTGAGAAACTACTAGAGCTACTGGAGTCCTTGAGAACAGGAGAAGCCCAGTTAAGCAGGTTTGTGCAGTGAGCTCTCTGGAATCTGCACTTGAAGGCCAGCTGTCATTCGAAGGGGCTGTCAATCAACCGACTTGTACTGGCAGGTTTTATATACCTATGCTGGAAAATTGACATCCTTTTCTCTGACAAGAGACGGGTATGTTTTTTGTTTTTGACACGTCAGGAAGGTACCATGATGTCACTGGTTCTGACGCGATACTAGACGCATTTGATTTGCCAGCATGGTGGGTGTTACGCTTTCATGCCTATGAATTCAGAAAACCTTTCTGCAACCTCAACTGTTTCAAATGAGAGTAACAACAGTTGCAAGCAGGACTTAACGTGGGACGCGTTCTGCCAGTATTCAGTCTCAGAAGTAATTTTTTTTTACTGACATTTAAATGGCTCTTTATTGAGCCTATATTCATGGCCTTACCATCATATTATATACACTGATCTCTTTCTCGCCGAGTGCAAAAACTCTCAAGGTAATTCAAGTCAGGCAAACACTTGTTTACTTTCCACACCCTTTACTTCTTCATGCACAGAATATGTGTCCTCATTTCTGAAGAATATTTCCTTATCCATGAAGTTGTTTCTGTGGTTTTGATTTTCACGTCTAACATGGGAGACTGGTGAAGCACATACTGCAGACAGAGTGGCCTCTAGGTGTCTATATGACTTCATGGTGTGATGGCGTTCAGGAGGTGGCACCATTTAGAGATCTTGAGCTACAGCTGAAAGCAGTGCAGGTTTTTCACAATGTCTGTCACTGGGTGATGAAGAGGAAGGAGAAGTAGAGTGAGACAAGCAGATGTAGAACCTCAGGATGAGATATGGGGAGAAAAGGGACATAAATTAACGAAGAATGTGAGATTTCAAAGGAAAGGAAAGTGAAAGTGCCTAACTGAGTGACTCAGAACTACATGCCCCCCTTTCAGAGACCTTTCTAATGTTTATCTTACAATCTCATATTTTCAGACTTCAACATTTTCAGTTCGATTCACTTACAAAATCATTGTTGTCCCTCTTTTATTTGATATTGACTAAAAATCAGTGCTAACAAGAATTGGCAAAGACAATCGGTCTGGCTTGTTTTAGGCGTATTTGCTGCTGTGTAAAATGTTTGATTGCACTCAGACAAAATCACACAGTGGTATCCAAATACTGGTCAGATGGCATCCTGTGTCACACACAGGATTCTAGTTCACAAGTTTTAGGCCACATCTCTTGTAAAGGATTCCTACTTAAACTTCTTTGACCAGACTAGAGGTCTCCCATCTTGTTCCTCTCACTTAAAATCCTGACTGCAAGGTTCCCTCATCGGACAAAGTAAGAACGAAATGAGAATCATGCGCAGGGAATGCGCCTATGTGGGTAAATATGCACTTATTTTTCGCTGATAGAAAGCTTAGGGTTAATATGCTTTTTATACAGAACTGTCTGTAACCTTAAAATCAATTTGTGGACTACTGGTGGGTTCCGCCTCAGCCGTTCACCCTTCTGAATTGGGGAAAATTATCACCAATGGTAAAACATAAGTTGTGTTAGAAAGAGGGGCATGAAAAGGTCGAAAGTTACAAGTTAAGCACGTTGAAGGGGAGGAAGAGAGGACACAGTAACACTCAAATTGTAAAGTAGGGGTGAGGGAGGCGGGAAAGAATCAACATCTGAAGAAATTTAGGAATTCTGCCCGTGCTTGTGCTAGGGGTGCTAAAAGGAGAATCATTGTGCTAGAAGCAGTGCCATGCTAACGCATGGGCACACTGTGCAGTTGCCCGGGGGCCCCACACGCGTATGGGACCCATGTAGACCAGAATTTAACACTAACTTTCTGTTAAACATTTTTATTCCTGTGAGTGGTTGTGCTGCTAAGCAGGGCCAGTGCACTACTTTGCCCGGGGGCCTATAATGCTGTTAAGACGCCCTGGCTAGGAGGGGCACACAGGAATCCATTATAATGTGTTTGTGAAAACAATGGTTCCTTACTTCTGCACACTGACCACTACTTTGAGGGGCCTGTCAAACAAACACTGCCTCTCTCTCTCATTTCTTCCCTCTCTGTCTTCGCTCCTCTTCCCTCACAAAATCACAGATGACAGAGCCCTATGCTGTGGGACAGAGGTTAACATTTTAATTGAGTGCCGAGGGGGAGGGGGGGAGGAAAATGCAAAGAGCGAGGAGGAATTTTAATGCACTAAATCTTTGGCGCACCAGAAATATGCAGCGAGGATCCCCCCGGGAGAAGGGAGAGACGATTGGTTGACTGCAGAGGTGAGGGAGGGGGCTACCACCTGTTCAGATCCAAAGCGCGGAGAGACGGCTGAGGAAACAGTCGGCTCACCCCAGGACCCTGAGACTTTTATTCACAGCCAGGAATAATTATATTCACGAATCTCCCTGCCCCCAAAAGTACGTTTTGACGTTCTGGGGAAGATTGCTATTCCTGGCGTGCTGTCGCCACAAACCCACTCAGGAGAATTGCCGGCGTCCACGACTCTCCCGCCTAAATGATTAAGTTGCTGCGCAGTGCCGCGCGCAGGCCCGCGGTAATGACGCCCCAAGTGTTGGCAGGGTAGTTTCCTCCCTCTGCGAGAAGAATATTCCCATCTGCCCCTTGAGACGCAGATGTACTAAGAAACACAAAAGAGGCCGAATGGGGCGAGGAGATGGGCATTGTCTCCACTTCCAAGTCTGAGCTGAGCTGCCTCGCCTGACGAGAATTGCTGTGAAAGATCTTTACCAAAGCTTACCAGGGCGAAGGCATCAGTGCCCCACACGCAGTATTAAACAAGTACGAGCCAATAGGTCTGGCATTGACCGCCAGTCTTTTGGCTTTGTCAATGCTTGTTTTGTCATAGTGTTTGCAGAACTTTAATGTTGAGAAAATGGCAGACACTTGTAAAACTTAGAAACAATATTTCCTAAAGGCAAAAATATGATTTTGGTCTCAAAAAGCACACACCGATATAGAATTCCCTGGTACAGAACAGAACTACTTTTGTGTGTGAATGTGCTCCTTGTGAAACGGCGCACACAGTGAGATTAGCCAATGGCTGAAGTGGGCAGAGCCACTGCGCCATGCTGTAGTGAGTCCAATAAAAATGTGAATGATAAAAAAACAGACAGGAAGAGGAGGGCTGGCCGAAAGCCTAGTTAAGTATATTTTGCGTATAATTTTAGCAAAATCAAAAGCTCTTGGCTAATGTAAGCTAAAAAGTGTGGGTCGAGGACACAGACCTAAGGGACAAGAAAACAGCGTTATACGTGTCCCTTGTGTCTCAACATCTTTGAGGCTCGTACCTTTGACAGGATAAACATTAATAAATTAACACCAGCGCCACTGGAATTATGTGATTGTGCAGCCACAGCAATTTTCGTACAATTATAGATTAACCACATTTGCCACATAATCTATCATCTGCTGCATTATTTGCAAATTTTACCGCAAAAAGTTTTGTTTCTAGCTCAAATGGTTCAAAAGTTACTAAAAACGCAGTGACACATGTTGCCGCGCAGTGGAAGGCAGTTTGAAAAGGTTCTCTGGTTGCTTATTGCTATGTGTGGGTTTTAAAATAAGATGCAACCAGTGTTCCAATATCCGGACAGTGTTAACAATTGTAAAATGACAGAATAGTATCACAAGATGTGCCCATTACACAGCATAATTTGTCTTTCTTGCCACATAATTTATTCAACACTGGTGCATAATTTGGCCCTCCCCTGACACCTCCTGATGGGCCATGGAAGACCTCTGAACCCACTTGGCCTTCGACGATACTCCGCGAGTGCTTAGGAGCTGCCCCCCCCCAGTGCCTTGAGACCCTTCCAGGTGAGTATCTGCGCTTAACAAACCCCTGATTGATTGATTGATAATTCTAGTGGCCCTGGTTAACACTGATCATACAGCTGCACGTCTGAGACAGAAAAGCTTCAGCAGTGCTGCAATGATTTTACATGATTTGGAATGTGAGAGCTAACCTTTCCACTTATGTTACATTTATCTTACAGGTTACTGACCACAACAGCACAGTGTTTTGGTGTTTAAACTGATTTTGAGGCTACTGCATAAGACATAAATTTCCCTCATAGTATCATATTCTTAGACAGCAGGAACAGCCCTACTTCACAGTGGCTTAACTGCAGCCAAAATTACTGACTACATATTTACTATCACAGAAGCCTCCAATAGAAGCAAATACTCTTTAAAGCCATGAAACACTGCACCAACCTCTTGCTTGATCCCACCCACCACACCGTAAATAGCTGTTTAATGCAAAGACATCAACAAATTCTTTCTAGAAAAGACACAAATAGGTAAGCACCAAAACTGGTGGACCACACAAACCATGCCATGCCACCTGTCTCACCACACAACATATCCAAGTGGTCCATGTTTATTGCACACCTCAAGGTCATCTTCCCCGCTTAAAAGGTGACTATGGAGCAAACATCCTCCCCTCCACTATCATGAAATCCAACATGAAAGAAGTACTTACACCACTTTTTAGCAAAGGTCCACACCACACTGACACCTTCCCTCAATCTCAAATGAGAATATATCTTCCCATTGCTAAAAAAGTAAACCTAGGCCACAGTGACTTATCCACTGTTAGAACTGGGGGTCTCTAGTTGGCAGAGGTAGGTACCTTTGTCCAAATAGGGACCCTTGCTTCTAGTCAGGGTAAGGGGGATACACTACTAAAATAACCCCTGCTCACCCCCTTGGTAGCTTGGCACGAGCAGGCAGGCTTATCTCAGAGGCAGTGTGTAAAGCATTCGTGAACACATACAGTAATACAGTGACAACACTACAGATGGACACCACACAAGTTGTATATAAAAATAAGTACTCTTTATATAGACTTAACACAAGACCAGAACGACAAAAATCCACAATACAATAGAAATATGACTGTCAAAATGGTAGAAAATAGTTCAGTTCAAATGCAGGTGGTAAATGCGACACGCTATGTTCAATGTACCTTTGGGTACGTATCGCGATAGAAACAAAAAAGTTGCAGGGAAGGTGATGCGTCGGTTCCTTACACGCAAGAACGGTGATGCGTCCGTTCCTTGCTTCGGGGGAGGTGATGCGTCGGTTCCCTACTGCTGCGTACGGGACGGTGATGCGTTGGTTCCTTACCGGAGAGGAGGTGATGCATCGGTTCTTCACCGCGTGGGGAGGTGATGCGTCGGTTTCTTACTGCGCTTCTGTGGCGATGCGACCAGCAGCGCCTCGATGCGATGACGACCCGGTGCAATGAAACAAAGTGGCGTCTTCCTCTTGATGCGACAACGAAGGGGGCGATGCGTGCACGCCCGACGGCGACTCAGTGAATCTTCTGAGCCGCGACAGGCCCTGCGACACGCTTCTCCGGTGATTCGACGACGTCTGCTGCAACGGCGACACTCTTCTCCGGTGATGTGAGTCGCTTCGGTGATGCGAGGGCTTCCAGCTCCCAGCGACACGCAGTCTCTCAGAAGGCCCAACACAACAGCAGGCACTTCAAATTCCCAGCAAGGGAATTCAGGGGAGCTGGTTGGTGAAGTCTTGTATCCCTGAGACTTCAGCAGGAGGCAAGCTCAATATTCAAGCCCTTGGAGATTTTCTGCAAGATGATGAAAGTAGGCACAAAGTTCCTTTCTCCTTTCTTTGGCAATCAGGAAACCACTGCCGGCCAATCCCTCAAACAGCACACAGCATAGGGATAGTCTCCTCCTTCAGTTTCTCTGGTTCCTCTCCTCAGCAAAGGTTCTTCTTGTTTCCCAGAAGTGATCTAAAATCTTGGGGTCTGGGCCCCAGTATTTATACCCATAAATCCTTTGTCCTCTGAAGGCAGAGGGTCCTGTACCTAGTCCAAACCAGTTCTGGGTGCATTCTGCCAGTGCACAACTTCTTCCTTTGTCAGTGTGGGCCAGGATCATCAGACACACCACAGGAGGTGGAGCCAGCATTGTGGAAGTCAGGCACAGCCCTATTCAGGCCCAGGCGCTACTCCTCCCACCACTCCTCATGCAGATAGGTCTATTCAGCCTAGTGCTGACTCACCCTACCTCCTGAAGTCCCCCAGCTCCTGTCACTCACAAACCCAGACACACAATACACAAGCTAGCAGAGGCAGGCTGGATGGTTAGGCAAGAAAATACCTACTTTCTAAAAGTGGTATTTTCAAACACAGAATGTTAAAACCAACTTCACTAAAAGATGTAATTTATAATTCTGAGTTCAGGCATACTAAATTCGTTTTTCTACCATGTTCCCTGGGTCAGTTAGGATTATAAGATGTTATAATCAAACTGCCCATTCTGGCCTATGGGGACAGGTAACCTTGCAATAGTGAAAAACGAAATTGGCTGTAATTCACTATCAGGACATGACACACACACCAGGGCATGTCCTACCTCTTACATACAATGCACCCTGCCCGCAGGCCTACTTTAGGGGTGACTAACATGCAGAAAAGGGAAGGTTTGGGGACTGGTAAGTGAGTGCACTTACCAAGTCGACATGGCAGTACCAGACTGCACACAGGCTCTGCAATGGCAGGCCTGAGACATGCTTTCCACGCTGCTCCGGTGGGTGGCACAACCAGTGCTACAAGCCCACCAGCAGCATTTGATTTACAGGCCCTGGGCACACGCGGTGCACTGTACTTGGGTCTGACAGTAAATCAAGTAAGCCAATCATGGAGTCACTAATCCATACATCAATTTATAACAGAGAGCATATGCACTTTAGCACTGATCAGCAGTGGTAAAGTGCCCGGAGTCATAAAACCAACAGAAACAGGTCAGAAAAAGTACAGGAGGAAGGCAAAAAGTTCAGGGATGACCCTGCAAAAAGGGCCAAGTCCAACAGCCACCTACAGAGTCCTGGCCCACATCACATTCGTAATAAAAATAGCAGAAAAAAGCATTAACAATTGAATTCCAAGAGCAGATCGGCTTCATTCACCTGTCAACAAATTCAAACCAACCATCAAAACCGAAATAACTCTTTGAAGTATGATCAAATCTCTACCCCATTGTGGGTGGGTGGGGGCGATTACTCCTGTCCTCCTCACTTACTACCTGAAAAAACTAAGTAACTCTAACAGGTGGGGACCAACATAACAAAGGGTTCTAGGACAAGACTAGAAGTGAAAAAATACTAAAAAAAACAAAAACTTGGAGGAAGGTCTTTACAAACTCTGCACCCAGAATCTAAAGTCACATCTATCACCCCTATGCCATCATGCTAGTCCTTCAAGAAGAAGCACACACTTCACATGAATGGCCCGTCAGCACCAACTACCCACCCAGGCACCAAACAGATGAGAACAGGGGTGTAATAAGGATGTCATGGACTCTAAGGCAAGCAAAGAAAATGCACCCCCTTCCACCTGCTGATTACTAAAATACATTCATAACTGTGATACAGAAGCCCCGTACGCCCTTAGGCTGTGGAGCCATTGCGCCTACTGGACATTGACAGCTAAACTCCTGCACTGCTGCCTTCCCTTTGCTGGCTGGCACACAAAAGGTGGAATGGTAACACAGCCAGACCCAGGTACTGCACATCAGAAGACGCCTTTGAGCACAGATAGTCCGCCGCAGTGCAGAACATGCGCTGCATTACTGCCTACCTCTATACGGGGCCTGGAAAGATCAAAAGGCCTTAACTGGGCCCCTTTACTGCGGGTGGCTCTTTAATGAATTAAGTAAACTTGGAGGAAGACATCCACCCTCTCCCTCCGGCCTTCCTTAGCCTCTAGGACGCGTGGACTGCCGGGAGGCTCCACGTAATGTGGACAGCTCTGCAGGAACCCCAGGTGCAATGGAGCTCTTCACACCTCTGGGCCCCGGTGTCAATGCCATGCCGTTGGATGCCACCATTCACCTTCTGTCCCCCATTTACTGCACACACTCTTGATTTATATTCTCTACTCTTAATTGAACATTGTCCTGTTTAGCCTTATGTTTGCACTGTAAGAATACTAACCCACACATGCATACTTTAATGCATTGGTGTCCATCCGAGAGGATGGCTTTATTCAGTTCACGGCTTCACATCTAACACAGCACTGAGGTTCACTTACGTTGCAGTTGCATCCATTTGCAGTAGAGCTACCTCTTTTTTGTGGCTCTTGACGTAACGGAAAACCATATTTGTTCACACCTGATAGCAGTTTATAAATGTAATCCAAGTTACTGCTCTCTTAGTTAACTTACGTCTTGATTGGTCATATCCCAGTACGGCCGTTCTCCATAGGACATCACCTCCCACATGACTATGCCGTAGCTCCACACGTCACTAGCCGAGGTGAACTTCCTGTACTGAATTGCTTCAGGTGCTGTCCATCGAATTGGGATCTTTCCACCCTACAGGAAAAAACAGAGAGGGTATTTATAGCAATTATCTGCAGTCTGAAACCAGATTAAGCCGGCCCATGGAGAGCCAGTGGACTTACACCTCAGCCTCTAGAGAGGCAGCTGTGTGGCAGAAGGGGACATGTGGCCCTGGGGAGGTAGCAGAGGGAAATCACTAGGGAGGCAGTGGACACAGCTCTAAGGAATGGAATCGTTCGAGAGTGTGAAAGGGGCCGCTTTGGCCACTCTGGCAAAGAGGGTGAAAGGCAGCTAAGCATAAGACTTTTGGTTAGCACTTAGAAGGAAAAATAAAAAGTCATATTCAGGGAAGAAAGGAGGGAATGCGACTCTGGTGAAGGAGGGAGAGAAATCTATGGATAAAAAAGAGACAAAAAAGGAAGTGAAGAGGACAACTAGAGGTAAGAAAATAAAGATAAATGACACACAATGAAAAATAGAAGGAAATTGCAAAAGAATAGCTAAGAAAATGGATTTGCAGTAATGAACCCACAAAGTAAGAACCCGAAAAGAGTGTGAAATAAAAAATGTGAAACACCTCCGATTTAGAAGACCGACTACTGAAAAATGAAATAATTGAAAAAAGATAAGAAAAACATTGAAACACACTGACAATTAAATAATAAGCGAAATAACTGAAAAACTGTACAAATCCAAGGAGAGGTCAGTTTTGTTTTCTGTCACAAAAGACGTCTTAGACCATTTAAGTCAGGGGGTATGGATCTGCTGAATATACTGGATGTATCCGGAATGTCCACATCTCCAAAGTGTTAAAAAATAAAATACAAATATAAAACACTTTCTTTTTTATTAAGTAATTTACTAACTATTGCAATTTCCAATTGCATAATTTACATCTTTAGACTTTTTGTTTTTTTGTGTTTGCACAGAGGGAGGGACATTTTCCTTTTCTCAGGCCAGGCAATTAATATCTGACTCAGGTTCAGGTGAACAATGCTGTAGTAATTAAAGGACAGATTAGATCCTGCTGACAGAAACCTTAATTAACAGGATTTAAGAGTCAGTTGGTTGGAGTATAAAATGTACCTTGTGTTTGAGAGGTCTGTGTGTGCTTGTGCGTGTTTCTGCACGTGTTCTCTCTGTTTTACATCCTTGCTCCTGTAGCCCTAGGTGATAATAAATGCAGTCCTGGGTCATGCTGCAAACAGTCCTATCTTAGCTTTTGGGATCTACTCTCTCATTTTCTGATCACTTTGCCAGTCAGATTAACTAGAATTATGCAGCAGATTCAACTTGCCTTCTCACAAAATACCCATTTTCCATGAAAGAAGAATTTCATCAGCAGAGAAAACTGCACTTCTGTAATAGCACTTCCCCGAGAAATAAACACATTGATAACATTGTATTTTACAGTACTCAGATAAATATTATAGCTTGATTACATTTTCTTGGCTTGAGGATCACATGCAGCATCTGAGCTTGTAACCAACACAGTTAAAATATTCGTTTTCCAGAGCAGGTTTTACTCCACTTTCCAGTTGCAAGTTCTGGAAGCAAGGACATGGTTTCAGCAGGATCATAGATCTACTTTCCTTTGCATGATTGGTTCAGATCAATCCCAGGTCAGTATTTAACAAGTGCCCTTGCCACCTACGGCACCGCTAAACTCTGGAATACGCTCCCGAGTGAGCTCAGAAGTGCTGGTTCCCTCACCATCTTCAGGAAAGTGCTAAAAACCTGGCTATTCCAGAATTAGACGCCAGGTCGGGCCTACTGTGCCCTCAGCGCCGAGACACCCCTGGGTATTTGTGCGCTTTATAAATCCCACTAACATTAACATTAACCTGTGCCACCCACCTGAAGTATGATGACCTATATGAAATGAACAAAACTGGTACATCTAGTGATTTATAAAACGCATGAACAAATCAATATCTAAATACACACATAAAAACGTACATACATACCACACATACATACTTAAGTTGATGATGTGAATCCTCGTCTATAACACAGGTGCCCACGTCAGTAAATACTAGTCTTGCTGTAAGTGCCACCTTCCCTGGTTGGCACTCCTTTGCAAGAAACTAGAGGCTATTTGGAATGACAACAAAATGCCCTTCTCACCATTCGAAGGTTATTGCCTCCAGATGAAGGTCTGAGGGGCATGGATGCAGCGCAGTGGGGGCACATCCCCTGCTCCCTGTCGATAACTTTGTGCACTTCACAGCACACTCGCTTTGTAATGGTTCAGTTGTTATTTGTAGTAATAAGCACCCGGTAGTCACTGCCAGAAGAAAATTGCACTTGAATGCATTGCTGTTCACCTATACACACCCTCAAATGCATTGGCTTCAATGATAAAGCGTTCCTACCAGTGCACTGGTGTATGTGGGGTCTGACGTGTCATCCTCCAGGAAGCGCGAGAGGCCAAAGTCGGACACTTTGCAGACCAGGTTGCTGTTAACCAGGATGTTGCGGGCAGCCAGGTCTCGGTGTACATAGTTCATATCCGCCAGGTACTTCATGCCTGCGGCAATGCCCCTCAGCATACCCACTAGCTGGATGACAGTGAACTGCCCATCGTTTTGCTATAAAAACATAGGAAAAAATATAAACCACAAGATTAAAGGAACAAGAAAGAAATTGAGAGCAAGCAAAAACATGAATATGAGTCTGATGAACTTCAACAGCTGGCACTACGATTTTTAATTATATCAAGTTTGATGCTGTTGCTTATTCCGGTTATCACCTTAAGACGAAAATCTGAATTTAGAGGTCTACGCTGACGCAGGTAGGCTACATGTCTGCCCTGGGCACTCACTGCAATGTCATAGTTTGCGCGGATGAGGTGACTACTGGAAGCCAGTTGTGTGAAGGGAACCCAACAATATGTTTTCCTTCAATCCGGCGTCTATATTCTATGTGACTATTATTAGGAGAAGCTAGAAGTGCAAGGCAAACAAGCACTTTAAAAATCAAGATCACCATAGGATGGGTTCTAAGCTGTTTTCTATGGCTTCAGGAAAGAAAAGAACCACTAAAAAGTTGCTATTCCATAAAACCAATGGGAGGGGGGTGAGTTTCAGATTTTCAGACAATCAGGCTGACATATAATGCTTCAATACATTATACAACAAGCAGGGTGTATGAGAGGGACCTAAGAGGCAGTGGAAAGGAAGAGGAAGGCGGATTGATAGAAGTACTAAGAGAGAAAACACAATATTTTTTTAAATAACCAATATTTTGAGGACTTTCAAAACAGAGAGGGAGAGAGTGTGTGTGCGTCTTTGTCTGTGTGTATGTAAACATTCACAGTGATATCCGACTGACATCTCATAATATCCGACTGAAAGCACCTGTACATAACTATTTATCAGAAAATACATTTATTGAGGGGGTGTAACACCCCAAACGCCCGCTTGAAGCTACGCCCCTGAGAATTGCGTCTTGTACCAGAACTAACCAACAGTAACGATAAGATTGTTCCTCCACTGAGCAATATGCGCTTTTCACTAGAGGAACAAGAATCAGTATCAACAATTGACACAACAGTTTCCTAACACTGACCACAGGTTTTCCCATAACCAGAACATACAACCTTGTCCCACACACATCCATCATCACACAGTGATACATCTGCCTCCTATCCATGTCCACAACCAACAAACTTTAGCTCCAGGTGTCCTACCCTCAAGAAGGAGTCGAGCGACCCATTCTCCATGAACTCTGTGATAATCATTACTGGGGCACTTTTGGTGACCACTCCCTCGAGGTGGATGACATTTGGATGGTCGAACTGCCCCATGATGCTCGCCTCGCTCAGGAAGTCGCGTCGCTGCTTCTCAGTGTAGCCCGACTTCAACGTCTTGATGGCCACAAACATCTCCCGCTTGCCTGGCAGTTTGAGGTGACCACTGCAGACCTCTCCAAACTCTCCTGGGGATGACAGAGACAGCCCACACTGCATGTTTCTCCACCACAACCTTCAGAACATGATATTATCGTTTCCACAGATAACCGTAAGACTGTACACAGAAATGACCTGTAAATAAGATTTTAAAGCGCAAGGGAAACATGATGCTTTGGGCCAAGTGCGCTTCATCAGCGCACTTCCGTCCAGTGCAACAGTGAATATACTAACTCTAGAACAGTTGATTAATGGAAATAAAGTTCTTTTTTTAAAATCACAATGTTCATTCTGGAGTCCCGTGAGGGACAAGACTGTCTGGGCTGGCTTAGTGGTTACTGGCGCACCCATCTGTTACATCACAGAACAGGTAAGACATTGTAAGCGATGACGCAAGGTTTTCTGGTACAGGTAACAAGATACACAGAGGAGTTGACAGATAAGGTTTCCTAATATAATTTAAAGTGTAGGACAAAAAGAGGCTGTTGCTAGGAAAGAAGGCAGGTCACAGATTAGAAATGCTTCTTTAGCCTTATTCTGGAATAAATACTGCCAGTTGTAAATTATACTAACACTGAGTTTTAAATTTGGACGGTATTAAATTCAGCAGTATTGGCATTCTGAATTAGTCTGGTGGTATGGCATTACCACTGGCTGTATATACCAGTAGTATTTTTTAATGCTGGCTCTAAAAATAACACTGCGTGAAACCATTTCCTGCTATTTCACATCTATGGCAGCTGGAATTTTTACCACCAGTGGTAATTTAGCTCAGTAGTTTTAGATGGGGGTGGTGTTTTCCGAATCTGGGATGGTCCTAGTGGTCTTTTCCATTTACTACTGATCAGAAGATTACTACAATTGACTTGGCGGGAACATTTTAGCATGGTAAGAAGCAGGTGAGGAACCTGGATGGCCCTCACCAGTGCAAACTGTTCCTCTACGGGGCCATTGCTCTGGTTTATACTCGGTCGAGGGAAAAAGATTATGAACTGCAATTACATTCCCTATTGCCTTTGAAGGCTCTTTATGTCCTAATGCATTTTGGGGGCCAAAGCACCTTATACTTGGTCTTAAAATTACTCTTAAACTCTATGGTGGAATGAGAGCCATTTTGCCCCCACGCTGCAGTATCTTTTGGCAGTAGTGATTTAAAGCAGGGTTCTCCAATGTCGGTCCTGGAGGGCCAGATCCATGCCAGATTTTTAACATATCCACATTAGGTAAATGTAGTTATATAAATCTGGCATGGATCCGGCCCTCCAGGACCGACATTGGAGAACCCTGATTTAAAGCATGTAGGATAGTTTAATTTACTTTCCATACCCCTTAAAATACTTCATAAAATGTTTTACGCACCTCACAGGCTGCCTTGGCACCTTTATGACTTTAGAAGAGAGTGGTTTTGGAATATCGAGCTGGGAATATTGAGACGACAAAATAGTGTGACCAGAATATCGAGGACCAAAATATCGAGAGGTCAGCATGTATCGACTTTTGATATTTAACTCCACTTCTACGTACCTTGACGATATATATATGTCGTCAAGGTATGCAGATGTGGAGTTAAGAATAGTAAATCTATACCTCCCTCTGTGCTCTCACCTTCTCAATATGTTGGTCCTCCATATTCTGGTCATAATATTGTGTGACCTTAATATTTCCTTCTCGATATTCCATACTACAATAATTAGAAGGCAATTATGATCAGCATAATTTTGTCACATTTTTAAAAATTACGGGATTGCAATGAATCAAAAAAACGTTTGGACTATTAAATATTAAGTGACATCAGGTCTAGCCAAGACCTAAATAAACTAAAGGAGGAATTTGCTTTGGAGAGTGTATTAATTATACAAAGCTTTTAATGTTTGCTCATCTTAATTTAAAACGCCTAAAGCTTCATAAATAATTAGCACATTTAAATTAATACGGAATTTAATGTTTTCCTTGCTGCCTGTGCCCAGTGAAGAATAACCAGGAGGGCACGGATGGAAAGAGAAGAGCTCCTCCTGAGAATTATGGTTCAGCTCACCAGTGGGTGTTTCCGGATCCTGTTCTGCGCCTACACCCAGGCACCGAACAGAGACATAAGCACATTTGTTAATTCAACACTCTTCCTATGGTGCATGCACTAATTCAGTGACAACATGAGTTCGGAAACTCTGAGCAGCGGTTTCCGGTCCATGTTACGGAACTGCGATGACTGGAGCGCTACGTCTCAGAATTGCCCACTTAGTGCATATGATGTAGACCGAGAGATTTCTACAACATGAGACACAAAGCACTCTCATCCACCAATGCAAAGAACCAAGTAACTGCGCAGCCCTAGCACTGTGCAGAAGAGAGACTCCCCGAAAATTGCCCCAGGACCTGAGATTACAGGGTATCTCCCTTCCATCCAACCCAGCCCAATCGATGATCATCAGGTACGGGGGTGCAGTTTTTGACAACAGATAACATATAGCTTCACTCATGCTCCTCAGCAGTGAATTGAGTTTTTTCAGTGGTAAGTAGCCAATAGGCTTACATTAATTGTATTCTTGAACAAATGTAAAGCAGGTCTTGGGCCCAGTAGGCACGCTGTATTAGCCTTCTTTTTCAATACGCATCCAATTGCATTTTGATCAACTGGATTATTTAGCGTCAAACAATCACATTACAGTATTTTCAAACAAGAATTTACACAACTTCTGACATGTTTCACTCATCTTAGAGCTCCTTGTAAGAGTTTAGCAATGCTAAATTTTGAGTTGTATGCAGGTTCTTATATTCCATTTGCAAAGGCACAAACATTATTTTATTCTACTGATTATGGAAGAGAAACCAAATTTTGTTAGTAGAAGCACATACCGGGGCGAGGGATGACTCCCTGAGTGCTTTACTATCTAAGTTGTAAGTTACCTAGGGGTATATTTATGAAGGTTTTGCATCGCCCTTCCACCACGCAAAGCCGAAGCAATACCGAAGTCGGATTTATCAAGCCACGCAAGGCCACCTTGTGTGGCTCTGCATGGCTTGATCAATCAAGAGTAACGCAATTCAGCGCAAATAGTTGCGTTGCATTACTTGGCCCCAGGGAGGCATTCCATGGGTGGAGCGTGGAGATTCCCATGCATCCACCAGTGGATTTTGGCGTATTCACAGATTTACCATCACGGGTAAACCTGAAAATGTGTCAAAATGCTACGCCTCTCCAGGTGAGGCGTAACAAGGAGAAATATCTTTATTTCACTATGTTTTTTCCTCTTTCTACATGTGCTGCATTCTGCAGCACACATAGACGGAGGAAAATGCCTTTCAGGATTGTTTTTATGCAGGAAGGTGTCCCTTCCTGCACAAAAACAATCCTGCTTACAATGCATGCATCCGTGCACCATGACGCAAGGGTGCCTTCGTTGGTGCTAGGCAGCCAAAAGGGCGCCAGAGCAAGGAAAGGACAGGAATGCATCATATTATGTTATATCCTGGGCATTCGTGCCCTTGCAGGCAAGGTGGCTTGCTGCGCTGCATGAAAGCTACATAAATATGCCCCCAAATATTTAGATGCAAGCAAATGAGAGTGATGGCCTCGCTCATCCTCATCAGCACTGAATGACATTGTTAGGTGTAAGGTTCCAACAGGCATGTGTTTTTTTGCCTGTATAACAGAATGACGTCAGGTCTAAGCCTACAATTATCAGAATGCAATGGGATATGCATAGAGTAGGATGACTCTTTAAGCTTGCCTACCAGTGGCATACATCTTAATTCAATAAAAGGTATTGCACAGGAGAGATGTCATTTCCAGCAAACTGAGCAGGGGATCCGGAAGATGTTCTTCATGTGACACAGTTTGAAGAATCGTGGGTATTACCCATGCCTTAAACAGATCTAACGTTTTACACACTTCTTAAGGAGTTATACTTTACAAATTGCCCTCTGGGGGACTTCTTTACAAAATTGCACAAATGTTGGCGCCGCTGTGTGGGCCCGCCACCAGTCTATATAACTCTCACACAGGAAATGACGTGTGTCATCAAATACCTACCTGCACCAATCACTTGCTCTATTTTGACACACGAGATATCTATTTCCTTCGCGAATTCACGGACAGCCTCGTTGGGATCCTCGTAAGTGAAGGGGTCAATGTAAATCTTCATCCCCGGGGTCACTGTGAGAAGGCAAAAGTGTCAGAGTGTGGAAGAATCAAACTGTAAGACAGGAAAATTGTTGGAGCAGAGAAGGAAATATCAAGGAAAGAGAAGGAGGAAGTCAGAAAGGTGAGAGGTCTCAGAGGAAAAGGAGAGAGACTGAATATGGTAGAAGGGGAGAGAAGGCTGAAAGAGAGGGGGGGGTCCAAAGTGAGAAGATGAGGATGTGACAGGGGTCACAGGCTGGAGAGAGAGAGTACAGAAGGAGATAGAGAAAGAACGTGAAACTTAAGAGCGACTCGGAAAAGGAGACCATGGAGAGAGACAGACAAAGGAGGGTGGAGAAGAGAGGCTTGAAAGACAAATCGTGAGAGAGAGAGAGATAGATGGAGACATTTAATGTAGATAGAAAGGAAAAGAAAGAGAGAGAACTAAGAGAAGGAGAGGGTAGGAGAGATAGAGGCAGGCCACGGAGAGATAGAGACAAGGAGTGGGGAAAGAAAATCCTTAGAGATGAAAAAGAAAGAGACCAGAGAGAGCCAGCGAGATAGGAGGAGGCACGTGAGATAGAGGCAATTAAGAGAAAGAGTGCAGGGAGAGAGTCCAAAGACAGAAGAGGGTGAGGAGAAACGTGAAAGAAAAATGGAGAAACAGAGGCACGAGAGAGAAAGAGACAGACAGAGAGAGGAAGGGGTGACAGAGGGAGACATACTGCGCCAGACTATGAGAATGTAAAAGGCCAGAGGTAGATAAGGTGTATGGAGAGAGAGTAATTGCCAAAGGTTGATGGCACAGAGATAAGGCGTTGAAGGTAAATGTTTGAATTAGTCTGCTACCAAAAATGTACTGTTAAACGTTGACACTAGAGAACATTAGTGCTGAAATATGCTGCCATCAATTGCTGCTCTGAACACAAGCTGCTAATTAACACCCTGGAAAGCGAGTGTTATCGAGGTTTATGCGATAAGGAGATTAGGCAGAAGGTGTGAGAGTTAAGGAAAGACATCAAAAAGGAAAGCGCGAGCAGCACGCGAACATACAAGTCAGGCAACCGTTGCGTCAGGTGTTACCGGCGCGCGCGCGCACGCAAGGCCGTTGTAATGTGATATAATTACTGTCTGTCAGTGCCAAGTAAAAATTCTCCTTGTTATGGGGCAGGAAACCAGTGGGCACTTTCGTGCGTGAATGGGAGATGCGACAAGTGCCACAACGACCATGACAACGAACTGGCCAGCTTGTGAAAACGAGTCACTATTTTTAAATACTACACAAACATCAGCACCTCGCAGGCCGTGTTCATCCACATACATCTTTGAAACAGTTTCGTATATATTCTGGAAACAAACTACAACTGTGTACCATATCATGATCGTTCAATGTGTTCCTGAGTTTATTTTCTCTGGTGTCCGCTAAACATCAGAACTTGTCGAAGCTTCCGGTGTTGGGGGGTCATTTGCTGCGTAGTTCTCCTTTGGGTCTCGGCTACAGACAGTGGCCGGATGTATTTTTCCCATACACACAGAGTGGCTTTTGTGTCAGCACCTTGCTCATGATTGGGTGGCTTTGCTGTCTATTTCAGTTGTCGCCTCTTGATTCAATGGCTGTCCTCCCTGTTATTGTATCGTTCCACCCAGGAGCATTTCGGTCTTAAAGTTCTGATTGATTAACTTGTATCCTTCCACTGCTATTATTGCTTGCAATTATGGAACTACCTTTGTTCTGTCACTGGATGGGGAGAGGAGTGTGAGTTTTCTTGCTTTCTTCCGTGTGCTTGTTCCCTCTTAACCTTCCCTGCTGTCTTGCTCTCTGTGATGCTTTCCCACCTCAATGGGGGATAGGGAGCTAAAGGGGGCATGCATAGGTAACGCCCTAGGACAGAGACTCAAGTGATAACCTTACCACTCTGTCCTGTGAACTAGGGAGTGGTGGAAGCCCTTCAGAATGCCACCGAACACACGGGTTCCAACGACCGACCTCTCAACCTGTCGAGTCTCTGTGGAGGGTGTTATTAAAGAGCCAAACCCAATGTAACAGGCATCTGGCCCTGTCCTGGTGGGATTAACATAACGGGTTGTAATGCAGTGAACACTAGGGCTTGAAATACAAAGCTTAAAGCCAGACTCCTTTCAACTAAAGAAATCAAAGCACATTACTGAGGCAATGGCAGCCATCGAACAGAGGAATGAAATGCAAATATCTAAGTATGGTGCACTAAGTCTAAGGAGGAGGGGATGAGGATATCCAGAGAAGCTGGTGTCTCGCCATACCGAGCAGTAACTTCAGAGTGAGGAACCCAAAGAAGATTCAACTTGAAAAAGCATTGGGGCAGGCCAATCAGGATACTGCTCTCAACGCTAAAGCAATTTGAGTAAAACCCGAGGAAGTAACTCATTCTGTGAGTACTGACCTTAAAATAAGCTTTTTTTATGGAGACATTTCCCCCAGATGAATCCCCCAGTGGGAACATTTCCTGAAATAAAGACGTGGGGCCCTTTATCAAATGAACTATAAATCACACATGATTATCTCTCAGACTGTCCGCTTATCAGACAGTTCAACCTTCTACTTGCGCACTCTCTGACACAACGCAAGATCGTACAATGTGTCTGATGCAAAAGCCTTTAAGACTTCAGTGTGGGTGGAAGGCAACAAGCCAGTGCTTTACACTACAGCTAAAACAACAAAAATGTGTGCGCTAAAGACAAATACCTCTCAGAAATATTTAACAATCACAGACATGTTTAAATATGCATGAATATCAAGACTGCTTGAGGGATGCTAAAGGCAAACAGCTCTGCCATTACAGTGATTAAAACAAATGGGAAGAAACATTCACTAGTGAGTGCTGAGAAAAATAAAATGCAAAGATGGTGATGTGGTTTTGCTAGCATGTGGTGTTTGAGTATCACCATTTGTGGATGACATTGCACAACGGAGTGTTGAGGTTCAATGCTAGCCCAGATATGAGTTATTGGAGGTGTGCTGCTTATGTTTGACAAGGGCTGCCTATGATGTAATGAATGCAAGGTATATTTGGTTTTTATTTATTTTTTATCTATTATGGGAGAGAGATCTGTAAAGGTTGGATGATATATTGGGATTTATATTTCGTCAGACGAGATATCCGTCACCGTTGTGACGGTAAAACCTGTCCACTGAGATCTAAATCAGGCCCGTAGTTGGCTTAACAGTGTCACAGCTAACACCATTTTTCATATACATACATTGTTGTCGCTGTGCTGCTCTTAATGTCGTTTGTCACATTCAAAGCCAGCAGTTCTCAGATAAACACACAGCTGCTGAGACACTAAGAAGGTATGCTACCAGCCTACAGGGAAATCGGCAGATTCCACACAAGTCTATAGCCCATGAAATGATAGGCAGTCAGTCACATGTCAGTTCACCTGAGGAAGCACTAGTCGTGCTACTGACACCTAGCCAACCCTACTGGCCTTTGCAGTGGCAACAGACTATTGGGTAGAATGTGAGGAATTTGCATAACTAGCTTTGAGTAATCGAACAACATTTCAGAAAAATTAGCCAAAATGACATATAATTATGTGGAATGTAAATTGGCTATATCTAGCAGGAAATGTATGCTCATGTCCCTTTTGGACACAGGGACACATTTCACGCCAAAAAATGGCGCAAAAAAACAAGTACCGCCGACAGCTAGTCCTTCGCATTGTTCCTGTGGGATCCCGCTGCATTCCCCGGTATTAAAGTACTATTCAATTCAATTCTTAAAGTACTAGTATGCTGCAGTAAGCAAATAATTCTCGAATGAGAAATTCCTCATCCTTGATTATCATTTTAATGTTTTGATAAGAGGACGACGGGTTTGTATCTGGATGATAACTTAACGACGCCGTCCTTGTACCAGGCATCCTTCAAAGGGAAGATGGCGTCTCCCCCGCATACCTGCTCTGGGACGGCAGGTGGAAACACGCACAGCCTGGCGCCAGACCAGCCTTCATCCAGGGCCGGCCGGGGCTGGGGTGGGACCAGCAGCCTAGGAGAGACGGCTCATCTCTAAACCCGTGCCAAGCCTCTGAGCTCAGCCCTCACCCTACAGTCGGCTAATATTAATCATCGCGGTCGGCCCAGAAGGCAGCTGCTGGGCCGGTCTGTTAACACGGGAGATGTGGGCAGATATGACTTCTTCCAGATGTCCGCAGGCTTGGGTAGCTTTACTCTTAAGACGGGCGGATAAGTAACTTGTACACCGCAGAGACTGTCCAGGAGGGGCTCACACAGACATCCAGCGCGGATTGGTGTTCTGCAGTGTGTCAATAGTAATGTGCTATACAATAATAAAAAACATATTCTCGCTTGAGATTACGCACGAATAGGCAAGCAATTTAAGTCATATGAACGAACATGCAACCCCTAGCACAGAACCTCTGGCTGGCCACAGTGGCTTTACTGTGCCCTGACCATACCCCACATATTCGACCATCGAGGAAGATGGCGTCCAGGCAGTGTGCATTATACAGCAGTGCCCACTGCAAGAAGAGGGACTACTGGAATGTGCTCCTTTCAAGTTTCGCCGGCACAGGTAAGAGCGGTGGGGCAGGCGGCAGGGGGGGGGGGGGGGGATGCGGCAGGCACAAGGTAAGTGGTTTTATTTATTTATTTAATTTTATCAACTCCGCCGACCCCGCCCCACCGCTCTTACCTGTGCCGGCCGGTCTGGTTAGGAGAAAGATTTAATAGAAAACACTGGTTAATTTGAAAAAAAATATGCTGTGTCCTGGGATACAGTAAAAATAAGCAGTGCTTAATTCATATAAGAAAGAGGGCTGGTGCCTAAAGTTCTGCTTAAAAGCTCTCGGTGCACCGAGTACCAATGCTGGTAGTCTGAAAACTACCTTGTCCTTTTTTAATCCACTACCAGACCCCTGCCCCCTTATCTCACTCTTGCAGGCTTCTTCTTTCTTCCTCTGTGACGGTTTTTCCGTCTCTCTCTTCCTCCAGCTCTCCGATATGTGTGTTTTCCCGCTCTTCGGATTGGTTGATATCTGATGCGGAAAAATAAGTGCAGGTCCCCAAAAATAAGTGCCTGTGCCCTCCACTGGCAACCACCGGCTAAAATTAAGCACTGAGCATAAGGATATCCACTGCTGACAAAACACACAGTTTCAAGGCATTCTTCTTTAGAAAAATATATCTTCTGAACTCCATGACTGACAGCGACAGCCTGCTGGATGACAATAACACACCAGGAGCTTGTGACTGAGTGCATAAAGCAGCTAAACCTCTTTCATGCAGGAGAATGGACAGCCTTCCCGTGCTAGGAGTTTGTATCGTGTTGTACTGTTTTGCAATTGCATTTATAAAGTGCCTATTTCTTCTGACAAGGCATAGAAGTTATTTTATGGTGAGTAGCATGCTGCTTGGGTACCTCTATTTAGCAGTTAATGTATAATGGATAAAGTCTTCCTTGTATTATCCCAGTATGGATAAGTTAGGGTTAGATGTGACTGCTATGAGCTGTGGGTGGAGGGTAATTCATGTGAAACATTTGTGGGGTGAACAGTGTAGACAAAAATTAAATTATTGATAGAGAGCAGGCAAGGGTTTACCTGTATGTAAAGAAAATGGGTAATGGGCTATGATTCAAAATATAGCCAACTTACTCAAGTAGTTGTTGAAAATAAACCAGAGAGTACGCAGCTTTGTGTAGGGGTTAAATAAGGACATGAATTTTGAGGTGTTGAATAAGGCAGGCAGAGCATGCAGAGGATGGTAAGTGTTTGCTCATTCTTGCTGTATATTGAGTGTTCTTAGAAGTTGGCGCAACAGGGTGTCAATGGCCCTCCCATGTGGGTCCTCCTGCATCCAAAGCTGTTGAGATGGTGGATGGAAAGAGTGAAAGAGGGAACAAACGAACCAACGAACCAACGAGTGAACGAGAACCTGGCCCGGGTGAAGGCAGTCTGTACGTACTGTGGCCACTGGTATAATGCTGCAGCTTATCGGTGTACTCGGAGTCTGCTCTCTCGAAGCCCCTCCTTCTGGAACGAGAAGAACAGTAGGGGATTGGAAGCAAAAACATAGACAACAAAATCACCTTGAATTGCATTCAACGACAGCTCCACTTTAGCCTTCAACCTACTTCTCCTTTTGCTAAAGTCCAAAACACACTCAAGGGCTCTGTTCTTAAAAAGAAGTCCAAAAAAAACAGAAATCCGCTTGGGAGCTGGTTTCAGAACTTTTGTAATTAACAAAGGTTTCTTAGACCATGCCATTTAGGCATGAGTAATAGTATATGGTATATAACTGCATATAGGAAGATGCCATCACATGCACACAATAGTACTTTTTCCTTTCTCTTTATCTTATTCTATGGAAACTATCTCCCCATATAAAAAGTTGCCGCACTTAGGAACAAGGTTTAGTTCCACTCACGTGCGGACACTGAAGCTAACGGCCTATTGAATCTTGTCGGTCCTGCTCCAGATTTGGGGAGTTTTTGTTTCTCTTTTGGACCCGTATGTTCGGGCCACTCATTTAAACGCTAGCCTCTAAATTCAACCTATATATATATGGAGCCCTGTAAATACGTGGACTTCTTAGCTGTATCACTCCGGTAGCTGGGATTGATTGTAATAAAAAATCCGGCACCTTGTTTATTTTATTTTGTTTATTTTCATTATGTATAACGGCCCTGGATATCCCCTGAAGGCTATATTTCTCTCTCCTCTCTGTTACAGAGCCGCTTATTTATTTTTCGCTTCCAATATCCGGTGATACATTTGTACCCGGCCCAGACGTTTTAACCACTTTGGTCTGGCTTTGTGACTAACCCCGTATTGGTAAGTTTTATTATCCTTCCAGACGCAGATATCACTAGGAACCTTACCACTACGAGTTAATTCTGAATATATAATATTTAAATTTTAACAAAATAAAAATTCTTCCTCTTTATTAGGATCTATTTATATAAAATCGGAAGAGATATAACTCAATTCTCATCCCAATGAAGAGCGACTAAACACGGCTCTTCAGAGGATTTATTTAAGACACTGGACATATTGTCTAACAAGTAAGTGGGATATATTAATGAGAGATTTATCCCCTAGAATACACAGTGTATATTATATTATATCTTATCCCTGTGGTTTTCTCTTGTTTTCTCTCTCCTTCTTTCCTTCCTTGATTTTTAGACCGAACAAATTTTGAGGGTCGTTTATTAATAAAAAGGAAGCGCCCCAAAAAATATCCAATTAATCAAGGTTTACCTTTTGGACAATTTATCCAAGATAGTCTGATTTCTTGGGATATCTCATTTGAAAAAGGAAAACAAATTTTTAGGTAAGAGCTCACTTACCATTTATTTTTGTAGATACTGTTCAGCTAATGACAATAAAGCTTTGAGCTTTCTCCATTTTGGGATTTGTAGTTATGAATATCCTATTAAGTATATAGTTCTCTCTCTGTTATAGGGATTCTTTTTTGCCTATATTTGGCACATATGGGTGAACATAATAGCAAACAAGTTGTATCATGTACTGTTTTTAGCCATCATAGCCACATATTATTTATATATTTTTCTTTCTTTTATTTTAGAAAAGCTTTTTAATATAATATTGTCCTGAAGAAGGTGACGAATATTGTCAGTTTTCACCGAAACGCCGCGTCGACACAGTTTTTGAATCAGCCACTTCCTCTTGGAGCTTGCTGTTTAAGTATAGATTCATCTTCTTGAATTATTGATTGTATTATGAAATATACGATCTGTTTCAGCGATACTATAGATTTGATATGTTGATTATTATAACCATGTATTAGCAACATCTCATGCTGTAAAAATCTTTGTTACCTATTTTAACTATGTTATAATTTTGTATAATCTTGTTTTACTTTATAAAGAAATATTGGATTGTGTTTTTGTGATATTGTTGGTATTATGTAATATTTGCTTAAACAATAAATGATACAAAAGACACAGTCTTTTTAACAATAAGAATGGCTTTTCGTGATGTCCGTTTTTTATGATATTGGATACATATTGTTTGATGACCTTTTTGTGGATGTTTTTGCTGCTATTGTTCACCCATTGATGCTACTCTTGGCAATGTTATAGTGGCCATAGTGTCACTGATTATAGAGAACTTACCAGTTCGCTTGCATAAGGAAATATTCCTTATAATTCATTCTTGTCTAGGTAGACAGGTGCATATTTATGCATTTTTGATAAAATACTTCAGAAAAGGGAGCTTTTTTTGTTCTTGGTTTTTATACCCTGTCCCTTCTCTATACAAAGGGTAACTCTCTTGAGTTTGTTGTGCCATCACATGCACACAATAGTACTTTTTCCTTTCTCTTTATCTTATTCCATGGAAACTATTTCCCCATGGAGAAACACTGTCACATAAACCCCCACTAATACTGGGATATTGCTTCACATTCCAACCCTGGAAAGGGGTTTACTCTTGCCTTGACAAGAGTAAATTCCAACCATTTCCAGGGTAGGAATGGCTTAGGAAAAAGTTTGTGAATACCCACTAGCAAGTATGTTTGTGCTTTCTGGAAATATGAGCAAACCTTCAGGGCCTTTCTGCTCTGGAACAGTCAATCCCCATTACTGGGCGTAGAGTTAATAACATATAAATATTTGTGGAGTAAATCTTTTTACATGTGTAAAGCCACCTTTTGTGAATTACAAAATTGTTTTTACCCCCATACATATACCCTGTGCACGCAGGCGACCCGTCTGTACTCTGCGATCCCCAGCCCTCCGCCCTCCTTGAATCTTGTGGCTGCATCCCCCTTCCAGCACTACTCTGTGGATTCTACTCCCTTGTTTTTTTTCATTGGTTTTGATTTGTCGGTATCCCGCCATTTTGGGATTATTACCTTCGGTGCCCATGACCATAGGTCCTCCATCTTGGAGGCTTTCGAACCTTTTCTCTTTGCCGCTGGACTGCTCCTTGCTCGCCTGACTATTCCTTTTTCTCAAGCTGACTCCCCCTTTGGGTCTCCTTCACTCCTCTCGTCTGCTGTGATCTCCGAGTCCTTGGATGTTGAGATTTCTTGCCCCAATTCCGGTTTGTGTATTTCCCTCTCTGACTATTTTATCTCCCTGTATTTCTTCCCCACATGATGGTCTTCCCGACTCGATCTGCATTCCTTATCCCTTCTTACTTTCCCCCCCTCACCTTCCATGCCCACAGGACGTCTCTGTCTCTGTTATGATATGCTCTTGTAATTCATTATTACCGTGTAACACTGCCTTCTATGTGTCTTTGTTTTTGCTTTTCTCTAGTAACTCATATTTACTGTGTAATTCACTGTGTAACTGATGTAATTTTGTAACTTGTAACTCGCTGATCCTTATGTGAAGCGCTCTGAAACCTTCGGGTCTAGCCAGCGCTATATAAAACTCTGTAAATAAATAAATAAAATACAAAGGACATTTTCGCATTGCAGTGGACCTACATGGAGGCCAAACGCCCAGCACAACAGCCAGTTGAGACAGACTACAAAAACCATTATAACAGAGGTAAAATGAACCATGATCCAATCGCACACCAGAGCTACACAGTTACCCTTCATGGCGCATGTGTGATCCACCAGTTCTTCGAACAGTTTAGTGAAACAGGGAATGTTTATTAAGACAGTTCTAAAGACCATCTCCAGATGTGGTCAGACAGTCAAAGAATGCCAGAACTCACCAAATTAAAACACCGAACACCAAAACAGCATACATAAAAACACTTTTCCAATTCACATTTGTTTACACTATAGATACACAATAAACTCAAGGACATTGGACCTTTTTAGTATAAAGGTACTGAGCACACCTGGAACCAATATAACCTTTATCTTCTGGTTATTCATCATTCTTAGCTAAAGGTGGCCAACCCTGGATCTTTGCTAGATTTTCCGGCTGTCCACAAAAAATAAACTTGAATAATAATACGATGCAGCAAATCTAAACGAAACCCTCATACAGGTCAGTAGCCATTCTCTAAATCTGGCATGCGTCTGCCCTTCCTGGACCTAAGCTGGCCTAGGTGGTAACATTTCCATATGACACACACTGAAAGGCAGAAAGCTCAGAGACAAACATCCCTTGCGAAACTAGAGTGAGCGACCTGAACTAATATCTCAAACTTACACTTCATGGCTCCTCTTCACCACGCTCTTGTCAGACATAGGGTTCCTACTTATGCGGGAGACAGAAGCACAGATGTTCTTCAACAATATCCAAGGTATGTCTAGTACAAACAGAACATGTAAGGAAGGAAGGCTTTACCTGTTGCACACTATGATGATAACGACCAGGGCAATGAGGAACACAATCCCTGCTGCCGTGGAGCCAATAATTAGGGGCAGTTTCTCCTGGAAGCTGGTCTGGTATTCAGCTGGATAAAAAACAGCGTTAGAGACATTAAGTACCCCTATTTTAAATCATTTAAGAGAAAGACTTTGAAGATATATTCAGCACCTTCTTTTTTCTTTGTTTCTTGATTTGGTGATGGTCTATGTACTCAGGATAGTGTCAGGCCCCATTTTTCCTCACTTAGAAGTGGTGCTCAATATTATGTTGGCCACAAATATTACAATACCATAGGTTGTCCAACCTAACAACCCTCTCAACTCCAAAGCAGACATAACGGAGATTAAAATGTTTCCTTTCTTCACCTAAATCCCCCGCCCCCCTCCACCGAAGTCCACACTACTAATTTACAGTTTATAATTAAGTCAAATGATAAGGGAAGAGTGGAAAGGCTTCCTCGCCATACCTCCCCAATCTGCCACCCCACACAAAGTCCACACTACAAATGTAAGCGAGGTGACACAAAAGGTCAGAAAATGACAACATCATTTGAAATTAAAAGATTATAAGTACTATTTGATGTATGTGATGTTATTTGACACCTATTTTGGGTGTACCCTACTTTTTCTAATGCTTAATAAAGGAATGTGCTACCAGGGTGATGGCTCAGGTCGAACACAAACACAAAACTCATCAGTAAGCATCAAAAATGACAAAAATGTTGGTGCTTTGTGTCCCCTTCTTAATATTGAATAAATGAAGATACCAAGGTAGGCAGAGTAAGAGACGGATAGTCAGGGTGCTGCTGATACGAGATTAAGGTACGACCCGAGATTCATTTGTGCCTCTTTTGGGGGAATGGGACTTAATTTTCATCATCAGATTTTGACCCAGTGCAAGAAAGTGAGAGAGAAAGGCAGAACATGAAAAAAGAGGAAGCTAGGAAATCAGTGACATAGTGAAGAAGCAGGGATGGAAAAGAACTTGCAAGAGTGAGACAAAGAGAATGGAAGAGTAGAGTGGTGAAAGAAAGTGGCATGGGGGAGAATCAAAACTAGGCAAACTTGGTATTCAGCAACCCCAACATCACTGCAGCCTTATATGAACAATTTTGAATTGCTGCACTTATGACTTTTGCAAATTATGTACTGGGTAAGACTATATTTGCCAACCAGGAAGTCCAGGAGGTGAAGTCGGGGGGGGGGTCACAAAAACAGATTTATTAGCAATGAATCTTGGATTCACACTAGTTTAATGAGTTGGATGGAGAGGTTGACACTGGTCACTGTGCGTGGATAATGGCTTGGTGAAGAGCGGCTTTTAAAGAACCTGAATGATGACATGGTCATGGCTTAACAAAGCTTGTCAAACTTCTAACAGCTGGTGTAAGTCTCACCTTCGGTCATGGTTTGGAAGTACATCTTGCCGCTATATCTGCCATAACCAGCCACGGTGCGCGCCCGCACCTGGAACACATAGATGGCCCCAGCTTTCAGGTTTGGCACGGTCACTGTGTTGGTGCGACATTTCACCATGGTGGAATTATGCTCAGTCAGCTCCTGTTGAAATTAAAAATAAAAATCATTAAATGTACAATTCTGTTTGGTGGTGGGACCCCTACTTTTATATCTGTGGCTAATGACTGAGTTTCACTCTCCACTCTCTTCATCAATATGCCTGTTTTTTGATTCTGCACTCTAATTATCATGTTCTTTGTAAATGCAAAGAACTTTCTGGGAAGTGAGAAATGTCCACCATTGTTCTCAGGAGGCATTTAGTGTGTAAGCCTATTATCTCTATGTTGCACAATAATGCTACTGGTTCGTTGCAAGACACCAGAGACCATATAACTGAAATTTTACACTGATGTGAAAAAAGTGGCCATATACATTTGTACCATTTTTACTGCTATGAAATGGAGACCGGAGCAGGAGGTATTTGCGCTGGAACAAAATAATAAACAAATTAGACACTAAGGGGGAGATTTACTAAGATATAATGCTGTGTTTGCCTCCCAAAAGTGACGCAATCAGCGCAAAATCTTTTTTCCCAATTTTACTTTCCAGAGCTAAACTTGTTCAGCGCTGGAAATAACGTGAAAGTAATGCAAAGCAGCGCATGGCGCTGCTTTGCATTACTTAGCGCCAAGGGGGCGTACCATGGGTGGAGACTGGGCGTTCCCATGCAACCATCCAAGATTTCTGACGCTAAACACTATATTATTAATTGACAGTGGACTTTACCCCCATATATCTTAAAAGAAAATCCCACAGCGAAGCAACATCTACAGCTACAATAATATGTAAGCTGGGAGGAGGGCCCCTTTGCTGGGCAGAGTAAGCTAGCAGAGTTAAGACGTACCCTCAAACAGTGTTAAGACAAAGAGTCAGAAGATGAGGCTTGTATTGTAAGTACACAGTAAAATATTGAATAGTAAATACTCTTGGCAAAGGACCAATACTTTTGTTGCATCTTTTAGAGCGCATATGGGCATGCACATTTTTTTTTTTACTTTTAGCAGCGTAAAAGGAATGAGTTAGAGCACTTAGGGAATAGCACTGTGTCTTTAAGAAAAGCTGCAGCATCCAAACCATAGACACGTCATAATCAAAGGAAGTAAATAAATAAAATAAAATACCCTGACTTTGAATGATTACAAGTTATACATCATGTCACATCTGGAATCTCACACAAAGAATACTTGATGCCCCTTCACCAAACCCAATGTGAACACAAATCTATCTTTGAAATGCCATGACACTGATCAACAGCCCATCCAAGCGATGGCAAAGCACGAATAACACAAGAAAGCAAAATGCAGAATGTGGCTAAGTCAAAACCTACTCTCTCTACATCATCTTATTGTAGTATTTTTGAAGAACTAATGACATGTGGTTTGAAACAGCTAACTATGACTTGGCCAAACCGAAAAAAACAGAAAATCTTTTAAGGTAAAATCTGTCTGTTTGTTCCATTTATCAGTGAATGAGCCTGAAACAAAAGTGATTCAGAGACTAGCGCTTGTTTTTCGAGATAGCTATCAATCTTTTAAAATTGTATATATGCAATACATAGATTGCTTTTGCTTTCATGAGTGGTTTCCTTGATTTCTGCTCTTGTGCAAAAATAGTTTTGTACAATGGACTGGAGAAATACCTATTTCGCCCATTCTGTATAGGAAAGGCAAAAACAAAATGGTGCATACTTATTTGCCCTGCTTTATGCACCAGTGCAAAGTTTCTGTAAATCAGCCCAAGAAACCCGATGGCAGACAATGAATATTTACAGCACCCAGTTGCTTGCATGCTCGCTGGTTAGGAACCCCGTAAAGTAATGGTGTTGTTCAGTGTTGGAAAAAGGGTGCTGGTGCTATATCAGATTTCCAGGATATTCACATACTGGGTGAAAATGTCACATTCAGAAACCCTGCTTGTAAATTTAACCCTCTCCCCTGGAGTCATGTGGATCAGCAATTCTGCATATGGTAGCTGGTACAGTGACACGCCCTCTTAGGGTTCTGATGAACAAAGCTATCCTCTGTGTCTGCTATCCACGTCCATGGAAGGAGGCAGTGATCAGGCCTCTCTTGAAAAATCCTATCTTGCCTGCGAGGATCCCAAAAATTATAGCCAAGATTTTTGAGAAACACCTGAATGGGTATCTGATGGATTTTGCGGAGGAGCAGGGATGGCTGGACGGATCTCAGTTCGGTTTCCGAAAACACCATGGTACCGAAACTGCTTTAGTCTCAGCCATGGACTATATTAGCCAGTTAGTGGATGAGAAGCAAGGCGCGACATTGATCCTTTTAGACATGTCCGCGGCCTCTGATACCATCCCCCCTCCTGCTGATTGACTGCCTACAAGACATGGGCATTACAGAACAGGCACTGGCTCTCCTGTGCTCCTTCCTTAATGATCGCTCTCAGAGGGTATTCTTAAATCAATTCTATTCAGATGTTTTTCCCTACTTGTGGAGGGCTGCAGGGCTCATCTCTGAGCACTGCACTATTTAATCTGTATGTGTCCCTACTTTCTGTCATAATATGCGACCTCCTTTGCTGATGACACCCAGATTATTGTGTTGATCCCCAGGAACTCTGCTGCTACCGCAGATAATGTTTCTCAATGTATGTCTACAGTAGCTGATTAGATGGCAAGAAATTTCCTTAAATTTAATGCGGAAAAAATCAAAGTGTTGCTCTTCAGGATGCAAACCTCAATTTGGAATAGTAATTGGTGGTTTAACTCCTGTGGCACCGCACCCTCCCCCCGATTCCAGTTGAGAAGTGCAAAAATCTGGGGGTGACCCTGGACACCGAACTCTCTCTGAATGGACAGGCCAATCGCACTGTTGCAACCTGCTTTTGGATTATTATGAAGTTGAAGAAAATATTTCCTTTTATCCCCTTGGCGACATGAAAGTAGTTGCTCTAGCGTTGGTCATGTCCAGATTGGACTATTGTAACTCCCTCTACTTGGATTCTAACATCAGTGTCCAGGCTAAACTCCAGGCCGTTCAGAATACGCAGGCAAGAGTGATTCTTGACATTCCAAAGTGCCAGTCAGCGGCTGCGGGATTGTGTGAGCTGCATTGGCTTCCTATCAGAAAGCGCATTATGTTCAAAGCCATTTGTATTGTACATAAGGCTCTCTATCTTCTCAGTCCGGCTGGGATTAAAGATATATTTCATCTGTACATCCCAGGCAGAAATCTTCTCTCAGCCCAGCGCAATTTGGTCACTGTGCTCAGGGTTTGGAAGGAGAGATTGGGGGGGTAGAGCTTTCTCGATCACTGCGGGCAGACTATGGAACACGCTTCCTAAATCTCTGATGACGATTACAGCGCATCTGCATTTTATAAAGGCACTTAAAACTTGGATTTATACCTTCTTGGGCAGCCCTCTAGAATGAAATGGATGGTTTGACTGACACTGATCATTATCAGATGACCGTGACTATAGTGCCTTGATGCCTATGGGCAAATGGTGCGCTTTATTAATGTAAATCAAATCAAATCAAACCCATGTTTCTAGACTACAATTCTGGTATGGTTGTAACGATTGTTGACCGTCAATGGACACCCATGCTGAATCTCACGGACGTTATATGAAGTCAAGATGAGAGTATTCTGACTTATTACAAATTCTTGAAACATCACATTTTCAGTTTTAGGACTTTGTACTGATTGTGTAAGAAAAGGACATCCCACCACAATGAAGTCCAACGAGGACAAGCCACCACAATGAATGAAGAGCAACAAAACACAATAAAAGCCTGGAAAACAAAAAGAGTGGTTCATTAATAAGGGACAACTTAGAGGAACAGGAAAAAAGGGGAAAGGATGGGAAAATCAATTCGGACCAATCGAAAGCCTATTGAAAGAAAAGAATACCCTTTATGGATGAATGTGCTGTTTTTCTCAAATGGGAAAACCTCAACATTGTTTCTAGGCCCACATGCGCCCATGGGGCTCAGAGAGCAAGCCTACACTTTACAACTATATTTGGAGTGTGTACTCAACTAACGCACCCCTCTCATCACCATTCATCAAACTAGCCAATGCAGTCGATCATTACACAGGTATGACGTTTTGGGTCTCTAAACTCCTCAATCAAACAATTTAGTCTCCAGAAATCCAATTAAAAAATATACTTCTATGATGCTAAAGAATCTTCCACGGGCATCCCGGCGTTGAACAGGAAACTGAAGGGCATGAGAGGAGCCAGGTGGAGCAGGGATCTTCCAGTGTATCCTATAGACCACAAGATCATTACATCTTCTAATACACTGGGGCAGTTCGTTCCAGTGGGTGCCTGTCTCATGAAAAGGCTCCTGCAGTGGGTCCGTACTGTCCAAACTTGGGGACAGTCAGAAGGGTTTAATTAGAAGAGCAAAGGTTGAGCCTGGTATTGTAGGGTGTGATATTCCATCGTAAGCACTGCAGATGTTTGCCATCGATGGACAGAAAGAGACCAAACATTAACACTGAAGATTTTGAACATGATTCCAGCCTGCAATGACAGAAAGACTGGCTTCCAAAACACAGCTGACATGCACAAGCTCCAATGAAGTGGTAACAATGCACGCGCCTATGAATCTTGAACTGTGCAAAAGGTACGGAGAGATATCCGCATACCGGGCATTACTATAATCCAACCCACCAAAAAACAAGCAATGGCACACTCAATAGCGGCTGGATTATCGCGAGGAAGAAAGGCTTCCTGCAGAGTGAAAATCTGCGAATCATACGAGATAGTACTCATCATTACATTCACTTGGGCCGTATAGGACAAAAAAGAATCTAAAATGACCGCAAAGTTTTAACATCGGGTATGAACACCTGATCAATGGAAATGAAAGAGGTATTCAGGTATTTTTGCGGGGAGAAGCACATTAACATCTCCGCCATAGCACTGCTCAAACTGAGCCAGTGAGTCTTCATTCGATCCTCTTACTACCACATAGAAATTAAAAAGTACAACAAATCAGAACAGACACTACCAACATCAGTGTTTTGCTTTCTCGGAATAAGGAAGGGGAATTGTTGCTGGGTCCGTTGCTATCTTGTTAAGAGGAAAGGCACGTATCTAAGAAGTATCAGGGCAAACTAAGAGCTTTAATAGCCAACCTTCCTCCTATGAGCATGAAGCTAACGAAGCGTTATCATCCCGGGTGAGCAGCAGCATTTCCTTCGTACAGCTTAGAAGCCACTGCAGGAATTGGCTTCTAAGCTGTTTCATGCAGCTGGTGAATGCACACTTATACATGCCCTACGCACAGGCAGTCCATCAGAAATGTAACATTAATGTAAGTTGTGCAATGCATACACAGGCACCTGTATAGGTTTGCATTCATTGCATACAGAGGCACCTGTATAGATTTGCATTCATTGCATACACAGTCACCTGTATAGATTTGCATTCATTGCAATCACAGGCACCTGTATAGATTTGCATTCATTGCATACACAGGCACCTGTAAAGGTTTGCATTCACTGCATACACAGGCACCTGTAAAGCCTTGATTTCAGTGCATACACAGTCACCTGTATAGATTTGCATTCATTGCATACACAGGCACCTGTAAAGGGTTGCATTCATTGCATACACAGGCACCTGTAAAGGTTTGCATTCACTGCATACACAGGCACCTGTAAAGTCTTGATTTCAGTGCGTACACAAGCACCTGTTAAGGTTTGCATTCATTTCATTCACAGGCACGTGTAAAGCCTTGATTTCAGTGCATGCACATTATGCTGTATAGATTTGCATTCATTGCATACACAGGCACCTGTAAAGGTTTGCATTCATTGCATACACAGGCACCTGTAATGGCTTGATTTCAGTGTGTACACAGTATCCTGTATCGATGTGCATTCATTGCATACACAGGCACCTGTAAAGGTTTGCATTCATTGCATACACAGGCACCTGTTAAGCCTTGATTTCAGTGCATACACATTATGCTGTATAGATTTGCCTTGATTGCATACACAGGCACCTGTAAAGGCTTGATTTCAGTGCATACACAGTCACCTGTATAAATTTGCATTCATTGCATACACAGGCACCTGTAAAGGTTTGCATTAATTGCATACACAGGCACCTGTAAAGGTTTGCATTCATTGCATACACAGGCACCTGTTAAGGTTTGCATTCATTGCATACACAGGCACCTGTAAAGGTTTGCATTCATTGCATACACAGGCACCTGTAAAGCCTTGATTTCAGTGCATACACATTATGCTGTATAGATTTGCATTCATTGCATACACAGGCACCTGTAAAGGTTTGCATTCATTGCATACACAGGCACCTGTAAAGGCTTGATTGCAGTGCATACACAGTCACCTGTATTGATTTGCATTCATTGCATATACAGGCACCTGTAAAGCCTTGATTTCAGTGCATACACATTATGCTGTATAGATTTGCATTCATTGCATACACAGGCACCTGTAATGGCTTGATTTCAGTGCATACACATTATGCTGTATAGATTTGCATTCATTGCATACACAGGCACCTGTAAAGGTTTGCATTCATTGCATCAACAGGCACCTGTAAAGGCTTGATTGCAGTGCATACACAGTCACCTGTATAGATTTGCATTCATTGCATACACAGGCACCTGAAAAGGTTTGCATTCACTGCATACACAGGCACCTGTAAAGGCTTGATTTCAGTGCGTACACAAGCACCTGTTAAGGTTTGCATTCATTGCATACACAGGCACCTGTAAAGCCTTGATTTCAGTGCATACACATTATGCTGTATAGATTTGCATTCATTGCATACACAGGCACCTGTAAAGGTTTGCTTTCATTGCATACACAGGCACCTGTAATGGCTTGATTTCAGTGTGTACACAGTATCCTGTATCGATGTGCATTCATTGCATACACAGGCACCTGTAAAGGTTTGCATTCATTGCATACACAGGCACCTGTTAAGCCTTGATTTCAGTGCATACACATTATGCTGTATAGATTTGCCTTGATTGCATACACAGGCACCTGTAAAGGCTTGATTTCAGTGCATACACAGTCACCTGTATAAATTTGCATTAATTGCATACACAGGCACCTGTAAAAGTTTGCATTAATTGCATACACAGGCACCTGTAAAGGTTTGCATTCATTGCATACACAGGCACCTGTTAAGGTTTGCATTCATTGCATACACAGGCACCTGTAAAGGTTTGCATTCATTGCATACACAGGCACCTGTAAAGCCTTGATTTCAGTGCATACACATTATGCTGTATAGATTTGCATTCATTGCATACACAGGCACCTGTAAAGGTTTGCATTCATTGCATGCACAGGCACCTGTAAAGGCTTGATTGCAGTGCATACACAGTCACCTGTATTGATTTGCATTCATTGCATATACAGGCACCTGTAAAGCCTTGATTTCAGTGCATACACATTATGCTGTATAGATTTGCATAAATTGCATACACAGGCACCTGTAAAGGTTTGCATTCATTGCATACACAGGCACCTGTAAAGGCTTGATTGCAGTGCATACACAGTCACCTGTATTGATTTGCATTCATTGCATATACAGGCACCTGTAAAGCCTTGATTTCAGTGCATACACATTATGCTGTATAGATTTGCATTCATTGCATACACAGGCACCTGTAAAGATTTGCATTCATTGCATACACAGGCACCTGTAATGGCTTGATTTCAGTGCATACACATTATGCTGTATAGATTTGCATTCATTGCATACACAGGCACCTGTAAAGGTTTGCATTCATTGCATACACAGGCACCTGTAATGGCTTGATTTCAGTGTGTACACAGTATCCTGTATCGATGTGCATTCATTGCATACACAGGCACCTGTAAAGGTTTGCATTCATTGCATACACAGGCACCTGTTAAGCCTTGATTTCAGTGCATACACATTATGCTGTATAGATTTGCATTCATTGCATACACAGGCACCTGTAAAGGTTTGCATTCATTGCATACACAGGCAGCTGTAAAGGCTTGATTGCAGGTCATACACAGTCACCTGTATAGATTTGCATTCATTGCATACACAGGCACCTGTAAAGGCTTGATTGCAGTGCATACACAGTCACCTGTATTGATTTGCATTCATTGCATATACAGGCAACTGTAAAGGTTTGCATTCATTGCATACACAGGCACCTGGAAAGCCTTGATTGCAGTGCATACACATTATGCTGTATAGATTTGCATTCATTGCATACACAGGCACCTGTAAAGGTTTGCATTCATTGCATACACAGGCACCTGGAAAGCCTTGATTTCAGTGCATACACATTATGCTGTATAGATGTGCATTCATTGCATACACAGGCACCTGTAAGGTTTGCATTCATTGCATACACAGGCACCTGTAAAGGCTTAATTGCAGTGCATACACAGTCACCTGTATAGATTTGCATTCATTGCATACACAGGCACCTGTAAAGGCTTGATTGCAGTGCATACACAGGCACCTGTAAAGGTTTGCATTCATTGCATACACAGGCACCTGTAAAGGTTTGCATTCATTGCATACACAGGCACCTGTAAAGGCTTAATTGCAGTGCATACACAGTCACCTGTATAGATTTGCATTCATTGCATACACAGGCACCTGTAAAGGTTTGCATTCATTGCATACACAGTCACCTGTATAGATTTGCATTCATTGCATACACAGGCACCTGTAAAGGTTTGCATTCATTGCATACACAGGCACCTGTAAAGGCTTGATTTCAGTGTGTACACAGTATCCTGTATCGATGTGCATTCATTGCATACACAGGCACCTGTAAAGGGTTGCATTCATTGCATACACAGGCACCTGTAAAGGTTTGCATTCATTGCATACACAGGCACCTGTAAAGGTTTGCATTCATTGCATACACAGGCACCTGTAATGGCTTGATTTCAGTGCATACACATTATGCTGTATAGATTTGCATTCATTGCATACACAGGCACCTGTAAAGGTTTGCATTCATTGCATACACAGGCACCTGTAAAGGCTTGACTTCAGTGCATGCACAGTCACCTGTATAGATTTGCATTCATTGCATACACAGGCACCTGTAAAGGCTTGATTGCATTGCATACACAGGCACCTGTAAAGGTTTGCATTCACTGCATACACAGGCACCTGTAAAGGCTTGATTTCAGTGCGTACACAAACACCTGTTAATGTTTGCATTCACTGCATACACAGGCACCTGTAAAGGCTTGATTTTAGTGCATACACAGGCACCTGTGAAGGTTTGCAAGCATTTTGGTACCACTAAAAGTTTTCAAACCTACATTTTGAAAAGATAAATGGTTCCCGCCTGGAGTGGTCTATGGTTAGTGGGACATGGCTTCTTAAAGCTGATGTAATAATAATCATCACTGAAAGGTTAATCTCTCTCGTGAGTCACCAGATAACCAATCAACACTCAACGCAGGTGGCTTCAGAATCGTTTTGGAACAGGTGGTTGGATCATCATGGCCGCCAACAGACGTTCCTCCTGCTGTAAGATTGGGACTTGAAAACTCCAGGCTCGCATTAAACATGATAATAATCATTTACAGTTCTTCCCATTCACTTAATGCTTTCACATTAAGATCTAGGACAGCCCTAGTGGTTAATTTTAGCAAGAGAGCATGGAGTCATCGGTTGCACTCGCCAACAGCGAGGCTGCGGTGTTTGGACTCCGTCCTTACGTATCCCTTAGTATGGGAAATGAAAAAACTAAATCAGGAGCCACACCTGCCGGCTTATATTCTATAGGATAGAATATATATATTTTGTGTTTAATATGGCACAAGCATGCCCACTTTACGGTAGGCAGCTGCAAGAGGATGTCATGTGAAGGGACTTCCATCAATACTGCAAAGATGGACCCCACTGGTAGTGAAGGACACACAAAATATGAAATCACTTAAGATGGGGCAAAAACTTGCACGAGCCACCAACACAAAGTGTTTGCCCCATTACTACTGATTTCAATAAAATGGCTGAAAGTCTTCGGTTAATGTCAGAGTGCGTGGTGGCGGTGTTCAGCTCTTTCCATCATGCAGCTTCACTGTGAGATAACAGCTGGACCTCAAGAACAGGGCCCTCCAAGATGTCATCTAGATAACCTGCTCTAGAGATGGCGGTGTGAGAGAGGGTGCTGTTTTGATGACCTAAAGGCAAGGAACATCTGTGAAAAAGAACAAAAATAATCTGAATCCATGCGTTGTTTCCCGCACTCATTTAGACTGGCGGTCCTACGTTTTATTTAACTGCAACTGCCAAACCAGAAAAAGTCCCTGATCCAAAATGGAGGCTCAACTGAGCCTATTGTTATTAAAGGTAGGCTGCCCTGATCTCCGTTGATAGCCTAGGGTTACTGCAGGGAGCCGAGCTCCATCGATAGTGTAGTGACACTAAAGGGATCCTGCTTTGAGCTTCACTGATAGCCTAGTGTCATTGAAGGGAGACTGCACTGTGCTCCATTGCTGGCCAACTGTTACTGAAGGTTACTCTGTTGATGGCCTAGTGTTATTGAAGGTACGCTCCACTGAGCTCCACTCCACTCCACTGAGCTCCACTGATAGCCTAGTGTCATTGAAGGTAGACTGCATTGAGCTCTGTTGATGGCCTAGTGTTATTGAAGGGAAGCTGCACTGAGCTCCACTGGTGGCCTAGTGTTTGTGAAGAGAGGCTGCATGAAAATCTAGTGTTATTGAAGGGAAGGTGCATTGAAAGCCAATGTATTGAAGTGAGGCTGCCTTGAGCTCCGTTGTCTATTCACTACATAACATGGACACCCCAACATCCTTAACCAATAATGCCTCATCAGTATCACAACAGACCATATTAGACTGAACATCATACGCACGCATCCAACACAGCTCAGAAATGCCACAGACTCAACAATGCCACTCTCAGACTATGTTTAACTGCCAGGCAACAGGCCTGTGATTGACCTAAGAGAAGCATAAGCAATTTGTAAATCCTCAAAGTCCACTTCTCCAAAACCAATACAACACACCAAGAGTTTATTTAACAAAGCACCGCAATCATTATCCATATGAATTTAATGAACAACCTAGCACCAGGAAAATCATTAGTATCAGGTCGAATGTGGATTTACAGAGTCAAGCTTTGATTTATGTCGGTGTGCACTATGGAGCAATCTCTGGAAATTAAAAATCAGCTGCTACATAAACATCACTCTTCTGCACTTTTCACTTCACCAGCACCAATGAACAAGAGAAGACAAATGAAAAGAGGAGGGCAACAGGTAATGGAAAGAAAACAAAGTTAAAAGTGGATAGAGCAAGAAGGAAATATAGCAAAGAAGTGAGAGAATAAGGCGAACAAACCATGGCAGAAAAACGGAAAGGAGAGAACACAAGATTAAAAAGAACTTCAGAAAAAGAACCAAGTGAAAGAGAAAGCCAACATGAAGTGAACGACAGCAGCTGAAAACACATGAAGATTAAGAGATTAAAGGAATTAGAAAATGACAAGCAAAGCAGAATTACACAGGAAAAAGAGAGAAAAATTTGCAAAAAATAAAAAGGAGATGAAAAGTATTGAAATTAGTGACCACAAGAGCTTAAAAAGAGGAACAGGGAAGGATAGAAAAGAGAACACAATGAAAATGAAAGAAAACAGTACCATCATATACTATATAGGCCCTATTCACCAATAAAAGCACAAAAGTATAGGAGATTTAAATCTCACCCTGAACGTACTTTTAATGTTTTGGTATTCACCAACATTCTCAGTAGCTGCACTGGGTGCGGGTTAACAGGTTTCCTATTGGAATGTCACATGAATATTCCTGTGGCCTCCTATTCCCACTGTGCAGAGTTCTGCATAGAGCAGAAGTCTGCACAAGAGGAATTGAGCCTCTACGCATGAGAAAAAATTCTCAGCCTGCATAGTATCCTCATCCATGCAATGTTGTTGCCCTACCCAAACCCATAATGTCACAGGACATCACACCTACCCCAACCCAACCATACAGTTATCAAGGCTGTAACAGTCAGAGACAACTTCATTGGTACTCCAAGTAGGACATAGCTTAATTTTATTTATCAAATCACAAAAGGCATTTTTAAACTTGTTTAATATACAGAACATCATTAAAACATAACATGACACACAGTATTGCATTGAGAATTCACACATATTCCATTAAGATCCCCGCTCGGGGGCAGGAACTGAAATCTTACAAGTATATCTAGAGCAAATAAGGATACAGTACTGGATACGGCATCATGATAAAGATTGTGGGCCTGATTCACAAAGGGCCTCCGCACTCGTGGCGGAGGCCTCGCAGTCGTGAGGGAGTCTCCGCACTTGGGGTGGAATCTCTGTAATGATAATTCTCATTGCGGAGATTCCGCCCAAGAGCAGAGACTCCCCATGACTGCGGGCCCCCTCCACAAGTGCAGAGGCCCTTTGTGAATCAGACCCGAAATGAATATCTGCAGAAAAAGCAACCAGCGAACTGCTTAATGCGCCATCTCTCATTGGAGCACTTGAAAATAAACTGGTCAACATGTTAGAATAAAAATGTTTTTGCTGTGTTGATTATGTATTATTCTACGTAAGTTAGCATTCGCGGCACCATTTTATGTTTGGCCGCCATTTTGAGCCATGATCGAAACTAATCTCTCTCTGTGAAAAGCAGCTTTGGTAAGTTTCGTTTCTCCAAGGTTGGGCCTTGCTTTGCTAATGAATACACTGTTCTTATTAGCGCATACATTTCCCACTAGATAGAGGCCTTCTCCCACTAGTCTAGCGGTGGGCACGGACGGAACGACCTTGAGCAGGAGATAGTGTGTGCCCGCCCTCAGGATTGAAACCTATCCTTCTCTACTTCTTTGTTTAACTGCATCTGCCTGGAAAATTCCATTATGGGCGTGCCTTCATTGGTTCTGAATAGTACATACTGTATCACCATGTTTGCTGATGTCAGTCCCTCTGCAGCAATCCTAGAGACTGGGCAGACTAGGCTCCACTCGAGTGTATCTGAATAAATATATTGGTTTGTATTCTCTACCGTCTGACCGACTCTTCATTTGTATGGAAGGCTGAGAGGTGGTCGTGAGTGACCCGGGTGACCCTAATCGGGTCCCTTCAGTTGGCGCCCAAACAGGGACTCCATCGGGTGAGTGGCCCATCCCCTCCTGAGGACGGGTGGGGAGGTCGAGGCCATCATCGGGTCAGACGGACGGATCAGGGATCTCTGCACGAGAAAGTTCCTGTACTCTCAGCTGCCCCTTCAGTTCTGCTGGACAGTGTCTCGCCCAGCAGTCATCCCGACTGGAGTCCTGAACGGCGAAACCCTTGGATCTGACAGTTTGGCCCGAAGAGTCGGCAGTGGAGAATAAATTCGTTTGACCTGCATACATCAGGTGAGTTTGTTTTGGTTCTTTGTGGAAATGGTACCATTTTGGTTTGTATTTGGTACCGTCTGAGGACCGATTTTGGGTGAAAAGTATTTTCAAATACTTTGCCATGCATAAGTAGTGAATTTGTTTTCTTTTGAGAATGCCTGGAATAAGTAAACTGGTTTCTTTGTGTTGTCGTTGTTGTTCTGCTGATGCTCGCCTGGAAGAAAGTCAGCCAGCGCCTCCAGAAGGCACTCCGAATTTGGATATGTATGTGAAGCATGGCCTTGGCCCTATTATGTTTAGTACGCTATGGCACAAGTATACGAGGGAAAATGCGGAGTTGCAGTGGCCTTTGACGGGCAGCTTTGATGAGCAAAAGATCGAGTACTTACAAGAACAGTTGTTTAGGAAGAGAAGTAGACAGTCTATGTTTGATTCCCTTAGAACGTGGCAAAAAGCAGCTAAACAGAGGTGAATGAAAGCAGAGAAAGAGGCCCGGAAAGGGAGAATGCAGACGTTGACTTAGAAGGCCATAGCATATGACAGGGAAAAGCAGGAGAAGGGTATTGAATGTGAAGATAGAGGATTTCGATTACAGATTGATAAATCTTATGTGGCCCAAGAAGAAAATGATACTTTTGTGCAAGAATGGTTACATACTCGACCCCCCCCCACATGACCCGCAGAGGATATATCCCGCTCTTCCCTCACAGTCCCAGCCACCCGTTTCTTCTGTCTCTGCTGTTTCTGCTTCTGCTACTGTTGATCAGACTGCTTAGGCCACGGCACCTCCTGTCATTTCTTTGTCCTTGCCGTCTGTGGCGACTATGGCTGTTAGTACTCCTGCCACACCTATTGTTTCAGCGTCCTTTTCATCAGCTCTTACACCTGCAACGCAGCCAGCAGCGATGTTAGTGCCTGTTACTTCCGTTGCTACTCCCACTGTGTTCTTCCATCCCCCGACATTACTGAGTAGTGGGACACCAGTACGTGGATTTGAGGATAGAGACTGGATGAAATTTAAAGAGCGCATGGGTCCGTATGTGCGATCTGAAATGGGAGATGCAGAGAAAAAGATAGAGGCTAACCAGGCTGAGCAGTGGGCCCGAAACCCCATTTATAGTGTGGAAGATGTGTGTAGTGTGATGAAAGATTATGATCCCTTTGCACAACAGCATGCCCTTAAGCATATGTCTGCTACTCTGATTAGTCTTTGGGAGCAGTGTTTCAACGATGCAGCACCACAGATTTTATATGATATTAAAGATCATGTATATGTTACTAATATGGAGCCTGGTCAAGTTTTTGGTAGTGTTGCGACATTTGTTGCTTATTGGGGTAGGCTACTTGAGAAGAGCCCCACCCCGGTATCTCAGTTTCCGATGCGAGAGGTTCATCCTATATATCACCCCGAAATACCAGAGTTAATGGATCAGCACGGTATTGTCACTAGACCAGGTGTGGTGGCTCGTTTCCAAGAACAATGGGTTTATACTCCATGGAAAAGGAGTGAAGTTTTGTCTCTTAAGACTCAGTTACCTGATCCTAGGAAGAATCCAACTGCATATTATAAAGAATTGACTGAAGCCGCCTCCTCCACTGTGATGACTCTGGCTGATAATGAAATGTTTTTTGGTCTTCTTGTTCCGGTTGATATTTGGAGACAGGTGCATACTCAAGACCATGTTGCAGAGTTGGGGGGGTACATGGGACAAAATTAAAGTATGGGATCAGGAACGGAAGCCAGGTGATAAGCCTAGAGCAGAGATACTTGCTTTGCCCGGCCGTATCATTACGTATATGCATTCTCTTATTCCTCAGAGGAAGGTTGATTGGGACAAGTTAACGGCTTGTCGACAAAAGAAAGATGAGAGTGGGTCTGATGTTTTCACCCGGTTTGAAGATGTGTTTCTGGATTATAGTGGGCAGGATTTGTCTATTGAAGGAGGTGTTCGGTTGTTTGTTAATAGATTTGTTTCTAATCTGCTTCCTGAGATTGCGACTCGATTGCAGGCTTCCGAAAGAAAATCTTAAAACCATTAGCGACTTAGAGGTAGGACTAGAAGGCCTGGACTACTAGGGAGTCAACCTTCCATATAACCAGCACCATACACACTTGAAATATAAAACTGGGGGCAACCCCGAGGTAAGGCTAGAAGGCCTGGTGCACCGACATCCTTGGGGGATCGTGAGGCAAAGAAGATGTCCCCAGGGAGGCACAGGTTTACATACCCACTGCCTGTCCACTGTTGAGGATCACATCTGGCTGATGTAGCTCTTGCTGCATACAACAGCAAAAGGACAATATGGAAACCCAGCTCGTGTTCAGCTGCAGCCCGTGCAGGTAAGAGCGGTGGGGCCGGGTGGGGGGGATCTTTCGACAGACGACCACGAGGGAAAATTAATTATTTATTTAATTTTCCCTCATGGTTGTCTGTCGAAATCCTCCCCCTCCCGGCCCCACCGCTCTTACCTGCACGGGCCGCGGCTGCTCGTGTTGGAACTACTAATAGAGCACCTCTGCTATTTGTGGCATGCTTTTGTCAGAGTACATCATAGACACACTGGTGGGCCAGGGAAGGTCTGCAGGCATGCACGCCCATGGAGAGTGGCCGTTAAGGAAACCCATAACCACGGACACAAGTCTCTCCCTCTGAGGCACAAAGAGGCAAAGTAATTTATGAAAAGTCTTCTATACAAAAATCCTGGTACATACCATAGTATAAAAGTACCCACTGGTCTGCACTGTTAAGAGGTCACGGTTAGAATCCTAGTTGCCCTTGAACAACTGAATTGATAAATATACTTCTTTTTTTTCAAGCCTGCATTTGAAGTCTCCTTGCTTAGCACCCTCAATCCTTCTTTGCACATGTAAAATATCTATAAATTACTGATTCACTCTCTCTTTCTCAAAACGATTTTCTAAGTGTTATGCTACGTACTCTCTCAATAAATGTGAGATCAAAGCATCCTAGGACCATTTTTTGCATGGCAGCTTCTAAATTCGAATGGGTGCAAAAGAAATGCTACGCAAAATCTCAATAAATTATTTAGCAAATAGTAAAAGCTGCGTAAATGAAGCTACAGTTCTTGAGGTGTAAAGTGTTAAGCCAGGGTAACGCCTTCAACAAACATTAATTATGACAATGAAATTAGCGCTCAAAATGCCTAACACGGCGCCTGCTGCCAAGACGATTTGTATCTCGTGTTCAGCCTTTCGAACAAGCTGAAACATGGCCTCCCTGCAGCTCTGAGCCCACACTACTTCCAATTAAGTTAAATCAGCTTGCTGCATGGCTTCCCATGCATGCAGAGTCAATGGAGGAGAGAAAAGACATCTGTATACTGACCGGATCTCACATGTAGCAGCCATCAATGGCAGCAGCGGCTCGCATAGGGTAAACGCTGCGGGGCAGGGTGGGGCGTAGTGGAATTCGACATACGACGGGAATGTGAAAACTACATAAATAAGTAAATAAATAAAACCACTTACCTTGCGCTCGCCACATCGCCGAAGTCGGCGATGCGCGAGCGCAAGGCAAGTGGTTTTATTTATTTATTTAGTTAGTTTTCACAGTCCCGTCGTATGTCGAATTCCATTACCCCCATCCCGCCCCGCCTCACCACCCCACAGCGTTTACCTGTGCGAGCCGCCGCTGATCAATGGAGTTCTGAACAGACACCAGGGACACTGACTAGGACACATATATCAGCCATCCATGGAAGAAGGAACAGACACCCCAGACAGGGGATCAGGCATGGATCTGATATAGATCCATCTCGAAAGAAAGTATGAGGGGCACTGGACCTCACTGGTATCAGAACATGTGAAGACAGACCTCACGTGTCAGCCTTCAATGGAAGCTGAAACATTTATTTTTCCTTTCTACTGTCATACAGTTCAATATATACACAAAGAAGAAAACATTTATATAATAACTAAAGAAAAAACGCAGTGTATCATTGTATTATAACACAGAAATGCAGGGGGCTCCTTGAAGACAATTATGTGGCTCAGGGCAAATAATGGCTGGTATAAGCCTTCTCCTCCAACATCCCAATGTTTGTCCTTCTGCTTCTCCCTTTTTTAATTTACAATATTCTATTCTCAGTGGGTGGAGTATAGTAATGACCATATAATCCTTCTGCCTCAAGCTATACCAGTTGTTAAAGGCCCTCTCCCTGGTTATCGGCCCTCGCCTGCAACTAACCCTCTAACTCCAGGTCAGAAACAAGAGTCATTCACTGTCTGAAACCAGTAATTTAATGGTTCGCTGCAGCCCACTTAGAATTCTTTTGAAGGAAATCATTCATGGGCTGGATCTCGACATAAACAAACAAATATACATCGACAACACATCCAAAGCAGCGCCAATATGTAATTACCAACCTATGACTTCCCCCCAGAACATACCTTCCACACATACGCATCTTCTGCTCAGTGCCGGACTGGCAACCGAAGCCGGCCCTGGCAAACTGCTCGGCCGGCCCCCCATGGGGTGAGGGGAGGTGCAGCCGGACGATTTTGTTACAGGGGCCCGATATTGCCGACCCCCGGTAACAAAAACGGCCCACCAGGGGCTCAAACCCGGCCGCCCGATGCCCGCTACGGCCAGTCCGGCCCGCTACGGCCAGTCCGGCCCTGTTTCTGCTCAACGTGAACGCATATCGACAGAGAAGATGTCTAACCTATTTGTTACATCTCTCTGGTCTCATTCACCAAAGACCAAGGACTTTCACCCATAACTCAGTAAAACTGCTGCACCTATCAGCGTACGCTCCAACTCACTCTACTGCAAGCACATCCCCACCAACTGACTCAGACTGCGGCCTATGCTGAAAATTTCAGAACCATTGGCAAAGTCATTCCGCATCTAACAAAAAGCACTGCAATGCTACACCAAAGGCAAGCTAGGCACTATACAAATGCCAATTACAATCACCATATTTCCATGTCACTGACAGGATACAGTGGGGCCTCTAATGCTCCATCCTTCTTTATGGAAGACCTGAGCAGTGCACTGTGCTGTACTGTGCATAGTGCACAGCCATAGGGCACCCTGCTCGCCAGCCAGCACAAGAGACTTTTTCAACGACACTGAAGTCACCCAGCATTAGGGCATGACTGAACAACAAATAGATCACAGAAACCAACTCAGCGACTTAAATTTGAAAGTTGAAGGACAACCAGGAATAAGAGGCAGGGTGTAACCAAGAGAGACAGGCCAGAGGGGGCAACCTGACTTGTCGAAAACACCCACTCGATCTCAGGGGAATTATGTGCGCCTCGTACTGGCAACTGCACCCACTGCTGGTGGCTTCTAAGGAGTTTCCTAGACTTGCCATTGACCTAGAATCACCCTTGTCTGCTATGCAATAACACAACAATCTTAATTAAATCTTCGACAATTGGAGAAACATAAAAGGGTTACAATTTTACACTCTAAATAAAAATGATGAAATATGGGATTCTCCGTCTTCTTGTAACGCCTTGTGAAGCATGCATATCGGTGTTTTATTTGGCTAAATAGGTATTAGAGTCTCAGTGTGAGGAATTATCAATTTTTGTAGAAGAACATCTAAAGCCAGCACAGCCTTGCAAAAAGATCTGCTCCAAACACGGCCCAGACACAAACCTGCTGTGGTCTTAGGCTATGTCCCTGGACAGATGCCATCCATGCATTGAAATAAAAGTCAAACAACTATTTGGTGATAAAAAAGATTGGATAGTATTTCTCAAATACCTAATGTTCATTGTAACAGAAAACATTTTAAGACCAATATTCTCATTACACAAAAAACACATGACAGAGCAGATGCATGGGCTTGACCACTCTCGGATACTCTCAAGTGCCTCGTTGTGATAACTACTAGGCAAGCGCCAAATCCTTGATGTTCCTTAGGAGTCGCTTGTCACACAGATCACCAACAATCTGCGATCTATATCCAGACCCCCCAGGGTTTCACGATTTGCAAAAAAATCGCGAAATTGGCACTTTTGTAAAAATGCCATGATTTTTACAAAAGTGACTGCAAAATATGTAAGAAAAATCTGCCATTTGCCCTCTCTTTACTGGCTCTGTGCTGCCACTGAGCCAGTAAAAAGAGGGTGAGCAACAGGCCAGCAGGCAGCAGAGGTGTTAAATGCCTCTGCTGCCTGCCCTTGAAATGCACCTAGCCCCCTCCTGAGCAATAGCCTGCAGGCAGCCTCACATGTTTGTGTGCCCCCTACGGACTAACCCCTAACCTCCCACATGTCTCCTAATTGTTTTTTTACCTACCCTCAAACGTCTCTGCTACCACCCTCCCCCCCACCCCTACCGCCCCTCCACCTCTTCTGCCTTGCACGCATAGGTTGTCTGATGCCAAAAAGAGCAGGTTTTCTTATTGTAATCTGCTCTCTTTACATCAGCCACCCTCCGATTCCAGGCGCTGTGCTGCTGGAGACTCTGCAAAGTTACAGACTGTGACATAGAACAGTCTCCAGCAGTGACAGAGCACAAGCCTTTGGTATTTTTGTGGCGGGCACATTCTTTGCCCACCGCAAAACTACAGCAAATTTTGAAGGTTTGATCCACAAATTTTGCTTTTTTTGCCGCGAAATTTGCCACCGAAAGCCGCAAAATCCTGGGCTGTCTGTATGTCTTGAGAACCAGGCAGTACCACTGACACGAATAGCAGCACCCCAAATTCACACTGAGACACTCAAATCACTCTATCAACTATATTAATAAAGTTTTAAGTGGGTTTTCTCCGAGTTCCAGACAGAAATAAAAACGCCATTGGCAGTCCCCTCCTCCCCAGCCCTCTGGTAGTTGTATCCCCATATCCATCTCCTGACTTGGGGTCCATGTTATTCCAGACAACACATCCTATTACCCAGAAGCACTTTAGATGAACTGCAGCGGTGAGAACCTGACTTACCTTATAACCCTGCTCACTTTGGTCTTTGATACAAGAGCTTGCCCCATTGCCGAGCCTAATTGTGTTGCTTCCTATATAGGTATCACTTGCGTAAAAGCTGCACTGTTGAAGCGAGCTGGCATAGGGGGAAGCATCTCCTGAGTACAATGACTTCAGCAGCTGCCAGCCAGGCATGGTCTATTGGTACAGATAGAACTGCCCTCGCTATCCCTGACCTGCTGCTGAAACCAGAGACAAAGAAAGAAAGAAAGAAATTAAGGCTCGAAGAACCATATTCATCTTCGTTAGCTTCTATGCCGTGCCCTTAACGTAATCCATCAGCTTCCAATTAACGGCTATTGATAAGCTTTGGGTGGGAGAGGGGGAACTAAATGATGTCACTAGCTGCCAGAAGACGTGTGATGTCCCTTCTGTTACTCTGATACTTTGGTGGATCGATTGTATATCAGAAGAACAAGATATTTACCTTTGGTAGCGCTCTTTCAGGTGGATACTCTATCTAACCTCAGATTCTTCATTGTTAGATTATTCCCCAGGCACCCAACTGGATCCAGAAACTTCTCATAGCAATGCTTTCACTCACCAGCAGCAGGTGAGAGTGGTACCATGCAGCTCCATATAGACTTGCTCTGCTTTGAAAGTGACAGAGCAAAGCTTCATATAAGTGTCACCCCTAAGCGCTGACATCAGTTTCTTGCTTAACTCTTTCCTCCCTCCGGGTAGCGAAGAAAAATTAAATGTCGTACTAGGGTGCAGATCTCTAATTTAGGACGTTTTTAGATGGCATAATGAGGCCATGCCACAGTACGGGAGGTGGGAGGATGGTGAGGAATCTGTGGTTTGATCAAGTATCCTCCGAAAAGCATTTCAAAGGTATGCAACTTGTTCTTCTCATAGATACTTCCATCCACAGATTCTTACATTTCAAATAGATAATAAGGCAGTACCTTCAGAGATGGAGAGTCTTTAGAGTGTTCTTAGACCAAACACTTGCAGGACTGAGTGGGCGGAATGTCCTTCTAGCCAGACCTGACTGTCAAGGCAGCAGTGCTTTGTGAACGTGTGCACCGACACCCATGTGGCAGCCTGGCTAATGTCAGGAACAGGTACTCCACATGCCATCACAGTGGTAGAGGTCTTAGCCCTGGTGGAATGGGATCTCAGGCTTTACAAAGGCTTCAAGTTTGGACAAAACATAGTAGATGTTAATGCAGAGGACGATCCCCCTCAATAGAGTTCTCCTTTGCACAAGGTTCCCTTTCTTCGCCCTGGAGAACCGTCAAAAAAATGAACTGTCCCCCTGATGGTCCTTGGTATAAATGATGTAAAAGGGTAAAGTTCTATTGTGGTTCAACCGAAGTAGTCTCTCCTCCTGTTTTGAGGGGAGAGGGGAAGGCAAAAACTCTAAGAAAGTGACAGGTTGCCCAACATGGAAGGGAGTTACAACTTCCAACATGAAGGCCGCCCGAGTCCTCAGCACCAGGTTGTCTGGAAAAAAGGTGGTGTAGGGGTGGTTTTACTGATGGTACCTGGAGTTCACTCAGGCAATGAGCTGAAGTGATCACAATGAGAAAGACATTAGTCAGAAGACACAACGAGCAGCTGTACATTGGCTCGATGGGAGTACACATAAGAAATGTCAGGACCAAGTTAACATCCTACTGTGGCATACGAAACGGTTTGAAAAGGAACACGTGTGTTAAACCTTTAAGGAACCACATCAAAACAGGTGTTTTAAACAAGGGCGGTTCATCCAGTGAATATAAAAATGCCAAAAGGGCTGGCAAATAACCTTTAAAAGTGCTCACTGCAAGGCCTTCTTGTGCAAAATAAAAAACAAACAGAAAAACATGCAATGGTTTGGCTTGCAAAAGGTCTGTTTTGCACACTACACACCAGGCCCAGCACCAGGCATAAATGGAATTTGCAGATGGATATTTGCCAGCAAGGTTGGCATCCACAACCTCAGGTGGCTGATCAAACACAGTCAGCTGCCTCTGCTCCATCTCCATGCATGGAGGTGTAGATTGCACAGTTTCGGGTGCAGAACCCTGCCTTCCTGATGCAATAGAAGATTCTCCTGGAGGGGCAACCTAATCGGAAGACAGACATGCATGCCAAGAAGCTCCAGTACCACACTATCCTGGCACAATCTAGAGCCACTAGGATAACTTGGGCCTGATCCTTCCTGGCCTTCTTCAGAACTCAGAACAGGAGAGGGAATGGCAGGAAAGCGTACAGGAGTCCCTTGTTCCACTCCAGCCGGAATGCATCTCCTAGCCAGAGATTTTGTGGAAACTCCGACATGCAATCATTTTGACCCTGCACATTCTCAATGGTGGTGAAAAATTCTAGCCAGGGTTTCTCCACCTGTTGGAAGATGCCCTGTGGCACCTCAGGATGAGGCCACCAATCGTGATCCACCTAGCACTGCCAGCTGAGCTCATCCGCCCTGGTGTTCAAACATCCCACCAGGTGGTTCTCAATCAGGGATATGCCCTGACGCTCCAGCCACCTCCAGAAGCACAGAATCTTGGTACAGGACCCAGGATCCCGCTCCGCCATGCTTGTTGCAGTACTACATGGCAGTGATGTTGTCCACGAATACCTGTACCAGTCTCCCCATGGTTGATGGGAAGAGCACCTTCAGCACCGGATAAATATCCAGCAACTCCAAAAGACTGATATGGAGCCGTGCTTCTGCTGGAGGCCAGATTTCTCAAATCTCTACCTCCCACAGATGACCTCCCAAACCAATCAGTGATGCATCCATTAGCAATATCAGTTCTGGATGGGGAAGTGAGAGAGGGGTCTGTGGATGGAACTATTACAGTGGAGCAGATCGTGTGAGGTACCTCCAAAATCAGAATGGTTTCTGATTGCTTGCCTTGGTGCGGGGCCCATCGGGGCTCCAGATTCCAAAGCAGAGCCCAAATATGCCACCTGGCATAGTTGATAAGCATGATGCAGGAGGCTAACAGGCCAAGAAGCTTCAGAGCTGCTCTCACCGAGATCCAGGACTGAGCCTGAAACATTGGGATCATAGCCCAAATGTCCTGGACTTGTTGCAACGAGGTAAGGCCTTGAACTGTGCTGTGTATATCACAGGTCTAATAAAAGGAAACTCCTGTGAAGGAATCAGGTGCAACCTCTGTTCAATGATTGTGAACTCCAGTGATATCAGGAGGTTCACCGCTATCTGGAGGTGCTCTACTGCTGACTGTGGTGAGCTCGCCTTTAACAGACATTTGTCGAGGTAAAGAAGAGCTCTTATCCACAAACTCTGAAGATGTGCAGCAACTACTCACGCCACTTTCAGGAACACCTGAGGGCGCTCGTGAGCCTAAAGGGGAGCAAAGTAAAAAATGCTCCTGGCCTACTTTGAAATGCAGGCAATGTCTGTGGGACTGCAGGACAGGCACATCAAAATAAAGACCTTGGATAATCCAAGTCGAAAGCAACCATCCAGTTGCCTGGATCCAGGGCAGACTGAACCTTAGTCAGCATAAGCATTTTGAGTTTGCATTTCATAGGAAGGCATTCAGAGGGCGAAGATTTAAGATGAGCCAAAGCTCTCCAGTCTTCTTCATTATGAGGAAACCGAGAGAGTAACAACCCGTCCCTAATTCTGTGTCCATAACTCTCTATCAATAGAAAGTGGCTCCTACATTAGAATGGACAGGTGCTTCTCCAAGAGCTGGTGTGGGAACGGGGTGCAGTGTAGCAGAAAGAAATGGTAAGGCATAACCATGCTGAACAATCTGGAGGACCCATTTGTCAAATGTGATGGATTGCCACCCTGGGAGAAAGTACTGGATTCTTCCTCTCACAGAGTGGGTGTGAAGCACTAAAGGAAAGCTACAGCGACTTGGAAGCTATTGCCATTGTGGGGGGGGGAGGTTGGGTTTGGGTTGGGATCGGGAGGACTGATGCCCTTGGGTGAACTACATGCTGCCTGCCAGATTCATGTCCACAGCCATGAAAATATGGTGGTAACTAGAGAGGCTGCTGGGAAGACTGGCATTGCCTGTATGCCAACCCCATGGAGTAGTCTTGATATTTTCTGAACTGGTGAAGAAACTGGCAGAGGTCGAAAGACCCAGACAGCATGCTGTAGCCCTACACCCATTAAAGCATTCTAGCGCTGAATCAGCTTTGTCGCTGAACACATGTGAACAGTCGAAAGGCATATGTATACGGGAGGCCTGAGTGTCTCCTGACAAAACTGTGTATCGTCTCCACGCATGGCGACGGGGCACCACACTGGTGCCAGCCACCTGTCCTAGACAATCACTAGTATTAAGGCTAACATGAATCATGTATTTGGCTGCATCCTGTCCATCTTGAATGGTTTGAGCCAAAGAGGCCCTAAGTTCTTCCTGAATCGCCATCAAGATCTCGCTGGCTATGTCTTAGAGGGCGTGCATATATTGGCTGGATAAACAACCCGCATTGACTAGCCTCAGTGCTAAGCCACCGGAGGATAAAAAATGTTTCTGACAGCCTCAATTCTTTTCGACTTCCTGTCTGAGGGGTGTTGTAGGGAATGAATTGGGGTTCACTTGCTGGCGGAAGCCTGGACCACTAGACTCTCTGGAATAGGATGGTCTGTAAGTACAGGAGGGTCGCCACAAGTCGGCCTACTCACTGGTGAGCATGAAGTGGGCTTTGACAAGTGCACATTAAGGTGTCTATAAAGAATCCATTGATCAGAAGCAAGTGTTCAGGTTGCAAAACCTCTTTAAAGAAATTTGTTTTGACTTCAAGTGAAGACAATCGTAGGTCCAGAACCTCAGCTGCTCATCTGATTACTACAGTAAGGGAAACACTCTCTTCCGTTGAGTTCAAAAAGACTAATTCACAACTTATCTGGGGAATATCAAGCCACAAGCCTCATGTAAGTCCATATAAAGGCTGCCATCATGGTAGCAGGGGGAGGCAAATCATTCCCATCCCCACATTCATCTCAATGTGGTGGGGCGCTCTGGTGTGAGTCAGAGCCAAAAAGATAGTGGAGCCTCTGAGTGGGCATTCTCAGTAGTGGTAACATCGGATCGGACTCAGGCTGTGGGGGACCGGGTGCACTGTAGCAGATTCAGATAGTGACCTGGCTTGGGGTCAAGCTGACGCTAGTTTGAGTTCAAACATTGGAGTCAGTACTGGATTCTTTTCCTGCAGTGTTGGCACCAGCATCGATGAAGGAAGGACCAGCGCAGTCTCAGAGAGCGAATAGAAGCCTGCACTGGACTCAATGCTGAATTCATGACAGACCCAAGGGACTCGAAAGGCGCAGAGGATGGATCTGAATGCCGTAATCTGTGGACCCATGTGGATACTTTGGGCCTGAAGGCGCACCTAAGGGTGCTGAAAGAGTGCCAAAGATTTGCAGCATGGGCTCTTTAAAAGGGCTTGACCTACCGTGGATAGCCTTGGAAACTTGGGGCACATTGGGATCAACTGCCGAATTGGCTCCTCAATTGGAGATTGGGAGTGAGATCAATTGGCAATTTTACACCCTCCTGGTTGATTTTTTTGATGGAGAATGGTGGGATTGCATCGAGTCTAGCTTCACCTTCTTATGTTTCTGCTTGGACTTTCAATTACCTAAGACTTCAACCCAGAAGGCTTCTCCTCACAGGAGTGGCCTCAGGAACGAGTTTGCACCTTCAACTTGGAGCTGTAGCAGGACCTACGTGAGGCCTCTGACTTCCTATGTTCAGCGACGTACACCTTTGCTATCCCGGATGATCTTTGGGTGCATGAGGGCACAACCATCGCATAACTTGCAGGCATACCCCGAACCCAAGCACCAAAGACACATCTTGTGCATGACAGTTTTCTGTCTTCACAGCATGATTTGAAGTCTGTATTTTTAGGAGGGGAAATCATTCCCTTCCACGCTTGGTTTCATTTTCGGGTCGTCAAAACCCAATGAAGTAATAGAGGAGCAATGGATCCAAGTTTGAAGGAAGGGAAAGGAAATAGCTATTGTAGGTACACGGGGTGGATCTTATATGTGGCTTTGCTCTGTCCCTTCCGAGCCAGAAGGAAGCCTACAAGGAGACGCACTGTGCCACCTAATGGCAGGCAGAAGCACTGTTATGAAACCTTTCTGGATCCAGTCTGAAATTTGGGGAGTATTCTAAAGGTGAGGAGTCTACAATTAAAATGTATCCAACAGAATATCCAACTACAAGAATCCTGGGCTAGAAAAACACCATAGCAAAAATACAGATGTCCAAAATATTGATAAGGTAAGTATATACAGGTAAGTATAGATTTACTGTTCTTAAATCTACATCTACTCACCTTGAAGATATAACTATTAACAAGGCATAAGGAGTTCAGTATAGTAATCTGATGCATAGGTGTACACGCTTAACTGTTTAAAATCTTGGTTGCCAAAAATGTTGCGACAATATTTCGTAGCAGGTTATTTAGTATTCGATATTCTGAAACCATACCGCTGAATATGCATGCTGAGACTACCATGGAAACATCACCATTTCATGGTGCAGGTACGCAGCGCTGCAAAATAATATGAGGTCAGAACCTGTTCATCAGCTTTCTACACCAACAAAATGAAACTGCCTAGACTAATAAAATAGGTCAGATTCAGAGCAGGGGATTAGTTATGTCCACTGGCATCTGCTGAGAAAAATCATTTTAGTGTCAATCCATCATAAAGCTTTCCAATTACTTAACTTTATTATCAGAAGCAGCCTATATCAATATACCACAGAGTGGAGGAGCAACGGGCAGTTGCTGCTTTCATTCTAATGAACAAGACAGTTTCCCATGAGGCTTCTGCTGACCTCAGAACCAGGAGGATCAGTCATTTTCTGAAAGTGCCTTACAGCAGTTTTTATGAATCTTAGAAACTAATAGGAGCAAATCGGAATGCACAAGAGAGTGCTGCTGGTGACATAAAATCAGAGGCCGAGTAACTAATAGAGAGAACAAATATTTTCAACTGGTATGTGCTATTAAAGGAATGTAAGGACAGAGATGACGTCAGTCATATGTCAGGGATCCTTGAATGGTGACAAACGTCAGCCTCAGCCTAACATGAAAGGCAATGGCCTGTCTGGAAGCCCACCTCCACTACCCTTCTCAATCCATATAACTGACTAACATATCCACCACTCAAATTACTTTCATATTTTCACTATACTAATTCACCACTAATCCTCTCTGGGTTCCGAAGTAGCGTGCTACTCGCCAAAAAAAGGGCTTCAACACCCCATCAAGGGTAGCAAGCGCTATATAAATGCAAACCTTTTTCCCTCTTCTATCCCTGCACTAGCCTTCTCGATCCAAATAACTGACTAACATATCCACCACTCAAATTACTTTCATATTTTCACTATACTAATTCACCACTAATCCTTTATGGGTTCCGGAGTAGCGTGTTATTCGCCGAAAAAGCGCTTCAACGCCTCGTCAGGGGTAGTAAGCGCTATATAAATGCAATTACAATACAATATAATTATGCCCTATAACGACAATGTTACTCTGTTTGGAACCAACACTTAAATTAAAGGTAAGAACACATAAACACATGTTGTGGGTTAGTGTTTCAAGGCCTATTTCCCACTGAGGACAGCCCTTCGTTTCGGACCACCCATCGCCATGATGTTAAACTCGAAACAAAGTCAAGGTGCCACTTGAAATTGCGACATTAAATTACATAAAACACGGTAAAATAGCAAAACTCCCCTGAAGACTGTGGCAAACTTACCTTTTCGTAATACTGCAGTTCATAGTCAAGGATGACTCCATTGGGCTGGTCTGGCTGGGACCAGGTAAGGGTGATGGTGTCCGGCGTCCGACTGACCTGGTGCATGATGGAGACACTAGAGGGAGCTAGGTGGGAGGTGAACATAGGGAAAGGGGACAGAGGGAAAAAGAAAAACATCGAAATTAAGTGTGTTAAGCAGAGAAAGGGAGGCCAAAGTGAGCAATAGAGAGGAAAACCGAGAAACATTAGCCAATGAAAAAGAAGAAATAGAGAAATAATTAGGCAAAACAACAATAAAAAACAAAACAGGACGAATGGCAGGAATTTATCATAAGAGAAAGAGAGGTAAGAAATCAAAGGACGATACAGAAGAAAGAGGCAAAGGAGGAAATAAGAAAGATGAGGTAGACTTTTACTTTTCAAAACTATTTTTAAAACAATGCCTTTAAAAAAGGAACGTAACAATGCAACAGAAAACACTAATACACCATTGCATGAGTCAAGCGGGCTTGTCGCTGTCACAGCTTTACACAATCTTCCCATGTATGACATTTCTTACAGACTTCGGAATTAACCAGGCAAATCTCTCCACTAACTAAACAGCCACGCACCACCACCCACAGAATCAAGAGAGAGATGTCAGGCTGTCACCGCAATCACGCACATAAGCATCATCCAGAAAACACAAACAAGCTCATTTAGAATGTAGCCCGGACCGCACTGAGCACGTGGCAGCTTGTTGGGCGACAGCAACCATTTTGTTCACACTGCCTTTACAGTCTTATTGCTATTGAGCGTGCCTGCCGGCTTCTTCAAATGCAATTTTGTCCATTTGTGTAAGGGAGCCATTTATTGATTGGAAGTTAAGTGTTATAGTTGAGTAAGCACATTTCCACTAGCACAGTTCGGAAACAGTTCGGAAAACAAGAGCAGACTAATTTCATAGGCCCAAGTGTGTGTGTAGCAGTAAGTGTGTACTAAGCACATACATTTCCACTTGCACAGTTGTGGAAAGACAACAACTGTCTGTGTGTGTTGCAAACGACGTGCATGTGCGTCCAACAGTGGCCATACTCAGTTCCTCATGAATATACAACTAAATTAGGAGGAATGGTCACCATTTTAGGTGTGAGATTGCATGGATTTCCATATGCAGGTATCTAAAACCATGTTGCCTTTGTGTGGAGGGGGTTAGCATTTCACATATTTGTGCGGAGAGTTGTTTGTTCACCGTTCTGGGAATGTCACAGGTGTGGTTGGTGTGCCCACGAATATCAATTCAACAATATCAATGGGACAGGATATCGAGGACAGAATAGCAAAAATAAATTATCGACAGTTAAGTAAGTCTAGATTTTCTATAACTAACTCCACCTATTTGTACTTACGCGGGGCACATAACTTCAAGGTACGTAGATGTGGAGTTAGAAATAGTGAATCTACACTTTCCCTATATGCACTTACCTTTCAGTATTTTGTCCCTTGATACAGTAACTTCAGAGTAGTTTATCATTGTTTATATGTGTTATGATTAGTTGCTTTTACTGCACAAAACACAGTGGTATGAAGATCCATATTTCATAAGAATCTGTGAAATATGGAAATCTTTCTAATGTCCCAGTGTAACATCGAAAATATTCCATGTGTCTCCCCGAAATATGGGTTTCATCATCATAATGAGAGCCCCAAATCGCGTCAACATTCTATTCATGAAAGATAAACAAAACATGAACATTCTAATTCCAGTCAATGACTATTGTTAGCTGCACCTTGATAAGTGATCATCAACAATCTCTCCTTTCCACAGATTTGATCAGTTTTTAAAGAAACAAATGGTATTTTTTTTAAATTCTATATTTTTTACTACATAACTCAGGACTTTTCTCCTCCTTTTATGATAGACAAAAGAGTACACTCCAGAATTTCACTTTTTGTGTTCATTAAACAAGTTTTTATAGTACTTTTTTTTTCATAAGATCTACTGCAAAATAAAAATGTAAAATAAAAATATAATGTAACTGGTACTATGTGTAATGTTGGCCTATATTGCCTTCTCGGGGTTCTGGTTACATTCATAAAACACTTGTGCTTTATGATGCTACCCAAACCCCTCAACGGTAATACAGGGCCATATTATGTAGTTACCCGTTACACATTAACATCAGAACATTTTTACTTCAATATGCTGTTCACAGGAGGAATGTAAAATTACATTTCACCCGAAAAACTGCAGGAGAGAGAGGAGGCAAACACAGAATGATCCTGAGCAAGAGACACAAAACACTAGGGAAAGATGAGAGACACTGGAAAACAGGGGATGGAGGGGTGCATAGGAAAAATGAGACGCTGCAGTCATGAGCCTTATATGGCGTGAGGGTTCACACTTAAAAAATAACTATTGAAAAAAAAAAAAAAATACAAGGGGCACATTATTAAGGTGGCAAAAATAAATGTTTGGTATTCAATCTTTTGCACAGTAAATTGCAGTCATTCGAAGTATTAACAGAAAGCCTATGTGTGCATATGTATTTACTTGCGATCAAACGCCTGTAAATCTAACAACATGTTTTCATGAGAGGAAAGTAAAACAGAAGAATGACCAAGAGCAATTAGTGAACCAATTACTTGAATGCATTGAAACAACAAGCAAACACATAAATCAACAACTGAAATGTTGCTGTGCCCAGTAAGTAAATACATCTAAGATCATATTCTGGCACATACACGGCAAACCATGTCACACCTGCAGACTAACCAAAATTACTACATGATTCTCCATCACCAAAGACTAAAGGGAAAAGAAATGGGGCAATGTAACCATTCATGAAAAACTCTCACCTAATGGACTATCCATCCAAGCAATGGCAATCGATAAAAAACACACAAAAACCAATGGCTCGATGAGTCTGACAGAATCTCTCTATTTATTATTGTACTTTTTGATGAATTGATGACTTTGAGGCCTTCCAGACAGCTAAAGCTGTCTGTAGCCACACCTTAAAATGACCTAATCACACGTATGAAATAATTGTAGAGTAAACCGTCATTACAAATAGTTCATTTCTGAAAAAGTAGATGCATTAAACATAATATACTTAAAAACATCAACACAGAATTAAATACATTCAAATAACAATTACCCCAACGATTCAAAACATTACCCTAACCATTCATTATATTATCAAGTCCTCATACAAGATAGGGATAGTATATTGCACTTTCACGATCTCTGTGGATTAACATAGCTTTCAACCCGCCTTTCTGTCGTAGTAGCCAGACTCTAAAAGAAGGGGTAAGAAGGGGTGTGACACTTTTTTGGCAATTGACCATATGAGTGGCATAGAAATAGTAAGTCCATTTCATCCTCTTCCATTGATGAAGAACGGTGGCAGCAACTTTGAAGCAATTTGCTTCATTTAGCTGCTAAACCTGTCAAGGGTAAACATCCTAACGTAAAACCCATTTATAAAGATCCCTTTTGCCTAAATGTCAATTGAAGGAGGTAAACCACCAGGCCTAAAAAAAATTATATTACAAATAACCAGTTCTAAGTGAACTGTTAAGTATACAGTTAATGACAAAGCACCTCAATTTCTACCAGTACTTCTAATTGATTTCGTTTGTAGATAAGTTGGTACAGGACTTGGTTATCCTCACAGATCATGCAGCCCCAATTTAAATAAAATATCCTTTACACGGGCCACCCGCAAAAGATCTTAAACATATTCGCTTTCCAACAAGTCAATATGTCCCAGTAAATGTTCTTCCCCATATGGGATCACATCCTGGCCCACATGATCACTGGTTTAATAGTTGTTTACCATTATGTACACCTAACTCCATACTGAGCAACATCTTTTGAGTAAACTGTGAGGAAGGACCAAATTCCTCAGGACTGCATTTTGGGACAATGACACTGAATCAACATTCATGTGTCCTCACAGTTCAGCTCTGTATAGTACTCCAGCTCCATATAATTCTAAGGGGGCCTCCACCTAATTTTAGTTTCAGTACCGCTGGTACCTGACCATACTTGAGCAGAATTGCAGGACTTCTTCTTTTTCACAACGAAAGGTTCACGTTTCTTTGCCAAAAGATTGCAGAGCAGTTTGCCCACACCATCCAGCAAGGAGTTAGGTCTAAAATTGCTTGGCAGTGACTTGTCTCCCCTTTTAAGGCTTGACCCTATTGTGTCTAATTACCAGGGTGGAAGGGTTTCCCATCGATTCCGTCATTGTATTAAAAGAACATGCAAAAGGGGCAGCATAGATCTTTGTATCCTGGGCAAAATATCAAAATATCCAAGCCACAGGCCTTGACCTTCTTCTGTGCTTCATCAGCTAGAGCCACCTCCTTTTTTGTTTTAAGTAGCAGCGCACACCTGCTCTCAGAAATTTGATGATAGATGGCACCATTATCATCAGAGCTAATGAGAGACAACCCAAAAAGCAACGAAAAATAGGGAAATTTAGCCAGAATGCGTCACTCTGGACTTGTGTCACATCCTCGCAGTTCTCTTCCCACCAAGGTCCCCCCCCCCCTTACTTAGGTGAGCATCTAAGTTCGTCAGCCACTGCTTCTCAAAATCAAAGGGCATTTCAAGAGATTTATCCCACAATCCCATTAAATCCTAAATGTGTTTTGACACACTAGACGCATTTAAGGTTTATTCAGAAATAACATTAAAGCCGACCAACGACCAGTCTCTAAAAACAAAATGAGCAGATTGTGGCCACTTTCTGTGCAGATATCCACACAGAATTGGCTCACTTTATACAAATATGCCTGACCCCGTCAAGGCTAATCTAGCTAATCTACGACATACCCCTTTTAAATATGTAGAGACTTAGAGTGATTTAAAATTAGGCATAGCTTTTCCCTCAAGGTACACAAATCTACTATGGCGGAGTAACGGGACTACAGATGGCGTCTGCATCCTTCGCTAGTCTCATGCAGATACCAAAATCCTACAGATCTCAAGAGGGCAGTGCATTTTATTTATTAGAATCACATACTGCAAAGAGAGATAGGGATGTAGAGGAAAAGAAGAAATTGTTCTTTGAGGCATATCAAATATTTTGTGAGAGACAGAGGGGAGGAAATGAGGCAGTGATGTACACAAGGCTGGGGTAAAGGCAATGGGGGAAGGGGGTACACAGGCTCCATGTAGGTGTGAGGATTTCTGTCTGAGGCAAACGTGTGTGAAATGGAAAGTCAACAAGTGAAAGTGAGAATAGTTTCATATGCTATGCAGGATCACTGAAGCAGAAAAACCAAGTGGCGTTCGAGGCAGTGCTCTCCACAACCAATGTCCCTTGCTAGTTCACACTGTAAGTGACTAGTTTCAGGAGCAGCCTCAAAGAAAGGCCGCCTGTGTTCTGGGCGGCGGAATGAATGTGATTGCCAAAGAAAATCAAAGAGGCTGACCAAGGGTTGTCCTAAGTAGCTCCATGTTAGAAATGGGGGTCTCTAGTTGGCAGAGGTAGGTAACTTTGACCAAGTAGGGACCCTTGCTTCTAGTCAGTGTAAGGGGGCTACACTCCTAAATAACCCCTGCTCACCCCCTTGGTAGCTTGGCACGAGCAGGCAGGCTTATCTCAGAGGCAGTGTGTAAAGCATTTGTGAACACATACTGTAATACAGTGAAAACACTACAAATGGACACCACACTAGTTTAGAAAAATAAGTAATCTTTATCTAGATTTAACACAAGACCAAACGACAAAAATCCACAATACAATACTCAAAAATATGACTTTTAGATGGTAGAAATAGCTTAGTTCAAATTAGATGGTAAATGCGTCACATTACTCTCAAAGTACCTGGGATACGTCACGCAATGCAAACAAAAGGGTCGCAGGGAAGTTGATGTGCCGTTCCTTACACTCAGGGGAGTGGATGCGTCGCTTCCTTACTGTGTGGGGAGTTGATGCGTCGTTTCTTACTGCGGCCCGGTGACGATGCGACAAGATGGCGCCTCGATGAGATGTGACGATTCGGTGTGATGCGACAAAATGTCGTCTTTGATGCGATGCGACAACGTAAATGCGATGCGTGCACGCCCGACGGCCGTGCAGCGAAATCGATGAACTTTGGAGCCGCGACAGGCCCTGCGGCACGCTTCTCCGGTGATGCGACACGCTTCTTGGGCGATGCGATGGCGAACAGCTACGGCGGCGACATGCTTCTTCGGCGATGCGACGGCAACTGCTGCGGCGGCGTCACGCTTCTTCCTCGTTGCGTCGCGCTTCCAGCTCCCAGCGACACGCAGACACTAGAGGTACCCAGAACAACAGCAGGCACCTCTCTGCAGGTAGAATTCCCAGCAAGGAAATTCAGGGGGGAGCTGGTGGTGAAGTCTTGGTGTCCCTGTGACTTCAGACAGGAGGCAAGCTCAGTTTCAAGCCCTTGGAGATCTTCCTCAAGATGATAAAGTACACAAAGTTCCTTTTTCCGTTTCCTTGGAGATATGTAACCACTGCAGGTCAAACCCAGACAGCAACCAGCACTGGGGCAGTCTCCTCCTTCAGCTTCCTTGGTTTCTCTCCTTGACAAAGGTCCGTCTTGATTCCCAGAAGTGATCTAAAGTTCTGGGGTCTGGGCCCCAATATTTATACTACTAAATCCTTTGTTCTCTGAAGGCAGAGAGTGTCTGTGCCCAGCCAAAACCAGTTCTGTCCTGCCTGGTGCAGCTTCCTGGCAGGAGGTGGAGACAACATTGTTGAAAGCAGACCTGGCCCAGGTAGCTGAAAGGAAATCTCCTCCCCCTACTCTCTATTCTATGAGGGCTCAGGTCAGTGAAAGGAAATCTCCGCCCCCTACTCTCTATTCTATGAGGGTTCAGGTTGGTGATAGGAAATCTCCTCCCCTACTCTCTATTCAATGCAGGTCCTATTCAGCCCAGCCCTGACCCATCAGACTGCTGGAGCCAAGGCCCTCTCCAGCCCCGTGTCACTCAGAAACCACACATGGAATACACAAACCTAGCAGAGGCATGCTGGATGGTTAGGCAAGAAAATACCTACTTTCTAAAAGTGGTATTTTCAAACACAGAATGTAAAAATCACCCACACTAAAAGATGTATTTTAACATTCTGAGTTCAGGCATACTACACTTTATTTTCCTATCTTGTTCCTAGGGTCGGTTAGGATTATAAGATGTTATAATCAAACTGCCCATTCTGGCCTATGGGAACAGATAGCTGCCTTGCAATAGTGAAAACCGAAATTGGCTGTAATTCACTATCAGGACATGCCACACACATCAGGGCATGTCCTACATTTTACATACAATGCACCCTGCCCTTGGGCCTACCTTAGGGGTGACTAATATGTAGAAAAGGGAAGGTTTAGGGACTGGCAAGTGGGTGCACTTGCCAAGTCGACATGGCAGTCCCAGACTGCACACAGGCTCTGCAATGGCAGGCCTGAGCCATATTTTACAAGCTGCTTCTGTGGGTGGCACAATCAGTGCTGCAAGCCCACCAGCAGCATTTGACTTACAGGCCCTGGGCACACATGGTGCACGGTACAAGGGTCTGACAAGTAAATCAAATAAGCCAATCATGGAGTCACTAATCCAATACAATAATTTACAATAGGGAGCACTTGCACTTTGGCACTGAATAGCAGTGGCAAAGTGCCCAAAGCATCTAGACCAGCAAAAACATAGCAAAAACACAGGAGGCAACAGCAAACAATGGAAGGGAGACCCACGGCAATGGTGCCAGGTCTAACACTCCAGAAGGGCATTTTATTATACACTGAACAATCCCATTCCAGAGCAAAGTAAGATATAAGTTGCCCTTTATGTCACTCGTGAACCTGAGCGTGTCATGAAAGTCAGAGGCATCACATCCAAGAAGTCTTTGCCAAACAACTCATTGAGTGTTTCACTCTTTGAAGGAGAACTCATTAAAAACAAAAACGGGTGGAGGGGGTCTGAACGCGCTGAACAATAATAACCACATCCATCTCAATCTTCTGAAAATTATCCTGGATAACAGTAACTATGTCCTTTTCAATCTTCTAAACATTATGTCAAAATTTAGTGACTATGGACCTTATTTAAAGTTTGGTGGGCGAGACACTCCATAAAAACATGACAGATATACCATCCACTCTATTACAAGTGCCATCGGCCTTGATGCTCTTGTAATAAAGCGGACGTGACATCTGCCACATTTGTGAAAAAATATCCCACCAGCCAATTGTCTGAACATGGTCCCAGGCCATGAAGACTATGTCCTTCTCAAGCTTCTGAAAACGGTGCTGGAAATCATTGACCAGGTCCTTCTTGATATTCTGAAAATGGTCTGAGGGAATAGTGACTATGTCCTTCTCAATATTCTGAAAATCACGTCAGAATGTCGCTAGTATGCCCTTGCCAAATGTCCAAAAATGGTGCCAGACTGCAATGACTATGTCCTTCTCAAGCTTCGGAAAACTGACAGGCAACAGTGATAATGTCCTTTTTATTCTTCTTAAAATGGCAAAAGAGGCAATAGTGGTTATGTCCTTCCTAATATTTTGAAAATTGTGCTGGACATTAGTGTCTATGGCCTTCTCGTTGTTCTGGAAATAATGCGGAACATTAGTTACTATGTCCTTCATTTTGAAAATTGTACCAGACGAGTGACTTTATCCTTCTCATTCTTCTAAAAATGGTAAGAAAGACTATAGTGAATGTATCTGTCTGAAATCTTTTGAAAAGGGTGGACAATAATAGTGACTATGTGCTTCTCAGTGTTCTGAACATGGCGTCAGAATGTAGTGACTATATCAAGTCAAACGTCTGAACATGGTGCCGGACAACAGTGACTACGGCATTCTTAATCTTCTGAAAATTCTGCTGTACAGCATTCACCATGTACTTGCAAATCTTCTGAAAATGGTTCCAAACAGTGGGGGGGGGGATGTCCTTCTCAATCTGCACTGTACAATCTAAAAAAACAGGTAGCATACAGAATGTACTTACAAAATGATGAGAAAGTCACTGTCCTTTTATGAAACCTTTTACATGAAAAGATGAGCTGCATTTGTCATGATAGCACCCAATTAAACACATTGTTCATGCTTGTACCCTTGGCACCACTTTACTAGCTACAAGTGTTATTAGATGCACTCGCTGTGCCCGGGCGTGCTGCTGATACCAGCATTCGAGTTTAGGCTCATCCCGCAGCCCAGAAATTGCTAATAGTGTTGTCCTCAGACGCTGTAATCCATTTTAGCATTGCAAACCAATAATCTTTATCTAATTACCATGCCCTCCTGTGTAGCGCTCGAGGGAGAAAGGCAATAACACGGTTTTAGCATCAGCGAGGGTCTACTGTACATTAGAAACGATCTGGAGGCCATAGTTCAACTCGCATCAAATCTTGTTATCTCTAATTTGAATATTTTTAGAATGTGGTGCAGAGGAAGTATGGATGGATGAGGACACGAGGGAGAAAGACTTTCACGCTCCTGTTGAAAGAAGGAATTACACGTCTTCAAACCGTGAAAGTAAATTTGTTACCATTGAAGAACCATGGTGAGCCATGTCTATCAATAACTCCCCTCTCTCTTGGTGGAGACGCAGCACGGACGGCAACCCCTTTCAATAATTGCTGATTGCATTGTGTAGCTCCAGGTGCAGAGTTGGGCTAGACCCCTAGGATGCGGATCCATGCTGTTAGCAATGATCAATAAAGTTGATTGTCATGCCTCTGAGGGAGTCAGGCCTCTGCCCCATGAGATATCCGAGTCAATGACTGGACAACAAATCTTTCTCATGTCAACCAATCTGAGCATGTATAACAACAAAGCACCCACCAATTAGAGGCTAATACTGAAACATTTGATCACTGTGCTTTAACAGGGCTATAATATTGATCAGGCTTTTTACATACAAATTGCTGCAGTACAGGGGAATAAGAGACCATCTTTATTGCTCGTTAACAGAATTTTTGCTGGGATACGCACATTTGATACAATTTTGCATTATTGAAGGGTCCCATGATGGACAAATCAAATTCACACATTTAAGTGAGCGTTCTCTATACATCTTGAGAAGTAGGCTTACCCCTCTTAATAATTAAGCCTCACTGAGTTAAAAGGTCACTATCTCACTGTTCCACAAGTACGCACCGCATCTTAAGACCAACGGTGAAGATGAACACAAACAAACCACGCCAAGTGGTCGTGCACGACCATTTCATGCATGCAGACCGGTTATAATAGAATCTCTTCCAAGGGTGGATCAATAAAGATGACAGATGGGTAGATCTTGTTTTTGCAGCATTGATCACTTGCAACTGCTGCTGGTATCAGGACACCCTGCACAGATATAGCTCTCTCATGTTCCGTCAAAAGATATTGAGTAGAGGTGTGCGAAATAGCGTATTTCTTAAAAAACCTAACATTTTGAAGAAATTACAAGAAATTATGAATACGTCTTGAAATACACTTAAGGGCATTTTGAATCAAAATTGAACCAAACGCATATCTTTCATTTAAAGGTCACTCTGGAGACTGGCAAGGGGATTGATTTAAGGACAAAATGTCACCCACAACACATTTTCTGCAGGAATGAGTCTTTTGCAAGACAAAAAAAGTGCAAAAAAGTGTGTGAAATTACGTGCATAATTTTTAACTAGATATAGTTTACATAATACAAAATTGCACAATTTACACTATTGTCACCAAACAAATTGCATAGGCCCAATATTAAGCATATTTTGACACTCCATTAAGCGCTAAGATGCCTGGGGAAGAGTCTATGAAATGAATGCTTTGAAAAGAGTGTGAGAGGTTTTTAGAAGTAAGATCATGGAGGCGATGGACTTGTTAAACCAACAGTCAGGGCGCTTGACAGCCATGCTAAATAGCTAAGAAGATGCAGAATACTGTTGAGAGGGTTTAGCTTAAATTACTTTAAAAAGAGGGCTTTGGTGAAGAGGTAGTCGTTAAATAAATCTATACATTGGCTGAGGGTTGACATGAACAATGCCATTTAATCTTACATTTCACATCGGTATATGGAAAACATATTTGTTGACTATTTGTTAATAACAACTGGAGGCGCACCAGGCAAAACTGGTGTATTCTATTTGCTATAAAAGGCAACTTAAATATTGTACTGTATTCTAATTGCATTTATATATGAATACTACAGCTTACCAGATGTTGAAGTGTTTTATGATAGGTAGCATGTTACTCTGTAGCCCAAGGTTAGTGGTTAATCCAGTGGTTGTTAATTATTGTTGGTTACTGAGTTAGTCTTGTGTTCTGAAGAAGGGCATTTCCTCCACTTTCAAGAGGTGATATATTACCGTTATAGGAGGTAAGTGTAATTTTTCGGGTAAGCTAATATAAGTGGAAAAAGAGGGGTGAGGAAATAGTATTCTGCAACTAGACTGCCCCTCTTCCACATTATTAAAAGGTTTGATTTATTAAGTATTGTTTAAAAATGCATCGCTCGCAATAAGTTATTGTTGAGATAAAGGCAATGCTACTCAGCAATAAAAATAACTAAATATAACCAAACTCTTCAGAATTGTCCATCACACAACTGTTAAAAGTTATCTGAGCCTTTGTAAAAAAAAAAAAAAAAAAAGATACACAAAAAAATAAAATTGTATTTGTGCCAGCACAGAACAGCTGTACAAATGTAAGCTCAAATTCTTCAGGACAGTTTGAATGGCAATACAGCTGCCAGCAAGAGCTATAATTTGACGTCGAGGCCTGCTGGATTCCCCCTTGTGTAGTTTTTTTTTGCAGTATTATATAGCGCGAACTCGACCCAAAGGTATTGGAGCACATTACATGAGCACCAGTTACATTACACGAGGACACATTCATTTTTTTGTAGACATGGAGCGATTAAGTGATTTGTCCAGAATCACAGGATGTTGAGCTGACGCAGAGACTCGAACCCGGTTTCCCAGGTACAAAGTCGGCAGCTCTGGTTGTTATGCCACATCCTCTTGCACTCGTACTGAATCGTTTACTGATAACGGTGCCGAAAGCAGTGCTTAATTTGAGTCGTGGCTGCACATGCTGGGCACCAGCACTCATTCTGTGGCCAGGAACTTACTTATTACTATAACACTTTGATATAGAACAAACAAGAGGAAAGGAGGAAGGGCAAATATAGGATGAAGAGAAAGACAGGAAACCAGTGACAAGAGGAGAAAAAAGACACGAAAAACGTCCTGGAAGAGCAAGATAAAGGGTAAGAGAGTTTAAGGAGGTAAATGGAAGAGTCTTGAGGTGGAATAAAAAATTAGCCAGCCTTGGTATTTGGCAACCCTGACATTCTTCAGAGCTGGCACAGGCTTCTGAGAAAAACTATGGGCCCTAGGACTTAATTTATTTTACAAATTGAGCAGTGGCTGAGAAGCAAGAGGCTTGAGTCTTCTTTGACAGGAAAAAGTGTGCCATAGATATCAAAAATCCTGATGTGGAAGAGAGAGAAATAAGACTTCTGCACACAACACGATGCTGCACATAATTATTGGAGGGAACTCCAAGTGGTACAAATCCTACAACGATACTAATCATGCTGATTTTGGGAAAGAGCCTAGATTGTTCTTCTAGAACCGCACTTAAGCGGTAACCGAATGTAAATTAGACCTTAGGCCTCTGGAAGGAATTTTTGGGGAATTGTCCACGAGTAAGTCCTACAGCCTGGTTAACCTCTTTGCAGAAGAGTTTCTTTCTGTAAGCCCCAAAAAGCAATGGATCCCCTCCTTCCCGAGTCAGAATTGCACAGTACCTTTGATGTCCTTTCGGTGTCCGTGACACAGGCCTGACCTGCAAGTGCTTGTGGTTGGTGTGCATCTTTGCATGGATCATCAAGCCGAGATTGCCTCCACTCGCCCCTAGCACAGTAACGTTGCCATGGTACATTTTGTTTGTGCAATGTCTTGGACCGGTTTCAGGCAGTTCCTGCCTTTTACTTATTTCCCCCAGACTGGCCCAGACACACTCTTTGTTGTCCGCTGTTAGCAGGAAGGTGGGGTAGAATTGGAAGTCTCCAGCTAAGGAAAACACAAAACAAGGTCACAAAAGAGGGACAAGCTGCCCCACTTAACTACCTGTTAACCTGTGGGGTATCCCTTCTAGCGAACAATGGGGCAGGAAAGGGCTGGGAAAAACCAGATCTTCAAACAACCCCCCTATCACCTCTCCTCCGCACCTTAGAATCTGGCCGACTAGAAAGAACTTCAAGAACATCATGGGGAAGCTATTAAAGTCACATTAATGACCAGATATCTCTCCAACATCCATCTTAGGTACCACTTGGAATTGTGAATCAAAATGCATTCCTGTGTAGAAACAGTTACACATAACAGACACTCCCCATACAGCTCCTGAACAAGGAGGTAACATACACGTGTCATCGATGTCCAACATAGCTATTGAGTTGGAGGGAATTGGCAGACCAATTTGAAAACAATAGGTGACACTTCCTGGCATATGACTGGTGAAAAGGCTTGTCCTGCTACCATAGTCTGCTGCTGCCACCACTGTCAGTCTTCAGGAGTCCAATGAGCTGACAGCAGCCATTTCAGCAAAAGCTGGGCACACTTGGTGTGCCCCTCCAGACCACAGACCTTTTCACTGGCTTGCAAACCATGTTGATGTTAGCCATCTGTGCACTTGCACGATTGTCATGTGTGCTGAGGCAAAAAGTCCTAAACCTACAGAACTTGCTAAGGTGACCTTGAGGCCGGGGCACGTGCTCTCATGTAGGGATTATGTTCAGTTTCAAGAGGCAGCCGCTGTGTCAGTGTCTTGAACAGTGATCGGTAGACACAGTTGTCCAACTTCTCGAAACATTGACATGGGAACAGCCACACAAGCCTGTCTGTTCACGCGCTCTTCTGCCATAGCCTCAGCTGGCCCTCATCCCCAGGATGTATCCCGCAGATAAGAGCCCTTTGCTGTTAAGAATGCCTTCGTTCTGGATTTGCAATCACAGCATCCCTCATATCCGAGGAATCGAAGCCGTATAATCAGGATAACCCCCTGGCGCCGCAACATGCCCTGCGTTCAACAGTGGGCCTTGTGGGACCGGGCATCTCAGACAACTGCCTACTGAGAGGGGAGGTCCCTGCTGGAGATTCCCCTCAAGTGAGCTTCAACCACTGAAGAAATATTGTACTGCAGAGGAATGCACGTAATCCCAAGAGGAACGGATACGTCACGATGCAGATGAGTATTTTACTGAGGATAAATCCATTTTTGTTCTCCTGCATCATCTGATGAAGATCACCGAACATATGTTTTTTATCATGGTTAAAGACGGTTAATATTCACCGATCCACGCCAAAGATCCTTACCACTGACTCATGATCTGCTTTTTTGTTAACCGCCCCATTTGCCTACTATGCTAGGTACAACCACTGTTTTTTTGTACAACATTTCTGTTTAAAATGTTATGGCTGTTGACAACTAAATTGATTGCATCACTTGCAATCCTCCTGCTGCTTCTCTTCCCTCACCCTTCTGATTCTGGTCAAACCTTTCTGGTTGCATGTCTCAATAGCCATCACTTTTTTCACAAGGTCCATTTTACTGGACCTGCAAGTTTCACCCTTGTGCAAGATTTGTGAACAAAAGGTGCCATAGTGATCCCTTCATTCATCCAGGTTATTTTTCAGCTTTGTTTGAGCGAGGGCCATCTTCATGTCCTCTTTCCTTGCTTCGGTTTGCCTTCAATGCTGTGCTGCAAAATAGACAAGCATTAGCTGCAAGGTTTTTAGCTTTGTAAATGCTTATTTTGTTTTGTCATGGCTTTGTAAAACTTAACTATTGGGGGAGCTGCCTGAACCGTAACAATATAAAAAAAATTGGATACAATGTTTTTAGTCTCAGAAAGCTCACTTTGACGTAGACGTTCGTGGCACTGAAGGAAACTACTTTGTGGGGATGTGGTACATGTGAAGGGGAAGAAGGCCTACAGTGAAGTTAGCCAATGGGTTAAGGTGCCTGACCCACTGTCCCATGCTGTGGGTTGTAGGGGGCAGAAGAATAATGAGAATGGCGCAACAATTAAAAAGAGGGCTGGCTGGAAACCCCTATAAGAAAATATATAACGTGCATAGAGTTTTTGCAAAATCGATAGGTCTTGGCGAATGCCAGACCTAAAAAAGAGCAAAGTAAAAACGCAAAACAATGTTCATCGGAAATGATGATCAGTGGATGTTGATAGGCCCAAAAATGATTGTTAACTTTTCTGTATTGTACAGCTGAGATAGTATGATACTTTGTCTGATGGGTATTTTACCAGAATATTGAGATTTTAAAATGGATCTGCCAAAATATTGTGGCCAAAATATCGACTACCACAATATAATGAAACTACATATATACGTCTCTACATGGATAGGTACAGATGTGCCATTCTTCACTCCACATCTAAGTGCCATGCAATATATGTTGTCATGGTACTGTATGTAGCCATGATACGTAGATGTGGAGTTAAGAACAGTAAGTCTGTAATTCTTTATATAATCTTACCTGCATGATATTGTGTTAGACAATACTTTGGCCTCAATATTTTGCCGGGTCCAATTTTCTGAAATGCAACAGATCTGACTTTCTGGTGAACGCAAATACTGTCCTTTTTTAAATTAAAAATAGAAGAGCATTATCGTGAGATTATTGCCCTACATCCATGTTACATCTCTTGGGCCAATGGAGAGGATTTTTAGCACAATATTTATTGTCTGTGGGGACTGAAACTGATGGGAAAGGTATCTTTGCTACCTCTTCAGGGGCCTTTGTCTGGCTAGACAGCAAAACAGGATGAGCAATAAGTATGTGCTCGTGCACACCACTCGCGTGTACGGTCTAGCTCCTCCTCTCGCCTAGCAACTTCTATACAGTCCTACCAGTTGTGATGCCAGAATACCACTTTTTGTCTGATTTACAAATATCACGTAGCATCCTTGTAAATTTGGAGCTCAGAGTCCCTGCTTGACGTCCAACCTGTCTTTAAGTTACACTTTTAAATATAGGACAGATTGGGGTTAAGAGGGAGCTACTGAGCATTAATGAATAAAGGCTGATCACTTGAACAAGGCGTGCAGCAGGGTTGTTCGGATTGGTTGAAGAACTGTGATGTGTGAGTACAGTGCTGAGCCTACTAACTCAGCAGAGAGAAGGAAGTGGCGGTTAGAGTGAGATGCAAGTGATGGGTACGCTGTGGGCACGGACACTCGTCTTCAGGGAACAGGACTTATTTTTCATGATCGGACTTTAGCCCAGAGCAAGTGAGAGAAAAGTAGAAAAGGGAGAAGGAAGGAGAAAGAGAAAGATGGGAAAACAGTGGCAATTGGAGAAAGCGGGGACAAAACCAAGCATTGGCGCATCTAACAGATTTGGACTAGGCAAGGTGGTGAGATGGTCAAATGTCTTTTTAATCAGCACAGGCCACAAAAGTAACCAATAGGAAAAAAGAAAACATGCTGCAGTCTAAACCGAGCATCTCTATGCTTGCAATTAAACTTTTAAATCTGAAAATAGTTTAACATCAAACACAAATTTAATAAAATAGTAAGGGTGTGTCCTAAAATACAGGTGTACTTAGTACAGTGTTTGGAAACCTTTTCAGTTTTAATGCACATCATAGGATTACACCATTCTTAATGATGCAACAAAAACTACTAGTTTTCGAACTGTTGTAACTTAATGATATAGCTTACATAAAAGAGGATTTAAAAAATAATGGATAAAGAATGGAAAACTAAAAATATATTATATTGGCCCATCAGCCCTGGCACTGAAGTGCACTTCTTTTTTGGTGGATGAGCACATGTGATCGGGTGAGATACTATCGCTCAAAGTGCACAAGGCCCAAGTGGGTCCCCTGCTCTGAGAGTGACCTCAAATGTTTAGCTGTAGGTATAATGGTTCTTTTCCTTGAATGGCTCTGTGGATGATGCAGAGTGCCTTCTTCAATGCCTATATCATGAAGCTGAAGCCAATACTAGCGTAACCTGATCCCACATATATGTACAAGAGTCCACATCAAAGTATTTCAAACTGATATCTTTGTTTTGCAGCTGTGTATTCTTAGCCTATACAAATGTATTTCATCTTATGTTAGTGTATTATGATCCTGTATAAGTACTGTGCTCCATATCATTGGGCTGTTGAACATATCAATGTATTTCAAGTCTACATTAGTGTAGTGTATTCTGAGCCTGTATAAATGCACTGTAGTCCACATGTGTGTATTCCAAGTCTATATCAAAGTATGTCACCCTGTGTACTGTACTACAGTACAGTGTGGTGTATACTCAATATAGGTGTATTCCAAATCTATACCATGTATTCTATCCTATATCAATGCATTCAGGACCTGTGTAAGTGTAATGTACCCTATTGGTGTGTATTCTAAGCCTATATCGTTCTATTCTATCCTACATCAGCGTATTCTGATACTGTACTAATGCATTGTAATCCACTTCATTGGATTCTAAGCCTATATAAATGTATTGCATGCTAAATATTCAATAAGCTTGGATTCGTAGCGAGCTAATCCAAACAAAACATCAATATTGCAAGTAACAGTACAGCGTTCATAGGTTGTGGCTCATTTTAATTTTATTTTTTTTAAAGATTAGACATCAAAGAAATTCTAATGTCACTTTCTTATTCCAAATCACATTACAAAAGAACTAAGATGCAATAAAGTCCACAATTGCAAAATTCCCAAACAAAGAATCAACCATGCAACTTTACAGTTTGGAATGTCTTAAAGAAATGTATCGAGGATAATATACCAATGTTCATTAAGAGTGTATGTTAAATCATTGTTAATATATCCAAATTTCAGCCCTGAAGAAATGCCGTGAAACACGTGTTGACTGAAAACAGTGTTGATTAAACTTGATACCAAAAAATGTTTTTGTTGTTATCCGTAACTCAGGAATTGATAATCTTTTTGTTTTGCAATTGTGGACTTTATTGTATCTTAGTTCTTTTATATTGTGATTTGGAATAAGAAGGTGACATTAGAATTTCTTTGATGTCTAATCTTTTTAAAAATAAATTTAAAATAAGACACAACCTATGGACGCTGTATGGTTACGTGCAATATTGATGTTTTGTTCGGATTCGCTCCCTACGAATCTAAGCGTACTGAATGTTAAGTATCGACCTGGTTGGGAGCTGGTCTAATAGGTACGAGCTCAGAACAGGGCCACTATTATCTTTGTCACAAATGTGTCTAGATATTCTTAAGGATAAGGCTCTGCTGCTCATTTATTGTATGATGTGTTCTAAGTGAAGACTCATACTCAGTGCTTAATTTGCAAAAAACATAAGTGCCTGGGCTCTCGTCAGGAGGCCACTGCAGTTTGCACCACACATTGCCCCTGTTATGCTGCCAATGATAGTAACAACACAACTACTAACCATCACATCCTACAAGTGTGGCAATTCAGACTTTTTCAGGCCCCCAAATCTATAATAATGGGGCTGATTGGGATGGCGGTCGGACTTTCGTCCGAAAGCCATCCTATCGGAGGTGGGACCGCCCGACAGGATGTCGGTGGTACCGCCAATGAAATTATAATGCGACCGCCTCCAAGGTGGTCGCAATGTCTATGTCTTGTATTGCGACGGTGCTGAGTGCTGCAACATGCGGTGCCTGCCACATGGTGCAGGGATGGTGCCCCCTAACACCCAGAATTAAGGGCGAGGGAGGAAGGGGGGCCCGCTACGGGCCCCCAATGTCCCTTTCCACCAGCCTTTCCATGGCCAGTGAACCGGCATGAAATGGCTGGCAGGGAGAGACATCATAATCCCTGGCAGGCACCGCCACCATTGTACGGATTATGGCAGCCTCCTATGAATTGGCGGGCTCAAGGAGCACGTCGGATGCGTGGCAGTCGGTCGTTCCGACCGTCATCACACCGCCCGCCATTGTAATATGGCGGGTGGGAAACTTGACTACGATGGCGGTGAGACTGCCATCGACAGCCAGCCAATCGTAATCGGCCCCAATGTCTTGGGCGGCAGGTAATAGTCATTTTGTTAATGTATATTGAATTCATAATTGACTGTTGTTGTCGTCATCTATAAATTAGCCAGACAGCGCCACCTTGTGGCACACTGTCTCAAGCGCTGGTGATGATAATTAAGTGACGGTGCTGAGCACCAGAAACCACCGGCTCAAATTAAGCACTGCTCATACTATTTCAAGGATTGTTTTCTGTATGATAAGTTCAGATGTTTTGTGAAAAATATTAAGGCATAATATTGTTAAAGAGAGATGGCGATCTATGTCAAAAATGAGTGAGGTATATGTGTTTAGGATTTACCCCTTGTAAGATTTCCCACTTGTAGCACAGTGAGTAGCCTGCATGATGTTGAAGTCAGTGTCGAGGCAATAGACTTCTTTCTGTTTCAGCATCACTGCGATCTATAAATAACATGGGGACTTCTGATGCAAAAAGAACGTACAGTGACTGACAGGTTTTCCATATGCTGATAATACAGTCTGCATTTGTGTAAGCAGGCTATAAGAAGTGCCATCTGCTTTTTTTCAGTCTTCCCTTAGGCTTTTTTTATTCATCTTTCGTTTATGTAACATAAGTAATTAAATAAATTGCGAGCAAAAATATCTGGCATCCAAAACAGAACAATTAAACTCCCTTCTTGTTATAATTAATGGGACTGGCGTCTTTTCCTGTCAAAGAACAATTAATTATGATAATAAAACCAACGCGAATCAAGCAACACCCTCTGAGTGTAAGTAAACATTGCAAGTGTTTTTACAATATTTGCAAGTCACAACAAAGCTAAGTTTTCAGATCTTATTGCTGTTTTGTTCCCTGGTGTTCCTTGACATTAGCTTGAAGCCTTGTCAGTGGCATACTGACAGCGATGCATGCTAATGTCATCCATCGAGCGAGTTCTAGACGCAAACAATGTCAGCGGGGTAGGTTTTGCCTCAGTACTTGGTTTGTTCGGCGCAGCTCTGGAAGGTGGCTGAAGGAATGCACAGTGCAGCAAAAACAGCGGTGTACATCAGGGTCGGAATGGGATAGAAAATAGGCCGGGCATCAGAATAAAAGTGGCCCCAACAGCACATCAGACAGCTAAAAAAGTGGCCCACATTTGGAAATCGGGGTCGTTTTGAAGTTGTAAAGACGCTGTACAGGTCCCTTGACCTTGCCAGGTAGGTCGCTCCCCCACCACACAGCTCCGCCTGTGGTGCCCTGCCCGCTGCTGCTGCTGGTAAGCTCGCCCCCCTGCTTGCTGCCTCTGTGCCCGTTTTGCCTTTTTGCTTCCCCTCGTTGCCCCCGTTTTTCTGTGTCCTTTTTTGCCTTCTGTACCCCTCGTTTGCCCCTGATTCTCTGTGTCCTCTTTGCCTTCTGTACCCCCCGTTTGCCCCGCTTTTCTGTCCTTTTTTGCCTTCTGGACCCCTCGTTTGCCCCTGACTCTCTGTGTCCTTTTTTGCCTTCTGTACCCCTCGTTTGCCCCTGATTCTCTGTGTCCTCTTTGCCTTCTGTACCCCCCGTTTGCCCCCGTTTTTCTGTCCTTTTTTGCCTCCTGTACCCCTCGTCTGCCCCTGATTCTCTGTGTCCTTTTTTGACTTCTGTACCCCTCGTTGCCTCTCTCCGCTCCCGCTCCAGCCGCTGCGTCCCCTGCGGCCCCGCCCCCCTGACTGACCATTCGCTGCCCCTGCCTCCCGCCTCCCAGCTGCTCCTCCCTCCCACCTCCCCATATATGGCGGCCGCTGTGCAGGCGCGCCTAAGGCAAGCCCGTCTGCGCCCGTCCGCGCCTGGACCGCGCCCAGTGCCAGAAACCCTGGTCCTCGCGCCCCCCCTCAAGCCTCGACGACCGACGCCGATACGACGCCACCACACTCCACGCTCTCAACCCCGGATGGAAACACAACTGCTTCAAGGCCGCCCCGAAACGCACTCATGGTCCCTTCACCTGCCGGAACTGCAGCTACACCAGCCTCAGAGCCGCCGAAGCGCCCGCCAAGAAGGACTTCAACCACCTCCGATGCATCCTACTGAACACCCGCTCCGCACACAAACACGCCGTCGAGCTCTGGGACCTGCTCGACACATCAGCACCAGACGTCGCCTTCCTGACAGAGACCTGGATGAACGACTCCTCCGCACCCGACATCGCCATAGCCATCCCAGACGGCTATAAGATCACCCGCAGAGACCGCATCAACGGAGTAGGAGGAGGAATCACCATCGTCCACAAGAACACCATCAGGGTCTCGACCAGCACCGACGACACTCTCTGCACCGCCGAACACATGCACTTCCAGATCCACCCGGACCCCAACACCACCCTTAGAGGCACCCTTGTCTACAGACCCCCTGGACCCCGACCCCAGTTCAGCGACTCCATCGCCGACTTCATCAGCACGCACGCCCTGACCTCCACCGACTACATCCTCCTCGGAGACCTGAACTTTCACCTGGAGAACAACAACGACAGCAACTCCACCACCCTGATCGACAACCTCGCCAACCTTGGACTGAGACAGCTCGTCACAACACCGACCCATTCCGCCGGCCATACGCTCGACCCCATCTTCTCCTCAAGCTCCCACGTCTCCTTCAGCCACACCACCGAACTCCTCTGGACCGACCACCGCTGCATCCACTTCACCTTCCAGAAACCCACCACACACCACCGCACCCAACAGATCCCACGCTGCTGCTGGAGCAAAGTCACCGAAGACCAACTACGGGCAAACCTCGCTCTCAGCCCACCCCCGACCCATCCGACACCAACGACGCTGCCTGCAACCTCAGACGATGGATAGACGACTGTGCCAACACCCTTGCCCCGCTGAAAAAAAATCACCTACAGTGACACCACCAAAAGAACCAGCTGGTTCACCCCGGAACTCCTAGCTTCCAAGCGTACCTGCCGGAAACTAGAGAAGAAATGGCACAGTGAAAAGACACCGGACAGCCACGCAGCCCACAAAGACGCCATCCGTAACCACCACCACCTCATCAGGTCCGCCAAGAGGATCTCCTTCAAAGACCGCCTCGACAACAACGCACACAACAGCAAGGAGCTCTTCAACATCGTAAAGGAACTCTCCAACCCCAGCTCCAACACCAACGACATCCCGCCGTCGCAAGCCCTGTGCGACTCCCTCGCCACCTTCTTCCACCGCAAGATCGCCGACATCCACGACAGCTTCAACACCCAGACAGCCCCAACTGAGACCGATGCACCAGACCCGCCGCACACCATCGACCACGACCCCCTGCCAGCCTGGGCCAGCGTGAACATCATTGACACCATCAAGACCATGAGCACGATACACTCCGGCTCCCCGTCAGACCCTTTCCCGCACCACATCTTCAACAAAGCCAGCAGCTCCATCGCACGCCACCTGCGCAACGTCATCGATCTCTCCTTCGAGACCGCGACCTTCCCAGAGAGCTGGAAACACGCCGAGATCAACGCCCTACTCAAAAAACCCAAGGCGGACCCAAGAGACTTCAAGAACTTTCGGCCCATCTCCCTGCTCCCGTTCCCAGCCAAGGTCATCGAGAAGATCGTCAACAGACAGCTAACCCGATACCTCGAAGAAAACAGCATCCTGGACCCATCCCAGTCAGGGTTCTGCAGCAACCACAGCACTGAGACTGCCCTCATCGCCGCCACCGACGACATCAGGACCCTGCTGGACAACAGTGAGACCGCAGCCCTCATCCTGCTGGACCTCTCCGCCGCCTTCGACACTGTCTGCCACCGCACTCTACGCGCACGCCTCCACAACGCAGGGATCCGAGACAAGGCCCTGGAATGGACCACCTCCTTCCTCGCCGGCAGAACCCAGAGAGTCCGCCTCCCACCATTCTGATCCGAAGCCTCCGAGATCATCTGCGGCGTACCACAGGGATCATCCCTCATCCCGACACTGTTCAACATCTACATGGCCCCGCTCGCACGCATCACCAGACAGCACGACCTCAACATAATCTCCTACGCCAACGACACTCAACTGATCCTCTCCCTCACCAAGGACCCCCTCACCGCCAAATCCAACCTCCACGAAGGAATGAAGGCCGTCGCCGACTGGATGAAGAACAGCCGACTAAAGCTGAACACGGACAAGACGGAGGTCCTCATCCTCGGCTCCAACCCCTCAGCCTGGGACGACTCCTGGTGGCCAACGACACTGGGGGCAGCCCCGACACCCACCGACCACGCACGCAACCTGGGAGTCATCCTCGACTCAACGCTCTCCATGGCCAAACAAGTCAACGCGGTCTCCTCCTCCTGCTTCAGCACCCTCCGCATGCTTCGCAAGATCTACAGGTGGATCCCGACAGATACAAGAAGAACAGTCACCCAGGCCCTCGTCAGTAGCAGACTCGACTATGGGAACGCCCTCTACGCGGAAGCCCCGGCCAAGCTCATCAAGCGACTGCAACGCATACAAAACGCCTCTGCACGCCTGATCCTCGACGTACCACGCCACAGCCACATCACCCCCCACCTGAGGAACCTGCACTGGCTCCCCGTCGACAGGAGAATCTCCTTCAAACTCCTCATCCACGCTCACAAGGCACTCCACAAGACCGGCCCAGCCTACCTCAACAGACGACTCTTCTTCTACGTCCCCAACCGCCAGCTCCGCTCCGCCGACCTCTCCTTCGCCACCGTCCCTCGCATTCGAAGAACAACCACCGGCGGCAGATCCTTCTCCCACCTCGCCGCCAAGACCTGGAACACCCTTCCACTCAGCCTACGACAGACCCAAGACCTGCTGACCTTCAGGAGGCTACTCAAGACCTGGCTGTTCGACCAGTAGCGGCACCCCCCCCCTTTTTTTTTCCCTAGCGCCTTGAGACCCTCGCGGGTAAGTAGTGCGCTCTACAAATTCTGTGATTGATTGATTGATTGATTGATTACAGGTGCTTTGCAAGGTATGGGAGACTGCACGGATTTGAGCTTGCCTGTGGTAATATCTGGGGAAAAAACAATAAAAATAGGCCCACCAGGCCATAAAATAGGGCAACATAGAGCCAAACAAGCATTGTCAATGCGAATATGTCTGACTTTAAAGGAATGTTGTATGGTAATGCGAAGCATTGCAGTTAGATAGCATGGGACTGGATATGTATTTGTTTGGAAGCAAATAACTGTAGAATAATATTTGTGTAGGTTATACGGTCAGATGACATTTGCACTGTCAGGCCAAATCTAAAAATCCATGTAGGTTAATGACTGCCCTACTCCCATCTGTGCTGCTGCCAAAGAAAAACACCATAAATTATCCAGTTATCCAAGACACTTTAATACCATTACAATTTCAGGTGTGTGCTCCTAAAAGCTCAACCTCAAGCAGCTGTATAAATAAAATGATCACAGCAGTGTAGAGGGCAAGCTCTTTTTTGTGGAAGCACACAACTTCTGCCCAATCAAAACATCATCTCCTGGCTCCCAACATGTAGGCGGAGCTCCTCTCTAGTGATGCTTACATAATTGTCTGGCAACAGCGGCGCTGTCAGCCCAGACCATAAAAATGTCCCACGCACACTGACCTGTCAGACCAGCCCTTCACGCACTGGAAGATCACTGGAAGCCCGAAGCTGGTGCACATAACAGCACAAAGATTACATGGCCTGGTTCGTAAATCTTTGCATTCAAGACTTGCGTCCACGATAAGCATAGATTTACTAATCTTTTGTGATTCAGCAAATCCCGAGGCCTACTTCAAGTAACCTAAGAAAGCCACATATTTTCAAGCATACTCCTGTTACTTCTGGTCATATTATAAGTTATTGTCAGCAGGCGCAATAAAAAAAAGCATTGGCAAAGCCAGCAGGTCCGGCTTTAATGTGTAGCACATGCATACCCAAACATTCATCAAGGTGGTTTGCATGCGTTGCATTCATAAATGTTTCAAAAGCCAACCCTTTTGGCTTTGTATTGGTGGGGGAAAAAAGTAGCAAAAGCGATTTCTTTCTGCACAGACTGCACTGAGGACATAAGGATTTAAAAGTGACAAAGTGCGATGGTTGAGAGCACTTTTCAGATGTAAAAGAGTCCCTCATGCATACCAATGGTAGCGCTTCCTAGACAGTGAATGATACACCAAACAGTAGATAGCACAAGGTCAGTAGGAATTTCTCATCTAGGTGAAACCACAGCCCTACTGAAAGTACCTTTTAAAACATTGATAGCAGTAGTTCTAGTAGTCTGCTGCACTCTCAAACCAGACCTAAAAAGTGGTGAACCACCATCACATTGATCAGTGCACTGTAAGGACATGACCATTTCATCGACCTGCCATGACCATGGTATGGGTCCAGTGTGCAAATTGACAACTCTGGATCGGGGTAATGGCTCTACTGATGTAATGGTCCTGTTGATACAATAGCCGCCTCAATGTAGGATTAATGTCGATGAAGGGTTAATGTTGATGTATTATTTAAGTTGAGTTCATGACCATGTTGATGAAATATGTATAGTTGATGTACTGGTCAAGTTGATATCATGGTGATGTTGGTGTAATATTCACGCCAAAGCAACGGTTGCGTGAATGCAGTGGTCATGTCGATCTAATGATCATGTCAATGTAATGGTCCAGTTGATGTAATGTTCATGTAATACTGGTCGTTCCAGTGTGGTGGTTACAAGTGTGGTGTCACGTAGCCAAACAGGAGCATTTCATCTATTTTTCCAGTTTTTTTCACCAGATGATGAACCTTTTCTCTATCAAAAATACCCACTCCCTGAAATTCTGGGGGACTGTGGTGCACTTTAACACCTTAATTACAACGTGCTTATTGCATCTGCTTTTTATCATAACTAAAGTTGGGTGTCCTTTTAAGGTGGGCAAAGCATCTGGGCAGCTTTGTGATTGGCCTCAAAGACCCGCCTTTGGTCTTGCCTAAAGACACTGAATCAAGGTGCCCATCCTAGATGTACGCTGTTCTCCTAAGCCACGCCCCTGGCTGCTCTTTCCTGAACTGATCGGTTACTGACCAAACTTAGCTTGGTCAGTAAGATTGGGGGGGGGGATCTTCAGATATTCCGACAGTCAGGCGGACATATAATGTTTGAATACATTATGTGACAAGCAGAGTGCATGAGAGGGGCCGAAGCGGCAGTGGAAAGGTAGAGGAAGGCGGATTGGTATGAGTGCTAAGAGAGACACCACAATATCTTGCAAAATAACCAATATTTTTGGGAACTTTCAAAACAGAGAGGGAGAGAGAGAGTGTGTGTGCGTTTTTGTCTGTGTGTATGTAAAACTTCCTGGTGAAATCCGACAGACACCTCACCATACCCGACTGAAAGCACCTGTACCCATCTCTTTTTTGGAAAATACATTAAGGGGGGTGTAACACCCCAACCCTACCCCGAAGCTACGCCCCTGTCAAGAATCGCTTTCCCTCGTGACCTTTGTGCCCTTACACTAAGCCACTGCTGTAGGGGCTGTTGTTTGTATTATACGCTGTGGCCAGATTACATACACTTTGTGCAAGGGCAATGCACTTTTGGACAAACATTTTAAACTAAATGACCGACACAAAAACAATATCCGAACTGACCCAATCAGTGCAAACATGAAATGTGCCCCATAATTTAATTTTTCCACTGCTAGGTCGGAACAGGTGGCGCTGAACAGTTTTATAACAATGTAAGCCCGCCCCGTTATTTTACAAAGATATTCTTTGAGTCAATGGCCTGTGACTAATTGAGCAGATGTTAACTGCAATTGCGCTGTGATTCACCCCTTGGTTATATAATGTCTGAGGTCGTCATTGTTTACTTTGTAATAGAGGTGGGTGAGCCAACAAATTAAAAGGGCGAGCCGAGCCAGACCTAGACACGGCTCTGGCTTGGCTCTGAGAGCCCGTGCATGAGCTGAGCCCTGAGAATGTTTTTCATATAAATCATACTACAAACATCATGTACAATTCTCTTTAAATAAAAAAAAAAAATATTTCTTTAAAAAGTGAAAGCTTTGATATTAATACGTCACATTATAGCACTTCACAGAGAAGAACTTATTAAAAGTTATCGTTTTAAACATGAAAAATTAGAGAACTAAGAGGCAAGACAGTTGTCATGTAAACTCTGTACATGGCCCAGATTATTATAGAGCAACATTAGAATGTATTAAATCAAACACAATAGGTTTTTGTACAATTAATATTCTACAGACATGTTTGAAAGTGCTTTCATATGTGATAATGAAGAAAGGGAGCTTTGGCGAAATTTTTTTTTGCCTAAGATCACACAGTTTAAGCAGGGAAGCCGCGATTTTACCAGATTTTCTGGTTTCACTTTGTATAAATTAGCCGCTATATTCTATTTTTGTTTCCTTTTTTACGTTAATGCAATATTTTTACCTTTCTTCCATTTTTCTGCAGTTTTTCTATAGCGCAAACTTGACAGAAGATATGGAGCACATTACATAAGCACCAGTTACATTGCAAAGGTCGCAATATTTTTTTAGGCACAGGGAGATAAAGTGATTTGCCGTGAATCACTTGATATTTACCTGACATTGAAACTCGAACCCGGATCCCCACTTCCAAAGTCGGCAGCTCTGGTCTAATGCCCCATCCAGGTGGGAGTGAGGGTGCACAGTGTCGTAACAAAAGCCTCCATGACCCCCACGGTGCAGGGGGCCTCTGAGCTCCGGGGGCCCCCTCCAGCACTGGCAGGTCCCCTGGTCTGAGATCTCTGAACTGGATCCAAAGCATGGGTGGCCTCCTGCATGTACATTGCAGGGGGCCTCCCTCAAGTTTAGTTACACCACTGGGGTGGCAGGCAGGCGACATCAAAGCTCGGCTTGTTATGAGCTCGAGGTTCCCACAGAAACTCAAGCCGAGCCAGATCCAGGCTTCAGGCTTGAGCCTGGCTCGAGCTTTCAGTGGCTCGCCCACTTCTACTTTGTATTGCTCTTCGAAGTTTGTATGACAGAGGCACGCGTGCCTCTACCACGCAGCCCGAACCACGAATGCGTCTTAACCACGCATTCCTTTACCACACGTGCCTTTGCCATGCAATTTCGTTATAAAGGTATGATTGGTAAGGGGGTATGCATTTTTTAAGCTTGCCACTACCCTGACCCTCTGCCCTAAGCCCTAAAATTCTACTCCCCTATCTCGCCCACCCACTCTGAGGCCTAAAACCTGCCCTGCCCTTAAAACTACCCCTTCCCCTGAGGCTTATAACCCTGCCCCCTACCTTAAACTACCCCCCAGCCCCCGGCCCTGAGCCCTAAAACGTACCCTGCGCTGTCCATAAAGCTACCCCAACCCCTTCCACTGCCATGAGGCCTAAAACCCTAGCCCCCATTAAAAAAAAGTACCCTGACCCCCCCCGCCCTGTGCCCTAAACCCGCCCCACTCCTAAAAACGCCCCCCCAAACCAGCCCCTAAAACTACCCCAATCCCCTCCCTCGCCCTGAGTCCTAAAACCCTGCCCCTTCCCAAAAGTACCCCGACGCCCCCCCTCCGCCCTGAGTCCTAAAAGTGATCCCAGCCCCAAAAACTACCCCCCCAAACCCGGCCCCAGCCCCACTTACCTGTCCGCATCCGGAGACTCCTGTTCCGACACTTCCTCTTCTTCTCCCCGCCCATCCTGAACACTAAGACGCTATCTGCCCTAACCACACATATGCGTGGTTAAGGCAGATGCGTGGTTGAGGCAAGCATGGTTGCGCTTGCGTTGGAACAGCACGCATGGCTCTGCCCGCGTTGTTCCAGTCGTTTCCTCTCTTTGAATGATGACCGCAGCATTTTTAATTAGTGCAAAGTTTAAAGGATTGACGGTCTATATAAACTTCAGTGAACGTGTCATAAAAAATATTACCATAGTTTAAACGTCAATTGTTTAAAGAAGGTGAGCTGGCTCTATAAACGCTTCAAACAATCAGAAGACATGTCATTGATTGGATCAGCCCGTACGGAGACACTGCACGGGAGCAATCTGCTTGATTTAAAAAATCACTGTTTTGAATATGGTTTTTCTTATTATTATAGTCGTCACGATTATTGCTATTTTTATATGTAATAGTAGAAGTGGTGTCTGGTTATTATTATAGTTATCTTTCTTTATTATTATCATCAACTGTGTTACATTATTAATACTTAATACTGTCATTTTTGTTGTGCTGATGATTATTATAATAATTATTATTATTATTATTGTTATTCTTCTTCTTATTATTATTATTATTATTGTTGTTATTATTATTATTATGTTTTCCCACTGTCCGTTCCAGTAGGCAGTTATACCATGGGAATTCATCTGAGGACGCCTTCTTCTCACTGCCCTTCTCACTAACTTGGTGTACAGTTTGCAATGTCGGGCAATTATGGCCACCTACGTAGCGATACAGGGCCACACCAGTGATATAAAGTACTATATACATTTTACAAGGCAGAAGGGTACAACTATAGTCTCCAGCTTTATCCTGACTGCGTCCCAGCCCTTACTGCTCCCAAAGAGCCGAACACAAAGGGAAATCTGTGAGTGCTGACCAAAGCCTTTACAGACTTCTAAAGGCCTGTGTTCCTCCTTTAAATATTCACTTGTTGCCATCACCCAACACTGATAGGGATTCTGGTGTATGACCTCATTGACAACACCCTGTGTATTCAAGGACACATCGGCAATGGGTCAGTGGCGTAATGCAAAATGAGGGGGCCCCCCTGGAGAATGTGGTAAGGGGCCCCCAAGCCTCCAATATCTTACCACTATCCAGTGCTCAATTTGAGCCGATGGTTGCCAGTGGGTGCTACCAGCATTCATTTTTAGGGACCAGTACTTTTATTTTTTGCATTAAACATTTACTGAGAGCAAGAGAGGGAAAAACACACAAAACTGAAAGACAGAAGAGAAAGATGGAAACCCGTCACGAAGGGAGAAAGCAGGAACTTGCAAGAGTGAGACAAAGGGGAAGATAGCGGATTAAAGAGGCATGAGGTGGATTTCATACTAGGCTAACTTGGTACATTCAATATCACCGGCCGCGGGCTTCTGCCCAGAGCTTTCGGTACTGGCACTTATTCTTTTCAGTACAGCCAATTCACACGGTGCCACCGTGTGTCACATGATTTCGTCTATCTTCTCACGGTCACCCGGGGAGGAACCAAAATCACATGGGGGCAGGAAAGACGAGCCGGAAACCACTGCAGAAAGGGGCTTTCCAGCTGATCTTTTGGAGGCAGTAAACAGCTGATGTCCATTAAGGGGTGTGAAAATGTCGACAGCCTTAGTGACGTTTTGTGGGTTCTTTTTTTGGGAGGGTGTAGGGGGATTGGTGGAGGGCAGAGTGGCTCTTAGGTAGCTCTTGGCACAAGGCCCGGACCCCTCCTCACATGCTCAAATTTATTTGTACATTGGAAGGTCTGTCTTTTACAGATTAAGCACTGCCACTATCCATAGGCTTTGGGCTGAATACGGGTCTACTGAAGAGTTGGGGTCCACACCGCGAGCTGCCGAGCCTGCAGAGGCCTGAGTTACGCCTCTGCCATGGCTTCATTTGGTAATAAGATTTTGTTACACCACAGCCTTGAACTTAGAAATCTATGGCATAGACCTAGCATCAGTGGCCGCAGGATTCCCCCCAAAAAAGTACCACATGGACCAAGGCCAGACTGGCTTCCTGGCGTTTTTTGCTGGGATGGCAGGGTGGGGTCCAGGTTCACTGCGGAGGGGCCGATTTTGTTGCTGGGGAGCTGCAGGCGCTTCTAAATGAACAATGCGCAACAAATAGCTTTAAAGCCTACTTTTTAAAACATTTGTGTTGCATTGTTTATTAAGGAAAGCCCGGTAGCCAGTCCGGCCCTGACATGGCCCCTTCTCACAAAAATAAATGTCTCGCACATGGCAGCAATGGCCTGATCTTTGTTTATTGCTTTTGTCCAGTCATTCAAAGGCATTACATTTATATTTTAAGGTGATATCAATCCTTCTTCTTCAAGTCAACTGCATCACAATGAATGACTGTATATGGCAAAATGTGTCAATGATTGTTTAATTTATTTGAGAGATGTGTGTCTCTCACTGACAAAACTAGGTGGTGCTGACTAAAGTAATGATCTGAAAATTCCTCAGTCAACATGGGAGTGCTCACAACTGCTACCACTATTTGGATTCTATTGAGAGATCTGAAATATATTTACAATCACGTTGTATCCTATATTTATCTCTTTAGCGGACATTTTTTATTTTTTTACTTATGCACAACGCTTCCTCCCAAAGGCTTTTGCACCTCTAAACGCTGCCTAATATGAAAAACATTAGTGACAAAAAAGGGAACAAAGAAGGAGGCGTAGAAGAATACAAACGCTAACCAAGTCCATGATTTGGAAAGAACCCTTAGGTGGTGCAGGGATGAATGTTTGGAAACTGATGAAACAGAGATCGAAGTTAGGTGTGGATCCGTGGTGGAAAAAAACACAAACAAAAAATGACCAACCCAGGGTAAAATCCGATGCAACACCTAGATCGCCCGAGGGTGCTTGACCGTCTAACTGCAGAGGAGGTAATTGATCGCAGTCACAATTTCTTCCTAATTATCATTATCGAAAGCAGATAACATTGAGTGAAAATAAATGCAATCAATTGGGACTAACGATCACAGAGTACAAACGAGGAAGTTCAGTTATCGCACAGTGTGCACCTGACAGTGTGGACCCCTAGGTGCGTAGGTGTTGCACTTATGCAAGGCCAGCAACCACAGGCCAGCAATAGTCCTTTTGTTACAATATGGATCGCTTTCCTTTCCGTAGAGGTTTCTCCCTACATCTTTTTGTTGTGTTGAGAGCAGGTATTCATATGACATGGATGTGCCTTGCGGCTTGTCCCTAAAATCATATTTATATTTAAGCAACAGCGTCTCCTCCTTCCAAGGTACCTTGAGTTCATAGTTGGAAATTTTGCAAATTTCTCCCTGCAAATCAATTTCAGATCAGAAATGAGCTGATGGTTTCCATCAAGCCCGATGGCCTCCTGCACAATAAGCTCAGCACGGAGAGTATAAACATGCAGTGGGATGATCAACGTCACCTAGGAACAGGGCTAGAACAAACCTAGCAAAATTCAATCAAAGGTGCTTCTTAACCTGTTTCAGATGCACATGCCATGGCCGCCTAACCTACGAGCAGTCCTCCAGGCCTATCTCTCATGGTCTATTAACATAGCCAAACACAGAGTATTTCTTCTTGTCACACGATATCGCTTCAGGGTGGAGGCTTTTAAAGAGCAAAAAGGGGAATCTCTTCCTCGGAGCGACTTTATTTATTTGCATTGTTTTTCTATAGCGCCACTTCTGCAACTGGTATGAGAGTGCTTTACAAAGAACTACGTATTTTGAGTCTCTTTCCAAGGATCAGACGCCATTCTTCCTTGTAACGGGAGGGAGTTCCAACTTGGAGGTGCGGAGCCAGAAAAGGACTGTCTTTGAGCCAGGGAGGTTCTACGCTTCAGTGGCTCGACTGAGAGATTCCTTGCTGTCTGAAATTCTACAGCCACCAAAAGCTTTCATCAGATCCGTTCTATAGCTAGGTCTAACAGTATGGATAGTTTTTAACATGATGTAGCATATTTTAAAGCTAATTCATGCTTTAAGTAGGAGCCAATGGAGAGCCCTCAAGATACAAGAAATGTGGTCAAAAGTTATTTTCTCTGAGATCAGGAAGGCTGTTGAGTGCAGGACATATTGAAGGGGCAGCAGGGTTTTCACTAGGAGGCCAGACTGGGTAGCATTGCCTCCGTCTAATCTGGAAATTCGGAGTGCATGTGAGGCCGCCTTTGGCTGATCATTGGAAAGTAGATACTTTATGCTTTTTTAATTGATGTCGATGGAAATTTGCAATTTGGGGAAACTTGTTGACCTATGGGACAAATGATAGGGTGCGATCAATGATGAAGCCCAGTGACTTCACACCTGTAGTCATTAAATTTTGTAATTAAAGCTGGATCAGTCCTTTTACTGAAGTTGTGGGATAATTGTAACAATTCCATTTTTTGAGGGTTAGGCTTTGTGGAGCTTTCAGATGCCCAGTAGAAAATCTTTCCCATGCCTCTTTTGAGACTTAATATATCATCAAAGGAAAAGAGTTTTAAGGAAAGTTGCATATCATCTGCGTATTGATGACGTTTAATGCCTGTGTTTTCTAATGCTTTACTTAAGGGTTCCACATAAAGACTAAACAAAATAGGGGATCAAATGGAACTATTGGGCACTCCACACAATACTTGTTCAAGTCTGGACTTATGCGATACTAACTTTACAAGATGGAATCACCATTAAGAAATTATTTAAACCATCTAGTACGCCAATTCTGTATTCAAGTGTTTTCAGGAGAGTTTCTTGATCGACTTGTCGATTGCCACCTTCAGATCAAGTAGAATCAGAATGTATGTATTTCTTTTATCGAGCATTCGTAGAATATCAATGAGAGCCTTTATTGGGACTGACTCTTTGCTATAACACTTCCTTAATCCTAAATGGGAGGGCAAGAGCAGATGCTTTTGGTGATTTTGTTCAATTGTGCAGCTCCAGCTTTCTCGATGACCTTGCTCAGCCATGAGAAGTTTGAGATTGGTCTGTAGTTCTCCAAGAATTCAGGGTTAGTGTTGGCTTTTTTTTTATATTGCAGGGATCTGTCCGATCTTAACGCTGTTTGGATACAGTCCATGCTGCATGGAGGCATAGACAAATGCGAGTCAGTTATGTGCTGCAAGATGAAAGTTATTTTGTATTATTGTATTGGGTGAAAGGTCGTGAAAATAGTGCATTGGGTGCAACTGATTGATTATTGCATGTAGATCATCCAGGCTGAAGAAGCTCCATGATTTGGGATACAATACTAGGTTTGACACTCCAGTTGATTTTGGATTATTTTTTCTGAGAAGAAACTCCTCAGCGGTGTGGAAATCAAAAGGTGGTAAAACACAAAAACCATTTTGCTTGGGTGTAACTGACAAAGTTATCTCATGAAACATCTACCTATAACCTGTAATTTTAATGGAAATGCCTAACAGCCCTGCGGACCTCATTTTTTTTTCCTAATTTTCGGAACTTAAAAATTGTGTTTCACTAGCATTGCAATGTTTCCAAATTTCAAGCTTAAATTGAAGCTGTAAATGCTGCTATGTGAAGGAGCTAAGCCTCCTTTACCTTTCTCTCTTAAGTCCTCTTCTGCACTCCAGGCAGATACATACACATTGTTTTTAGGAACAAGGTTATGCCCCCTAAACCAGGTTGTTATTGTGGGTTTTGAAAAATATGTCACATCGAAGAATGAGGAACAAAGCTGTTAAGATGATACAACGGCGTGGTCCACCCTCACAGCAGAAAGCAAAGCCATGTTGCATCACAAGATAAAACAAAAGTAAAGTAGTAAACAGGTGGCTATTGTGTCAACTGTTACAGTATGGATCTATGACTAACATGGAATCTAGAAATTACCAGTAACTGTAAGTGAATCAATGCCAGACTTGGTAAGCTTTCGAGTGTAGTTCTTCACTGATGAGTACCAACACCCGAGTCATTTCGCATATTTTATATGAAAAATACTATCAACTTTTGTTCTGAAACTTAATAACCTTTAGAGAAGGCAAGTAGAGGCTGCAAAAAGATGTAGAAATACTAGAATGCAGAGCCAGTGCAAATAATACAAGATTTAACATAGATTAAAACGAAATTTTTCAGGTAGGAAGTACCCATATAAACTATAGATGACAATGCTTAGTAAGTGGTTGGACCGTAATAATTCTGGGATTAATTGGGGAAGGAGTAGTATTGGAAAGATTGTACTACAGAGTATGGAAGGCAGAATATCAATGGCACGGACTATCATTACAAGAATATAGAGGGACCCAATATCTAAGAGGTAAGTACACAGAGGGTGGTAAGAATTTACTGTCCTGAACTCCACATCTATGTACTTTGAATATATGTATATATATTTACATATATCCAAACAAAGAAAATGCAGATTCCAATTTCGAAGCATAACCAGGCATTTAATTCCATGTCAAAATCGACTGCGTGCTCATACCCTGATGCGTTTCGGCTAATACTCCTTGTTCACAGGTGAGTAAAGTTGCGATGCTGGAGGCCTGTGCTTAAAACTAAAAAGTCATGTGACATTCTATTGCAAACTACATATCCCAAGATGCACCATGGTAAGTACTCAAATGTTCACACTACAGTTCAATAGTTTATCTTGCTGAATAGCGTTCCATATATATAGCACGTTTGATGTGAGGTCGCAATAAAGGATACTTTAATCACACCCATGTGTGTCGTCGCCATCCTTGTAGACTTTCAAAGAGGAAGGGAAGATATATATATATATATATTCACTGAAAAAACCATAGGTTTCAGATATGTTATAGTTACAAATTAGCATTTAAAAAACCTTTGAAATTCACTGAAAAAACCATAGGTTTTAGGGACAGTTATAGTTAGTTGGACATTTCACTCGTACAAAACCCGTGAAATTCCCCCGTTATAGTTAGTTCAACTAACTATAACTCGCGCCCCGCAATGCACTGCTGATGACGTCACATATTACATCACTCATGACATGGTCAGTGACATCACTGATGACATCACTGATGACATCTCAAATGACATCACTGATGACATCATCCAGTGACTGTGTGTTTCTGTAAAGTTTAAATATTTTTAATATATATAGGAAAAGACGTATTGAAGAATGAGTGGGTGTGTAAGTGTCTGTATGGATGATTTAGTAGGTGCGTGACTGACTCTATAAGTGAGTGATTTAACGTATCTTACTGAATGCATGGGTTAGTGACTAAACTGGGTGAATGTCTGTATCCGTCTGTCTGTTGCTGTGTAAGTGGCTGCATGGGTTTGTGAATAGCTACATGAGTGTCTATATGAGTTATTGATTGGTTGTCTGAGTATCTGTATGGGTGCCTGAGTGTTTGTGTGGGTGGGGTGTGTGCGACTCTGTGCATAGATGTGTGAGTGGGTGATTCACTGGGTGGATGGTTTCAAGAGTGCATCTGTGATAGACTGTATGGGTGGGTAAGTGTGTGTAAGAGTGTGTTAGTGAGTGAATGTATGTCCCAGTGGTACATGTGTGAGTAACTACATATGTGAAAGCCAGTATATATGTGTGTTGGAGTATATAAATAGCTATAAGCGAGAGTGAGTGATTGTGATAGTGGCTGTATGGATGAGTGTGTGCTTGGATCAGTGATTGTATAAGAGCGTAACAATGTGCTAGTATTTGTATGATTAAGTGAGCTGGTGTGTGTATAACTGTATAGGTGAGTAAATGGCAGTGTGTTTAATTATTTGCATGACTGACTAGGTGTGTGAGTACCTCTTTGGATGAGTGGCGGTGTTTGAGTGTCTATATAGGAGTAAGAGTGCATATGATAGTCCTGTACTGAGTGACCATAAGTATGAGTGACTGTACGGGTGAGTGAGTGGATGTGTGTTTGTAGACCTAAGAATCAGTGAGTGGGTATGTAGTTATTGGTGTTGGAGTGTCTATAGTTTTGCGAATGGCAGTCTGTAATTTAGATTCGGTGTATCAAAGGTTATATTAGGGTGTGAGGAGCTGCATCAGATTATCACGTGGATGATGTCATCAGTGATGTCATTTGAGATGTCATCAGTGATGTCATCAGTGATGTCACTGACCATGTCATGAGTGATGTAATATGTGACGTCATCAGCAGTGCATTGCGGGGCGCGAGTTATAGTTAGCTGAACTAACTATAACGGGGGAATTTCACGGGTTTTGTACGAGTGAAATGTCCAACTAACTATAACTGTCCCTAAAACCTATGGTTTTTTCAGTGAATTTCAAAGGTTTTTTAAATGCTAATTTGTAACTATAACATATCTGAAACCTATGGTTTTTTCAGTGAATTTCAAAGGTTTTTTAAATGCTAATTTGTAACTATAACTGTCCCTAAAACCTATGGTTTTTTCAGTGAATTTCAAAGGTTTTTTAAATGCTAATTTCTAACTATAACGTGTCTGAAACCTATGGTTTTTTCAGTGAATTTCAAAGGTTTTTTAAATGCTAATTTGTAACTATAACGTGCCTGAAACCTACGGTTTTTTCAGTGAATTTCAAAGGTTTTTTAAATGTATTAAAATTTATATTATTTTTTTCATACTGATTTACTACATTTTTAGAAACAATTTCTTTTACATATTTTATTTTTTAAATTACATTGTAATTACATTATACATTACATTACAAAAAATACTTTCTCAGAATGAATTACTTTAGTTTAAATACTTAGCACATAGGCAATAGACTTTTAAGTACAGTAGTTACAGTTGTTGCAATGGGCAACACATTTTCAAACACAATGCAACATTCAGCTCAATGTGAATTTCTAGTTAAATGCAATTAGTTACTTTATGGATTACTTTTCTAACCACAGGACTGGATCCTAGATTCAGTCCTGGGACATCTCCTGTAAACAGTTGAGTAAAAGCGTTTTGGTTACAGTCGTGATTTTTAAGGAATATTATTGTATTTTAAAAGTTGACACTTAGAAACTTTTCCTCATAGAATCACCAATGTTATCCTATGGAAGGAAATTCACTTAGCAGGTAAAAACTGTTATCGTTACTTTTTCTTACTCAGTGTTGGATCCTGGATCCAGCACTGGTGCATCTCCTGTAAACAGTTGAAAAAATGCGTTTAAGTCATACAGGCGATTTTTAAGGAATATTTGTAGTTTGTGAAAATCGACACTTTGAAACTTTTCTGCTGAAAACCAGACAATGGATTCCTATGGAAGAAAAGATAAGTTACTGGTAAGTACGGTTAAAATTACTTTTCAGGGTCAGTGCTGGGCTAAAAGATGCAGCACTGGGTTCTCTCCTGATAACAGGTGAGTAAATCGGAATTCGTATTTCGGCTGATTTTAGAGGAATATTTGTATGTTTCAAAAATCAACACTTAGAAACTTTTTCAGCAAAAAGCAGGCAATGATATCCTATGGAAGGAAATTCAAGTTACTGGTAATTAAGGTTAAAATTACTTTTGAGGATCAGTACTGGGCTGAAAGATGCAGCACTGAGGTCTCTCCTGATAACAGGTGAGTAAATCGGAATTCGTATTTCGGCTGATTTTAGAGGAATATTTTAAAGTTCCAAAACTCCACACTTAGAAGAATTTCCAAGTGAAACCAGTCAATGTTAGCCTATGGAAGGAAATTCAAGTTACTGGTAAGTACGGTTAAAATTACTTTTCAGGACCAGTACTGGGCTGAAAGATACAGCACTGAGGTCTCTCCTTATAACAGGTGAGTAAATCGGAATTCGTATTTCGGCTGATTTTAGAGGAATATTTGTATGTTTCAAAAATCAACACTTAGAAACTTTTTCAGCAAAAAGCAGGCAATTATATCCTATGGAAGGAAATTCAAGTTACTGGTAAGTACGGTTAAAATTACTTTTCAGGACCAGTACTGGGCTGAAAGATACAGCACTGAGGTCTCTCCTGATAACAGGTGAGTAAATCGGAATTCGTATTTCGGCTGATTTTAGAGGAATATTTTAAAGTTCCAAAACTCCACACTTAGAAGAATTTCCAAGTGAAACCAGTCAATGTTAGCCTATGGAAGGAAATTCAAGTTACTGGTAAGTACGGTTAAAATTACTTTTCAGGATTAGTACTGGGCTGAAAGATGCAGCACTGAGGTCTCTCCTGATAACAGGTGAGTAAATCAGAATTCGTATTTCGGCTGATTTTAGAGGAATATTTGCACAATGGTGAAGGGAGGGGCGGGGCCTGAGGTGACATCTGTGCAAACGCGCCCCGTGGCGCGTTTTAAGTAGGGGATTAAGTCCCCTTGAATCATGAGGGTCCCTACGGGCCAACTAGCCCACCAGGAACCTCCAGTATGCGCCGGGGGCTGCGTTGCAGAGACATGTACAGAGGCCACACCCCTTTTACACCTCTCTGCAACGCAGCTCTGTGGCGCTTTCTGGACGTACCTGTTGGGCTAGTTGGCCCCAGGGACCATCAGGATTGAAGGGGATTTAATTCCCCATCTTAAAACGCGCCACGGGGCCTGTTTGCACACATGTCACCTGAAGCCCCGCCCCCTCCCTTCACCACTGTGCAAACGCGGCCCGTGGCGCGTTTTAAGTCGGGGGATTAACTCCCCTTGAATCCTGAGGGTCCCTGGGGTGCAACTAGCCCACCATATACCTCCAAAAAGTGCCACAGAGCTGCGTTGCAGAGAGGTGTAAAAGGGCGTGGCCTCTGTACACCTCTCTGCAAGGCAGCCCCTGGCGCATACTGGAGGTTCCTGGTGGGCTAGTTGGCCCTCAGGGACCCCCAGTATTCAAGGGGAATTCGTTCCCTCTCTGCAAACGCGCCAGGGGCGCGTTTGCAGAGTGGTGAAGGAAGGGGCGGGGCCTGCGGGCCCGATCGTTTTTTTTTCTCCCTGAAGGGGGCTGTGTGGCCCCCTTCCTTTTCCTATTTTTAGGCCCTGGGGACCCCATCCCCCAGGGCCTTACCCCTTTTATTAAAATTAAAATTAAAAAAAACGGGAAGGGGGCCGCGTGGCCCCCTTCCCTGGGCCTGTATTGGCCCCGGGACCCCATCCCCGGGGCATGGCCTCTTTTTTTTTTATTTGGAGGGGGCTGCGTGGCCCCCTCCTCAGGCCATTTAAGGCCCCGGGGACCCCATCCCCCGGGGCCGGCCTAGCACTTTTTTTTTTTTTTTCCTTTGGGGAGGGGGTCTGCGTGGCCCCCTCCGTGGCCACTTATGGCCCCGGGGACCCCATCCCCCAGGGCCTGGCCTCTCGTTGGTGACTGTGGGGGTCCCCAAACCCCCACAGTCCCGCCGGCTCCCCGTGTCCTACGGGAGCCGGCATTGCTTACACATGGGGAGCAGCTAACATGCTGCTCCCCATGTGGAAAGCAATCAGCTTTGGATATTGGAAGAGAGAGCAGGTTTCCTGCCTCTCTTCCAATATCCAAAGCAGTTTGCAATGACAGGAGGGAGCCGCGAGGCTCCGTCCTGTCATTGCAAACAGCAGTGTCCCGGGGTAGGCACCCCGGGACACTGCAGGAGCCGGCCCTGGGGGTGGCGGTCCCCAGGGCCACCACAGGCTCCAGGAGGGGGCCGCGCGGCCCCCTCCTTACATTTTGAAAGCCCGGGAGGTGGTGGTCCCCGGGGCTTGGGGGTCCAAAACGGACCCCCATTGTAATTTTTCTTAGTGCCCCGGGAGGTGGTGGTCCCGGGCGTGTGGGGCTGGAGCCCCCACACAGGTTAATCAAAAATAAAAAGAAGCCCCGGGAGGTGGCGGTCCCGGGGCTGCGGGAGGGCTCAGAGCCCTCCCGCACCATTACACATAAAGCCCCGGGGGTGGTGGTCCCCGGGGCTTGGGGCCCTTAGAGGCCCCCACACATAAAATTAACCCCCCAGCATGCCCCCGGGACTTGGCCCACCCGGGGCCAGTGCTAACATCGAAGCACGGGAGACCGCGCTTCAATTTTTTTTTTTTCGGCAGGATTCGCGCATCCTGCCGATTTAAAAAAAAAAAATGTTTTGCCCAGGGGTCCTTGTGGGACCCCTGAGCAAACCTAGGGGGTCAGGGTGTTTCTACCCTGCCCCCTTTGTGCGCTTTGCGCACTTGTTTCTGTCCCTCGGTTCTACCGAGGACAAAATTACTGCCAACATTTCCTGAATCGGAATGTTGACAGCCAGCTGACAGCCAATTAACATGCAGCTCGTGATCGGGACGGTGCGCGCAGGGTGCGCTGAGGGTACGCGGACCCTACTCCGCCATAGATATCACTATCTTTTTACTTTTGATTTTCTCAGCAACTACTGAACGGAATTACACCATTTAACAAAAAGGGTTCTTTCTGAACCAAGAACTACCTCTTTGCCAAATTTGGTGTAATTCCGTTCAGCAGTTCGAGGCTGTAGCCGTGTCTAAAGTTTCCTATGGAAAATTGCATGGGGAAAACGCGTTTTGGGACCCCGCTTTTTCTCGGCCCCGCTGAGGAATCCCCCAAGACTTTCAGGGTAGGAGCGGACCGGAGCCCCCACAAAGTTTGAAAATTTTGCGAAGATACGTCAACCGGCAAGAGAGTTATTTCAAATAGAATGTCGCGGATTTCCTATGGATAATAGGTTGTAACTATAACTATCTACTGGCGACCGCCAGTAGATAATATATATATATATCACCAAACTTTCCTCGTGTGAAAAGGATGACGACGCCTTGTCTTGAAACAATATTGATTTATTTGTCAGCCATCGGAGGCGTTTCGCCTGTCCTGCAGGGTTGCTCACCAACGGGGAAAGTTTGGTGATTCAAATCGGACCGTGCTTGGGTGGTCCGCAAAAGACGACGCGCCCTCTGGTCAGGAGCAGCGACGGGCATTACACAAGCAACGAGCTTGGTATATATATATATATATATATATATATTATCCACTGGCGGTCGCCAGTAAATAGTTATAGTTAGGACCTATTTTCCATAGGAAATCCGCGACATTCTATTTGAAATAACTTGCGTCGGTTGACGAATCTTCGCGAAATTTTCAAACTTTATGGCCCGCTCCGGTCCGCTCCTACCCTGAAAGTCTCAGGGTGATTCGTCAAGCGGGGGCCGAGAAAAAGGGGGTCCCAAAACGTGTTTTCCCCATTCATTTTCCCATAGGAAACTTTAGACACGGCTACAGCCCGAACTGCTGAACGGAATTACACCAAATTTGGCAAAGAGGTAGTTCTTGGTTCAGAAAGAACCCTTTTGTTAAATGGTGTAAATCCGTTCAGTAGTTGCGGAGAAATTAAAAAAATAAGAGTCAAAAAATCAATTTCCCATAGGAAACTTTATGCAAGGCTACAGCCCGAACTGCTGAACGGAATTACACCAAATTTGGCAAAGAGGTAGTTCTTGGTTCAAAAAGAACCCTTTTTGTTAAATGGTGTAAATCCGTTCAGTAGTTGCTGAGAAAATCAAAAGTAAAAACACATATATATCTGGGCGGAGCCTAACCACACATGTCATCGTGAGATCTGATTGGCTGTCAGCACTTCATCCTGGAATTGCTGGCAGCCATCTTGGGACCAATATAAATGATAGTACCGCATTGAAATGCATTGTAGTGAATTGAAGATTTTGAGGGTTACCAAAAGGAGAACTATAAAGGGTGATAACAGACTTTAGTTACATTAGAATTCATTTGTTGATGGTACCATACTAATTTCAGGAATTGTGGTGTGTTCTAGGGTGATTTTACCCTGTGAAAAACCTTCTGCTGGGATATCATGAATCATGTTTGAGAGAAAACTATTTTCACATGCTTGTCCCATACAGTTTTGGAAGGTGCTCCAGAAGCTAAAATGAGAGCATATTTTCTGTAAATTCACATTATCTTTCTCAGTCATGTGAGAATGAAGTCTGACATTCTCAGTAAAACATGTACATCCAACAAGGGCAGAGACTGTCAGTTGATTCCTTTGTGTTCTACTGCAGCTTCCCAGAGTGTTCTAAAGAACAACTAGAGTGCTAACAGTCTTACTTATGACAAAAGTATGGCACACCTGAAGCCATCTTGATTGGAATAAACTGGTAACACTTAAAACATTTAATTTAAAAAGGAACAAAATGATGGGGTTCATCTTGTCATAGAAATTATGGTTAGTGCTCTGGAAAGAAAAATTAGGACATGTTTCAAGTGTGATCTCAAATATCTTCCTGTTATATTTCAACAGGAGCAGCCTGTCAGTTGATGCCTTTGTGTTCTACTGCAGCTTCCCAGAGTGTTCTAAAGAACAACTAGAGTGCTAACAGCCTTACTTATGACAAAAGTATGGCACACCTGAAGCCATCTTGATTGGAATAAACTGGTAACACCTAAAACATTTAATTTAAAAAGGAACAAAATGATGGGGTTCATTTTGTCATAGAAATTATGGTTAGTACTGTAGAAAGAAAAATTAGGACATGTTTCAAGTGTGATCTCAAATATCTTCCTGTTATATTTCAACAGGAGCAGCCTGTCAGTTGATGCCTTTGTGTTCTACTGCAGCTTCCCAGAGTGTTCTAAAGAACAACTAGAGAGCTAACAGTCTTACTTATGACAAAAGTATGGCACACCTGAAGCCATCTTGATTGGAATAAACTGGTAACACTTAAAACATTTAATTTAAAAAGGAACAAAATGAGGGGGTTCATTTTGCCATAGAAATTATGGTTAGTGCTGTAGAAAGAAAAATTAGGACATGTTTTAAATGAGATCTCAAATATCTTCCTGTTATATTTCAACAGGAGCAGCCTGTCAGTTGATGCCTTTGTGTTCTACTGCAGCTTCCCAGAGTGTTCTAAAGAACAACTAGAGTGCTAACAGCCTTACTTATGACAAAAGTATGGCACACCTGAAGCCATCTTGATTGGAATAAACTGGTAACACTTAAAACATTTAATTTAAAAAGGAACAAAATGAGGGGGTTCATTTTGCCATAGAAATTATGGTTAGTGCTGCAAAAAGAAAATTTAGTGCATGTTTTAAGTGAGATCTCAAATCCTCTTCTATTTCATTAGAAAATTCTGACATGCAGACTGAAACAATCACTTTCAATACCAGCAGTAGACTTCCAGTTAACTCCTTGGTGAGCAGTAGCTTTACTACAGTGATCTAATGAACAACTAGAGTAATAACATTCTGAATTTATGGCAAATGTGTGACACATCTGAATGCCTTCTTGATGGAATCAAAGTAAAAACTGAAAGCATTTCCTACTGAGGAGACTGCAGTAAATGAGGAAATTAGGAAACTTCATAACAAAGAAGTCTTCCAAGATGGCCACCAGTGAAAAAAGAGCCCAAATGTAGCACAAATATTACCCAGATGTAGCCCACATATAGCCCAATGACAAAAGTGTGCAAACCACTTTTTATTTTTAGTTTTTGTGCAGTTTTATGTAGTGCAGACTGGTCAGGTATTGGAGCGTTGCATCTTAAAACATGACCCCCCTACACTACAAAAACACCACTGCACTACCCTAAACCCTAAAACACTACCCCAGCAAGACCCCCTACACTACACAAGCACCACTGCACTATCCTAAACCCTAAAACACTACCCCCAGCATGACCCCCTACACTACACAAACACCACTGCACTACCCTAAACCCTAAAACACTACCCCAACACCACTGCACTAACCTAAATCCTAAAACACTACCCCCAGCACGACCCCCTACACTACCCAAACACTACTCCACTACCCTAAAACGTGACCCCCTACACTACACAAACACCACTGCACTACCCTAAACCCTAAAACACTACCCCCAGCACAACCCCCTACACTACACAAGCACCACTGCACTACCCTAAACCCTAAAACACTACCCCCAGCACAACCCCCTACACTACACAAACACCACTGCACTACCTTAAACCCTAAAACACTACCCCCAGCACGACCCCCTACACTACCCAAACACCACTGCACTAACCTAAATCCTAAAACACTACCCCCAGCACGACCCCTACACTAGCCAAACACCACTGCACTACCCTAAAACATGACCCCCTACACTACACAAACACCACTGCACTACCCTAAACCCTAAAGCACTACCCCCAGCACGACCCCCTACACTGCCCGAACACCACTGCACTGCCATAAACCCTGAAACACCAGCCCCTGCACGACCCCCTACACTGCCCGAACATCACTGCACTGCCCTAAACCCTGAAACACATACCCTAGTACGACCCCCTACACTGCCCGAACACCACTGCACTGCCCTAAACCCTGAAACACCACCCCCTTCACGACCCCCTACACTGCCCGAACACCACTGCACTGCCCTAAACCCTGAAACACCACCCCCAGCATGACCCCCTACACTGCCCGAACACCACTGCACTGACCTAAACCCTGAAACACTACCCCCAGCAAGACCTCCTACACTGCGCGAACACCACTGCACTGTCCTAAACCCTGAAACATCACCCCCAGCAAGACCCCCTACACTGCCCGAACACCACTGCCCTAAACCCTGAAACACCACCCCCAGCACGACCCCCTACACTGCCCGAACACCACTGCACTGCCCTAAACCCTGAAACACCACCCCCAGCACGACCCCCTACACTGCCCGAACACCACTGCACTGCCCTAAACCCTGAAACACCACCCCTTGCACGACCCCCTACACTGCCCGAACACTACTGCACTGCCCTAAACCCTGAAACACCATCCCCAGCACGACCCCCTACACTGCACGAACACCACTGCACTGCCCTAAACCCTGAAACACTACCCCCAGCAAGACCACCTACACTGCCCGAACACCACTGCACTGCCCTAAACCCTGAAACATCACCCCCAGCAAGACCCCCTACACTGCTAGAACACCACTGCCCTAAACCCTGAAACACCACCCCCAGCAAGACCCCCTACACTGCCCGAACACCACTGCACTGCCCTAAACCCTGAAACACCAGCCCCAGCACAACCCCTACACTGCCCGAACACCACTGCACTGCCCTAAACCCTGAAACACCACCCCCTGCACGACCCCCTACACTGCCCGAACACCACTGCACTGCCCTAAACCCTGAAACACCACCCCCAGCACGACCCCCTACACTGCCTGAACACCACTGCACAGCCCTAAACCCTGAAACACCACCCCCTGCACGATCCCCTACACTGCCCGAACACTACTGCACTGCCCTAAACCCTGAAACACCACCCCCAGCACGACCCCCTACACTGCACGAACACCACTGCACTGCCCTAAACCCCGAAACACCACCCCCAGCAAGACCCCCTACACTGCCCGTACACCACTGCACTGCCCTAAACCCTGAAACACCACCCCCAGCATAACCCCCTACACTGCCCGAACACCACTGCACTGCCCTAAACCCTGAAACACCACCCCCAGCATGACCCCCTACACTGCCCGAACACCACTGCACTGCCCTAAACCATGAAACACCAGCCCCAGCACGACCCCTACACTGCCCGAACACCACTGCACTGCCCTAAACCCTGAAACACCACCCCCAGCACGACCCCCTACACTGCCCGAACACCACTGCACTGCCCTAAACCCTGAAACACCAGCCCCAGCACAACCCCGTACACTGTCCGAACACCACTGCACTGCCCTAAACCCTGAAACACCAGCCCCAGCACGACCGCCTACAATGCCCGAAAACCACTGCACTGCCCTAAACCCTGAAACACCAGCCCCAGCACAACCCCGTACACTGTCCGAACACCACTGCACTGCCCTAAACCCTAAAACACTACCCCCAGCATGACCCCCTACACTACACAAACACCACTGCACTACCCTAAACCCTAAAACACTACCCCAACACCACTGCACTAACCTAAATCCTAAAACACTACCCCCAGCACGACCCCCTACACTACCCAAACACCACTGCACTACCCTAAAACGTGACCCCCTACACTACACAAACACCACTGCACTACCCTAAACCCTAAAACACTACCCCCAGCACAACCCCCTACACTACACAAGCACCACTGCACTACCCTAAACCTAAAACACTACCCCCAACACAACCCCTACACTATACAAACACCACTACACTACCTTAACCCTAAAACACTAGCCACAGCACGACCCCCTACACTACCCAAACACCACTGCACTAACCTAAAACTTAAAACACTACCCCCAGCACGACCCCCTACACTACCCAAACACCACTGCACTACCCTAAAACATGACCCCCTACACTACACAAACATCACTGCACTACCCTAAACCCTAAAACACTACCCCCAGCACGACCCCTACACTACACAAGCACCACTGCACTACCCTAAACCCTAAAACATTACCCCCAGCACGACCCCCTACACTGCCCGAACACCACTGCACTGCCCTAAACCCTGAAACACCAGCCCCTGCACGACCCCTACACTGCCCGAACACCACTGCACTGCCCTAAACCCTGAAACACATACCCTGGTACGACCCCCTACACTGCCCGAACACCACTGCACTGCCCTAAATCCTGAAACACCACCCCTTCACGACCCCCTACACTGCCCGAACACCACTGCACTGCCCTAAACCCTGAAACACCACCCCCAGCATGACCCCAAAACTGCCCGAACACCACTGCACTGCCCTAAACCCTGAAACACTACCCCCAGCAAGACCTCCTACACTGCCCGAACACCACTGCACTGCCCTAAACCCTGAAACATCACCCCCAGCAAGACCCCCTACACTGCCCGAACACCACTGCCCTAAACCCTGAAACACCACCCCCAGCACGATCCCCTACACTGCCCGAACACCACTGCACTGCCCTAAACCCTGAAACACCACCCCCAGCACGACCCCCTACACTGCCCGAACACCACTGCACTGCCCTAAACCCTGAAACACCACCCCTGCACGACCCCCTACACTGCCCGAACACTACTGCACTGCCCTAAACCCTGAAACACCATCCCCAGCACGACCCCCTACACTGCACGAACACCACTGCACTGCCCTAAACCCTGAAACACTACCCCCAGCAAGACCACCTACACTGCCCGAACACCACTGCACTGCCCTAAACCCTGAAACATCACCCCCAGCAAGACCCCCTACACTGCCCGAACACCACTGCCCTAAACCCTGAAACACCACCCCCAGCAAGACCCCCTACACTGCCCGAACACCACTGCACTGCCCTAAACCCTGAAACACCAGCCCCAGCACAACCCCTACACTGCCCGAACACCACTGCACTGCCCTAAACCCTGAAACACCACCCCCTGCACGACCCCCTACACTGCCCGAACACCACTGCACTGCCCTAAACCCTGAAACACCACCCCCAGCACGACCCCCTACACTGCCTGAACACCACTGCACAGCCCTAAACCCTGAAACACCACCCCCTGCACAATCCCCTACACTGCCCGAACACTACTGCACTGCCCTAAACTCTGAAACACCACCCCCAGCACGACCCCCTACACTGCACGAACACCACTGCACTGCCCTAAACCCCGAAACACTACCCCCAGCAAGACCCCCTACACTGCCCGAACACCACTGCCCTAAACCCTGAAACACCACCCCCAGCAAGATCCCCTACACTGCCCGTACACCACTGCACTGCCCTAAACCCTGAAACACCACCCCCAGCATAACCCCCTACACTGCCCGAACACCAATGCACTGCCCTAAACCCTGAAACACCACCCCCAGCACGACCCCTACACTGCCCGAACACCACTGCACTGCCCTAAACCATGAAACACCAGCCCCAGCACGACCCCCTACACTGCCCGAACACCACTGCACTGCCCTAAACCCTGAAACACCACCCCCAGCACGACCCCCTACACTGCCCGAACACCACTGCACTGCCCTAAACCCTGAAACACCACCCCCTGCACGATCCCCTACACTGCCCGAACACTACTGCACTGCCCTAAACCCTGAAACACCACCCCCAGCACGACCCCCTACACTGCACGAACACCACTGCACTGCCGTAAACCCCGAAACACTACCCCCAGCAAGACCCCCTACACTGCCCGAACACCACTGCCCTAAACCCTGAAACACCACCCCCAGCAAGACCCCCTACACTGCCCGTACACCACTGCACTGCCCTAAACCCTGAAACACCACCCCCAGCATAACCCCTACACTGCCCGAACACCAATGCACTGCCCTAAACCCTGAAACACCACCCCCAGCACGACCCCCTACACTGCCCGAACACCACTGCACTGCCCTAAACCATGAAACACCAGCCCCAGCACGACCCCCTACACTGCCCGAACACCACTGCACTGCCCTAAACCCTGAAACACCACCCCCAGCACGACCCCCTACACTGCCCGAACACCACTGCACTGCCCTAAACCCTGAAACACCAGCCCCAGCACAACCCCGTACACTGTCCGAACACCACTGCACTGCCCTAAACCCTAAAACACCAGCCCCAGCACGACCGCCTACACTGCCCGAAAACCACTGCACTGCCCTAAACCCTGAAACACCAGCCCCAGCACGACCCCCTACACTGCCCGAACACCACTGCACTACCCTAAACCCTCAAACACCAGCCCCAGCACGACCCCCGACACTGCCCGAACACCACTGCACTGCCCTACACCCTGAAACACCAGCCCCAGCAAGACCCCCTACACTGCCCGAACACCACTGCACTGCCCTAAACCCTGAAACACCACCCCCAGCAAGACCCCCTACCCTGCCCGAACACCACTGCACTAAAGCCTGAAACACCACCCCCAGCAAGACCACCTACACTGGCCGAACACCACTGCACTGCCCTAAACCCTGAAACACCACCCCCTGCACGACCCCCTACACTGCCCAAACACCACTGCACTGCCCTAAACCCTGAAACACCACCCCCTGCACGACCCCCTACACTGCCCGAACACCACTGCACTGCCCTAAACCCTGAAACACCACCCCTCCGCACGACACCCTACACTGCCCGAACACCACTGCAGTGCCCTAAACCCTGAAACACCACCCCCAGCACGACCCCCTACACTGCCTGAACACCACTGCACTGCCCTAAACCCTGAAACACCACCCCCTGCACGACCTCCTACACTGCCGGAACACCACTGCACTGCCCTAAACCCTGAAACACCACCCCCAGCGCGACCCCCTACACTGCCCGAACACCACTGCACTGCCCTAAACCCTGAAACATCAACCCCAGCAAGACCCCCTACACTGCCTGAACACCACTGCCCTAAACCCTGAAACACCACCCCCTACACTGCACGAACACCACTGCACTGCCCTAAACCCTGAAACACCACCTCCAGCAAAACCCCTACACTGCCTGAACACCATTGCTCTGCCCAAAATCCTGAAACACTAGCCCCAGCACGACCCCCTACACTGCCCAAACACCACTGCACTGCCCTAAACCCTGAAACACCACCCCCAGCACGACCCCCTACACTGCCCGAACACCACTGCACTGCCCTAAACCCTGAAACACCAGCCCCAGCAAAACCCCCTACACTGCCCGAACACCACTGCACTGCCCTAGACTCTGAAACACCAGCCCCAGCAAGACCCCCTACACTGCCCGAACACCACTGCACTGCCCTAAACCCTGAAACACCAGCCCCAGCATGACCCCCTACACTGCCCGAACACCACTGCACTGCCCTAAACCCTGAAACACCAGCCCCAGCATGACCACCTACACTGCCCGAACACCACTGCCCTGCCCTAAACCCTGAAACACCAGCCCCAGCACAACCCCCTACACTGCCCGAACACCACTGCACTGCCCTAAACCCTGAAACACCAGTCCCAGCACGACCCCCTACACTGCCCGAACACCACTGTACTGCCCTAAACCCTGAAACACCAGCCCCAGCACGACCCCCTACACTGCCCGAACACCACTGCACTGCCCTAAACCCTGAAACACCACCCCTGCATGACCTCCTATACTGCCCGAACACCACTGCACTGCCCTAAACCCTGAAACACCACCCCCTGCAGCACCCCCTACACTGCCCGAACACCACTGCACTGCCCGAAACCCTGAAACACCACCCCCTGCACCGCCCCCTACACTGCCCGAACACCACTGCACTGCCCTAAACCCTGAAACACCACCCCCAGCACGACCCCCTTTACTGCTCGAACACCACTGCACTGCCCCAAACCCTGAAACACCACCCACAGCACGACCCCTACACTGCCCGAACACCACTGCCCTAAACCCTGAAACACCACCCCCTGCACGACCCCCTACACTGCCCGAACACCACTGCACTGCCCTAAACCCTGAAACACCACCCCCAGCACGACCCCCTACACTGCCCGAACACCACTGCACTGCCCTAAACCCTAAAACACCACCCCCAGCATTACCCCCTACACTGCCCAAACACTACTGCACTGCCCTAAACCCTAGAACACTACCCCCAGCACGACCCCCTACACTACCCGAACACCACTGCACTACCCTAAACCCTAAAATACTACCCCGAGCACAACCCCTACACTACCCGAACACGACTGCACTGCCCTAAACCCTCAAACACTCCCCCAGTACGACCCCTACACTACCCGAACACCACTGCACTGCCCTAAACCCTAAAACACTCCCCCAGCATGACCCCTACACTACCCGAACACCACTGCACTGCCCTAAACCCTAAAACACTCCCCCAGCACGACCCCCTACACTACCCAAACACCACTGCACTGCCCTAAACCCTAAAACACTACCCCCGCATGACCCCCTACACTACCCAAACACCAATGCACTACCCTAATCCCTAAAACACTACCCCCGCATGACCCCCTACACTACCCTAAACCCTAAAACACTACCCCGCACGACTCCCTACACTACCCAAAGACCACTGCACTACCCTAAACCCTAAAACACGACCTCCTACACTACACAAACACCACTGCACTACCCTAAACCCTAAAACACTACCCCCTACACTACACAAACACCACTGCACTACCCTAAACCCTAAAAACTACCCCCAGCACGAACCACTACACTACCCAAACACTACTGCACTACCCTAAACCCTAAAACACTTCCCCCAACAGTACCCCTACACTACCCAAACACCACTGCACTACCCTAAAACACTACCCCCAGCACGACCCCCTACACTACCCAAACACCACTGCACTACCCTAAACCCTAAAACACTCCCCCAGCACGACTCCCTACACTACCCAAACACCACTGCACTACCCTAAACCCTAAATCTACCCCCAGCATGACCCCCTACACTACACAAACACCACTGCACTACCCTAAACCCTAAAACACTACCCCCAGCACGACCCTCTTCACTACCTAAACACAACTGCACAATTTGTTACAGGCGTTGCAACGCAGGCCTGTGGTGCTTACTGGAAGTACCTAGTGGGCTAGTTGGGCCCCAGGGACCCTCAGGATTCAAGGTGACCTAATCCCCCAACTTAAACGCACCACGGGCGCGTTTGCACAGTGGTGAAGGGAGGAGGCGGGGCCTCAGGTGACATGTGCGCAAACACGCCCTGTGGTGCGTTTTAAGTTGGGGAATTAATTCCCTTTGAATCCTGAGGGACCCTGGGGGCCAACTAGCCCACCAGGTACCTTCAGTAAGCACAACAGAGTTGCGTTGCAGAGAGGTGAAAAAGGTGCGTGGCCTCGGAACGCCTCTCTGCAACTCAGCTCTGTGGTCCTAACTGTAGGTACCTGGGGGCTAGTTGGGCCCCAGGGACCCTCAGAATTCAAGGGGACTTAATCCCGCAACTTAAAACGTGCCACGGGGTGCGTTTGCACACATGTCACCTTAGGCCCCCTCCCTTCACCACTGTGCAAACGCGCCCTGTAGCGCGTTTTAAGAGGTAGTTTTAATCCCCCTGCCCTATTATGTACTAGGGACTTGCAGAGGAGGTCATGCTAATCACAGGGGTACCCCAAAGCATAGTGTTCCCTAGTGTATCTAGGTGTTTTCACTGTATTCTAAGTGTCTTTTAGCATAGCACTGGCTCTGGTTAGTCAGAGTCAGTTACCACCAGTACCCGTCTGAAAAAGTTGTGGGCACAGGATGATTTTGCAACAAGGCCTCTTTCTGCTCCTCTGTTGGTTCTTTCTGCACATCTTTTGCTTCTTTCTGTGCGTTTTTTCTTCTTTCTTCACATGTCCTACCTCTGTAGGCATAGTTAGAAACTAGCATTTAAAAAAACATTTGAAATTCACTTAAAAATCATAGGTTTCAGGCACGTTATAGTTAGAAATTAGCATTTAAAAACCTTTGAAATTCACTGAAAAACCATAGGTTTCAGACACGTTATAGTTAGAAATTAGCATTTAAAAACCTTTGAAATTCACTGAAAAAACCATAGGTTTTAGGGACAGTTATAGTTAGTTGGACATTTCACTCGTACAAAACCATAGAAATTCCCCCGTTATAGTTAGTTCAGCTAACTATAACTCGCGCCCCGCAATGCACTGCTGATGACGTCACATATTACATCACTCATGACATGGTCAGTGACATCACTGATGACATCTCAAATGACATCACTGATGACATCATCCATGTGATAATTTCATGCATCTTCTCACACCCTAATATAACTTTTGATACACCCACTCTAAATTACAGACTGCCATTCTCAAAACCATAGACAATCCAACACCAAAAACTACATACCCACTCACTGATTCTTAGGTCTACACACGCATCCACTCACTGTCCCGTACAGTCACTCATACTTAGTCACTCAGTACAGGACTATCATATGCACTCATACACCTATATAAACACTCACACACCGCCACTCATCCATAGAGGTACTCACACACCTAGTCAGTCATGCAAAAAACTTAATCACACACCCATTTACTCACCTATACAGTTATACACACACCAGCTCACTTACTCATACAAATACTAGCACATTCTTACGCTCTTATACAATCACTGATACAAGTACACACTCATCCATACAGCCACTCTCACAATCACACACTCTCACTTATAGCCATTTATATACTCCAACACACATATTTACTGCCTTTCACATATGTAGTTACTCACACATGTACCACTGAGATATACATTCAATCACTAACACACCCATACACACACTCACCCACCCATACAGTCCATCACAGATGCACTCTTGAAACCATGCACCCAGTGAATCACCAACTCACACATCTATGCACAGAGTCACACACACCCCACCCACACAAACACTCAGGCACCCATACAGATACTCAGACAATCAATCAATAACCCATGTAGACACTCATGTAGCTATTCAGAAAGCCATGCAGCCGCTAACAAACCAACAGACAGACGGATACAGACATTCACACAGTTTAGTCACTAACCCATGCATTCAGTAAGATACATTTAATCACTCACTTGTAGAGTCAGTCACTCATGTACTAAATCATCCATTCAGACACTTATACACCCACTCATTCTTCAATACGCCTTTCCCTATATATATTAAACATATTTAAACTTTACAGAAACACACAGTCACTGGATGATGTCATCAGTGATGTCATCAGTGATGTCATTTGAGATGTCATCAGTGATGTCATCAGTGATGTCACTGACCATGTCATGAGTGATGTAATATGTGACGTTATCAGCAGTGCATTGCGGGGGCGCGAGTTATAGTTAGCTGAACTAACTATAATGGGGGAATTTCTATGGTTTTGTACGAGTGAAATGTCCAACTAACTATAACTGTCCCTAAAACCTATGGGGGCATATTAGCAAGAACCTGCGATAATTATCGCAAAGCTTGCTTAGCGCGCGTTTTTCTATCGCCGGCTATCGCTGGATATTACTGCGGAGATAACATGCTATTAGCAAGGTTTATCTCCAATGCGATAAAATATCCAGCGATAGCGGCGAAACCCAGCAATAACGCGAGAAATCCAGCGATAGATTCCTCGCGCTAATGCTGGGGACTTAACCTTGCAATCCACCTCCCATTGACAAGTCATGCTTTTACCAGTTCTAAAAAACCAGCGCTAATCGCGGTTAGCGCGCGTATTTTTATCGCTTCGCGGTTATTGCTAATAGGCGATAGCGATGTTAGCGACTGTTTTCAGTCGCTGTTAGGTTGGGAATGCCTACCTTGCATGTCATTAGCGATAAATATCGCTGACATGCAAGGCGATGTAATTCCCGGCCTCTAACGCCTGAAAGCTGTCGCTAACGCCTGTTAGCGACAGCTTGCTAATAGGGCGTTAGAAATATCGCCGATTTAGCGGCAAAAAGTGCCGCTAAATCGGCGATAAATCCCTTGATAATATGCCCCATGGTTTTTTCAGTGAATATATATATATATATATATTATCTACTGGCGGTCGCCAGTAGATAGTTATAGTTAGGACCTATTTTCCATAGGAAATCCGCAACATTCTATTTGAAATAACTCTTGCGTCGGTTGACGAATCTTCGCGAAATGTTCAAACTTTATGGCCCGCTCCGGTCCACTCCTACCCTGAAAGTTTCTGGGTGATTCGTCAAGCGGGGGCCGAGAAAAAGGGGGTCCCAAAACGTGTTTTCCCCATTCATTTTCCCATAGGAAACTTTAGCCACGGCTACAGCCCGAACTGCTGAACGGAATTACACCAAATTTGGCAAAGAGGTAGTTCTTGGTTCAGAAAGAACCCTTTTTGTTAAATGCTGTAAATCCGTTCAGTAGTTGCGGAGAAATTAAAAAAATAAGAGTCAAAAAATCAATTTCCCATAGGAAACTTTATGCAAGGCTACAGCCCGAACTGCTGAACGGAATTACACCAAATTTGGCAAAGAGGTAGTTCTTGGTTCAGAAAGAACCCTTTTTGTTAAATGGTGTAAATCCGTTCAGTAGTTGCTGAGAAAATCAAAAGTAAAAACACATATATATCTGGGCGGAGCCTAACCACACATGTCATCGTGAGATCTGATTGGCTGTCAGCACTTCATCCTGGAATTGCTGGCAGCCATCTTGGGACCAATATAAATGATAGTACCCCATTGAAATGCATTGTAGAGAATCAAAGATTTTGAGGGTTACCAAAAGGAGAACTATAAAGGGTGATAACAGACTTTAGTTACATTAGAATTCATTTGTTGATGGTACCATACTAATTTCAGGAATTGTGGTGTGTTCTAAGGTGATTTTACCCTGTGAAAAACCTTCTGCTGGGATATCATGAATCATGTTTGAGAGAAAACTATTTTCACATGCTTGTCCCATACAGTTTTGGAAGGTGCTCCAGAAGCTAAAATGAGAGCATATTTTCTGTAAATTCACATTATCTTTCTCAGTCATGTGAGAATGAAGTCTGACATTCTCAGTAAAACATGTACATCCAACAATGGCAGAGACTGTCAGTTGATTCCTTTGTGTTCTACTGCAGCTTCCCAGAGTGTTCTAAAGAACAACTAGAGTGCTAACAGCCTTACTTATAACAAAAGTATGGCACACCTGAAGCTATCTTGATTGGAATAAACTGGTAACACTTAAAACATTTAATTTAAAAAGGAACAAAATGATGGGGTTCATTTTGTCATAGAAATTATGGTTAGTGCTGTAGAAAGAAAAATTAGGACATGTTTCAAGTGTGATCTCAAATATCTTCCTGTTATATTTCAACAGGAGCAGCCTGTCAGTTGATGCCTTTGTGTTCTACTGCAGCTTCCCAGAGTGTTCTAAAGAACAACTAGAGCGCTAACAATCTTACTTATTACAAACTTATGGCACACCTGAAGCCATCTTGATTGGAATAAACTGGTAACACTTAAAACATTTAATTTAAAAAGGAACAAAATGAGGGGGTTCATTTTGCCATAGAAATTATGGTTAGTGCTGTAGAAAGAAAAATTAGGACATGTTTTAAGTGAGATCTCAAATATCTTCCTGTTATATTTCAACAGGAGCAGCCTGTCAGTTGATGCCTTTGTGTTCTACTGCAGCTTCCCAGAGTGTTCTAAAGAACAACTAGAGTGCTAACAGCCTTACTTATGACAAAAGTATGGCACACCTGAAGCCATCTTGATTGGAATAAACTGGTAACACTTAAAACATTTAATTTAAAAAGGAACAAAATGAGGGGGTTCATTTTGCCATAGAAATTATGGTTAGTGCTGCAAAAAGAAAATTTAGGGCATGTTTTAAGTGAGATCTCAAATCCTCTTCTATTTCATTAGAACATTCTGACATGCAGACTGAAACAATCACTTTCAATACCAGCAGTAGACTTCCAGTTAACTCCTTGGTGAGCAGTAGCTTTACTACAGTGATCTAATGAACAACTAGAGTGCTAACATTCTGAATTTATGGCAAATGTGTGACACATCTGAATGCCTTCTTGATGAAAGCATTTCCTACTGAGGAGACTGTAGTAAATGAGGAAATTAGGAAACTTCATAACAAATAAGTCTCCCAAGATGGCCACCAGAGAAAAAAGAGCCCAAATGTAGCACAAATATCACCCAGAGGTAGCCCACGTATAGCCCAATGACAGAAGTGTGCAAAACACTTTTTATTTTTTGTTTTTTTGCAGTTTTATATAGTGCAGACTGGTCAGGTATTGGAGTGCTTTACATGAGCATTGGTTACATCACACAAGGACAAATTCATGTTGGTTGACCCCTACACTACCCAAACACCACTGCACTACCCTAAACCCTAAAACACTACCCCCAGCACGACCCCCTTCACTACCCAAACACAAATGCACTACCCTAAACTCAAAAACACTACCCCCAGCACGACCCCCTACACTACCCAAACACCACTGTACTACCCTAAACCCTAAAACACTAGAACCCAGCACGACCCCCTACAGTACACAAACACCACTGCACTACCCTAAACCCTAAAACACTACCCCCTACACTACACAAACACCATTGCACTACCCTAAACCCTAAAACACTACCCCCAGCATGACCCCCTACACTACACAAACACCACTGCACTACCCTAAACCCTAAAACACTACCCCAGCACGACCCCCTACACTACCCAAACACCACTGCACTACCCTAAACCCTAAAACACTACCCCCAGCATGACTCCCTACACTACACAAACACCACTGGACTACCCTAAACCCTAAAACACTACCCCCAGCACGACTCCCTACACTACCTAAACACCACTGCACTACACTAAACCCTAAATCTACCCCCAGCATGACCTCCCACAATACACAAACACCACTGCACTACCCTAAACCCTAAAACACTACCCCCAGCACGACCCCCTACACTACCCAAACACCACTGCACTACCCTAAACCCTAAAACACTAACCCCAGCATGACCCCCTACACTCCCAAACACCACTGCACTACCCTATACCCTAAAACACGACCCCGTACACTACACAAACACAACTGCCCTACCCTAAACCCTAAAACACAACCCCCAGCATGACCCACTACACAAACACCACTGCACTACCCTAAACCCCCTACACTATACAAACACCACTGCATTACTCTAAACCCTAAAACACTACTCCCAGCACGACCCCCTCACAACACAAACACCACTGCACTACCCTAAACCCTAAATCGACCCCCTACACTACCCAAACACCACTGCCATACCCTAAACCCTAAAACACTACCCCCAGCATGAACTCCTACACTACCCAAACACCACTGCACTACCCTAAACCTTAAAACACTACCCCCAGCACTACCCCCTACATTACACAAACACCACTGCACTACCCTAAACCCTACAAACACTACCCCTACACTACCCAAACACCACTGCACTAACATAAACCCTAAAACACTACCCCCAGCACAACCCCCTACACTACACAAACACCACTGCACTACCCTAAACCCTAAAACACTACCCCCAGCACGACTCCCTACACTACCCAAACAACACTGCACTACCCTAAACCCTAAATCTACCCCCAGCACGACCCCCTACACTACCCAAACACCACTGCACTACCCTAAACCATAAAACACTACCCCCAGCATGACCCCCTACACTACACAAACACCACTGCACAACCCTAAACCCTAAAACACTACCCCCAGCATGACCCCCTACACTACACAAACACCACTGCACTACCCTAAAACACTAACCCAGCATGACCCCCTACACTACCCATACACCACTGCACTACCCTAAACCATAAAACACTACCCCCAGCATGACCCCCTACACCTCACAAACACCACTGCACTACCCTAAACCCTAAAACACTACCCCCAGCACGACCCCCTACACTACCCAAACACCACTGCACTACCCTAAACCCTAAAACACTACCCCCAGCACGACCCCCTACACCACCCAAACACCACTGCACTACCCTAAACCCTAGAAAAGAAACCCCCACCCCATGCCCAATCCCCCTTACCTCTCACTCCTCGTGGTTCCTCTCTCCTCGTGGTTCCTGCTTCACGTCGTCTCTGAGGGCCGGTGCACGTCGTTGTGAGGAAACGGAACCTCTGTTTCCTTACAACGACATGGATCGTCTACATGTTTTTTAGAACGCATGGTCATTTACCATACATACCTTTACAACAAAATTCGTTGTAAAGGCATGCGTGGTAAATGACCATGCGTTCTAAAAATGCGTAGTAATGACTTCGTGATGTACAACGCATGCGTGGTAATGCATGCGTTGTAATGGTATCGCAAAGTAAAAAAGTCGTTGTAACGGCTGTTTACCGATCGAAGCTGGCCCCTGTTCTTCAGTGAGACGTTTATTTGATTAATTAGGAGGAAGGAATGTGTTTTTTTACCGAAAAGTACATTCCCGGCTGTTGTATTGTGAAAGTGTCCGCGTGGCCTGGTTTCACTTCCGGTGAGAGAGTGGAAGAGTCTGTTTGGATCTAAAGGAGTTCTGTTGTTGGACGGGGCCGGCGCGACATTGTCATCAGAAAACATAGCTAATGGAAAGCGTCCTCCCTGAAGTGTGGAGCAGTGCCATGAGAGGTCAACGAGTGTGCGTCCCACCGCAGTATGACCGTACCGCGTGACCCATGTGCCACCTCCAGGGTACGGGAGGCAGCAGCGGCATCGCAGGTCCTCTTGAAGACCGTTGTAGCACTAATTCTACATTTTGGTACTAGGGTATTTTAACTTTGTTGTTCCTGCCAGATACAAAGAGAAGATCCTGTGTTATTCAGTGCCCTCGTTACCTTTTTTGTGGGTTGTGGTGCTTGTCACTTCGCTGCCCCGCCGGTGCACACGACTGGGCACCCCACCTCGTGTGCCATCTGCAGGGCCTCTGCCCTCGGATCACTGGTTTCGGTTTCTGGAGTGGCAACATAAACAGTTGCTCCCAAAGGACTAGCCTGAACACTTAGGTGAATATCCCCTGCACCAGCATTCCACGGAAATTCTTTCCTAGCTCTCCCACGTCAACGAGGACGTCATAATAGCATGGCTCCGCTCGCGACACCGTATGACGTCATCGGAGCCATAAGAGAACCTCGTTGGCGTGCTGACGTCAGTTCCACCCATTTTTTCCGTGCCACCGAGGCAAACAGGGGACCGAGACATTTTCACATGTATACATAGTATAATAAATATATATATATTCACTGAAAAAACCATAGGTTTCAGGCACGTTATAGTTAGAAATTAGCATTTAAAAAACCTTAGAAATTCACTGAAAAAGCCGTAGGTTTCAGGCACGTTATAGTTAGAAATTAGCATTTAAAAAACCTTAGAAATTCACTGAAAAAACCATAGGTTTCAGGGGCGTTATAGTTAGTTGGACATTTCACTCGTACAAAACCATAGAAATTCCCCCGTTATAGTTAGTTCAGCTAACTATAACTCACGCGCCCGCAATGCACTGCTGATGACGTCACATATTACATCACTCATGACATGGTCAGTGACATCACTGATGACATCTCAAATGACATCACTCATGACATCACTCATGACATCATCCAGTGAATGTGTGTTTTCTGAAAATTAAATATGTTTTATATATGTATATCTCAAGGTCGATGGAAGAATAAATGGGTATATAAGTGTCTAAATGGATGATTTTGTTTTGTAAAATTGATTGTATAACTGACTAAGTGTATCTTAGTGAATACATGGGTTAGTGAGTAATGTTTAAATATGAAAATATCTGTATCAGTCTCTCACTTTGTGTATAAGTGGCTGCATGGGTTGGTGAGTAGCTACATGAGTGTCTATATGGGTTATTAGTTGGTTTTTTGAGTATCAGTATGAGTGTCTGAGTGTCTGTATGGTTCGGTGGGGGTATTACTTAGTGCATAGATGCATGAATGAGTGACTCACTGTTTGTATGTGTTGAAGACAGCATGTGTGCAGGACTGTATAGGTGGATGAGTATTGTATGGGTGTGTTAGTGAGTGAATGACTGTCTCAATAGTGTCTTTATGAGTAACTACATATGTTTTAAACTAGTATATGTGAGTATTGGTGTATATAAGTGAGTATATGTGAGAGTGAGAGATTGGAAGAGTTCCTGTACAAATAAGTAGGTGTTTCTATAAGTGATTGTTTAAGAGAGTAAGTATGTGTAAGTTTCTGTAGAAGTAAGTGTGGTAGTGTGTGTATAACTGTATATGCAAGTAAATGGATGTTTGATACTTTGTTTGCATGTGTGACTATGTGTGTGAGTAACTCTATGGATGAGTGGCGGTGTGTAACAGGATGTATAGGTGTATGAGTACATATGATGAGTGAGTACATGTATGAGTGACTGTATAGGGACTGTTGGTGAATGAGTGGATGTGTGTGTAGATCTAGGAATTACTGAATAGGTGTGTTGTAACTGGTATTGGTATGTCCATTGTTTTGAAAATGTTAGTTTGTATTTTTGAGTGTGTGTATCAAAGGTTATATTAGGGTGAGAGGAGGTCTGCCACTCTATCACAAGGATGATGTCATCAGTGATGTCATTTGAGATGTCATCAGTGATGTCATGAGTGATGTCACTGACCATGTCATGAGTGATGTAATATGTGACGTCATCAGCAGTGCATTGCGGGCGCGCGAGTTATAGTTAGCTGAACTAACTATAACGGGGAATTTCTATGGTTTTGTACGAGTGAAATGTCCAACTAACTATAACGCCCCTGAAACCTATGGTTTTTCAGTGAATTTCTAAGGTTTTTTAAATGCTAATTTCTAACTATAACGTGCCTGAAACCTACGGTTTTTCAGTGAATATATATATATATATATATATTCACTGAAAAAACCATAGGTTTTAGGGACAGTTATAGTTAGTTGGACATTGCACTCGTACAAAACCCGTGAAATTCCCCCGTTATAGTTAGTCCAGCTAACTATAACTCGCGCCCCGCAATGCACTGCTGATGACGTCACATATTACATCACTCATGACATGGTCAGTGACATCACTGATGACATCACTGATGACATCTCAAATGACATCACTGATGACATCATCCAGTGACTGTGTGTTTCTGTAAAGTTTAAATATTTTTTATATATATAGGAAAAGACGTATTGAAGAATGAGTGGGTGTGTAAGTGTCTGTATGGATGATTTAGTAGGTGCGTGACTGACTGTATAAGTGAGTGATTTAACGTATCTTACTGAATGCATGGGTTAGTGACTAAACTGGGTGAATGTCTGTATCCGTCTGTCTGTTGCTTTGTAAGTGGCTGCATGTGTTTGAGAATAGCTACATGAGTGTCTATATGAGTTATTGAATGCTTGTGTGAGTATCTGTATGGGTGCCTGAGTGTTTGTGTGGGAGGGGTGTGTGCGACTCTGTGCATAGATGTGTGAGTGGGTGATTCACTGGGTGGATGGTTTCAAGAGTGCATCTGTGATAGACTGTATGGGTGGGTAAGTGTGTGTAAGAGTGTGTTAGTGAGTGAATGTATGTCCCAGTGGTACATGTGTGAGTAACTACATATGTGAAAGGCAGTATATATGTGTGTTGGAGTATATAAATAGCTATAAGCAAGAGTGACTGATTGTGATAGTGGCTGTATGGATGAGTGTGTGCTTGTATCAGTGATTGTATAAGAGCGTAAGAATGTGCTAGTATTTGTATGAGTAAGTGAGCTGGTGTGTGTATAACTGTATAGGTGAGTAAATGGTAGTGTGTTTAATTATTTGCATGACTGACTAGGTGTGTGAGTACCTCTATGGATGAGTGGCGGTGTTTGAGTGTCTATATAGGAGTATGAGTGCATATGATAGTCCTGTACTGAGTGACCGTAAATATGAGTGACTGTTCGGGTGAGTGAGTGGATGTGTGCGTAGACCTAAGAATCAGTGAGTGGGTATGTAGTTATTGGTGTTGGAGTGTCTATGGTTTTGCGAATGGCAGTCTGTACTTTAGAGTGGGTGTATCAAAGGTTATATTAGGGTGTGAGAAGATGCATGAAATTATCACATGGATGATGTCATCAGTGATGTCATCAGTGATGTCATTTGAGATGTCATCAGTGATGTCATCAGTGATGTCACTGACCATGTCATGAGTGATGTAATATGTGACGTCATCAGCAGTGCATTGCGGGGCGCGAGTTATAGTTAGCTGGACTAACTATAACGGGGGAATTTCACGGGTTTTGTACGAGTGCAATGTCCAACTAACTATAACTGTCCCTAAAACCTATGGTTTTTTCAGTGAATTTCAAAGGTTTTTTAAATGCTAATTTGTAACTATAACGTCCCTGAAACCTATGGTTTTTTCAGTGAATTTCAAAGGTTTTTTAAATGCTAATTTGTAACTATAACATGTCTGAAACCTACGTTTTTTTCAGTGAATTTCAAAGGTTTTGTAAATGACAATTTTTAAATGTATTAATTGTTATATAAATTTTTAAAATACTGATTTACTACATTTTTAGAAACAATTTTTTTTTACATATTTTATTATTTAAATTACATTGTAATTACATTATACATTACATTACAAAAAATACTTTCTCAGAATGAATTACTTTAGTTTAAATACTTTGCACATAGGCAATAGACTTTTAAGTACAGTAGTTACAGTTGTTGCAATGTGCAACACATTTTCAAACACAATGCAACATTCAGCTCAATGTGAATTTCTAGTTAAATGCAATTAGTTACTTTATGGATTACTTTTCTAACCACAGGACTGGATCCTAGATTCAGTCCTGGCACATCTCCTGTAAACAGTTGAGTAAAAGCGTTTTGGTTACAGTCGTGATTTTTAAGGAATATTATTGTACTTTAAAAGTTGACACTTAGAAACTTTTTCTCATAGAATCACCAATGTTATCCTATGGAAGGAAATTCACTTAGCAGGTAAAAACTGTTATCGTTACTTTTTCTTACTCAGTGTTGGATCCTGGATCCAGCACTGGTGCATCTCCTGTAAACAGTTGAATGAATGCGTTTAAGTCATACAGGCGATTTTTAAGGAATATTTGTAGTTTGTGAAAATCGACACTTTGAAAGTTTTCTGCTGAAAACCAGACAATGGATTCCTATGTTAGAAAATATAAGTTACTGGTAAGTACGGTTAAAATTACTTTTCAGGGTCAGTGCTGGGCTAAAAGATGCAGCACTGGGTTCTCTCCTGATAACAGGTGAGTAAATTGGAATTCGTACTTTGGTTGATTTTAGAGGAATATTATAAAGTTCCAAAACTCCACACTTAGAAGAATTTCCAAGTGAAACCAGTCAATGTTAGCCTATGAAGGAAATTCAAGTTACCGGTAAGTACGGTTATAATTAATTTTGAGGATCAGTACTTGGCTGAAAGATGCAGCACTGAGGTCTCTCCTGATAACAGGTGAGTAAATCAGAATTCGGATTTCGGCTGATTTTAGAGGAATATTTTAAAGTTCCAAAAATCAACACTTAGAAACTTTTTCAGCAAAAAGCAGGCAATGATATCCTATGCAAGGAAATTCAAGTTACTGGTAAGTACGGCTAAAATTACTTTTGAGGATTAGTACTGGGCTGAAAGATGCAGCACTGAGGTCTCTCCTGATAACAGGTGAGTAAATCGGAATTCGTATTTCGGCTGATTTTAGAGGAATATTTTAAAGTTACAAAACTCCACACTTAGAAGAATTTCCAAGTGAAACCAGTCAATGTTAGCCTATGAAGGAAATTCAAGTTACCGGTAAGTACGGTTAAAATTACTTTTCAGGACCAGTACTGGGCTGAAAGATGCAGCACTGAGGTCTCTCCTGATAACAGGTGAGTAAATCGGAATTCGTATTTCGGCTGATTTTAGAGGAATATTTTAAAGTTCCAAAACTCCACACTTAGAAGAATTTCAAAGTGAAACCAGTCAATGTTAGCCTATGGAAGGAAATTCAAGTTACTGGTAAGTATGGTTAAAATTACTTTTCAGGACCAGTACTGGGCTGAAAGATGCAGCACTGAGGTCTCTCCTGATAACAGGTGAGTAAATCGGAATTCGTATTTCGGCTGATTTTAGAGGAATATTTTAAAGTTCCAAAACTCCACACTTAGAAGAATTTCCAAGTGAAACCAGTCAATGTTAGCCTATGAAGGAAATTCAAGTTACCGGTAAGTACGGTTAAAATTACTTTTCAGGACCAGTACTGGGCTGAAAGATGCAGCACTGAGGTCTCTCCTGATAACAGGTGAGTAAATCGGAATTCGTATTTCGGCTGATTTTAGAGGAATATTTGCACAATGGTGAAGGGAGGGGCGGGGCCTCAGGTGACATCTGTGCAAACGCGCCCCGTTGCGCGTTTTAAGTTGGGGGATTAAGTCCCCTTGAATCCTGAGGGTCCCTAGGGGCCAACTAGCCCACCAGGAACCTCCAATATGCGCCAGGGGGCTGCGTTGCAGAGACGTGTAGAGAGGCCACACCCCTTTTTACACCTCTCTGCAACGCAGCTCTGTGGCGCTTTCTGGATGTACCTGTTGGGCTAGTTGGCCCCCAGGGACCCTCAGGATTGAAGGGGATTTAATTCCCCATCTTAAAACGCGCCACAGGGCCTGTTTGCACACATGTCACCTGAAGCCCCGCCCCCTCCCTTCACCACTGTGCAAACGCGCCCCGTGGCGCGTTTTAAGTTGGGGGATTAAGTCCCCTTGAATCCTGAGGGTCCCCGGAGTCCAACTAGCCCACCATATACCTCCAAAAGCGCCACAGAGCTGCGTTGCAGAGAGGTGTAAAAGGGCGTGGCCTCTGTACACCTCTCTGCAAGGCAGCCCCTGGCGCATACTGGAGGTACCTGGTGGGCTAGTTGGCCCCAGGGACCCCCAGTATTCAAGGGGAATTCGTTCCCCCTCTGCAAACGCGCCAGGGGGCGCGTTTGCAGAGTGGTGAAGGAAGGGGGCGGGGCCTGCGGGCCCGATCGTTTTTTTTAATTTTTTTTTTTTTCTCCCCTGAAGGGGGGCTGTGTGGCCCCCCTTCCTTTTTTCTTTTTTTGGGCCCTGGGGACCCCATCCCCCAGGGCCTTACCCCTTTTTTAAATTACCTTTAAAAAAAAACGGGAAGGGGGCCGCGTGGCCCCCTTCCCTTGGCCTGTATTGGCCCCGGGGACCCCATCCCCCGGGGCATGGCCTCTATATTTATTTTTTTGAGGGGGCAGCGTGGCCCCCTCCTCTGGCCATTTTAAGGCCCCGGGGACCCCATCCCCCGGGGCCGGCCTTTCCTTTTTTAAAAAAATTTTTTTTGCTCTTTTTTGGGGAGGGGTCCGCGTGGCCCCCCTCCCGGGCCACTACTTGCCCCGGGGACCCCATCCCCCGGGGCTGGCCCTCTCCGTTGGGGACTGTGGGGGGTCCCCAATCCCCCCACAGTCCCGCCGGCTCCCCACGTCCCTTGGGAGCCGGCATTGCTGTTCCACATGGGGAGCAGCTGACATGCTGCTCCCCATGTGGAAAAGCAATCGCTTTGGATATTGGAAGAGAGAGCAGGTTTCCCTGCTCTCTCTTCCAATATCCAAAGCAGTTTGCTATGGCAGGACGGGAGCCGCGAGGCTCCCGTCCTGCCATAGCAAACTACAGTGTCCCGGGGGTAGGCACCCCGGGACACTGCAGGAGCCGGCCCTGGGGGGTTGCGGTCCCCAGGGCCATCAAGGGCTCCAGGAGGGGGGCCGCGCGGCCCCCCTCCCTACATCAGCACAGCCCCGGGGAGGTGGTGGTCCCCGGGGCTTCGGGGGTCCAAAACGGACCCCCATTTTAATTTGTTAGTGCCCCGGGGAGGTGGCGGTCCCCGGGGCGTGTGGGGGGGCTGGAGCCCCCCCACACAGGTTGTTTAATTTTTTTAAAAAGCCCCGGGGAGGTGGTGGTCCCCGGGGCTGCGGGAGGGCTCAGAGCCCTCCCGCACCATTTTAAAAGAAAGCCCCGGGGGTGGCGGTCCCCGGGGCTTGGGGGCCCTTTGAGGCCCCCACACATAAAATTAAACCCCCCACCATGCCCCCGGGACTTGGGCCACCCGGGGGCAAATACAATCGAAGCGCGGGAGACCGCGCTTCGAATTTTTTTTGGCAGGATTCGCGCACCCTGAGCGCATCCTGCCGATTTTTATTTTTTTAAATGCTTTTTTTTGCCCAGGGGGTCCTTGTGGGACCCCCTGAGCAGGCCTAGGGGTTAGGGTGTTTCTACCCTGCCCCCTTTGTGCGTTTTGCACACTTGTTTCTTTTTTTTTCTCGGCGGGATACGCGCACCCTAAGCGCATCCCGCCGATTTAAAAATAAATAAATCTTTTTCTGCCCAGGGGGTCCTTGTGGGACCCCCTGAGCAGACCTAGGGGTCAGGGTGTTTCTACCCTGCCCCCTTTTGCGCTTTGCGCACTTGTTTCTGTCCCTCGGTTCTACCGAGGGACAAAATGGCTGCCAACACTTCCTGAATCGGAATGTTGACAGCCAGCTGACAGCCAATTAGCATGCAGCTCGTGATCGGGACGGTGCGCGCAGGGTGCGCTGAGGGTACGCGTATCCGACGCGCCCATAGATATATATGTACTTTTACTTTTGATTTTCTCAGGAACTACTGAACGGATTTACACCATTTAAGCAAAAGGCACCAGTCTGAACCAAGGACTACCTCTTTGCCAAATTTGGTGTAATTCCGTTCAGCAGTTCGGGCTGTAGCTGCGACTAAAGGTTCCTATGGAAAAATGAATGGGGAAAACGCGTTTTGGGACCCCCCTTTTTCTCGGCCCCCGCTTCACGTATCACCCCGAGACTTTCAGGGTAGGAGCGGAGCGGAGCGCCCCAACAAGTTGGAAACTTTCACGAAGATTCGTCAACCGGCGCCAACGTTATTTCAAATAGAATGTCGCGGATTTCCTATGGATAATAGGTTGTAACTATAACTATCTACTGGCGATCGCCAGTAGATAATATATATATATATATATATACACACCAAAGGTGGAGTTATGTATTGAAAATCTATACGAAGTTACCGTTCCATAATCTGTTGCCCAAGATTATGGTCACGATATTCTGTCCCGTCGATATTCTGCCTTTGATATTCACAACCTACACCCACTGGAAACAGTCTGTATCAGAAAATATATCTACGGTCACTGGAGTTACACTGTAACAGATTGCCAAATTATACAGCAGGGTCGACACAATTATATGGCAAGAAACTGCATAATCTTGGACAATCTGTGGACGTTTTATTTTATTATTTTAGAAAATGTTATGGATGTTCCGGAAAAGTTGCAGATAGCTAATACCTGTTGAACACCTGAATACTCCAATCTTCATAATCATAATTATATGGTATACACGCTGCACAAGGGAGTAGACAGAAAAATAAAATACCCCCTACTTTGAACAATATATAGCGCTAAATGTCTGAGTATAGTGAGTCCCAATCCTTCCAATCAAGTGCTACGGGAATTGTACCCCTGTTGATAATTTGCAGAAAATTGTGCAAAATGATGGATATTACAGCACGTTGGCCCCAAACTACACATTTACCAATACTGACTTATTTTTTTTTTTTATATATTTTTATTGGGCACATCCGGAAAATATAAATACTGATACATACATATATGATGGAGACAATTTTACACCCGGGAGATCGAAGAAAAAGACAAACGAGAAAAAAAGAAACAGAACAAAAAAAAAGAAAGAAAGGAAAAAGAGGAAAAGAGAGGAAGAGAAAAAAAACGAAAAACGGAAAACAGGAGACATTTCATTACAGTTGACCCAGAATAATCAATTAGCGGGCATGACAAAAAAAACACAGCTAGTTCATCCTCACATCTCTAGACCATTCAGCCATATGCGCCCAGATCTTCCGACCCCCGACCCCTGGCCTGTCTACCTCTACAGGCATATATAAAGAGCTCCTGTTTGTAGATCCCGAGGAGCCTAGCAAGCCACATAGGAAATGTTGGTGGCTCAGTGTCTTTCCACCTTGTAACCAATAATAACCTAAATACTGCTGCCCCCAGAAACACACCGTATTCTTGTTCAGTGTTGAGACCCAGAGTACTATCAAATCCGAGAATCAGCAGGGTCGGGGTTAATTCTAGTCTGAAACCGAACAAAGCGTCCCAAAAACCTAAAATACCTTCTTTAAGTAGGGCCAGTTTATCACAGCTATACAACATATGTATCAGAGTGGCGGGTCCAGACCCACATCTAGGACACTTGTCGTCAGCCCTCTTCCCCCACTGAAAAAGTTTAGCAGGGGTAAAGTAGAGATTAAATATCGTTTTATATATTTGAGCTTTTAGATTCGAGGCTAAAAAGATTTTTGCAGTTAGGGACATACTCATGTAAATATCCACATCAGGATTGCCCAGTTTCAAAGCCCAAGATGCTTCAGTTTTTTCCATATCGTCGGGGCTTTTATCAAGGAATATTTTATAAAAGTCCCTAATTCTACTCGTTTCCCTGTTTACCGCTTCTAAGAGTGGTATCTCATCCAATTTTATCTTGGGCTTCCATGTCGTTAAGACATTCTTAATCTGGACAAATTTAAAATATTGACTATCTAGAACACCAAATATCCGTTGTAACCTAAAGAATTGAGCATCTTGTTTTCCCCCACAGAAATCCGCTATTGTTCCTACCCCGTATTTTTCCCACTTTTTCCCCATGTCATCATTAGCCAAGTATGGCAATAATGGTGATCGCCATAAAGGGGTATATCTGGTGATTCTTGGGATTGCCATAGCCTTGGAAACCTGCTTCCAGATTTTCCATGAGCCATAAATTACTTTGAACCGTACCTTCTTAAAGTAACTGGGTTCCAATTGTCTCAATAACAGCCCAGAGGCATCCTTCCCCATCGAAAGCTCATAAATTGTAGGTATTTGTGGGCCCTGCACTGGTTCCTTGGTATTATTTATCGACAACAGGGTAGTCATTTGATATAAAAGGGCTGCCCAATAATACAACATAATATTGGGGACTGCAAGTCCTCCCCTTTCCAGGGGAAGAGCTAAATACTTCAGTGCTCTTCTAACCTTCCCATATTGCCATATGAAATTAGAACAAGTTGTTTCCAGTGCCTTCAATAAATTGTCATCTACTGCCAGTGGTATAGAACGAAACAGATACAAAATTTTGGGTAATATGGTCATTTTTAAATAGTTCCCCCTCCCAATAATAGACAAGTGCAACCCATTAACCCTCCTTAATTCATTCCCTATGTTTTTAATCATAGGTTCAAAGTTGATTCTACTAATTTCATCAACCTTGGCACTTATTCGAACCCCAAGGTATACTGCTGAGGTTGCTCTCCTAGGATCGTTGAAATCAAGGTTATCCGTGCACAATACTATTGTTTTTCCAGCGTTCAAAGCATAACCAGAGAGACGTCCATATGCCTCGGTGATCTTGCCGATTTCTTCGATCGCCTCGAGAGGATTAGGAGTTAGGACCGCAATGTCATCGGCATAAGCCAAAACTTTTGTCTCGAACCCACCCGTAATTATTGGTATGATCCGTCGAGTCTGTAACAGCTTTTCAACTAAGGGGTTGATATATAAGGCAAATAGAATTGGGGAGCAGGGGCAGCCCTGTCTGGTCCCTCTTGATATTTTAATATTGCCTGACTCCCCCCCAGTAATTGCAGTCGGGCAAATGGCTGATAATACATTGCCCTAATAGCTTTTACAAACTGAGGGCCAATACCATTCTGTTCCAATATCAACCATAGAAACTCCCAAGACACTCGATCAAAGGCTTTTTCCGCATCGAGAAGGATCATAGCCATCTGATCCCCCACCCCGGACATGATGTCAAAAAGAGAAATAACTCTGCGGGTATGATCAGTTGTTCCTTTGCCCGGGATAAACCCATGCTGCCATGGGGAGACCAGACGCTCTATGACCCTCCCTAGCCGATTAGCCAAAATTTTTGAATAAATTTTTATATCAGAATTGATCAGGGAGATTGGCCGGTAAGAGGATGGATTATCAGCCGGTTTGCCTTTCTTAGGAAAAATTACAATAGCAGTCTCTTTCCAGGACTCGGGGGGATTCCACTGTATTGTACACCCCTAAATAGATCTAAAAGCAAAGGTGTTATAACTGATCCCAGAATCTTATAAACCTCAAGAGGTAAACGATCCGGGCCCGCCGCCTTTCCTGATGCCAACCCTGATAGTGCTTGTTGAACTTCTTCTAATGTAATTTCTGCCTCCAATTCCTCTCTTGTAGGCCTATCCATACCATCGCCCATAGTGATGTCTGCGAACAACCCTGTCATACATTGAGAAACCTCTTCTCGGCTTATTTTGATATCATCTTGATATAACACCTGGTAATAGTTTTGAAACTCTCTGATTATATCCTCCGAATTAGTGTAGGTTTGCCCATCTATTTTAATCAGAGATACAGCATTTAACGCTGCCTTCTGCCTAGTTCGGAGCGCTAACCTCCTACCAACTTGTTCTCCAGTTTCATAGACACTATTACGATGAGACTGATACTCCTCAGCTGATTTCTGATTTAGCCAGTTAGTGAGCTCTGCTTTCAATGCAATAATTCGACACTGGGTTAGATCTCCCTCCAGTCCCTGTACAATCAGCGAGGTATGTTCTTCTTCAGCCATAGCTAGATCTTGCATCAGTTGTTGATTCTTTAATTTCTGCTGCTTTTTTGACCTGATAACAAAAGAAATCGTCTCACCTCGAAGAGCCGCCTTAAATGAGTCCCACACGACCCCCTGCTGGCGCTAAACCTATTTATATCAAAAAATTCCTGCGCCCATTGTTTCATATGTGTACTATATTCACTATTCACTAAAAGTTTCCTATCGAAAGTCCATCCGCTCCGTGGCCTTTTAAAGCTAGCTATTTCCAGTTCTAACATCAAAGGGTTATGATCAGAGATTATTTTGGGAAGTTTCTTAATCCCGGCTTGCTCAACAAGATCACTTGTACAAAAAACATAATCAATCCTAACGTATTTTTTATGTGGATAGGAAAAAACGTATATCCAGGATTGTCAACGTTCTTTGTAGCCCAAATATCTACAAGGCCGTGACTAATTTTAAGAGAATTAAATGCCCTATAAACCCTAGGCTTTCGACCCATATACAACCCTGACCCGTGATCCAGAGAAATATTCAGGTCCCCACAGAAAATCAAAGGGGTTGGCCAAGTGGCAAGTTCTACTTCTAAATCCTCAAAAATCTGAGGGTCGTCCTGGTTAGAGCCATATATTGCACACACCGTGCCTCCCATAGCCAATTCAATAATTGCCCATCTACCCAATGCATCCACTAGTTTCCGTTTGGCCATTCCCAAGACAGTCTTTGCTAAAATAGCCACACCCCGTATGTTAGATGTCTGGGTAGTACACGCCAGTAGATTATATCCTGCAATTCTCAGTACTTCCCTTTTCCCCCACGGAATGTGTGTCTCCTGTAGACATATTATATCGGTGGGGTTTAGTCTAACAAGTTCGGCATATCTTATCCTCTTAGCCCTGTCATTTAACCCCGCAATATTCCAAGAGCAAATAGTTATCTTCCCCATCTTAGATTAAACTCGCAGTTCTGAATTCCTCCATGAAACCTTCTCAACCTCTTTCCATTATTAAATACCTGCCTCTTCTTGTACCACTGGTTTATCTCTCTTGGTTGTCCCCTTATTATTTCTTTGCAATTTCTGGATGTGCTTTTTCCCCCCCCATATTTAACCCTCCACCTTCCCCTCACCTTCCCCCTCCCTCCCCCCAGCTTTGCTTCCCACCCCCTCCCCTGCCTACCCCCCTCCCCAAATGGGGCATACAGACTCAATCTTGAGTCTGATCATGATGGATGTGCTACACATAGTGAGTGCGAGAGCCTTAATTCTAAAAAGCCTTAACTAAATACTACTTCCAACAGAATGCTCCCAACAGAGTATTTACAATTATGAGTTACATTTCCGTTTGGTTTGTTAACACATCTCTAATTAGGTAGCCCGTCCAGATATTCCTTAGCTTTAATTTCTGAGATAAAAAACTTTGTTTGCCCCTCAAAAATCACTTTTAAACGAGCTGGATTGTTTAAAAAGGCTTGTGCCCTTTTGTCTTGGAACGGTTTGATAAGCTGCCGCAGTCGCCACCGCCTTTCAACAGTAGAATGGCAGAAATCTGGGCGTACAAAATAGGAAATCTCATTTCTAGACCTTTTAGCGTCGGGCCGAGCTTTTCGAATACAGCCTGGCGTAGCAAAAAATTGCCGAAATAGACCAAAATGGCCCGGGGGAAAGCTCCTGCCCTTACAGGCAATTTCTGAACAAAGGGGACCCGATGAGCACGTTGAATCTCTAGAGCCCAGTCCCAGCCGGTTAATTCCGGCAGAGAGTCTCGCAACAAATCCACCACAAATGAGCGTATGTCAGCCCCTCGATCCCCTCGGGAACCCCGAGGACCCGCAGGTTGTTCCTCCGCTGACGATTTTCAAACTCCTCCAGCTTCCATCTAACATCCACTAGCTGCGCCTCATGAGATCCCACCACCGCGTGGGTTGAGGAGATGTCAGCTTCCGTGGTAACTATCCTTGACTCAAGATCAGTTAGACGTTCCCCAAATGAACTACAGGTTTTTGTTAATTTTCGGACAACGCCTTGCATCTTACGCATAGCAAGCTGAGCCTTGCGACTGTCTTGACGAGTCTCATCGCGGTGCATGGAGATAGCCTGAAAGATAGTCTCTAACGTTGGGGAAGTTGACTCAGATGGATCAAGAATAGATTGGGAGGCTAGCATAGGATTAGAGAGCTGATTCGTCGGGGTATAATCCCACGCCAACTCCTTTCCACTGCGCATCTTTTTCCTCTGGACGGTTTTAAATTTAGGATCCCCTATCTCCTCCTCATCACTGTAACTTAGGTCTGTAATGTCAACTGACGACTCCTCCGTCCATTCCTCGCCATCAGATACAGAAAAGAAAATTTCACTAGATTCCTTATCGAGCTCTGTTTGGCGTTCATGGACAATATTACTACTGATGGTAGTTTCTGGTGTACGATTAACAGGGGCTGAGTTGAAATCAGCATTGGATATTAGATCCTGGGGTTGCATACTCAGGGCTTGGTGATTGTCCACTTGTACCCCAGAATCCCTTCCATCTGCAACCGTATATCCTGCATTTCCTACTTTTCCTATGTTAGTTACCCCTGTCCCAACTGATTGCTCTGTTAAGGTCAAAGTCAGTGGTTCTTGAGCTCCCCCTGCGTGATTCAAGATCAGAGGTTGTAGTGAGGAACCCCCGAGCCTACCTTCATTATTAGCTGTCCCGATATGAGATCCATTCTCCGCCTCGCTCAGTTCCCTATGGGTTTCCAGAGCTTTCTCACTCGGTTGCAGGGGTTCTTGCGGGGGCAGGTCTTTACCAGCGAGCACTCCATGTAATGCGATATCCAAACTAACGTCAGGACAGACTTTCCCTCGAGACTTCCCTTCACAACCCGGAACTAGTCTCCCGGCTGGACCCCTCAGCAGCTCCACAACCGTAGGGCCGGCCGGGCGTCCTCTCTGTGTAGTCCCGCCTCTTCCCCTCCTCTCCAGATCCGGGTCAGCCAGCGTCCCGCGGCGTCCTCCTCGTCGCGGAGTTTGAGCTGGGGATTCCATCACGCCTGCCATAGCTCCCGCGGCCACATCTCCTGCCCCAATCCCGGGCATCTGTTTGGCCGCCTTGATCTTGCCCCCGACAGCCTTGGGACCCATCACAGCACCTCCAGCAGGCCCGATCGTCTCCACGGAGTCTACCTCTTCCCCCGATGCCGTCTGTAGGTAGGGGCCTTTGTGTTGCGCTTCAGAATTCCTTACCGCAGTCCCAGTGATATATCGTAGAACGCAGAGCCCGATTGCCGTTCCAAGCAATCGTAGGTTATTTCCGCTAATCTTTTGGGGGCAATATATTTCTGGGCAGCAAAGTACAACGTCCATTATCCCATTTAAATTAAGGAAGCACTCCTGGCATCTGCGGCTCTCAGCACTCTATGCGCAGCCTACGGTCTCAAGCGACCGCCATCTTGCCCCGTCAACAGTCCTACCAATACTGACTTATTTATGTAATTCATTCTTTCCTCCTTTCCATCTTCTTTCTTTCCTTTTATGCTTTTTTCTTTCCACCATCTTTCTTTTATTTTTGTCACTCAATCTTTCTTTTGTTCTGTTCATTCTTCTCTACTCCATCTGTCCATTTTTCCAGCTTTCTATTCTTCTTATTCCTTTATTCTTCTCAAGCTCCTCTCTTCCTTCACACCTTCTTTCCATCTTTTCTTTTTGTAGCCTTTCTTTTGTTAATTCTTACTTTCTCTTCTTTCCTTCCATCACCCTCCCTTTCATCTCACATTTCTTTTTTTCTGCTACTTCATTATATTGTCTTCCTTCCTTCTTTCTCTCCTTTAATTTTTCTTTTCGTTACCTTTTCCTACTTTTTTCTTCTTTCCATCCTTCATTCTTTTTCTTCATTCTTCCGTTGTAACTTTTTTTGCTTATATCCTGTGGTTTTTGCACCCTCTTTCCAACATACTTCTTTTTATTTATTTATTTCCTTCATTGCGTGCATTCTACTTTGTTTCCTTTGCGTTCTCACTCCAATTTCCTTTAGCTTATTTTTTCTTTACAAATTTAATAATTTTCATTTATTTCTGTCACCGTATTAGGCTTTATTGCATCTTTTGGTTCCCACCTCATTAATGTGTTATTGTGGTTGATTAATGCAGCATTTATTCGTTTCTGTTTCTGACTTGAGATAACTTGCGAGCCAGAGATGAAAGTTTAGAAGGACCATAAAACAATTCAATCTTACAGTGCATCTCCGGTTAAACTGGGATAGCGGTGCTTCACTACGCCCTTTACGCAGTCGCAGAATCACAATTTCAGTAGCTATGAATTTTTCACGTTTGACAATCAGTAAATATTGGCAAGATTGACCTACTGAAATTCACTTTGGGAAAATTGCAGAGGGTGCAAGGTTTAGCACAAATCTCAGAATTCAAATTACTGTCCAACCAGGGACTTGCGCAGTGATCAGTATTTATGACTTCACCTCGAATAATGGCCAATGTATTGTAAAATGCCACCAAGGCCAGACAGACAGCTGCTTATTTATTAGCAGATGCCTGTTCAAATGCTAGGTTAACGTGCGTGTTACTTTTACACCTTGAGAATTGCAAAGGCTTGTATTTGTTTTGAGAAAGAGATTTGACCACAAGTGAAAGAGCTCACCTTAGATGGAGACATATACAGTGAATTGAGACATTGCCAGACCCATGGATAGCTGTTGATATCCTTGTTACTGATATTTCCTTGGTCAGTTTCATCTCCCTGCTCATACCCAATCACATGTTGCATCACTCACTGTGTAACTGAACCTGATCCACACCTCCAGAGAATTTTACACAATGTAAGGACAACTCATAAGACCCTGAGCCAGAGACAAACTGAATAATGCATTGACGTCCAGGTAAACCCATTCTATTGTGATCAATATACAATATAAATGCTCCTGAGTCAAGGTAAAATACAAACTACTGTAGATTTGCAATGATTGAACACCATTGTCTGTATAGGCACAAAGATCTTCTTTGTTCGCATTAATAATTGTGTGCAAGTCTGCCTGCTACAGTTCTATAACTCGTTTAGATAACAGCGGCAAAGGCCTATTCGTATTAAATCTGTTAGCGGCCTTCAACAACGCCATGAAAGTCAACAGGGAACTGGAATTATGCGACAGTGGATGAGAAGCCACATGGTAAGGTTGGCTGAAATAAATTGTAAGGGCAAGCAAATGAAGTTGCATTTTACGAGCCTCATCACTTTGGGGCTGAAAAATCAGGTATAAATTGCACACCAGCTAATCAGTGATAGCGCGGGGATCTTGCATTAATGGGTTTATAATTTGCACCTCCTCATTATAGCTGTCCACCTTGGAATGGCTAATAATACCCACCAGACAACTGTTCAGTAACCCATGACTGACTGCCCTAGAATCTGAAGTAAAGGCCTGACCGCTATGTACACTTCAGAAAGAGTTCTATAAACATGCATTCCCAGTTTCTCAAGAAGGCGATCTAACTCAGAAATGTCAGCGTTCTCCCAATACAAACCGATTTGTAAATCAGGATGGAAGTAAAGGATAAAAAATATTTCTGACTTTAAGCAGCTGCTACAATTTACCAACCTCAAGCCTAACAACCTGTGTTCCAGTGGGATCATCCTAGAAAATGCTCTTCACTGACAATCTCATGACCAACTTTTGAATCTGAGAAAATAGGAGGTTCTTTTAGATGAAATCCCAGGTAGTGCTTCCTTGGATGAAAAACACAATAAATCATAAATGCAAAGAAAAAAGAAAAATAATTACAGAAATTCCCTGGCTCACCATCAATTCCAATATGGCTAACCTGTAATTGTTTGCAATCTGCAGCAATGTATGGCCAGGCTCGCAATTTACAAATGGATCTCTGGCTACCACCACCTTGACACACAGGAAGAACAGCCGTCTCCCTTATCAGATTCTATACAACAGCTAAAAGTGGATGAGTGACCACTCACCAAGCACCACAGGGAAATGTCTGCCATATGATATCTTCACAACTGATGAACCTATATCCATGCCTTTCAACACTTTGCCAGTAGAAGTCTGGGCTGTGAAGCTTTTTTCAATGTCTATTATGTCAAACTTTAACACTTAGGAGTAAGTAACACATAAGCAGGGACTAAAAGGTTTGTGAAACAGAGCTCAGGTGTCAGACATCGCTTCTGTCTCAGGGATATGATAACAGAAACCAGGACTTCTGTACCTTCTCACTGGCTATTTTTTGGGTACCACGCTTCAAAAGGATCCCCTCAGTTGCGTAGCAAACCACCCAATCATATTCAGCCAATCGCCAAACAAAAAAACCTCACGCTCAGTGAGTGTTAAAGTTTCATCTGTGCTGTCAGTCCCTTGTATTTGGTTTTCTAACTTCATGTTGTATTTTTTTCGTTCCAGACCTAGTACTTTGGTGAATGTTGCCTGCAAAAGTGCTTCACTTACTCAATATTATCTTTCATGCAAATCCCCTTCGCTGAGTTACAGCCACTGTAGAACCTTCCACTGTGTTGGTACCCTCAAATCAGAATCTTACACCTCAAACGGAATCTTACACCTCAAACGTCAGTTATTGTTCCTATATCGTCCAATGCTTCGAGGAAGCTGATTTACTCCAATAAAAATGTGACGCATGTCCCATTCACGTCAACGTAACTCACGAGAGACAGCCATTTTTGAATTGCTCATGCACGACAGCACGCGTCAACGCTCTGCACTTTAGAATACAAGTACAAATCCGCCTTTCATGAAATGCATCACTAACCTGTGTCATGTTTCGTTCTGTAATACTTCCGTCATTGCTTTGCTGCGAATCTATGTTCAATTTATGTTAAATGTCAGCGCGATCAAAATGTACTTCTAGCTATGTCTTAGCTCATGCTGTTCCATGTACCTTGTCAAAAAACGCAGTGGCTGATTCCATAACCTTTTTCCAGGTTTCTGTCAGAATTACACGCTGGCAGCTGCAATGTACGCATGCGCAATTTAAGTGTGATGCACGGACCGTGTATCAGTCATATTTTTCAAAGTCCCTTTTTGTGGGGTCATTGAAAACATGCTTTTTCTTCCTTTACAGCCAGGAAAATGAAGAACAGTTTTATATCCCGTGCTCTTATAAAGGACGGCTTCTGTAATAGGAAAGAGTTGTATTGTACAAAAATACAACGGTGATATTGCAAGTCCCTGCACAAGACTTGTGAAAAAGCCTGTGGAGAAAAGGATTGTCATTTCTGTGAATCACAAACGTTTGGGTGAACAATGTTCGCCATGTGTAATTAAAACAAGAATACAAGGGAGTATATGTGAATAACAATAACTAGACGTCACATGCACAAGCATTCGCTACGTTGTTGTCTGTTGCACTGAAGCCGCTCATATTTCTGAGTCCCGCGTTAAACAGGTACACCATCCTCGTGAGGGAAAACAGTCCTTTGCAGTAGCAATGAATCCAGTGTCCCTGCCTCACAGGGGCTTAATGTGCACCATGGCGCCCGCTCTGTTATTAGCTGGGCACAAGGGGTTTGCTGTAATTGTTCGATCCGACAACATCTTACTCACACTGCCTCAAAGGGAGCATTTCAAGTTTAGGACACGACCACACGACGCATACTCGCTCGTGCCCCCGTTGTGTCATCACATCTTTCTTCTTTACTATTTTTCCTTTTGCTGGTACTGTACAACATTGGAAAAAGCAATGGCGAAGCCAACAGGTAAATATGGCAAAACCTATTGTCTTTGCCAATGCTTGTTCATTTTGGCACCCCTCCTCTAAATGAAAACGTACCAGCACTTCTCATTACGACGGCGATACATTATTTACAGGGCCACTGGAATTATGCAGCAGGGGGAGGAACAAATTATGTGGCATTAAGCGGCAAGAAAAGTCAAACTATGCTGCGCAATGCGGCAGATTTTGTTGCACTATAATAACTTCATTATTTAATCGTGTTTACAATTATAACTCTATCTGCGCAGAGGTTGCATCTCATTAACAACTAAATTCAGCAATCAGGAAACGAAATGTGACTTTTCACTCTCCAATAGAAAAACCTAACACTGTGCTTTCACACGTGTGCCAGCTTTTTTAGTAACTTTTGATCTGTTTGAGCTAAAGACAAAATTGTTTTTTGACAACATCTGCAAATTAGACTGAAGATGAGGATTATGTGGCAAGTGTGGCAAATCCATGCGCATAAAAAAATGCTGCAGCCGCAGAATCACATAATTCCAGTGGGCCTGATTATATGGGACACTGTTCGCAATTCAAAGAAAGGTATCTCGACTTAACATGGAACAGTATAAGCACTTTAAGGTACGAGGCCTATGCACTCAACGAGACAGCACCAGCATTACTTAATATGGTGCCAATACTTTAAAAAAGAAGATTACTTATCATACTTATTAGTATGATAATAATACTTTAATGGGACACTAGCACTTCTAAGTATGGTGGTGATACCCAGTACTTTATTTGAGCCAGTGCTTGCTGGTGGGGCGCACCATCACTCATTTTTGGGACTAGGACTTATTTTTCATCATCAGAATTTGAGCCAAAGCATGACCAAGAAAGGAAAAAAAGGGGAGAAAGAGGAAAAGAAAGATGGAACAGTGAGAAAGGGAGGAAATAGGGATGAAAAATAACCCGCAATAGCCAGATGAAGGGACAGGAAGTGTAGGGATGATGAATAAAGAAGCGAGGAGTGGAATCAAGACTATGGCAGGTTTGATATTCCGCATCCCCAACATTAAGCAGCGTCGGCAGCAGGCGTCCGACAAAAACTTTGGGTCCTGGCACTTATCCTTTTACAAATGAAGGCACTGGTAATACCTCATATGAGAAACTACCAGCACTTTGAAGAAAATACATTTGATGTGACAGTCTCAAAATTTCCCATTAAACCCAAAACTTTCAATAGCAAAACATGCTCTTTTCTGCCCCCAAGGCACTGGGGGGGACTTGTATCTAAAGTTTTTGTTCTCAAGTCCTGTGCTGGTGGGATTGCCAACACAAGGAGATGATGGACAAAACGCTGAAACATTTCAGACACTCACCCACAGTCACAGATCTGGGTTGAATCCATCATCGTTCTTTAGCTCACTTTGCCACCCCAGTTCAGACACAGCTATATGCAAATCAGTCTTAACCCTGTGCCTCATGGGAACAGTCCAGCCCGAACTGCCAAGCCATGTCTTCTCTGGACCGGAAACAAGCATCATGGGACCGGTTTCGGGCTAACAGCCCTCATCAGCCAGGCTAGCTTGAATCCAGTGGCAAAGTGAGCAAGGGACCCACGTCTGGGCATACCCTGCCAACTTAGGGCGAACAAAGCAAACACAAGGAGATGATGGACGGAGCGCTGAAACTTTTCAGACACTCACCCCCAGTCAGGATTGCCACCTTTCCAAGAGGAAAACTTGGTACATTTGATGCTGTTTAAAGAGTGTTCAAAGGCCTGGACTAAATACTTTATACTAAATAGGACTTTAAACAAAAATGCATTTATTCATTTGTAGCATTACTTTTCTTCATTTGTTTACTTTAGTTATTAGAGCTCTAAGAACACATTTAAAAGTGATTTCTGTTTAATATTTCCTGGTTGAAAAATGTACAGATAGAGGCTAACAATACCCGCTTTAGGTGATTTCGCTTATTTTTATACAGGCCAGGACATTAAAATACCTGCCTGGTGGCAACCCAGTGTGCTGGCATCAAGCACTGAGGCCTAGACACTGAGTCTTCGGCCGCCACTGCTACTACGACCAGGTTACTCTCTGGTGGTGTTATGGCGCAGTAACCATTCGAAGAAAGAGTGTACATTAAAACCAAGCCTACATGAAATTAAATGTTCGGGTGGCCTAAAATGCAGGCTGCGAACTCTGGCTTGGTTTTCTTCAATGCTGATTTGTGGGGTAACTGCCTGAAATATCTCTTGCTATGCTGTGCAATCTGAGTGGATGGCTGCGCCTGTTGCAGATATGAATGTGTGACCAGGGGTTTCACAGGTTAAACCCTCCTAGAGTACTATACAAGCATAACTTTACATTATTGATAGCTGCTAAACTCTTAATAAATTTAGCCCAGAATGCAGTTAACAAACATACATACTGGCTTTGGATATTTACACATTAGTAAGACAGATCTGTGCATTTTTGAGTATTCATAAAAAGTACCTGGTTGAGAATTTTCTGTACATTTGCAGTTGCCAAACAATATTCATCTGAACATTTTCACTTCTGCTTATTTATTTTACATGCTTGCTATGAAGTGTTTATGACCTGTCTGTCTACAAGACTAAATTATGCTGTAGCCTTTATAATTGCCAATTCAAGGCATACTATGTTATATTTTATTTATTTTTACATTTTTTTTTGTAAGTAGTAATTTCTGGAGGCTTTAATGCTGTAGTATTTATTTAATTGTTTGTATTTTTCTATAGTGCGAACCAAGTCTTTCAGAGAGAGACTTCTAATGTACTGCTGTAATACATCACAAATGACTATGACAATTCTTTGTGTTCACAAATTGGATTGGTAAAATATTTTGCCCGAAAGTGAAATCCAAAGAGTTCCAGAGATCCCGCTCCTTCTAGAGACCCCTCTCAAATCGCTCTCATGTGCAATACACAAAAATATTCATTTTTATTCGGTGCAAGCCCCATATGTCACAGAATAGGTTAATTCGAGTTTGCACAATCTGATTGGAGGAAATGCTGGCCAATAAGAATAGCAGAAAAAAATAGAAGATTTGAAAGAAACAAAGTAAGTTACATTTTTCAATGACAGACAGAGCTGAGGCACTGCGCCTTTTTCACTGCAGTAGATGACGTGTCTATTAAAAAGTAATACTTTTCTGAATGCCACGAAATGGAGGCACTGTGCCAGTAATAAGATTTGGAATGGTAGTAAAATGTTGTATTATGGAACTAAATATCTATAATCTTCATATGGCACAGCTAGCAGCTGAAAACTGCATTAGAGATAATGGGTTTCTTATTGGGACCTGATGGTGCATTCAGTGAGAATATTTGTCATATAAAAATATTGAAAGCATGAGGTTCAGATCAGAGATCCTTGATCAAGCACTAAACGTTCCTACCCCTCATCCCGCTCAGGGGTGGATAAGGAGTTTCTGGACCCAAGTGACATTTTTGAGCCTGCTTGTCGCTTGAGTCAAACTCTTGAGTGACTCAGACCCTCGTTGCTAACAGATCCGATGTAGGACTAAAAAGAGTTTGGGGTTGTTCAGCAAAGTTTGTGTAAATAAAAAAGGAGTGAAATAGGGACAGGGCCAGACACGGAAAGGCTCCATATTAGAATGATGTCCTCTGCTCGCTGTTGCCCTAGGCTGTCGGTAAATTCCCGATGTTTCTCAGGTGCCAACAACAGTGGGCCTTATGACCTTTTAAGTCTTCAGAGGTTTCTAAATGAATACCATTCCCTTAGGTAAAACTATTATTCAAATTGTGATTTTTTACATAGATTTGAAATTTCATTCAGGTAGAAATATATTAAAATGACATTGGTAATGTTAATATAAACTATTGTCATTGATGGAAAAAATGCGGTAAATCGATATCAACTTAGCTTCCCCTTGAATGCACCAAACAACAAAGAGTTTTCATCAATTTTGGTTGCTTGCTGTGTAATTTGGAAGGAAGGAGGTGCAACTTTTTTTGAATCTCACCACAAAGCAAAGATAAGCAGTTGTGTCAAAACGTGCACTAACACTTAAATAAAAGGGGTTAAAGGCAGATAGCCCATGTGCAAGGGGTACAGAATATCAGAACACTGGATAACTTGAACCTAAGTTTCACTTTAATTTCTAGCGGGTTCCGGGAGCACAAACAACCAGTTTGCCAAATACAGTATAAAATAAGGAAAGCGTGCGCACATTAATAAGCCCTGTAGAAAAACAGCTCCTTTTTTGTAGTAAAGTTCTTTAATAAAGTCCTGAATTTTCAAGACAATAAGCTCGAAGCAATATGGTGTGTTCAAAGAGGATCCAGTTTTGCTTCACCGACCTGCGGGTGCCAATTTTTTCCACATTTCTCCCAGATTAGCTCTATCTAGATCTGAAATCGAGCCAATTAAATTCTATTAATTTTACTTCGTCTGCATTCCTGCTCCCGCCTCTCAGCTGCTTGCTCCTGTAGTTCTAATGCCCTTCCTTATGTGCCTGCTCTCCATGGGGCACAGCACCGCTAAGGCCCAGATCTAATCTCACTGACTCCACTCCCTTCCCCGGGATTACACACTTGTCTTGGGTTATCCAAAGCCAAGCAGCCTCCACATGCAGTGCTCTAAGCCTTTAGGAACATGCGCCCGCTCCAGCAGTCCAAATGTGCTTTACTGAGAAACAACCAAACAAAATAGCTCCCTAGCCCCTAAATGGCCCAACCCGTCTTCCTCACCAGCGCACAACTGCAAAGTAGTAAAAAAAGATCTACGGAGATGCCTGGCGTCCCTGTTTTCTCTTTGGCCAACAGACTCCATCTTAGAGGAGTGTCCCTTTCATAAGGAGTTTCCACAACCTTGGGAGTCCAGTCTTACCTTGAAAAAAGTCATGCGTGGACTGCACTTTTCAATTATGAGCCTGCTTAGATCTGGGACCTGTGTTCAGCTACGTGACACTGGAACCGACATAGATTACATAAAAAGAGACGATGGAGCAGAGTCATGGTTAAATAGAATACCACTGGGATAATCAATTTAGATAATGGAAGAAAAGTACTTACGCAGATCGAGCATTTGCTTGCACAAAAAATATACTAAAGAATCTCTGTTTCTCTCTCAATTCAAGTTGAGCACGAATATTCTTACACTTTTACAAATTGAGAATTTGCGGAAATATCATTCTAATGGAGGAAATGTACCAAAAGTAATGAGAAAAATGAGCCCCGTACCTGGCTATGGGTGGTCCACGCAACTATGCCAAGATATGGGGATGACGATAGTGGACCTACTCCGGGCTTAGTAACAAATTTCTCAGTGGTTGATGATACAGCTTTTGCTATCACGTCCCTACACCAGGGGTATTGTATGTGGAAATCGGGCAGGGTACGTTTGTTCTGTGTTGTTACCAACTTAAAAAGAATAAAATTTGATTATTAAAAAAAAAGTTTCAGGCATTATAGGCTGATGGTATAGAATGAACCATGCCAACTGCTATGTTGTTAACCTGCTTGCACGACTGAGTGCTGTTCTGCAGACTTCAAGTTACATAAAGCGGTATCTAAAGAGATTATCTGCATGTGACTAACTTTGAGTCACCAAGTCTTACAGCACAGTGAATGATGAAACAAAGGATCTGTGCCTCTAATCTTTGTTCCGCTCAGAGTAAAGGCCTGAAGGGGAGACCCCATTCTGGAGAGGAGCACATCGGGTGAATGACTACAAATGTCATTCATGATCTAGATTTATAATATTTACTCATATAAATCACAGCGCAACAAAAGATACCTCAAACAGCTCAAAAAATATTGACAGAGCTCATCTGGGAAAAGGCAGATGCCTGCATAGAAGGTGCACCTGCCTCGAAATTAAAAAATCTGGGCATGGTTTCTTGGATTTCATTGTTGTAATAGTGCACTCACACCTAAAAAAAAAAAGAAATGGCGGTTCCCTGGAAAACAGAGTCTCTAAGGTTGTTCATGGCCTTTGCAGAATCCAGAATAGGTCGCGTGGGAGGGTCTTTGTGATTTTTTTTATTTGGTTGTTCCCCCTTCTCCCAGATCTGAAAGTAACTCTTAGGGGGCGCCTTTGTTTATTGATGGTTACAATGAAGGTCTGCTGTAGTGAATATGCTCCAGAGCGAATGGTAACAATGGAGGATCAATTTAAAAATATTGCGGAATGGATAGAAATTTGGCAAATCATTATCAGTGCAAAGAAATGCAACATAGAACAGTCATTGAGTCTTGGAAGGAGATGTCTTTTCATCAACGTCATGTCCCTTGATGATATATATTATCTTTATAAAGTCTTTACAAGGTCATATATTGGTTAGAGGGGCAAATCTATGGCACTAGCCCAACCTCTGTCTTAAATTTAACTCGCCGAATACCAAGCTCTCTTGTGAGACAACTGGTAGTAGTGTGTGGCCATCTAAATAATCAAGTGGTAGATTCATGAACAGCTTCATGGGCAACATAAAGTAAATTGAATTTATTGTCCATAGCTTCATCCATAATTTAAAGATCTTATGATTTATTTATTTTTTACATTTCTGTCTCACTTATACAGATTTTTTGCTCATGTTATTGTCGTGTATCCATATTTATTTTTTAAGCTGAAGAAACGTTTCTATATGTATTTAACTGATAAGTGTACACTCTCACATTCATGTCTGTAGGATTTTAGTGCGTATGTTAGTCTTGCCGTAAAACCTACAGCGTTGATATTCAGCAGCCCTGGCATTCAGCACCACAGTCAATGGGATCCTGAGAGAAACCCTGACCACCAACACTTTTTTTTGTTTTTAGCCATGTATGCACTGGAAAACATTGAACTTTCCTGGACTTACAAGAAAATCTGCCTCCAAACAAACTGACCATTATATGCGGGTGGATAGTTTTGAAAATATTCGGTGGGACCAACACTGCTTCCCATAGGGTTTATTTTTAATTCTTTCATATATGGCGGGACCAGCGACCTGCAGACCTCCCAACACACATGGTCCCACCGTGTATGGGCGCAGTTAATGCAGTCTCCCGGTGAGGAGCCGATATCACGCGGTGGGAGATAACATGAGCTGGAAACTTCTGGGCAGGGAGGGTTTTTGGCTTGTATCTGGAGGGTCAGCGCTTCTGATATCCATGGGGGTTTCTGCAAACTCCCCAGGACATTAGAAGCAGAAGCTTTTGTTTTGGAGTTTGGAAGGTTGGGGAGAGGTCGGGGGTAAGTTGGCCCAAAATCCCGCCCACTGCCCATGAACCCTTCTCCTCATGCCTTATATACAAACTGAGTTTATGACACCACCCATCCTGCAGGCCACGCCCCTTTAGGTCCCCGCCTCCTCTCACGGTGCAGTTGGCGGGCCTGGATCGGCCCACGGTGAGCAGTATATTCAAGACTGTGGTTCGATCGAGGTGCATCATGGGAAAGAAAAACTGTTATATGGCTATAACATGTGGCGTGGGCTGGAGTCTGAGAGCGAGGCAGTCAAAGAACGGGTATTGGACAGAGAAGGGGATGGGATGAGAGTCGCATATGCTTGAATTCAAAGTCTAATTTCAGGAGCTCATCGAGGGCCTGCTCGTGAAACCTCACTTTGAACGTGGGAGAATCCGGAGGGAGATGAAGGGAGCCCTCCAAGCCCCTCCAGTCAACACACCACTTAAGCAGCCAGCACCTTGTAACTCGCGTCGCCCGAGGGCGCAAGCATTTTACCGCCATGTTCGTTCCCATAACATTTTATTGTTTCCCGGCGAGCCTTCCTCGAACCAGCCTGGTTCGTTTCCGAGCTGCGCGTGGACATTTAAGCTATTAGTCAGCAGCCTCCAGCTTGAGTCCTTTCATTGTTTCGTCGCGGATTTGCACTGGAAAATGTCTTACCAGACCCACTCTTCAGCCTTCACAAGACAGGAACTGGTCTGAGCCCACAGCTCCCGGTTTAAAGAACGGGGCTCGAGTCGACTGGATACGGTTTACATCCTTCGAAGTTCGAACTGTTGTTTTTCTCAAAGCCACAAGGCTAACTTGGCTCCTGAACGCCGAGAGTTTTTTTTTGCTGCTTTTGTGGCTGTATTTCGTTTTTTATTTTTTAAATCAGCAAACCTGACCAGCATCCAAGAAGCTTTTTTTTTAGAGGGGTCCTTTTGAAATTAAGCCTCTTACTCCCCACACTGCCTTCATGGCGAGGCGCAGATGGGCTTGGCAATGGCTCTCCGAACTAGAGGTGGGCAAGCCAATACATTTGAAAGGTTGGAAGGAGAGCCTAACCAAGAGCCTAGCTCGGATCTTAGAGCCCGTGCACGAGCCGGGCCCTGAAAACGTTTGATATGTAAATCACACAACAAACATCATATAACTAAAATAAGATAAAGTCGCTTCAAAATAAAAAAAATGTGTATTTCTATAACGTGAATGCGTCACATTCATTGCACTGAGAAGAACTTATTAAAAGTAATTTTTTCAAAGAAACTATTAGTGCACTAAGAGGCAAGACATTGTCATGTAAACCCTTTTTAGTGGCCCAGATTATAATAGAGCTACATATAGTCTATTAAATCAAGCACAAATGTTTTTTATACAAATGGTATTCTGAACTCGCATATTTGAAATTGCTTTCATATACGATAATTTGGAAAAAAGAGTTTCGGTGAAATAAAATATTTGTCCAAGATCACACAATTTAAGCAGTGAAGACACCATTTATCCAGGTTTTCTGGTTTCACTTTATACAAATCAGCCAGGAAATGACTATTTTTGCCTATGTTAAGGATTTGTTTTTACCTCTTTTTGTATTTTTTGTGTGGAGTTTTTATATAGCATGAACTCGACCCAGATGCCAAATTGGAGTGCTTTCTATGAGCACCAGATACATCACACAAGGTCACATTTATTGCTTACAGGCATGAGGAGATTAAGCGATTTGCCTAGAATCACAGGATGTTGCTCCGATACTGAGACTCAAACCTGATTCCCTAGTTTGGAAATCAGCAGCCCTGGCCCTAATGCCAAAGCCTGGTTGGGTGTGGGGGGCACCGTCTGGGTAGAGGGAGGGAGTAGGCATAGGCTGTGGTGATGGCCCTTCGCCTCAGCCCCATTCCAGATCGGCTTCTTGTCGGACACTCCCGGCACAAGTTACGTTCATACATGCTAACATTTTAGAAGAGTAAAGTGGAAGAAAAAAAATTTGGGAGAATGCATTTCCCCATTGACTTGTATAGAAGCAGAGAAAGATTCACGTGGGAGACAGTTAAAATTAAGAAATTTTGGGCTTTAAAATTGGGAGTCTTCCGCCTGAATCGCGTCTATTGGCATGTATGTAGTACAGACAGTCAGTCTTCAGTGGTTTCCGTGCAGGAAGCAAGAGGGCTCTAAGGAACCGCAGACCCTGGACAGCCAAGATGAGCAAATAATGAGGTTGGTAGTTACATTGGATAGTAGAGACCGGCTCAAGGGCACATGAAAAAGAAAACACAAGCCCGTCTCGCAACAGGTAGCCAGGCTTGATGGATTCCTTTATATTGTATAATGTATATTGCCCTTCATACCCCTGATAAGGCTGTGATGCACTTTGATTTCCATTGGGTTCCTGGCACCTTCTGGGCCTCACGGTTGGTAGATTGTTGGAAGCAGTCTGGCCTCCATGGGTGTGTTTAAAGAGATACATAAAACAAGGCGCATTGACTAAGGCTGCGCAATTAAACATGAGGTGTTCTGGAGAGTGAGAATTGATACAGCCGTGCACACTGACTATTTCATGAATGCTCAGTTTCCTAAGGGTTAGAGTTTCATAGAGTGCATAGCATATGGATAGGTTGTGTTCAGCAGGGAGTGTGTCACACCCAGAAGCAAGAGAGACCCGACCCAGGGTATATACAACCAATAGATTTACAGCACGCTGTACACCCAGTAACAATCACAGCAACAACAATTAGTGGCACAGCTAAAGAACAAGGTTATAGGTAGTCCTGGTGTGGCCTGGTGGAGGGATTTCAAGCATATAGGTGGCTACCTAGCACAGACCAAGCCAGAGGGGCAACGCGTCCACAAGTCCAAAGCTTTTGAGTCTTTCTGTAATGCTTTTCCTAGACATTAGGGAGCCACATTATCATGCTGAAACGAATTAATGCATGTCTGCCTTTCAGACTCCACACACATTGCCAGAGGCCTTGAGGGACTGTCTGGAAGACACATGAGAATATGCGGCAGCCATTTTACAGCAATATTCTTTAGCCCCCCCACTGTGAGCGAGGCCCATGTTTTACAACTGAAATTCTTTGGGAATGGAACCGCGCCGGTCCTCTCTTCCAGGGGAGGAAAAACTACATCAGCAGAACAGAGCAAGAGTTTTTACCACATTGTGAGATAATTGTAACTTTAATCAAACCCAGCCAAGCTGGAAAAGGGAGGCAGTCCTTTGCACTGCAAGTTGATCATTTTCAGAATCCCTCTATGCAACAGCAATCATTTATCTATGCAAATGTAGCTTTTGCAACATAAAATATCACAAAAAAATCACAATATTCACATACATTTTGGAAAGTGTAAAACTACAATTTTTGGAAGTTCCACCCCTTTTCGTAGAACTCTGCGAAAGTTGTAAAAAGAATCTTTGCACACTCCTGAAAACACCCAGCTGCCTTCCCCAAGTGCAGCAGACTTTAGGCAACAGTGCACTGAAAAGGAGTTGCGAAGATAAGCTTGCCATGTGGCCACATGCATACTTCTAAATGGTGAATCGCGAATGCATATTTAAGGTTGAAGTGAGGTTAGAATAGCCACGCACAGGCACAAATTAAACACTGTTCCTTAGCCTTTTATATCACAGTAGTCCCTTATTCAAATCTTAGCCGAAGAGCGCCTTCAGGAAGTCTCACTTTAAGAACTGGCCTTCGAGAGATTTCATATAATAAAAGGAAACAGTGACCCACTTGACAGAGAGTACGGCTATAAGAAGGAGGCTTTGCAAAGAATCCCAAATGTACTAGAGATGCAAAGTGAGGGGATGGAATTCTTTTCATTTTTTCAAAAATGACTAATAGAGAGTTAAAAACTAAAAAGCCAAAGAAAATCTTTATGCTTTTGTCTCCCCAGCTTCTAGTCGAGACAAGGTCTTTTATCTCAAAAGGTTGAAAACGTGTCTCAAATGAAAAGACTGAAAAATCCATCTCTGTCTCCCCACCTTCCCGCCAAGGTATGGCTCGCACTGCGGGGCTGGGGGGGGGGGGGGGCTGCTTGTAGAATTGGCATTCATTCTCTGTTTGCTCAGCGGCTTGCGCAGCTCTACCAGGTCTTACATACAGAAAGGCAATGGATTAACATTCAGACCCACCTTGGTCGGCCTGGAACACGCACAGCGGGACACTGGAATGTAAACATAGCTTTAGGCAGGTTCTGTGCTCCGTGTCCAACAATGGAGACCGATATTGCTCCCCAACATACAACAACACCTTCCTTCCAAGTAAGGACCACAACAGATGCTGAGCAGAAGGTGAGCGTTGATGGTGTGTGAAGTAAATACGCTTGGCAAGGAGTGGGGGCAAGTGTGACCTTCTAGAGGCTAGCAGAGGGATCACGGAGGCCCCCATGGTCGGGTGGCTAGTTGGGCAAGATTTCAAAAGGGTTTGTGGGCAACTTTAGCAATGACTGGTGGAAGGAGGCCTCACGCCCCAACAATCCCTGTTCACATTGGGCTTTTGTGCCATGATGTGTCCCTCGTGGTACCTTTCTTGATCCTGCGACACTTCATTGTAATGTCTCCTCAATGGCCGCTTGAGAAGAACTGCTTTACACCGCTGTACACCAGCAACAGCCGGTTGTACACAGGTCCTTTAGCTGATGATCACACAGATGGCTGCAGGTTTCTTTTTTGTTTGTCCTGTTAATCATACGAGGAGGATAGAGCTTTGTGCAAAACTCCTGAAACTCCAGCGTTTATTAACACTTACCCACACACACTGTCAGATCCAGAGTGTCTTGCACGTCCGCATGCACAAACTCTCTCAGAAACTCTTAAAGACGCATTGTCTTTTGGGTAGTTACAATGCAAGGCTTACACAAACAGAGCAGACCCACACAGCCGCACACACTCAGAAAGCCATTCACACTCACACTGTCATAGGCACTTACAAGACCCATCGAAGCACCCATAGGCTTAGAAATGCACAATCACAGCCGCAGACACACAAATATTTGCAGACATGTGACTACAATACAGTCTCATGCCCTCATGCTGATGCATTACCCGAAAGAGAGTTTCATTGACACAAACACACACACAAAGAGCCAGTCATTCTTATCGACTCACACCGACAGCTGTCACTGATTTTCCTTTTTCTGGTTTTCTGGTTAGTTTTGTTAGTTTGGAAGCTTCCTTAACTAGCCACTCCTTTCTATTTCGATCTACCCAAGTATCTTAGATGAATTGCATAGTTCGACAGTCACGCCTTCTGCTGCTAAGCCACCGGCGTCAACGCTTGCAGCCTACAATTCCTGAAACATGGAAACACCACTATCTTAGTTCATCTTTAGCAATCTTGAGGTCTGGCTAAACTAGGCCTTCATGTTAATAATATTAATAGTCAATTAAGAGATGGGTAAGACTAGACAGCAGTTACTCAGTAATTAACCGTCGAAGCCACTTTGCTGAGGAAGATGGAAGATGTGGAAGTGAGAGAAAGAGAATATATCCCAAATACAGACTTGTTTCATATCCAGAGATGATGAAGTAGCTGCTGATGCTGTTGCCGTCCATAGTCCCATGCTGGGGAGCCCAAATCTGAATCAGAGATGCCCTGGGACTGGCGGGTCAACTATGGCCAATGCAGCTACAAGGCTGATGCGAATGAAGATCCAGAGGACATAATGATGAGAACCAGAGGATCGGAAGTCAAATGTATTTGTTAGTTCTGTTATCAAAATGAGTAATGTTATTTTAATTTGGTTTAATTACAACTTACTTATAATCACATCCTGCTTCAGAGCATGGGTCGGTCAGGTGTAGTAGTACACATTTTTTCCCAGCAATGGCTAATCAGAAAAGGCAAATCTAGAACATGCTTCTTTGGTTTGAGTAACCTGACAAAGGCACTTTTTTTGGTGGTAGTGGCATGTAGAATTCCCGAACGAGAGTGGTGCTGTAATGCTCTTGTGAATGCCTGATTCGCAAGTGGTGAGCCACCGGAAAGGACAGGAGGCAATCGAGGAATGCTTTTTTTCAAGACTGCTTGGAGGTGAAGTAGAGGGGAATGTCTGTAATTTTGCCTGTCTGAGAAAAGGATCAAATGCCTTTTCAACGAGTGAATGTGACAGTGCAGGATGAGGGAAGAAGTCAGAAAAGAGACGTGCGAGGAAGAAGTGTAACATGGGAACCTCTTTCAGCTTGGCATATAAAAGACTATGACGTACAGATTTTCCAGGTACCTGATCACTTCTTAGGTAAGTGGTGAGCAAGGGAGTATGCTTTGATTAGGCTCCAATTCCATTAATTGATTAGCCCATGTCTACGCCTCTCTAGTGATGCATAAGGTAATTTTACACAAGTTACTTAATTTACTTACCCCTGCCCATACACTAGGATTGACTCGCCACAAGAAACGCCTTCATCTGGAGTGATGCAGTACATGTATACCACAATTTACTGAATGCCCCCAGGAGCAGGACCAAAACACACCAGCACCTTGCCAGAACGAAATTACCCATCATCTCTTTATTTCTGCCTCAGACCTGCTCCTCATATTTCAATGTCATCTCTCCTACCACACCAAGACCCTTACTGTATCCTTCTCGCTGCATCTTCTCTTACCAATGGCTAATGAGGGGCATCAAAGCTGCCAAGATGCACTGACTGTTAATGCCACTAATTACACAGAAATTAGTGTGCAGGCAACCACTGTTAACTACCAGTGAATAGATTCACTAAAGTGTGCCAATAATAAGTGTTAAACAAGGAAAAACACTTCAGCAGCAGCTTCCAAGGGCCTGGAGTCAAAGCCGCTCGTGGAATACAAATCAAAGAGACTATCGATTACCGCTGTAGGGAGTGTCGGCCTGCGGAAACCTGCACCAACCAGAGCGTACCACACATAAACAATGAGCCGCACTGAACCGGCTGCCTCCATACTCTATAGCTCAGAGCTGTGAGGCCGACTCACAAAAGCATGTTTGAGTACAGGTAACTGCATTCTTATACGTACTCTTACATGGCTTTGTGAATCCGTTCAAATTTTGCAACTCCTTACATGCAAGCATGCAAAAAGATCACAGTCCTTTCTATTTGTACTAACTGTACATGAATATTCTCTGAATATTCCCATTTTATTCCCACGTTACATGTTTTGGGGCACACAGGCATGTAAGAGTGAATGAAGAAGGACTACTTAATATACTCCAAAATGCCTTTGTGAATCACCCCATAGTGCTTGGGTAGAGTATTATCAAAGTCTCATACTGCTCATCATGATATCACCTCTCAGGCCTTTAGCTCATCCAGTCTTATCAAAGTTGGAAAATCATCGCAGATGCATCCTTTTCAGTGCCCCGGCGGCTCCTGACTTTAGCTGGTCTTAACGCAAGACCAGTCACTGTGGTGCTAACACCTTGCTGCCTGCCTTCCAATGCTACACGAAGAAGTCAAGTCTTATCAAAGCTTTCGTCCCAATCACACAAAGAAAACTTTACCTTTAAAGTTTGCTGTATCATAAACCACTCAAAATGGCCTGCCAGCACCTCCTCGAGTCTTCTAGGAGGAACGTTCTACCACAATATCGAAGTTTGACTATCAACCTCCACTTATATTCGCTCCACAATATCAATCACCAGTAACTTCAAGGTAAGCAGATTTGTAGTTAAGAATAGCAAATATGTACTCTAATATGGATGTTACCGTGGCATTATGTTTGAGTGTATATAGAGCAGGTCAATATAGTTGACATATCACCTCTAGCAGGCTAACTCATAATATTTCATTATAGAATGGGAGGATGTTCTACCACAATATCTAATTTTGAATATAGACCTCCATTTATATCACCTCCACAATATCGACTACAAGTGCCATCGAGAATAGTAAATTTGCAGTTCATAATAGTAAATCTGTATTTTCCACTATCTGCTTCCCTTGACGATATTATTGACATTATCACCTCTAGTAGGCTTAATTACAATTTTCATTATCTAAGGGAAGCGCAGGTAAGCAAAGAAATTGTGACTCGAGATCTTCATGTCAACTATCAGCAACCATAATAAAAAACACTCTTTTAAGCAGGTTGTCATATCTCGAGAATGGTGTTGAATCACAATTTCGCAGTCAAAATATTGATGTACAGTTATATCATAACCATGACATTGACTCCTAAAATATCAGCACAGTGGAGTTAATAATAGCAAATATACACTTGCCATGACAATATTTTGGTAGTCACTGGTATTGTCATGGGATATCTGTTGGTTGATATTTTAACCATGACATTGACTCCTAAAATATCAGCACAGTGGAGTTAATAATAGCAAATATACACTTGCCATGACAATATTTTGGTAGTCACTGGTATTGTCATGGGATATCTGTTGGTTGATATTTTAACCATGACATTGACTCCTAAAATATCAGCACAGTGGAGTTAATAATAGCAAATATACACTTGCCATGACAATATTTTGGTAGTCACTGGTATTGTCATGGGATATCTGTTGGTTGATATTTTAACCATGACATTGACTCCTAAAATATCAGCACAGTGGAGTTAATAATAGCAAATATACACTTGCCATGACAATATTTTGGTAGTCACTGGTATTGTCATGGGATATCTGTTGGTTGATATTTTAACCATGACATTGACTCCTAAAATATCAGCACAGTGGAGTTAATAATAGCAAATATACACTTGCCATGACAATATTTTGGTAGTCACTGGTATTGTCATGGGATATCTGTTGGTTGATATTTTAACCGTGACATTGCAGAAAGAACAACGTATGCTACTAAACTTTTTCTTTTCTTTGGTCTCCCTGCCTCTGGGATCCATGGTTAATGTCCCATCGTCAGGGCCACTGACATTATGCGATTCTGCAACCTCAGCGAATTTGCATAATTATGGATTTGTCACGTAATCCATAATCTGCTGCATAATTGCAGATTTTAACAAAAAATTGTGTCTCTAGCTCAAAAGAATCAAAAGTTTCAAATACGGCGACTCGGGTACCTCAGGCACAGATTGCAATACATCCAAAACGCACGAGCCCACATTATTTGTGATCTAAACGATTCAACCACATCTGAGCCAAAACTTGGAAACTTAACTGGTTACCAGTGAAAAAGCGGATTATTTTCAAATGTCCCTGCCTTATGTGTAAGGTGCTTTATTCTGCACGCTCATAAATATCCAGTAATTTGTCTAATTTTGGCCTGTAAGCGATCTTCGTTCAGCAGCCAGAGGTTAGTTTTAGATCCCCAAAATCGAGCATAGGAGAAGGGCTGGCGGATCCTTTAGGGTGCAAGGTGTGAAAACATGGAACTTCGTCCCTTTGCCTTCAAGGACAACAATTCCAAACTGCTCCAATTTAGGTAAAAGCTTAAGAGCTTGAAGTCTAGCCTTTCCTGTCTTTCAGCAAGTTTCTCTCTCTTAATTCCTCACTATAGCTCCAAGAGACGTCTTCTTGGTGTACATGCAGCACTATAAACAAGCATTGGCATAGCCAATAGGTCTCGCTTTTGGGACCTTATAAGTGTTTAGCCATGCAACAGTTACATAACTAAATAGTTATAAGGTCCCAAAAGCGAGACCTATTGGCTATGCCAATGCTTGTTTGCTATGCAACGTATGACTCTTGTATAGCGCAAACTGTGGTATAGGGTTGCTTTTAGATGGCTGGGTTCGTTCAGGTTGTTGGAAAGTGTACAGGGGGCGCCGTTGTGCGGTCTGGAGTGGAGGGTGAAGGCAGACAGAGTTTCTCACAGACCGTGCCGGTGGGTTATAATTATGTTAAGACTACTTGATCATCCGTTCCTTGGCCTCTCTGCAGAGCGCACAAAGCAATTGTTTGTCACACATTTCCTAACTGAAAGATGCATTTTGCCTCAAAGTGTGTGAAGGACACATATGCAGCTGTTGGAATACGGACAGCTCTGAAGTAAAAGAAAATGGTATGCTTACAGGTGAGAAGAGTGTGGGTCTGTGTGTGTGAGTTAGGGCATGGAGAAGGGGCAACACAAGGAAGTACGTGCAGAAGGCACAGTGAATAGACAGTGATAAAAAGGAAGAAGCTGTCGAGCAACATGCAGATGGAGAATTTCGGAAAGATTAAGTGCTAAGTGGTGAGAGACTGCAGAGCACGGTGGACTGAAGGGGAAAACGAGAGTGAGGCAATCCAAAACAGCTACCGGACAACAAACGCAACTAATGTATAATTCACACCCTTAAAATTCAAACATTTTCATAACAAATTCATTGTTATTACGAGTTCATCTAATATTGCTGACAAGCACTATGAACCCCAACAGGTATGCCCTGTTTAGGTGTATGTCCACTGCTATGTTATATGTCTGGATAAAATAACAGAAAACAGAGGCAGACATATACTGATGGTTGTTTTGAATTACTCACGAGAAAGTGGCATTCGGTGTATACAACATTTGGCAAAAGAATGTCACTCATACACACACTTAAACCATAGAAATGACAAACATAGCAAATGTGAAAAGTATGCACTATCTTTCGGTGCCATCCTAAACAAGAGGACGTCCACATGTTGGGCTAGAATTGATAGGGAAGGATAATTTGCAGGAATTAAGGGGCTATCAGCCACCATTTTGTCTTTAGGTGACACTGTAGCTGGTAGCTCAACCGAGGGTAGGAGGAATTTTTTCGGCCCACCCACCCACCCTCTTTATTAAGGTTTGGTGGAGTGGTTTTCGTTTGGAGGTCCATGGTGAAACAGGTGCACAAACAAGGAGGTAGTTAAGTGCTTGTCGCAGATGAGCACGTGATGAATGGACAGTTAGCCCACAGGTTTTCAGGGGTTGAATCAGTTTTATTGCTGTTGAGGTGGATGAAGCAGTTTGAAGGGGAGGATGGCAGTAAGTTTGTACTTGCAGAAGGTAGTAAGTTTTAGTTTACAGTAGGACAAGTAAGATTGGATCAGGTTGTAGAGTACAGATATAGTGACTGTCACGTTGGGGGAAAGGTGGGGAAATTAGAGGTGGGGGTAGAAAAATGATAGATGACTTTTGATGTATAGTGAAGTTGCTAGTTTTGTAAGGCAAATTGCCTAGGAATGTTCAAGTTTATAATGTGAACTTGCTTCAATAAAGCGGCCTTTTCACATTTCAAGTTGTCGGTGTCTGTGCTGTACCCTCTCGCCCAACAGCGGCTGGTCCCACATCAGTGTAACGGGGCAAAAGAAGAACTTAACTTAAGAGAGAGGAAATCTGCTTTCCACTGTTGAAGTGACCAATAAACTAATACAACAAATATAGAAGATGCCCTTTATTGCCACGCATCAGCTGTTCTGTCAACAGATTGGCCCCAAAAAGTATATAATGCAAGCCACCGTGTTCAGAACCCCTTCTGTGACCTTACAGTGCATGGCAGCCCTGTGTTAAACACAGCTTTTCAGCCAAGCAAAGGCAAGTACGGGAGCGGGACCCAACTGCGTCGGGTGCCATGAGCAAAGGGGTGTAGTAAATAATAGTGCAGCAGGCGCAGTGGCACCGAAACCCAGAGGTGTGTGAGGGGCTCTCTGTATCCTAATTAATGGTTGTTTTTTTCTATCAAAACAGAGGATAAGGGAGCAAATCTTATTTCTTACATTATTCAATTAAAAATTAGCCACTGTGTCACCAAAAAGCACAGATGATGATAAAACAGCTTTATTAGAGTCCTTTTTTATACCATTCTCTGCTTGGCCGAAAGGATCTTTGGCTAACATAGGGGAGGGTTTTATTAGCACGAATTAAAACTGTGAGAGCTGAGCAGTGAGTGATGACACAGCTCCTCCTCTCAGTCACGCGTGTAAACAAACGCCTGCGTCACAGTGAGGCTGCCGGTGCTTATTATTAGAGTTTATAAACTCGCAGCCGCTGCATCCCTCTGGACTGTAGCGTCTTCCTACTCCGCCCGGGAACCACGCAAAGGGAGCAACAGCAGGGGGGAGCTACGAGGAGGCGGCCACTGTTACGTGCTGCCATCTGACACCCAGCTACTTTCATAAACAGTTTCCCTCCCGAAACGTGCACAAATACTACGTGCAATAGTTCTTCCCCTACCTTCTCCTGTGCCGGCACCCTTCCGTAGGAGAAGCGGTCCCTTCCAAACACAGCGTTCAGCATCTCTGCAGTCCCAAACTCGTTCACAAATGGCAGCAAACTGGTGTGGCCCCAGGACGCAGAGTCCGCTCACAAGCGGCTGGGAAGAGAGCGGGGCTTCGTGACATCTGGGAGGGGAACCGGTTCTTGGACAGACAGATCAAAACCAGTGGTTAGCCTCCGTGTTCAGGTGTCACAGTGCTGCTTCCAGGTGCCGCTGTCACCTGGTTTATCCCTCCCCTTCGCCTGCCTCACGCCCATGCATGACAGGCAGCAGATTAACCCAACCACATGGCTGCCGGCCACTCCATGCGTTGTGCAATATTTAACAAGCATTTGAAGGCACGCGCGGGGAAAAGGGGGGGCGACGCGAGTGGTGCGCGCGCCTCGCGCTGAAAGTTAAAATAAAATTTTTTTTAAAAATGAAGCTGATAGCCGCGCGGCCGTGAAAGTGACATGGCCGCGCGGCGCGAAAGTGAAAGGAAAATGAAGCTGAGGAGGAGGGAGTGGGAGGAGGGTATTCACGCACTGTAGTGCACATCGCGCGCGCTTGTGCGCTTGCGAGCAGCAGGTGTGACCACACGCTCGTGCACCATGGCCTTTTGCTTGCGCGTAACCGCCCGAAAAAGGCCACGACGCACGAGCGTGTGGTCAGCTTCTGAAACCCCTTACTTAAAGTCTCGCCAGAGCAGCGCTTGCGCGCTACTCGAGGCTCGACCTAAAAATAGTACAATGAGACAGGTTGTGTGTTCAGATCTTAGCAAGGCTGACTTGGCCTTCCATCCTTTCGGGGTCAGTGAGCTGAGTGCCATTCAATTGAGTAACAGTGACACCGGTTATGGACAGAGCTTAAAAACAGCAGAAGTATGGCATGAGGCACCATATAATGACACATGATTAATGATGACAGGAATGAAAGATGTCTTAGTAGATGGGGTGGCTATTAGGCAGCAGAGGCGGCATTTGGTAGGGCAGGAAAATACACCAGTAGAATCTTGTGTATTCCTATTTCAAGCAGTCCCTCTTACACCGGGAGGCAGAAAGACCGTATCCGGTGAGTAGGCCTTCCTGTCTTCCGCTCTCCACACACAGTGGCAATGAGCAGAAAGGTAATACCTTTGTGGAACTCCTTTTTTGCTGCTGAATAAATAGAGCTAAATAGGCATTCTTAGCCCTGCATCAAGTTGCAAAATGGCGTGAATCCACAGCCTGGGTATGACCAACTTGTATCAGATGTTTAATGCTATCTATATTAAGCAATCACAAACCCGTCCTAAGCCAGCATCACATTGCAGACTTAAAATCACTGCCTGGTTGGCCCTAGTCATGGCATCCTATTGGGGCATCTGCAAAACACCACTAGGATAACCTCCATCAGAATTAAAGGTTTGGTCATGTCGCTGATCCAGCCAGCTCCAAGGAGCCTGCCTCCCACTCGTACTTAGACCACCCCTGGTTCCAATAAACACCAGTTCAATTTTGGAGCACACTGAGGATAACTAGGTGAATCATGTCTGAGATCAATATCTCGTAGGCATATATTTCCCAATTAGGAGTGAGGCGAAGAGGCATTTCAGTATGGAATTCCTTTCTACCGACCACAAAAGGCCTGTTGTTTTTCGCACTCTGTTATTCCTGGTGCAGGAACCTGGACCTGCTTTTACTGCTCAGAAACTCAGCCGGCAAAATCGCTTGATGTTTTGTCTGCAACAGAGCCACACCTCTGGCCCCCCCCTCACCCACCTCCCAGGACCTCTTTCTACGGCAAGTGAGGAGATGCAATGCTCCCGACTGCCAGGCCATCTCCTTACCTCTCCTACTCTCCTAACCCTTATACTCCACTGCAGCACCCCCCCCCCCCCCAGAGAAGCCATTGCTCCCATTTACCTTGACTCCACAGATGTGGCAAACGGGAGCCTTATACCCCTCAGAATAAGTTACGCTATTCAGAATTCCGCATAGTAAAATCATACTGCACAGTTATTTACTACTTCACGAGGTCTAACTCACAATATGTGGAAATACATGCGCAGATAGCAGTCGGAAATTGTAATCCAGCCCCCAGGAATCTCCACATGGAATTCTGAACTACTTGTAATCAGAGTCATAACAGAAGGCCACTCCATGGGAAGTCACAAGATCCATGCCATGTTTAATTGTGTCCATGTTAGGAGGATAGAAAGAGTTGACCAATGTCTTCTGGGTAAACGTTCTTTTGTTAGCCTAAACTTCTCAGTGAAAGCCTTCACTTTCCATGGCAATTTTAGGCCAACTGGATGGCCATCACCGCCCCTCAGGTTTGATGGCTATAGTTAATGTGTGAGAAAATAGATCATGGCGTTCATGATGACGCAAGTGAAATCACCATTGTGGGTTCCCTCCCCCCATGCAACGTTTGATTTCTATCACTTTTCCACAGGCACACGCTCACCTACCTGCGGACTACCACTTGCAATGCAACCTCTGGCCACACCTAAAATTTCCCTGAACACAACAGATTCAAATTACCTAGGTCTTGTATTCTACAGATCCAGTTGCGGCTCGTGGAGAGAGTGCTGCGGTGCGGTGGGGCGGGGGAGGAGCAGGGTGGGGGGTAGTAAACTACGGCATACGGCCGAACAGAGGTAAGTAAACAAATAAAACTAATTTCATTGCGCGCGCTGCATTGCCAAATGCGATGCAGCGCGCGCAACAAAATTTGTTTTATTTATTTATTTACTTACCTCTGTTCGGCCGTATGCCGTAGTTTACTACCCCCACCCTGCTCCTCCCCGCCCCGCCCCGCCCCACCGCCCCGCAGCACTCCCTCCACGAGCCGCTACTGTACAGATCACAAATGTGGGATAAAATGGGTGATAGCAAAGAGTAAGGCGAACACGCTCATACCATGTCCTACTTGGATTTGTTTAAGTGCAAAGTAGCAAAGCATCACTTTCTTTGTAGGGAGTACGGTTGAGAGGCCAAAGTGCGGGATGCAATTCTTATTGTCAAAATAGTGGCTCGGCCATTGTGCTACCCTCACAGATACTACTGGAGTTATGTGGCAATGGGAGCAGAAGGGCATTTGCAGTTGAAATTAGCCCCGTACGTTCTCTATTACTTTTATTTTCTTAATGGGGCGGGGCTACAGAGCTCTCAGGGGGTGGGACGAGCAGCTGTGGCTGGAACTGAGCATGGCATGTCAGATTAGCCGGTATTGTCGCTCTGGCCAGCCTCACATGCGCAGTTCAGGCTTCCCCACTGAAGGCACCCATGGAGCTGCGTCAGCAAAGACACCGCCCCATCGGTTTTCAATGGAGCGTTGTGCTTCCATGCCCCAGCCAATCCTAGCGCTACTCTTATGTTATGCTGCTTATTATATGCAGCATAATAGCAGTGCTTGCATTGGCTGGGGAGCTGCCGCCTGTAACACATGCCTTGATGTAAGCAAAGCTCGAAGCGGAGCTGTTTTGTTATTCAGTCCGACACCATTTGGCCCCTGCGAACTCCTGTTGTGTGTAACTAGGAGCAGGTCACAGACACGCAACATTGTGACTAGGGTGTATTTTTAATATGGAACATCCAAGCGTCCTGCTCTGTCCTCCCTCTCCAAAGTCGAGATCCTGAGAGTCCCAAGATGTGGCAGGAAGAGCTGCACCTAGTGCTGTGCCCGGCGGCTGCCATCTCTCGGCAAGAGCTTCGGGGAGCACAGGGGAGATCTGCTACTCCCAGAGGGTGGCAAGATCTCGGAGGGGTCAAGCTGAAGAAGCCTTCGCCCTCCTATGAAGCAGAGTTTGACAGCCTTTACGTGAGTCTGCACGTCCTCTCTGTGCACCGGTGCTTCAAAGCGCTGTGTCCTTTGTACCTGGGGCTTCAAAGCACTGTGCCTTCTGTGACCTGGGCATTAAAGTACAGTTCCCTATGCCTGCGGCATGAAAGCACTGTGCCCTGGACTTCAAAGTACTATGTCTTCCTGGCTCGCATGTTAGTTTGCATGTCCGACCTCTTGCTGCCCCTTTTTGTGTGCTGAACACTGTTTCACACCTTACCTTTCTGAAAGCAGAGCCTGGCAACGCACGAGCCTCGCACATGTCCTGTCGCTAAACTGTGAAAGTCCTGCCCTATCTTCTGGGTTGTTCTTAAGATTAATTCTTGGAGCAGACCACGCCCCAGCAGCCCTTAGAACCTAGCACTTATGAACTCAGTGCAATGCTTCTAGAGTCTAGTACATGTTTGTTAAGTTCTGTACAGCACATTTTGTATAGTTTAAGAAAGGTTTCTATAGTACTTTAGGTTGTGTTTGACAGGGCCACCTCAAGGTCTTTTGGCACCATACCTGCACCCCGTTTTTGGGGCATGTTGTTCAGTTCTTCCCATACTCATGTCCCCATAGTTCTGTGACAAAATTATGCGGCAGGATTAACTAAATTATGCTGCAAGGTAAGGGAATTATGTAGTACTTAAACTAAATAACTCTGCATTTGCCGTGATAGATACATCGCTGATGATGTTAAATATTTCCATACCAATATGAAAGAGTTGCTATGAATACAGTCTTGTTTGTTTGATATGTTAACTTAATGCTGTTGTGTTACCTCCTGTTTTTCATGAGGAGTTGAAAGGGGGGGGCAGCTAAAGTTCTTGTTTTTTCACTAAATTATTTATTAAATTTTGCTTTAAAATGCACCATTTTCCATTCTTTTTTTCATGTTTTTCTCGGGGGAAGACCCAAGGAATGCCCCTTATGTCAATCGGGCTCACTCACTTCGTAAATTTGATCCTCAACTTTTACGACTCACCACTTTGAAATGTCACCAGTCGCCACTGCATTTTGTTTTCACACAACACAATTGAAATACCTGTAAATGAACTGTACAAATATTTGAAAACATCAGCAATTAGGAAAGCACAAATGGATGTAATTCTGAAGAGTGATGAAAACAAAGACTGTAATAGGATCAAAACAAATCAAGACATTTTTACTTGATGATGTGCAAATTGTAACTACTCACTGTAAAACAATTTCTACAAATTAGCACTACATAGTTTTAGCACTAAAATTGCTTGTCAGTGCAAATTTAGTGGCAATTTCAATGGAAATTGTTCTATCTGTAAATAGCAGGGTACCACTACTCCATGCTTTAGTATTATATTTGCAACAGTGTGTTCCAAACTGCATCACCAGCAACATACCACACCCTTAAATCTCCCCTGCCGAACTGGTGTGTCACACTTATTCTTTTGTGATGCTTGGATTTTTCACAATCCCTATAACTCCTCTGAAAATTGTTCCAGCTCCACTGACAACAACTGTTTGTTTCCCATGAAAGCATAAGAAAGCCGTCTTGCTGATTGTATCCCTTCTACACCACACCCTAGACTGCATTAGCCTGAGTAAATCATATACACCTTTAATGTCTGTAGTGTAGAACAGACAAGGGCACAGAAATAAAAGGTGCACCTCTTTTATTCAGCGCATTCCAGTTAGTGTTCAAAAGCTAGTTCACGGTGGTCAGTGTCGAGTTCATCCTGAGCTCACAAAAGGGAACTCCTTGAAGTGAACTTTTTAACAAGAAACAATCCTGCAGCTCAGTGTGTATGTTCAACATTTATTACAAAAATGTATTACTTATTCCTCATTTCAGATTAAAGCGCACTGGTGGTGCTAGGTTCTCTACCTTGGCCCCCATATTTTGGAACTCTCTTCCCCCTGAAATTCGCTCCTGTACCAATCTTCTTGGTTTCAGAAGTCTTTTAAAAACTTGGCTCTTCTGACAGGCTTTCTAAACCCTCTTTTATGACCTGGATCTCAACCAAATTAGCGCCATGAAACCTCTCTGGTGTACGTGCGCTTTATAAATTCATTTTAACATAACATAACAAGTAACAAGATTGAAGACATCAGTCATTAAAGAAAAATGTAAATACGTGGTCTCTGCATTGTGCCACTCCTTTAACCCCCCAAAACATAACAAAAACAGGTGAAAGGTGGGAAGTTAGCCCTTGCAACATGTTAGGGATGTTACTGCAGCCCAGACGTACTGTTCTTTGTAAGCTTTGATCAGTTTGAGCTACCAACATAGTACTTTGGAGTCCTGGGTATAAAATAGGAAAAGTGAAACTACAATTACAAGAAAGGAATGGTAAAACAGCACTGAATGACCTGTTCACGTCGGATGTGGTGAAAACTGAGAGCCCGATTCACAAAAGTAATCTGAGACAAAATCCTAACGTTACGACTTTCGGTATTCACAAAAGGCATTTAGGAGTAGTAAAGTTAGGAATCTTAACTTTACTACTCCTAAATGCCTTTTGTGAATACCGAAAGTCGTAAAGTTAGGATTTTGTCTCAGATTACTTTTGTTAATCGGGCCCTGAGATATTAAATATATGTACAATGGCATGTTTTTTTCCACTGGCCCGAATCCATTCACTTGTACTCCCTCAAAAGCACCCTCATGCATTTTTAAACGAGAATCTTACATTCAATAGACATCAGCTAGCAAGAGGCCAACTGGTCCCATGTTAGAATGGTATTTGTTAGAATAAGAAGTCTACGGTGTTTTCATTAATAAGAATACGGCTGTGCTAAGTAATATAAAGATTTCTGTCACTACTGATAACGCCGATTCTTATCTAATTATCTATAAGAACCTTCTGGTCGCCAAGATCTTTTTACCTGTTGAATAGTGTAAAGGAGAGAATCTCATCTGGTTATATATCAGCATTCATTTTGTCTGAAAGGACCACTGACTCCGAATTCAAGTTTGAGAATTTATTATCGCCAAAAATAACTGAACGTGCAAGCACCTCAACACGAGGTTAAAGAAATAGATGGGCACTAATACAAATAATAATCTACGCAGGAATCTCATCCGACTCAGGATAAGGAGAATAGAAAGTTCTAGAAGGATCAACCAGACTATGATTGCTCCTATTTCTAAGTTGCTCTTCATTGGCCTAAACAAGCTTAAAATCAATTGCTGTCCCTACACTAACGCTAAGTGACATCCCTGCATAACGATTTTCCCAGGCAAGAGTGAATAAAAGGTGTCAGCTGTGAGGACTTCCTAAGAAGTGCAATCACATAATACCCAAGCTCAGCTCTGTCCTTCTCTCAGGTCTCCCCTACCTCTTCTCTGGCCTCCTCCCTCAGGGCACTATCCCTAATACAAAACCACAATACAATTGTACACGCCTTTGTCACGCCTCCTTGGCCAGGTCTTCTTTCTTGTGCTTTTCCATCGAAACGGTTACTTCATCCTGGACGGTTGCGTTGACCTTGAGTCCCAGGCACCTTCTCCGCCGAAAGTATCATCCCTACATTCCATTTCACTCCCCGTACCATGCGTCCCCTCTCTCTAGCTTTCGAAAACAAAGAGTTAGTCTTACTAACGAGACATGTGTCCTTGCACCTGCAACAAAAGATACTTTCAACAGAAACCTTCTACTGTGCAAATTAAATCTACCGTTTGTGCCCAGAGAGCCTTACCAAGAGAAACTTTTCTCGGCCTACAATATAAGCTAACATAAGAATATACCAGGCCTTCCCTAAGCACATATGTAGTTAGGCCTTTACATATGACTTTTAAACACACATCTTACTTTTCCCTATGAGCATTTTCATTACAATTCATATGCAACCAATGAATTACATGTGCAACTTTAATATAGTGCACGTTTAAACTACTGCAATTACATTACACACACGAACTAATTCCTCTATGCATTATTTTCACACAATTCTATAAGCATTACATCACATCATTATCCTAACATCATTATACTGCTGATTCGCTTTGTCTCAGCAAACTATTCATTCTTTACTAAACATACATGAATATGAAACTGAATATACGAATATATGTCTGAATACAAGTGGGTGCGGCCTATCAGTGATTATGATGCACCCCTACAATTCACAAGAACATTTCGCTCTATCAGTTCCCCCTTTGATGACTCCTGTCATCACATTTCACTCTACTCCCTTGGAGAAAGAACCGACCTAAACAGAACTTGTTGCCATCTTCCCTGATCTAAATTTCTCCATGCTCTTGAGCCTTTGATACTGACTGTCCTGCAGTCTTGCCAATCTCATGTCATTTTCCCTCAAAGCTCTCTTGACTCGGCCTGCTCGATACCACTTGTAGGCCTTGATCACAATCCACAAGCCAGCCACACAAACCACCAAAATAAGGAGTGGTCTCAGGAAGTACCCAAGGAAACCCTTTCCTAGGTTCGCAAACCAACCTCCCACTTGACCAAAACCCTTTCCGACCTTTTCCCAGGCCCCTTCTTCGGTCAAATCCGCTATCTTTGTGTGGATCATAGTGATGTTACTTATATATTTCTCCAGATCCTTGCTACGGTCTGGTATATAAGTGCAGCACTCTTGAACCTTCAACATTTTACAGACTCCGCCCTCTTTTGCCAATAGGACATCCAAAGCAAGGCGATTCTGCAAAACCATTCCCCTTATCGACAACATCTCTCCTTCCACCAACACCAACGACTTTGCTGTGTTCATCGAAAATTCATCCACCACAGTCGCTAACCTCCGGATCTTCACGTCATTCAAGACTACCCCTAGACTAGGTATCATAGCTCCAAAGATATCCCCCACAACGATCCCTGCACTTGCAGCTCTTCTCGTTCTTGAATGCTCTCCACCCTCTAGAAGATTTAAATCCTCTGTATGGTAAATCTTTGGAAATATTATTGACAAATAACATGTTCCATACCAATTTGCAGGCAACCTCACATAAGCGTTCTTCCCACATACGTAATACACCGTTGGTATCACTTGTACAGGACCTTGGAGAAAATCTTTTGCCACATCTGCCATGGTGAAAACGTGATCACAAGTACTTTGTCCCACTGGAACCTTTTCGTAGTAAGTCTGATAACGCCTTATACACAACTTACCCCTCTGCTCCTTATCTAACGCTATAGGACCATAGCTTCCCCTGGTCTTATGCAACCGTTCTTCCTCTGTCCAATCTGTCCTGTGATGCCCTAAATCTCGGGATTGAGTCAGCTGTCTATACCTATCTTCAACCTGATCTACAAACTTTCTCTCTACATCCGACATCAAACAAGTCAGATTGTTTCTGTGTGCGAATGCTGTATCCAATTCCAAACTCGGTATGAAGTACTTCCTCAGTCTGTCTTCTGTCTTATAATAGTCATATTTATTCAAATGCTTGTAAGCTGGGACTTCAGGAAGCACTGCGTCGAAATTGGAAAAGAAATACTCGAACTGATCTCTCTCATAAAACAAACTAAGCAAAAGACTACATGAAATACCATAAGTCAGTGGAAGATGGTGATACCTAATACCCTCATCCACTGAAGTAGGCAACTGCATACACACATAACAATCTTTCGCATCCATCACGTCAACATACTCATACAACAACTTAGCATATGCATTCAACTTAAAATCCCCTTTAGATAAATCTACATGTAATCTACGACTTTCTTCTAATAGCAAAGCTCTATCAGCTGCCCTGTCTACCCCCTTCTGACTAGGTGTGATAGGTGTAGGTGTCCCTGTCACCTCCTCTACTTCTTGCTCATGCGAACCAGTGTATGAGACTATAACTACTATGATTATAGAGATTATTACACTACTTATAAGGATGCCTACGATCCACTTTGATCTACGATTGGGATCTCCCGGCTCCATGGTTTCGAAAGTTCTCAAAAAGTCTTGGTTATCGCAAAGAACTCTGGAAAAGTCTCTGTCCTTTATTAGTGACTTGCTTAACCAGCTCGAGCAACCATGAAATCTCCGGACTTTCCCTCTCCGATCACAACTTATTTACACAGTCCAGAAAAAGACTTCCCTAGTTTTCGTTCCTCTTCTGTGGAAAGTCCCTAAATTTATTCTTCTTCCACTCGGACCTAGGTTATCTTCTTCTTTTGGACTTTTATTTACAGTTCATAACTGATCCACAATGAGATCCTCATTGAGCAAGACCAGAACGTGATACAAAAGTTCCAGACGCAAAATCAGCACTTCATGTGAAGACGGCTCAACTCCAAAAGGCGGGAATTCGAGTCGATGCAAAAGCAAGTTTCGGACTTCACTCAGAAGCGGGGGATTCGGAACCATGAGTGTCAGTGTTCCTTCTATCTCGAGCCCTGGAATCCGCAGCACCACCTTCACCACCACATTCGGGCTCCGACGGACCACTTGCACTGACCTCAGCCTTCCCGTGCTCACCACCCCCTGCATCAAACACAGTGTAAGTCCACTCAGGGGTAGAGTATCTGCGACAAGGCACTCTTGTTCTCTTTGACCTTCGCCGACTATCTTGTGCTTGGTCTTCGTCACTTGCTTCCGTTTCAGATACTTCAGACACTGGAGCAAGGTCTCTTTCCGGTGCTAACCTCAGGTTCAGTCGCCTCTGTCTTTCAGGCCAACTTTCTGCACTTCTGTTCGTTCGTCTGCCTTCCCCTTCTATACCCAGTGCACTACTTCCTCTTTCTGCTGAATCTGACTCTTCTCCGCCCACTGCACTGTTTCTGTCCTCGGTGTCTGAGTCAGGGTTCGAACTGTGGAAACCCCCTTCAGCTTGCTCTAGTGCACCACCAGCTGAGTCAGCGACCCTTACAGCTTGACGTGTCCTCCCATGTGGCCTTGCCACATCAGCTGGATTTTCATTTACGAGAGGAGCTGTTTCTTCCAAGGGTGCTGGAACTCTGCGGGTATGGGAAGCATGCACCCAGTTCGGCAATCCTCCACACTTCACTGCTGTGTTCGTGATAAGTATCACCTGATACGGGCCACGCCAGCGGGCATCCAAGCAACTCTTCCTCACGTGCTTTCGGACGAGCACCCAGTCACCGGGACACAAGTCGTGGCACAGATCACTCGAGGCTGGGACCACTGCTGCTTGCACCTGCTGGGATACAGAACGGACCACATCAGAGAGTCCTTTACAATAATCAAGAATCAAATCATCAGTGATGTTTATCAAGGCTGTAGCTGGTACTGCTGGCAGTCTCATTGCCCTCCCCATTAATATTTCATGGGGGACAACCCGGTCTTTCTGTCTGGGACACTTTGCATGCTCATTAGCACCAGAGGCAAGGCGTCGGGCCATTGCAGGGATGTTGAAGAACACATTTTTGCCATCCGGGCTTTCAAAGTTCCATTAACTTGTTCCACCATCCCAGAAGCTTCTGGTCTGTAACTACAATGAAGTCTCTGGTCTATGTTCAATGCAGCACAAAGCAACTTCATGATTTCGCTATGGAAGTGCCCTCCTCTATCTGATTCCAAAGAGGTCGGGATCCCGAATCTAGGGATGAGCTCCCTCAACAGTAATTTAGCCACTGTGAGAGTGTCACACCTGCGTGTGGGGTAAGCCTCCACCCACCGTGAGAATACACATACTAGCACTAAAATGTACCTCAATCCATTGCACCTAGGCATCTCCACGAAGTCCAACTGTATTCTATTGAAGGGCCCTCCCGACCTTCCAATGTGACTCAATGTAACTACAGTTTTCTTTCCAGCATTCATCTGTTGACACGTAACACACCTCTGGCATACCATCTCAGCCATTGCTCGGAACCGTGGGTTATACCACGTCTGTCTAAACACTCTCACCATTGCGTCTCTACCAAGGTGTGCCTGTCCATGTATCAGTCTTGCCATCGGACTCAGCAATTCCTCAGGCAACACGGCTCTCCCATCGTTGGATACCCACACATCCACATCTCCTCTCTCGCACCCAGCTTTGATCCATCCCTCTCTCTCCTGGACTGAAACTTCATCCTGCAATCTCTTAAGCTCTTCCCAAGTGTCTGCCATGGCCAACATTATGCTGAGATCGGTTCCTTCTTGGCTCTCTTCTATCTCTCTTCCTGTGAATATGCATCCTTGTTCTGCACAGAAACGGGCTACTTCGTCCGCATAGTTATTACCCAAGGATACAACGTCCTCCCCCTTCCCATGGGCTGAGCACTTTACCACAGCAATTTCTTTCGGATGCTGTAATGCATCTAACAATTGTCTTACATATTCTCCATTACGAATGGGTGAGCCAGATGATGTCAAAAATCCCCTCTGAGACCATAACTGCCCGAAGTCATGCACCACGCCAAAGCCATATTGGCTGTCTGTGTAAATCGTGATTCGAATTCGATCAGCGGCCAAACAGGCACGGGTCAAGGCAATGATCTCAGCTACCTGCGCGGAGCGTACTCCTTCTAGGCAAGCAGCCTCGACCACTCCTGAAATGGTACATACAGCAAATGCTGCTTTCAATTGCCCCACACTGTCTCTTAAGCATGAACCATCGACAAAGAAAATTTCATCTGGGTCAGTCAGTGGTTCATCGACAATGTCAGGTCTCGGTTTGGTGCAAAGTTCGGTCACATCGAGACAATCATGGTCCTCACAATCTTCATCATCTGTGTTCGGTATAGGCATTAATGTCGCAGGGTTCAAGACGGAGCACCTTTTCAGAGTCACATTCTCTGCGGCAAGTATGACTTGCTCGTACCTCGTTAACCTATTGTTCGTTAGGTGCTGGGTCTTGGTCCTGGTCATCAATAACTCAACCGAATGTGGCACATGTACAGTCAATGGATGTCCCATTACAATGCTTTCACATCTTTCAATGCTGACACCTGTTGCAGCAACGGATCTTAGACATCCGGGCAACGCAGAAGCTACTGGATCTAAAGTAGCTGAAAAATATGCAACTGGTCTACGGACACCTCCATGGTTCTGAGCTAACACTGCTAATGCACATCCTTCCCTCTCGTAACAGAACAATGAAAAGGCCTTGTTGTAATCAGGCATTCCCAGTGCCGGAGCCCTGCACAAATCCTCTCTCAGTTTCCGGAATGATATCAAGCACTCCTCGTCCCATGGTACCGGATCACTCACGTCCTTGTGCGTAAGCCTCTGCAGAGGCTTTGCTCTCAAGGAGAAACTAGGAATCCACTGTCGACAATAGCCAACCATTCCCAGAAACATCCTAACTTCTCTCTGTGTGGTGGGTTCTGCCATGCTCATTATTGCCTCTATTCGATCTGGTGACACCTTCCTCTTGCCTTTCTCCAATCTGTGTCCCAAGTACTATACCTCATTCAGACAGTACTGCAGCTTGTTCGGGGACACTTTATGTCCGTTCTCTGCTAAGTGGTTCAACAAGGCTACTGTGTCAATTCTGCAAGCATCTTCTGTTTCTGAGGCAATGAGCAAGTCATCTATGTACTGCACGAGAACTGAGTTCTGCGGCAACACAAGACTCTCAAGGTTCTTCTTCAGGATCTGGTTAAAGATCGATGGACTTTCCGTATACCCTTGAGGGATACGACACCATGTTAACACGCGATTTTCTAGCCTGAACGCAAAAAGAAATTGGCTTTCCTCGTGGAGCGGTATCGAAAAGAAGGCTTGACACAAATCGATAACCGTAAACCACTCGGCTTCACATGGGATCTGGAACAGTATTACTGAAGGATTCGGTACCACTGGACAACAAGGGACAACTATCGTGTTGACCTTTCGCAGGTCTTGCACGATCCTGTACTTCCCGCTCGGTTTCTGTAGTCCCATAATGGGTGAATTACAGGGGCTACCTCTAATCTCTTTCAGAATGCCTTTCTCAATAAAGGTCTTGATCACAGGTCTTATCCCTGCAATCGTTTCTGGCGACAGGTTGTATTGAGGTGTCCTGGGGAAATCAACATTCTGTTTCACCTCTATCCGCACTGGTTCAACCCCTCGGATTAGACCTATTTCATCGCCTGCGAAATCCCACACCACAGGCGACACTGCGTCTCTCAGATCATGTGGAAGTTCTTCCACAGTCACCATTGGGTACAGATCTATACATAGATGCTGATTGGTAATTTTAAAGTCAGCATCGTCATCTCTCGTCTGGACCTCTACTCCATTGGGCGTACAATAAATCCCTTCCCAAAAGACAAACTGGACTCGTATCACACACTACAAACTGATGTCTAGTTTGGAAAGTACCTATCTTTACTAGGATCGGTTCTGTCAATGGGCTGCTTATTTTCTTGTTCGCTACTCCAACAACCTGGATTGATTGTCCCGAGAGGGGTAGGTTAGGGACTACTGCTGATCTTACAGTAGACCGGGTAGCACCAGTATCAACCAAAAGTGTTGCAGGATTGCCCTCAATCTCTGCCTCCACAAAAGGTCCTCTCTGGTCTACCTCCAAGACCGCTCCAAGTGTGCAGTCTTCCTCCCCCTCAGGCACCGTCAGGATAAAGGGTCTAAGCTATCCTCATCGTAACCTTCGAACAGGGGCATCTGTTGGTACGTTCGTGTTCCTTGTGAAATCCTTGGAGCTTGGGGAACCTGGGCGTGAGAATTGTAAACCCCCTTTCATCGTTCTAGGCCTCGTTATTGTGTTAACTACCTCTTGCGCGGGTGCCTGAGCCCCCTCTTCCTCTTCCTGCAACTGATTAGCTGGGTTCAAAGGACACTCGCGTTTCCAATGTCCGACCTGGCGACAAAGATGACACGCAGTGGTCTTCTTCAATGTGGCCACGTCCACTCCTGTCTTGGGGTCTACTGGTTTTCCCTTTCCCTGTACCTGCCCATTCTGGTTTCCTGGAAATGTCCTTGCTTTCTTCCTAAGGTCCCTCCACTAGGCTGACTCTGTGCTGTCTGCATCTGGACAAGCATCAATTTGTCTTTTAGCTTTCGATGTTTCGATTCCACCTCATCACTACAGTATCTCGCATACCGCAATATTTCATCTAGTGGCTTGTTCTGCCAGCAGATCAAATGGTGCTGTATCATGAGGCTGATTTCCACTCTCAGACCCAGTACAAACTTTGAGACAAACTGTCCCATATCCTTGGGGTCCAAGATATCTAACCCACTATACTGTTTAAAAGCTTGCAAAAGTCTTTCATAATATTCATGCACCGTTTCCTTGGGTTCCTGTACAGTCCGATCTATCTTAACCCAATCTATATCCTGAGGTGAAATCTTCAATTTCAACCATGTAATCACCTGCTCATACTTTTTCATGACTAGTGGTGATGGACCGTTTGTAACCGCCTCTCTATCCGGTTCCGAAGTCGGCCACTCAATAGCGACTTTACAAGCTGTCCACAAATCTCCCGGTACCACTATGTCAAACAAAGTGTTCAAATCAATCCACAATACTTTTGAAATTTTCACAAACCGCTCAACCTGTTTGTACCACTCCACCGGTTTTTCCTCAGCCGAGGAAAATCATTTGTAAATGCAGCCAAATCACCTCTATTCCACGGCACATGCACGTACCCTCCATTCTGTACTTCCCGTAAAGGAAAATTTCCAACACCCGTCGCCCTCCTCCTGGCGGCGGCGTTTCCCTTCTGCTCTCTTTACTGGTTTCTTTTGGACCACCTTTCTTCCCATTTGTCCAACAAAATCCATATTCTCATTCCTATAATCAGGTCTCTGGTGTGTGTTCTTAATCCTGTTATTCTTTTCTCCTCCAGCTCCTGATCACTGTACTGTAATCTATGTGGTCCCTGTAACGCTTTAGTTTTGTTCAGGTCCACTTCATATCTTTTGGCCAATTCCTTCAATCTATCATGTGCCATTCTAGCTTTTCGAGTCACATCTTTTGCTACAAACAGCAGCTCATCTGATCCATAAATTTCTATTCTTTCCAAAGGCAGACCCCCACTGATCATTTCGTCTACCTCTGCTTTCAACCTCACTACGTCTAGCAACCTTGCCTGTACTGCACTCCTCAGTACTTCTCGACAACCCGAGCCATCCCGCTCATCACAGTCACTATTCTGTCCTTGTGACCTATTCCCTTCCATCATATTCCTGGAACTTGGTCTGTCTTCCGAGACGTTCTGTGCCCTATCCCCTTGCATCCTATCCTCTTGGTTCGTTACTGTTGGTGTCCACTCCCTCAAAGCTGACTTAGATTCCCGCAAAGACCTTGGTCTTTCTGGTCTCTCCTCTTCTCGTCTAAAGGAAGAATCCGCAGTAGCCGGTAACGGCGTACTTGTCTCCATTGGTCTTGGGAAATGAACCACTCTTACTCCGAACCCATTCCCACTCTCTCCGATTACTTCTTCTCTTCCCGTCTGTACGGAGCTCCCTTCTCTCACTCGGTCTGGGTCATATACCGGTACTATAGGGCCAATGGTAACCGGTACTATCAAGGAGTCCGGTAATCTTGTGTTCCCCGCAGGAGGCTGTGTTATCATAGACGCCGTTGCCCCCTCCGTTCCTGTGGAAATCCTTCCCACCACTCTCATGCTATTCTGGTTCTGGCTCTCATCAACTATTGCCACTGCTGGGGTCGTCTTTCCCTCTTCTGAATCTGGATTAAATGGTGGTGGCCTCTCCGCCAACATCCTATCCAACAAGCTGTCATCTAGATCACTGTCGTCCTCATCGATTCTTATTATTTTCCCATTTTGTACTAACAATGGGTATAACTTATCTCCTTCGATCGTTTCCACTCTCCACCTTTTCTCCAATGCATCCCACCTTGCATCTTGAAATGCCCTGACCGATTTCTTCACCCTTTCTTGACATCTGTCCTTCTTCCTATCATACGCTGCTCTTATCCACGCATGTAGTGCCTCAAACTGTGTTGGTCTAGGTAGTGGTCGTAATGAAGCCATTACACTTTTTAGCTGGTACAGCACCTCTAACCTGAAAGTACCATATCGAGGGAACGACAATTCTCCTTCTGCTTCTGTCATTTTATGCCAATTCTCAAGCCAAATTATAGTATGCAATCCTACATTCTTTGCCATATAATGTGCTGGTGTATCCTCGGGAGGAGCTTCCTCTCCCTCCCGAACAACCACATGTCTATCACCTCTACAAAGTTCCCGTAAAGCTTTAAAACATTTCATGATGAATCAACTTTTTGTTTACACTCAAAATGTCCGCTTTTACTTCCTGATTTCAATCCACCAATACCAGCGCGGCTCACACCAACCGGCCTATCGCAGCGCGGCACTTGTCTGACGTCACTTTTCCTCCGCTCGCAGCAGTTCCCCTCCTTTCTAATTCACTTGTTCTCACTCGCATCTGTCCCAATCATACTCTGAAATAATGTCCGTCCTACCGAACAATTACCTCTCTGACCGTCGGTCTTACCAATGACCGATCAGCCTCTTGAGGTTGTTGACCTCAATCTGGCAATCGTCTGTCCGCGAAACGACCGGACAATCGCCTTTAGCACACTCGATAGGATTCAATCACTCGATGTTCTGCACACAATAACCTACGACCTGCGTTGGTTATTCACACCCTCACTCATGTGTTCCCTATCTTCAGTGGGTCTGTCAATGACGTCTCGTGACCCCCACACCTCTGGTCAACGTTCTCAACTCTGGGTGTATTCTACACCACAATAAATCTCCCGGTCCCGCGCGCTCACGGTCCGTTTCTCAATCACACAACTTTCGTTCCAACTCCGCAAGACATCACACAACAATAAAACACCGCAATCTACCAAACATCACTCTTTTCATACTCACTCTACTACGAACTGCTACTTCCGCCGCACCGTCACTCTCCGTCAGTTTTCCACGACCTCCGACATCCTTCTCCCGCGGTCCTCTGGATCTGCGTCACTCGGGCTCTATGGGGCAACTTAATCTCCTATCTTGCTCTAGATCTCCCTTACCATCAAAGGTAACCATCCTCTGCTACCAACTGATAACGCCGATTCTTATCTGATTATCTATAAGAACCTTCTGGTCGCCAAGATCTTTTTACCTGTTGAATAGTGTAAAGGAGAGAATCTCATCTGGTTATATATCAGCATTCATTTTGTCTGAAAGGACCACTGACTCGAATTCAAGTTTGAGAATTTATTATCGCCAAAAATAACTGAACGTGCAAGCACCTCAACACGAGGTTAAAGAAATAGATGGGCACTAATACAAATAATAATCTACGCAGGAATCTCATCCGACTCAGGATAAGGAGAATAGAAAGTTCTAGAAGGATCAACCAGACTATGATTGCTCCTATTTCTAAGTTGCTCTTCATTGGCCTAAAGAAGCTTAAAATCAATTGCTGTCCCTACACTAACGCTAAGTGACATCCCTGCATAACGATTTCCCAGGCAAGAGTGAATAAAAGGTGTCAGCTGTGAGGACTTCCTAAGAAGTGCAATCACACAATACCCAAGCTCAGCTCTGTCCTTCTCTCAGGTCTCCCCTACCTCTTCTCTGGCCTCCTCCCTCAGGGCACTATCCCTAATACAAAACCACAATACAATTGTACACGCCTTTGTCACGCCTCCTTGGCCAGGTCTTCTTTCTTGTGGTTTTCCATCGAAACGGTTACTTCATCCTGGACGGTTGCGTTGACCTTGAGTCCCAGGCACCTTCTCCGCCGAAAGTATCATCCCTACATTCCATTTCACTCCCCGTACCATGCCTCCCTCTCTCTAGCTTTCGAAAACAAAGAGTTAGTCTTACTAACGAGACATGTGTCCTTGCACCTGCAACAAAAGATACTTTCAACAGAAACCTTCTACTGTGCAAATTAAATCTACCGTTTGTGCCCAGAGAGCCTTACCAAGAGAAACTTTTCTCGGCCTACAATATAAGCTAACATAAGAATATACCAGGCCTTCCCTAAGCACATATGTAGTTAGGCCTTTACATATGACTTTTAAACACACATCTTACTTTTCCCTATGAGCATTTTCATTACAATTCATATGCAACCAATGAATTACATGTGCAACTTTAATATAGTGCACGTTTAAACTACTGCAATTACATTACACACACGAACTAATTCCTCTATGCATTATTTTCACACAATTCTATAAGCATTACATCACATCATTATCCTAACATCATTATACTGCTGATTCGCTTTGTCTCAGCAAACTATTCATTCTTTACTAAACATACATGAATATGAAACTGAATATACGAATATATGTCTGAATACAAGTGGGTGCGGCCTATCAGTGATTATGATGCACCCCTACAATTCACAAGAACATTTCGCTCTATCACTACCATTTCTAATACGTCACGTCATCAATGGCATAATATGCATCAGTTGCCTTGCAAGCATCAGCACTTTCTAATGATTCATTTTCAGACATACATTTATAATTGAAAAGTGAAACTACATCTTCTGGTTTGCAGGCCGGGCTGGTTATAAATCCAGGACTGGACAAAGGTGTTTTCATATACATCGAGCAAGTTAGCAATCCTGGGGCAATGGCAGTCCATATAATTATTTATAAAAATGTAAAAATAATTACGTCAAATAAATTCATCCCCCCGTGTAAATAACTATTAAATAAGGACGCAATTCCCTGTCATAGGCAAGCCCTTTTGTTTTGCTGTGAACTGAAAAACACCATGTGGTGTGAATCACAGCAAAAAAAAGCAGGAAACAGCAGGCTTCCTAAAACAGAATGACCTCATTGTTGACTTGTAATTTCAGCTACTCCTGTGAAGCCCCATGGGGCAGCGGCACACTGAAATCAAAATGTATGCCACTGTGCAGCCAAACTTCTGTCCTTGTGCAATAAAATTCAAGGTCACCAAGCCCCTGCAGGAGAGGACGGAACCAAAGAGGACCACAATGATGCTGTAAGATTTGGAGTTGCTGCGTCACGTGACCATGTAAGAGCCTGAGAACAAATTACACAGTAATGGATAAATAAAAGTCAAAGTCAAAATTTATTGTTTCAGCCAAACAATAATAAAAACTCCAGGTAAGAGTACAATAAATACAATAGAATATGCTAAAAAGCAATCCGTTGGAGAACACAGTATCAGTTAGGCACAACGTAGCAATCATCAAAATCACGAAATACATAAAAATACAGTTAAGCACAGCATTGCTTCCCAGCCTATCAATTATCAAATTCATAAAATATGAAAGTGCAAGTGCGAAGAATAAAGCACTTAGCCATTTCATTGGATGCTCATACAAATTATGCAATTTACACTATATGAGCCAGGGCTAGCAGCCCGATACATAATGTGCAAAGCCACTTAAGGTATCAGACTGAACTGATCCCTAGCACGGTGGTTAATTCTCTCAGATAGGGCGACGCCACTCAAAGAAATGACGCTACTGAATTATCCATGTACATATCGCCCGACCTAATACACAGTGCCATTGCCGACTTAACACATCTAGCATCATAAGCTTTGAAAAGGGGGGAGAAGCCAGCGCCAGCGGGAAGCATAATATTTACTACAAAACAAAAAAAAATGGGTACGGTTGTCTATCCCACCAAAGCTACAATCACAGCACTCAGATCCTGCGGCGAGCCTAAAGATTCGGGTTAGGTAATCCCTAGTCGGCAAGATACCCAGCCTGTGCTCAACATACAGCGTTCTCTTCAGTTCACGATATAACACATCCAGGTACTCAATGCAGGTGGAGCCACGTTGTTACTAAAATAGCTCTATACAATAGACCCAGGCCTTGACTCTAGATTCTTCTTCATCTGCACATATACGTGGTACCGTTCTTTGATTAGGTCTGTAGTGTCCTGCCTAACTTTGCCGGGGGCTGCCCTTAAGAATTCCATCTGCAGATCGCTGAGGATATTCTGTACATGAGACTACCCCTGAGACTATCCCTGAGACTACCTCTGAGACTACCCCTGCACTCATTATTGTAGGCAGCTTCTTTTAGAGTTTTTAAATATACCGTTGACTTGGGATTTCTTAACAATCTAACCCAATAAAGAACTGGCTTTAAAGCTGCAGATTCTGATATTGGAGTAAAATTTAACTATGCATAAAGTGCCGCTAGGGAGGTACTTGGCCCCAACCACAGCAGAGCTCTTAGGAAGTTGTTCTCAGCCACTTGAAGTGATTGCATATTTGCATACCCCCGGAGCTCCGCCCCATAGAGGGCAGCTGTCACTGCCCTTTGTAAATCTGCAAGATGGCACTAGTGCTTCTGGCACCAGCTTTATGTCAAAATGTCAGCCCCACACCTGCTATTTGTCGCAAGACTAGGACTGCCTTTTGCACATGGTTACTCAACTGTAGATTTCCTGAAAAACGGATACCTAGATAATCAGACTCTTGACAATTTCTAAAGGTGCACCTTCGATCATAAGGTTCTGCTTAAAACTGGGAGACGGCCTAAGTACCATACTCTTTGTTTTGCTACCATTAATAGTCAAGGACTTCTTGGCACAGTACTCCTCAAAGCACTTTAATAGCCTATGAGTGGCATTCTCTGTTTGTGCCATCAGTACTGCGTCATAAATGAGAGTGAGGCTGGAAAGGATGGATGAAAGCGACAGCAGTTAAAGTCATGGACTTCATACCGCACTGGGTATCATAGGTCTTGACCAAGTCTCATGTGTGATCTTCATTATATCTGAGCTTTTATCTGCTAGCGGCATTTACCCGCTCTCTAACTGTAGGTCACATTTGGCCACCACCTTGGGGTCGAAGCAGATGTCTCTTGAAGAGTGTTGTGTCCGGTGTTTGGGGAAGATCGGGGGACTTAGCAGCATAGCTGCTATTAAAAGATCTGAACGTACGAATACAGAGCATTTCCATTTTGGCTGTTGTCAATCCAGGACCTTTTGCAAGCACACCCAGACGCACAGGACACAGCACAGGCCAAATAACACTGTCAGCAGGTAAGCACCTTGGATAGACAATGTGCCACACCCAGCAAGCCTTCCTCAGATTTACTTGTCAACAGCAAAACATCAACTCTTTCCACACTCCAGCCAACAAATTAGAGCTCACAACCACCACCAGACTCTGGTTTGTGATGCAATCCTCAAAACCAGCGTGAGAATGTACCGAAACCCATTGGTGATGTGAGGTCAGACCAATGCCAGAGTTGGCACCCCATAAATACATAATCCATAACTACAGCCTATACATTTTCTAATATTCTATTGTCACAAATAAAATGGTCTTACCAGCCTGGTTTGTGGTGATATTGACTGATGAAAACTGGGGTGAGAGTGGGCTTTGATCGGTGACTCCATTGACCGCTTGGATCTCGAAGGTGTACTGTGTGTGGGCCAGGAGGTCACTGATGTAGACTCGGGGTTCCGTCAGGCCCAGCTGCCGGGGAGCAAACTGCACGTTATCCCCACAGCGGGTGCAGGCGCCCCTGCCAGAACCACAGCTCTTACAGATAATGTTGTAGACAAGGTCCTCCCGACCCCCTGAATCCCGAGGTTGGCTCCACTCGAGCATCAGCGAGGTCTCGTTCACACTGGAGATCACGTTTTGAGGGGACGAAGGTATCGCTGGTTGAAAAAAAAAACAAAGTACAAAATGATACAGTGAAAGGGACAAACAACAATACAATCTGTACATTCAAAGAGCGAGAAGACAGTGCAGCAAGAAGCAACCTACATTATACACATTCTGAGTATGCTGCTACATTCCAAAACACTTGTTTGCATAGGAATTAAAATTGTAGATTGTGCGTATACACCACACCCCATGCTATTTTTTCTAGGTCAATTTCGACAGCTGTAACCTGTAGACACCTGTAGACATGTGTCTGGTATATTCCGATACACGTGGAATTTTATGCAGAATGCATCAATTCAGCACCATTTTTCTTAAGAATACTCGGAATAGTAAGTATTTAGCACTCACAGTAAATACGTCTCTCTGGTGTATTGGTAAATACACCACCCCATTCTCTCTCCCCTGTAAATGTGGCTTGTGTATTTTTTCAGCATAAAAGTAGATTTCAAAAGCTACAGTTGAGACTTATTTCTGTGCTCAAGAAAAAATCCATATTTAATGTGTGACCCAAGAAAAAAATATCCCTAGGGGTATTTAGGTTAGTTAAAAAAAGCTACCTAGAGCAGATGGAAGCGAATACATACGAGGTCAAATTAACAAGCTGATTTCCGTATTCAAATTTAAAAAAAAAAAAAGGACTGTAGTGTCAATTTTTGAGACCGCAAAAAAACAAAACAAAGCCGGACTGCAGATGTCTTTCCTTCAAAGAAAATCAAAAATTGCTTTGGACCTATGCTCTATCTTGTTATGAGCGTTTTTAGTGAGGTAGAAGTCCAGAAAATCTTTTTTTATTTTAGGACTAAAGTATTTGCCAAATTATTTTTGGGGACATAGAGAAAGAAGTATCGGCTTAGGAGCAAGCACCATGTCTTTTATAACAACCTGTTCAAAATGAAAGCGAGGTGACCATGAAATGTGATGGTCATTGTGGACTGTACAGCGTGCTAAGGGGTCTAGTTTATTGTGGTTATATATGTATGCTAAAATTGATAACAAAGGGAGGACTTATCTGTCCAGCCTTGAATAGAAGATGTAAACTTTATCTTTGGGATGCTGACTTATATTTTTGTAAAGCTCAACCTAAAAATGTTTTTGCCATTCCTTAGATCCTCTGGATTTTTCGATAAGTAGCCTTGAAAAAAATCCTAACAATTATGCCTATAGTTTGGTCTCTCTTTTCTTAGAATCTCCAAATTTACTGCACACCAGTCTCAGTTAATAATGCCCTTGGTTTATGGTCAGTCTACACAGTGGGTCTGTTATGTTGTAATAATAACACATTAGTAGAAAGCGCTGTAACCCCAAGAGTATTCTGGCATTGGATATGCTCTATGCAGAGTATTTGTAGCCTGAACCACTCCCATTATTTTAGGTCACAAAAGCCATGTTTGTAGAGATTTATGAAGGAGAAGTGGTTTTTGTAAAGGGGGGGGTGAAATCCAATCTTTGTCTGCTAGAAACAGGCACAACTATTTGCTTTATTCTTCCTTGTCCAATGGATTGTGAGCTGAAAGGCCAAAGATGTGCAAAGGGTCCCAGAATGTCAATTATCTCGGCTTGAACATACACTGACCCATGGTGAGAGATGACATGGTCAGTAAGGTAGATACCTGAAGATCATTCTCTTAGTTCTCCAAAGCCAGCGTAATGCTGCTTTGGAAGGTTGCGTGGGGAACATTGAGTGCACTGCATTTTCAACCACCTGCAGTCATCTCATTAGACATGTTGGGATCGTTAAATACAGGGAACTGCTGTAATCCACTTGAAACACAATGATTGTTTGAATGATTGATTTATGTCAAGCGAGGGAATTAAAGGGCAGATTTTTGCACAGCATCTTCAGTCAGACAATGTAGTTTTGTTGTTTTGGGTTGCCAGGGAAAGGATCTGGTTGAATGTAAAACCCAGATTGCTCACAGCAGATACTGCCAAGGTATGGGCCAAAACCACTTGGCCACCAGTCACTGACCAGAAGGAATTGCTGATTCACACAATAAAAATGTCAGTTTGCTCTGTGTTTAGTTTCCAAGGTACAACCATGGAGAGACATGGTTAAGTCCTAAAACGTGCACTGACAGCTCTTCAATTTCTCTTAGCTACAAAGATCGATACGTTCAATACCACAAACAAACGTTTTAATTGCCCACAGCACAAGCTCCTCTGATGTTTGCCTCTACAATCTCATCTCTCCATCTTTAGCCCTCATGTGTGCGCTGTTGGGTCATATTGGGTCCCCGGTGGTCAATAAATGCAGATGCCTTCATACACAACAATGGATAAGATGAAATCCCTCAAGGGCTCAGTGACCAAACTTTGGGCTTTTTCCTCACAACTAGCAGCCATAGTTGAAGAAGCAGAGGGATCCCTTAAAACATAATAATTAAGGCATAATAGGTATACTGTAACACGCCAAACTGCAGTGCATGGAACTATGGTGCAGGACTTGATTTTAAATGAACTAAAACTGACAGGGATGTCATCCTTCTTCTCTGTCGAGAGGGCACATAGGCCCGTGTCTGCCTCCTGACCCCAGATAGGGTGATTATTTCATACATCTTCACATTCAGGGAGATGCCATCTTCACACCTCCATAGTCCACGACTCTTTGTGGTGGAAGGCTCATAAATCCTGTTCTGCTGTGACTTCTTGCAGCCAGTTGAACAGCAGTGCTGTACCTTTAAAGCAGCAGAGCGAGAATTCAGAGAAATATATAATTCTGTTCTATCGCCATGAAAATGATTGCAGAGGGGAAGACCCGGCACTATCTATCACCCATCGAAGTTTGGGACTGTTTTGAGGGTTAGAACACAAGCCAAATCAACAGAGCTGACAACTCAACATTCCAGATATTGATTAAAAAGGTAGGGAGAGCAGGAGGTAATCCCCGCCGTGAAAGAATTAGAAATACAAAGTGCTATATCTGGCATGTAGATACTGGAACCAGATGGGAGTTCAACGATGAACCTGCAGGTCCAAGCTATGGGACCACACAGGGCACTGAGACAAGACAACTCTGACTCCAAGGTCCTTGGTGAAGTAGGAGTAGCAGGAGACAAGAATAAATATACATTTGACATCTGAGAGACTTGAGCTGGGATGCACCTGATGGACAAAGGTCTCTTGGGGGCTGGGGCCCCGCAGTGGAGTGTTGGTAATGGTCACTATGCTGTCTCTGCCAATGGACCCCAGAGGGTTTTCTATAAATGACTTATCACCAGATACACAGAGAGGATTTCAAAATCCAAATGTGGAATGTCAACGTGATAGGCAGCAAGATTAAAAGAGGGATGGTGTTTCAGGCACATAAGAGATGTGAACCACATGTGGTGATGCCCAAAGAGGCCTATTTGGTGGGAAACAGGTCAAAACAAATTCAATTCAGTGGCTCATGCAGGCTTCATCCAAGGGTCAAGAGGAGTGGAGATCCTTATCAAGAAAGCAATACAGTTTGTCATGGAAAAAACATGAGTAGATCAATGGGGTCTTAAGCAACTGTGAAAGGCAGCTGCAACAAGAAGAATATGGACTTTATATCAGTATATATGCCCCTTACAGTACGGATAGTAATTTTGGTTTAGAAATATTGGGTACGTTACTCCTACAAAAGCCCAACACAGCGCTCTTAATAAGAGGATATTTTAATCTGGTGAAGAAGACTTATTTGGACAGGTCCATTAACAGGGCTGACGTGGGAAAAGGAATAAAGAAACTGGACAGCTTTTGCCTCTACAATGGGGTTGAGGGACCGCCATCAGGGGATCCATCAATATTCTTTTTATTTGGGTTCACACTACACATTCTCAATTTTGGTTTACATTTTCAATCCGAGAAACTGTGAGATAAAATGTGTGGCTAGAGGATCTCATCATTGAAGGCGCTGTTTCTCTCTCAACACTTCCTAAAAGGTAGGGTGTGGGAATCAAACCCCTGGGAACTCTAAGAAAGGGCCATTATGCCCTTTGTCACAGACGTGGTCCAACACTGTTTTGAGGAGAACACTGGTGAGGTGAATTCAGACATAACACTATGGGAGGCATTTAAAGAGGTGGCCAGAGGTCTTATAGTTTGTTGGGTGGTGGGAAAAAAAGAAGAAGAAATTCTTCGAATTGAGGATTGTAGAGAGGGCTCAGATAAGAATTGGGCATTAATATGCACACACTGCACCAAAAGAGACTGAGCACTCTCTATCAGTATAAAAAGAGAAATTTATAAAAAGAAAAAGTCAGGGCACTATAGTTAGCACAGCATACATTACTTTATGTTGTAGGAAATACGATTGGTAAAGTTCTCTGGGAAAACTCCAGGCCTGAATGGGCTACCAGCAGAATGTTTTAAAAGGAGGGCAGGCAGGGTTGCAGCCCCACTGCATGAGATGTACCTGGGGGCACACTGAGGTGGGGAGCTCCCTAGGGATCTGCGTACTGCAACAATTGTCCTTGTCCCAAAGCGGGTAAACCCCAAGACAGATGGGAATCGTACCCACCAATATCACTCCTAAATGCGGACACTAAAATATTAGCCAAAGCAATATCAAACAGACTTTGGTGTGTGATTCTAGACCTGGTCCATCCAGACTAGAATGGATTCATACCCCAGAGATCGACTAGGCTAAACCTGTGACACCTTTATAATAATATCACTGAAGCAGAGAGGGTAGTACACCATTGGCAGTGGCATCACTGGACGCTCACAAGGCATTCCATTCAACAGAATGGCCATTCATGTTCGCCAACTTGGAAAAAATGGTAATTGGACCCAAATCCCTGAAATGGATCAGGCTACTGAGCCTTAGAGCCAGAATTAAGGTAAATGGGATCCTCTCTAAAGGATTTCCCGTTCGGGGGACACAAGACATGGATGCCCCTTGTCACAGATGCTATTTGCCTTGGCAATAGAGGCCATGGTCTACTGGACTCTAGCCCCACTACTAAACAGGCTGGAAAAGGTTATAAAACACTCGGGAGCCCTGCCACTTTCTATCATGGGCAGGGAGGCGGTTTTCAAAATGATTGCACTACCTCGCTTCAACTACATATTGCAGAATAGTCCATATGCCATCCCCGGCATGTTCTTCACAACAGTGAATAGCTTATTTAAAATCACTGTTATGGCGGGATGGCCCGCCGAAGATTGCCATATCCACCCTCCAAAGATCGATGTATGAGGAGGGCATAGCACTATGGGGCATTCATAAATATTATTAGGCGGCTCAGGTTGGTACAGTTAACGAATGTACATATGGTCCATTAGACGATATTGCATTTACGTTGAACAGGAGAAACTAGGAAAGAAGGGCTACCTGCATATATTATTTGGAGGAAGGATGGCAAGGGACACTCCACTGGCAACCGTATATCACAAACAGAAAAGAGAAATGGGGTGGGAGAAGAAACTAACACCAAAAAACCCTTTATGGCTTGGCATGAGACTCAGCCCGGTGACAGAATTGCCAGGCTTTAAACAATGTGATGCCATTGGACTCTCTTAATCAGATGACGTGTCACGGTACCATTTACACACCTCTGAGCAGAATATGACATGGCCACGACGCAAACATTCAAATACTTGCCGCTACACGACGCACTACAAATAAGGATCCCTTGAGGGGAGGAAACAAATGAGGGATTCCCCCTGGAGAGGAGAATACTGGATGGGTACATGACTAGAAAACAATCTCACGCACGTATGCTACACAGACGAGGAACACACATTGAGACCTCAAGCGACTATGGGCACACTGGCAGGGAGACACAGGAGAACTAGAAGATGACGACTGGAGGGATGCACTACAATTCCCCAGAGAAGTAGCCATGAAGGCGGGGTTCCATCTAATCCAGTTGAAAACCCTACACAGAATATATTACACCTGAACATGACTACACAAAATAAACAGAGTTAAAGATGACCTCAGCCTCTGACAATGTGGCCATAGGGGCACCTTTATTAATTTTCATACCTTATGGGACTGTCCCAAACTCCAGACCTTCTGGGAGGAAGTAATATATAAATTAGAAGAAGCCACCGGAGTATCTATTGGGGCGTATGGCCCGACTTTACTGGGAGCACGGAATGAGTCTGATGCAATATCTTACAACAGATTACTGATTAATCTGGGATGTATTGTGGCGAAAAGAGAAATTGTCCAGAGATGAGGCAGCAAAGCAGGTCTAAAACTGCAAGACTCGACACAGGGAAAAGAAATATGTAGGACACGGGAGAAGATGGTGTATGAGGGAAGAGGATGCTCCCGTAAATATGAGAAAATATGGGGAGGATGGTGCACAGGAATGTAGTGAGGTGGAAAGAACAACAATGGACTAGAGGGGGTACCGAAGGGAATAGATGAAGTTAGGAATCTAGAAGGGTATATTACGCATGATCCAGGTTATGGACAGTCAACTATGGGGGGACCTGCACCAAACTGATGGATGTAGTCTACATTGCGGAGTAAGGGTGGTGAAAGGGTGGCGAGAGGGGAGAATAGGGAGAAAGGGTGCACAAATCACTGCATTTGTTTGTCTTTGTTGGAAACTTAATAAAATATTTGTCTTCTGGCATGGCTTAATCAAAGAGAAGAGGGATCCAGATAGATACATGAGGCAAAAGATAAACTGGGGAAGGTAGTCTGAGAAAACACATGGATTTTGGGAATATTCTCAGATTATCTGGAATCCCAGTACACATTGTGTCTGGACTTCGCTCCCAACTCCTAAGAAAGCTTTATTGAGGATTTGACCTAACTCCATAATTACAGAATGCAACACCTTGGAGGGAAGCATCACATCTGTGGAAGTTGCAAATGCAGTATCCATGTTGAACAGTGGTAGGTCCTGGGCATGAACAGATTTTCGGTGGAACTGTTTAAATTAATGGACCCAATGATGCATATGTTTAATGCTGTTAGACAGCAACAATCCTTAGCACCAGACATCCACGGACTCTTTGGGAGTGATGATACTCAAGCCAGATAAACCCCCTTATGTGCACAAACGATATAGACCTATTTCACTTTTAAATATTGAAAATATACTTGTGAAGGGCATTACAAAAACTCTTTATAGTGTGACAGATGTCCTAATAAACCAGACAGGATTCATCCCATATAAATCAACCAGGCACAATATCTGCCAGTTGCACTGCTGTACAGAGGCAGCGGCCTACCCCCGCTCATCTATGTGTTTGCCGCAGGGCGGCAATCGCTGGACTATCGCCTGCACATCCCCCCAACCCCGCTCTTACAGCCGCCAAAGGCATGGACCGCTACGGGCGGCAAAGTGGCTAGCTGCGCCACTGCTGCTGTATGGAGCTCACCGAAGAGTGGCAGAGTCTGTAGTGACTCTCTCCTTTGACGCTGAAAAGGCATTTGATTCTATCGGATAGCCATTTCTATATGCAATACTCTGCAAGATTGTTTTCGGGCTAGCCCTTTGTGGCTGGGTTAAGCTACTGTACGCTGATCTAACAGCAAGGGTAAGAGTAGATGAGTTGCTCTCCAGACTCTTTTTATTAGTAAGGGGCACCAGACAGGGACATCCCCTCTTTCATTTTTATTCACCATAACAGTGGAATCATGAGCGGTCTGGATAAGGGGCGACCCATTTATTAAAGGCCTTAGGTAGTAGGGGAACTGGGAAATCTGGATTTGTTTGTGTGCAGATGACTTGCTTTTATATGTCATGGATCTCTTTCCTTCTCTGGAGTGCCTTTTGCATGTAATGCATATTTTAAGTACTCTGGTTTAAAGCCAACTGGCGGAAATCCACGATCTTCCAAGTGGCAAAGTGGGAGCCCTCAGCCTCGTTGTTCTGCTCACTACAGATATCTACCCAGAGCTTAAGATACTTAGCTGTGATGAAACCTATTCCAGGGAGCCCTTTATGGGAACTAATCTGCAGCTTTATTAGCCAGCCTTAAAAAAAATGGATCAATGTCGGAAAACGCCGCTATCGCTTACGCGTTGAGTAGCCATGATTCCCTACCTTAGTTCCCGTATGTGCTGCCGAACACACACCATAAAGCATCTTTGTGAAGCTGGATGAAACACTTTATATGCTGCTCTAGGACAGAGGGGTGCCCAGAATCCAGGTAGCTACTCTGCGTTGAGGGGTGTATTATTAGGTCATTGCATTGCCAGATATAAGAATATATCACGGGGTCCCCATCTGATGTTTGTATATGAGTGGGCGTTTGCATCTCTCCACTAACCATCGACACATATGGATCGATATGTGATGGACAAGGAAGGATATGTTGTGCAACAGTGAGTAGGGGGATGATCAGGGCACACTCAGGCAGTCTTGAAAGCGTAGAAAGTGGTTCTGGGGTCCATGGGGAGGATGGGGACAGTAACCCTTGAAAAGCCATTATGGAGCAGTGTAATCCTGAAACAACTGAGAGGTTTGAGTGGATTCAAAAAAATGGGACATGATTGTTATCTCGAAGGTGGGGAGATGTCTGAGTGAGAGATGGTCTCAAAGCATTTGATACGCTTAAGGATACGCAAAGCAGGAGAATCGGGATATATAAATATGCGCAACTTAGGCACACCCTATCTTTTCACATCAAGGATTTAGCAGACCTCTAGGGCAGCTCTTGCCTGGAAAATAGGCACATGTCCACTCCCCTTCATAAGAAGGCAATCTTTCAGGTCTGCAGGCTGTTCATCGATAATACATCCAATATGCTCCGCAGATAGAAAGATAAATGGGAGTGGGATCTGGGAGGTAACGGCCTTTGTTTATGCTGGAATGGTGGCCAATACGTGCCAGGTACAGACTGGTGCAGCTACAGTTCTTCCAGGATATATACTATACTAATTTGCAAAAACATAAACGTGGCATGACACTTTATAACTGAGGGGAAGTGGCCATGAGGGGATATTCCTCCATATCAGTCAGTCAGTCATAAATCTTTATTCCACCAATTCGATAAAGCCATAAAAGTGCAAAAATTAAAACAGTTAAAATGCAAATTTAAAACAAATACAGTCTGCATCCAGTTAAAACGGTTATCATCACAATACTGCCTTCAAAAATGTTAAAAAGCGTATTTTTTCCTTAACTTAATAGCAGCAACGATATAACTCAAGACAGCAGTGCAATGTGCAAGTGAAGACAAGCAGTTTAATTATACTAATCCCTCTTTATCGAAGTAAAGTGCTTATACATTAGTATAGGTCATAAAAAACGCCTTCTAAAGATATTGTACAGGGAAACAAAAAATAAAAAGTGTGCAGTCGATTCGACAGATGTACCAGTGTGGGAAAGAGTTAAACCACGTAAAAGCTACTCGCAAATGAATCGTGTTGCGTCTTAACCTAGTTAAGTAAAATCTATGCTCTGGGCTAACAATCCAGGATAAGTAAGGTTCCAAACCTACAGTTGTAACAATTTTTAGATACCTATTAACTGAGCTCATGTCAAATGATCTTCCTAGTCTTCTGTCCTCTCTATATGATTCGAAACTCCGTTTGACTATTTCCTTAGACTTGGGAGTAATGATTTCCGGTATATCAAATAAATGTCTAAGTCCCAAGGTATAAAGGGTATCTTTGACATAAGTCAGCCATGGAATAGCAAGCATATTATCTAAACTGAGACAGTCCGTTAACACCTGTCTGGAAAATTCTGCCCTGGGGTTGTGCCATAGCTTTAGCCACAGTAATAATGGGGCAGTGTTAATTTGGTCCTCCACAAAGCCCATACCCAATACTAAATAGGAAATTAAACTTGACGTGGTTTTTGGGATGGCTAAGAGCCTACATAAGAAACTATTTTCGGCTACCCATAACTTCCCTGGGGCAACATGCCCCAAAATCTCCAGCTCCATAAGCGCCAATAGAAAGAATTTACTTTTATACAGCTGGGTCATCTCCTTAATGGGCTTGTGGCCTAATCTTTTAGCAAATCTAAAAATGTTGTCACTTTTTGCCCCCATTTTTTGCGCTCTCTGAGTTATTACTCTATCCCAAGTACCATTTGCAGCTAGCAAAATCCCAAGATAATTAAAAACGGTACCTTTTCTATGGGGGACCCCCTTATAATTTTTTTTTTTTAGATTTAGTGCTTTTCGGCCCACATATAAAAAAAGATTTTTGTTGGTTCACTTTGAGATTCAAGTTGGTCATAAAATCATGAAATCCATTTAATAGATTTTGAAGATCATTTGTGGTTAAAGCTAAAAGAACTGCGTCATTGACGTAGAGCAGTACTGGGACTGGCTGTGGACAGATTCTGGGAACATCCCTACTGTACATAATTAGGGCTTCACTTAAAGAGTTAAGATAGAATAGGAATAAAAAAAGGGGCTAACATGCAACCTTGCCTGACCCCTCTTGTGGCTTTAATAGGTGCAGTACAATCCCCATTCTTCATAAAGCAGACTCTTGTTGTAGAATCCCAGTGTAAGCGTTTTACAAGATCTAGAAGGTAAGCGGCTATACATGCTTTAGCCATCAAGTCCCACAGCAGGTCCCTATCAACTAAATCAATGAAGCCATGTGTAAGGCGCCTCTCCTGGCTTGGACATATGTACACGTGATGAGTGTAAGATTTAATGCTTGTTCCTAGGCCTGGTCGAAAACCGTATTGTGTTGGTGAAAATAAGGAATTTGCCTCTGCCCAAAACTCTAATTTGTTCAATAATACACAGCCCAAGATCTTGACTGTGGAATCGAACTGTGAGATCGGGTGCTAACATGCTGGTAAGTTTCAATCTCCCTTTTTGGAAATGGGCATTATGCTGGCTTCTCTCCAAGTATCAATCACCTCTCCCTTCACTGCTGCTCTCAAGACGATAGCAACGAGAGGTGCCCAGAACTCCACATTATGTTTAAATAAATTAATGAGTACCCCATCCGGACCTGGAGGTTTCCAATTGGCGCCACTCTCAATTGCTTTAATGACAGACTTAAGGTCTATGAGGTTTGTTGCCCTGTTCTCTTGAGAAGCTGGGAGGCCAGTCCTATTAACCATTTGGCCCTCTCCCTCAACATTATTTCATTTAAAACTGAGGGAAAAATGGTCAATCCTTTCTTGTTCAGTAATGTGACACTCGATACTACACTGTGGGCTTTCCGAAAAGAAGGGGCAGTTGACTATATCCCAAAAGCATCTAGTGTCTTTCTGAAGAACTGCTTCATTTAAGTCATCCCATGCCTTCCTTCATATCTCTTGTTTCCTATTCTGAATGGCCCGCTTGTAGGTATTTCTTGCTTCCCTGACATCGACAATTTTACGGGGCATTTTGTTGGTTGCGGACTTCAGGGCTTTTAGAGCTGCAGTACATTTGGGACTAACCCATGTCTTAGGGGCTCTCTTGGTGGTTATTTGACAAAAGGCCCAAGGAAATGACTCCACATATCCCCACAAAACTATCGGCCATTTCAGAGTGCTCTGTCTTTACGGAAAGGCAGCAAACAATATCACATGAGGCCTTCATGACCAATTCGGTAAAAAAACTTTGATGGGTCGCTGGTGGCCCAATTCAGCCATACCCCCTTATTTGTCAAATAGCTAACCATGGGCGCTGTCCTGCAAGAGGCTCCTCGTAAGAGGGAAATAGACAAGCTCAGTGCAATGAGGTTGTGATCACTGAAGGGGAGTGAGCACACCTCATTACTCATCAGATTCTGTGCCAAGTCCCTTGATAGGAGGATAACATATATAATGCTGCCCTTGCCTCTTCCTGTAAAGGTGGGGAGATTTGTTGTACTATTCCCCTGAAAATCTGAGGCAAAGGTAAGGTTATGTGATACTACCTGCTGATTTAAAGCTTCACCATACATTGAGTGTGTGAAATTGGTCATGTAATCCCCTTGATTATTGGAGAATCTGCATTTACGTTTCTCACTGTGTGGACATTTTGTGATACTGAAGTCACCTGCCCATGTTATCGAAGAAGAATTCCCGCGTGAAGACACAAAGTCTGAAACTAATTTCCCCATCTCATGGATTATACCAATTGGGTTTGCTGAGAAAAAAATTAAATAAAAGTTGGTTAAAAGAATATTGAACGGGGGCGTGGCTTGGACGCCGCAGCAAGATGGCGGACGTTGTGTGAGCTCCGCTAAGACGCGGAGCTTTCCTGCATATTTCTGCCTCAAGGTGTCCGAATTCGCGGCCGGAAACGGCGGCCCCGGTCACCTGAACCCGTGGCGCACCTAATAGCCGATCTTTCCTGCCCTCGGATTCATCGTGGAGCCTGAACCTACAACGGCAGTATTTTCCTCACAGAGTCGCGGGCGTCCGCCATTTTGAATCGCGGCGCCCGCGTTTCAACTCTGTGCTTCGGTTCAAATGCCGTTTTTCCTCGTGGACTGCTGGTATGTCTCTTAGGGTGGAATTTCTTCTTTTAAAATGAATACTGCCCATATTTTCATTTCCTACTGACTATAAGAGGAGTCCAAATGGGAAAACAGAGTTCTTTTTGATAAAGGCTACTCCTTCTCTTTCTCTCTATGAATATCACTAAGAGAGATGTAAACCAAGACAACAGAGAAGGTTTTTCCATTTTTTTTCATGTTGTTACTTACCACGGTGGCAGCCTTTTAAAAAAAAAAAAAATTCAGCTTACTTCTACCAAGGTTGAGGCAATTGCCGGGAGCAGGCGTGAAGAAGAGCTCCTTGTTGATGCTGTTGTGCAATGAATGTGCTCCTTCCATTTTTGATGTCTAAAAAGCGCATTTTTCATGTCTTCACACAGTATTTGCACAGTGCTTATCGTATTTCTGTATTGTGACGGCGCCTCTTTTTTCTCTCAGTGATATATTATAGTGCTTCCTCTCAATCCAACACTTGTGCTTACCCGTCGACGGTCACGATTCCTGTTTCCTTTCCTGCGGTGTATGGGTCGCATGCGTATACTCTTAAGCACTACTCGTCGGTCTCTTCCTCAGTCCAAGATGGCGAATGATCTTCACATTTCCTCTAGATCATCCTCCTCAGGCGCTAAACCTAAGAGACATAAGAATGACCCTCCTTCCCCCATTCATACTTCACAAAATCCTGTCCTGGACTCAATTTTGGAGGAGGTGCGTGGCCTTCAACCCTTCATGGTCACCACTAATGAAAAATTGAAACAAATTGAAGACCGCTGGATTATCATGGAGGGCAAGGTTTTGGAACTTGAACAACGTGTTGGGGATCTCCAAGATATTTCTACTAAAATCCCTCTCTTAGAGCAAGAAATCCACAATCTTAAAATACACACCGAAGACTTGGAAAATCGTAATCGAAGGAATAATCTTTGCCTTTATGGCCTACCAGAAAATATTGAAGGTCCTGACATGTTATCCTTTCTGAAAAAGTTCCTGACGGACCTTTTAGACCTTCAATCTTCATCACCCCTTAACATACAACGGGCGCATCGTTTAGGTCGTCATCAACCTAACTCTAACAAACCTCGAGGTATCATCATGCTTTTCTTAGAGTTCACTGAATTGATGCATGTCTTGAAAGCGGTTAAATCCAAACGAAACCTCACATGGTCAGGTCATAATATTTTCATTTCACAAGATGTTTCAAATGCAACAAATGCACGCCGTAAGGAATTTTTGGCTCTCCGTCCCCAGATGAGACACTTAAACATTCAATATGGTATTCTTCACCCATGTCTCTGCAAAGTTACTCACGAAGGAAGGTCACGCTCTTTTGATGATCCTGCCAAACTGAGACTCTTTCTCAACAATATCTCTCCTCGAAATATGGAAAATTAATATTTTATATTCTCTCTGTTCTAATAGTTAATGGTTGATGTTGCTCCTATAATTATCCTATTTTCTTCCTCTTGCTTGTTCCTCCTTAAAGATATTGTTCTTTTTCTCTTTTTTTTTCTGCCTTTACTCTTAATTTCCTATTACTACTGCTCATTCTTTTACTTCTGAGGCTTATTATTATTTTTTATCTACTCGTATTGCTGTCTCTGCTTTTGTCGTCACCATGTCCCAATTTTCTTGTTGCTTGTTTATCTTCAGATCTGGATTATTTTCCTTGATCTGCTTACTTTCTTCTTTCTTCTGTTTTTCTCTCTTCTCTCTCTTTTTTTCTTCCTCTATCATCCTATTGTTTTTCTACTTTTTTGTTTTGGTGCAGTTTTATTATCGATCCTTTGTATATATAAGTGTCTTTCATTATATTTTTTTAGTGCTTATTTTTCTTTAATTTATTGCTTAATGCTTGTGCCTATTATCGTTAAATGTTGTTGTACATTTTGTTTTCTGTATTCTTCTACTAAATGGTGTTTTTTACTTCCAGTTGCTCTCCTGAAGTGTATCATCTCCATTCATGTCTTGCCCTCCCTTCCCTCCATTATGTGTAATGTTGTCACGTGGAATGTTCGTGGTCTGGGAAACCCTGTCAAAAGACAAAAGGTACTCTCTCATTTGTCTAAATTGAATTCTCATGTCTCTTTTATTCAAGAAACGCATTGCAATGATGTTGAATCACTTAAATTGAAAAGACAATGGGTGGGTCAAGTTGTTTACTCTCCAGCTTCTAATCGGAAAGGTGGTGTAGCTATTCTATTTCATAAATCGATTCATGCGCAAATTTTATCTACGCAATGTGATACTGATGGACGTTGGGTAATGGCGAAGGTTGTTATACAAAATAAAGAACTTGTCTTACTGAATATTTACGGCCCTGTTAAGCCAGACCCAGACTTTTGGAATAACATTAAGATATTACTATCCTCTATTGATGGTCCAAATATTATTGTTGCTGGGGACTTTAATCAATGGTTAGATCCATTTTCGGATAGACAATCCAAATGCAAATTTAATCCTGATAAAACTCATAAATCATTTCAATCTGCCATTGCCTCTCGTTCATTATACGATGTTTGGAGGACCTGTAACCCTGATACTCTTGAGTTTACTTTTTTTTCTAAAGTTCACCATACTCGTTCTAGAATTGATTATATTTTGGTTAGTAAGCCCCTACTCCCATCCATTCAATCCTCTGAGATTGGATCTATTTTTATTTCTGATCATGCCCCCGTTTTTTCCTCCTTTGATCTCTCCCTGACTTCTCCAAAATTTAGTCGTTGGAAACTTAACAATTTTTTGCTGACTGACAATACTTTTGTTATTAAAGCTACTACCTTTATTAATGAATTTTTTACTATCAACAACCCTTTGCACACCTCCATTACTAATAACTGGGATGCCTTTAAGGCTTCCTTCCGTGCTTTTGCTATTTCATACTCAGCAAAAAAGAAGAAAACTGCTAAAGCCAAGTATGCCAACTTATTACAGCAACTTAAACTGTTGGAACATAATTACTTTACTTCTAAATCTCCCTCTGCTCTTCATGAACTGATTAAAGCCAAATCTGCTCTTAACAAACTTGCCACGATTGATGCATGTAATGTTCTTCTTAAAATTAAGTCTAAATACCACGGTGGTCAAAATAAAGCTGGTAAGATGTTGGCCAACTACTTAAAAATTAAATCTGAACATAAAAATATAGGTCCTATTCTAAATGAATCAACTAATAATTTGGCATCCTCTGATGAAGATATTGCTTCTGCATTTCATGATTATTATCAATCATTATATTCTGACGATACGAATCCCTCTGCTCAAAATGTGTATACCTTTTTTTCTGGCCTCCCAAACCCTCCTTCGCTTCCTGATAACTTTGATTTATTAGAAAATGAGGTTACTATTCAAGAGATAATGGAAGCCATTAAATCCTTAAAAAGATCAAAAGCCCCTGGCCCTGATGGTCTTTCTGTTGAATTGTTTTCTACTTTTTCCTCTATTTTTGCGCCCAAACTTCTGGCCTTTTTTAACTCATTCATTGTTGACTCCAAAGCATCTGGCTCGTTTATGGAGGCTTTGATTGTCCTTATTCCCAAACCTGATAAGGATCATTCCCTGTGTAAAAACTATCACCCCATTTCATTAATCAATTATGATTGTAAGATATTCGCTAAAATCCTCGCCACTCGCCTTGAGAGTATCATCCCACTATTGGTTAAAACAGATCAAGCTGGTTTTATTAAGGGCAGATTGGCTTCTGACAATGCTCGCATATTTGCTAATGTTATCTCCCTCGGAAAAAGTACAAATACCCTCTTGCAGCATTGTCTCTAGATGCTGAAAAGGCCTTCGACCGCATAAACTGGCAATTTATGATTAATACACTCAAATGGTTTGGTTTTGGTCCAAAATTTATTTCTTATGTTAAATTGTTATATTCTTTCCCTCGTGCTAGTATTTTTGTTAATAACCATTTTTCTAAATCTTTTCCATTATATAGAGGCACACGCCAAGGTTGTCCCTTATCGCCCCTGTTATTTGTACTATGTCTTGAACCTTTCCTTGAGCGTATTCGAATTAATTCAGGTATTTCTGGCTTTTCACATAATTCTATAGAAACAAAATTATCAGCCTACGCTGATGATATCCTGGTATATATGTCTGATCCTAATTCCTCCCTCCCCCCTTTTTGGATGAAGTTCGGTTATATTCTAGTATCTCTGGATATAAGTTGAACTTTTCTAAAACAGAAGTCTTACCCTTAAACTCTCTTTGCTATCAATATATGTTTAATAATACTAATTTTACTTGGTGTCCCACAAAAATTAAATACCTTGGTATTTGGTTTTCCTCTACAATTTCTAACACCATTAGTTATACGTTTAATGTTCTAATTAACAAAATACAATCACTCCTTCTTTCTTGGTCCCCCTTTATTTGTCATGGTGGGGTAGATTAGACACTATCAAAATGATGATTGTGCCCCATGTCCTTTATACACTTTCCATGTTACCTTTTCGAATACCTGCTTCGTATTTCTCACAGATGAATTCTATTTGTACAAAGTTTTTATGGAATAATAAACACCCCCGCATTGCTCTCAGTAAACTCAAACGTCCCAAAATAGAAGGGGGTGTTCGTTTTCCAGATTTTAAATCTTATCATTCTGCATTTTTAATTCGTCAATTTTTTGCTTTAACTTATGATTTTGCGGATCTCCCTATCCCCCGTTGGATTGTTTTTGAGCGTTCCCTATTAAAAGACTTTTCTTTTCGAGATATAATATATATGTCTAATTGCTCCTTCATATCAGATAATCCTATTTTAAAATACTCCCGACAATTATTATATAATATTTTTTCTGATGGTTTAGATTCATATCAATGTTTTTTGTCTTCCACTATTTGGTACAATAAATTTATCAAATATAAACGTAAATCATTTTACTACAAGCATTGGAAGGAGAAGGGAATTATTTTTATTCATCAATTAATCCAACATAATTCTGTTATTCCCTTCCAGGATTTACAGTCACAATATAATTTACCTGATTCATTTTTTAATGAATATCTTTTAATATCAACAGCGTTGCAGTCTTCCTTATCTTCCAACAATTACCCTTTAGCCTCTTCATTAATTACTTCACCCTCACCGTTATATAGTGTTTCTCAAAAGCATAGGCCTAAAGCTGCTTTTATTTATAAGTTGTTGTTATCTCATGTTTCTGAACGACCTAAATCCCCTGTCGAATTACTCTGGGAAACAAACTTATCTATGTCACTCCCTATTTCTTCTTGGGATAAATTATGGCTCAAGCTTTTTAAAACTTCTGTTGCCGCACGTATTACTCAATCCCTTTACTTCATTTATAGTAGAGCTGTTATTACCCCTGTTCATATCTCCAAGTTTTCCCCTACCTCCTCATCCCTATGTTGGTCTTGTTCTGAATCTACTGGCACTTTACTTCATCAACTTTATGACTGTTCGAATGTTTTAAAGTTCTGGCAATCTATTTGGTCTAAATGTATGATAGTATTTAAATGTAATATTCCATTATCAATGCAAAATGTTTTTCTAGGTTCCTCCTCACCTGATTTTGATGTTTCTAATCATATTACTTTGTTGTTTGATTTATTTGTTGCTATAGCTTTTAAAGTGATTTTGTCCTGTTGGAAAGATAACTCTAAATTATCATTATTAACTTGGTGGAACTTTGTTTGCGATGAACACAGAATTACTACTGTTTCCTCTCTTACGCTTTCTCAGAAAATTAAATCCGACCTACTTTGGCTACCCTTTACTTCCTATCTTGCTACACATGCACCTGCATCTTAATTTCTTATTCCTTCCTCTCTCTAACTCTCTCTCTTCTTTTCTTCTCCTCTTCTCCTCTATATCTCTTCCTTTCCTCTTCTGTCTTTTTCCTCTACTGTTCATATTTCTCTCTTTAAATTAATCATTGTACTTTATTCATAATGTGTTCATTTGATTATTATATGTTCTCTTTTTCTGAAAATGTAATAAAAAAATGTATTTAAAAAAAAAAAAGAATATTGAACACCTTAGGCAATTTAAAATGTATAATTTGATAACAGGGCCTTGTTGCCAGTGTTTTCACCCTTACATTCCTAATGGAACATGCCACAAACACGGCTAAACTTCCCTTTCCTCTCCCTGCTGCTGAGAGCGTAGCATTGCAGCAATAAGATTTAAAGCCATTTGAAGCTATGGAATTCAGAGCCCATGCCTCCTGACAACATACGATGTCAAAGTTAGCTATGAAAGACAGCCAGTCCTCGTTATTAAGTTTCTGGCGGATTCTCGCAACGTTCCATGACAGGAACTGCATGCCTCGGCAATCGGACAAAAAGTTCTTGATGTTTGACTTAGGGGCTAAGATGGCTATGGCACCAGCATTTCCCCCTTTACACAGTCAGTCTGTATCCTCTGGTCCAGATAGGACCCCAAACCTGCTGTTTAAGGCTAAGTGGGAATTCGGCTGTGCTCTATTCCACGTTTGAAGGGTACTGTGTGGCCAATTTGGTTTCACCATACTTGGAGCTAGATGTTTATAGAAGAAACCCAATGGCAATATCTTTATAGAACTTGAATTGGTTAGCCCTGTGTTTACTTGGTCCCAAATATCCCCAGCCACCTTGGGTTTTCAGATGTTTATGATGACTGTGTACCCTGAGTAGATCCTCTCCAAGGGCCCAATGCCGCCCACGTGCCACACAAATAAAATCTATTGACTAAGGTCCCAGTAGCAGTTTACTGCATTATAGAGCCAGTAGAGAACCTTGTTTTTGAGAGGCCCCTGTTGATTCGCCGACTACTAGTGCCAAACTAGGCACGTTAGACAGAATGATGACATAAGGGCAGGAGGCTGGGGGCAGATCGATCACCGGAAGGGGAACTGAGTTGGTGGTAATCTGCTTGGCTGACTTCTGGGAATGGTTGGGGCCACTGAGAGTCCATCATTTTAGGATAGCGAATTTGAGGCTGTACCTAGAATTCAAGACGAGTTAAGAGTACCACCCCAATGGGAATCCCACCTAGGTGTATTACGTGTAGCAGATAGTACGACGGGTTGCGAGTGAGGGAGTAAAGGGGTAGTCAAAGTTGAAGGTTCAGGGTATGAGGAATGAGCATCAGTGCAATGTGACTGAACCTTCCTTGTATTTGTGGAGCAACTGGCCACTTGTGTTGCTATTTTATCCAGGCTGGCATCGAAAGACATAAGTGGATCATGGCTAGGTCGAAGTTTAGCATCTAACAAATCACTGATGCATCAAGTTACACAGTCCCCGGACTTATCAGCAGGGAGAGCTGATGGTGATAGCTCACCTAGTACACTTGAGTCCAGTGCTTTTTTTTTTAACATGGGTAATTTCTGTTTGGAAACTTTCTTTTTACGCTTTATCAGTGGACCCGGGTCTGGTTAACTAAACAGAATAATCGGACTATGTTTGGAATACTCGGTGAGTATTAACGCTGGTATCATCCATTTCCACAGTGTTAGCTCTACATGAAGGGGTCAAAGGTGAATGAGGGATAGCAAGAGGAGGGTCCCGCTCTAGCCTCTGTTGGGCTATGAGGCCCAGTCTTCGCCCGGGCACACGCCCATACGTGACCTGTGTGCGTCCCGCACTGTGGGGCTTGGTAAGCACTTTTTAAAGCACGCGCCGCCTCTGCTTCCCGCCCCGCCTTAAAGTAAAGGAAGTCTGGGGGATTACATCCCACCCCAGACCGGCAGCACAAAGTCAATGGCGGAGGGCAGGGAACTGCTGAATTAAACCCGTGCTGCAGGACTTGGTAAGCGCTTTTCAAAGCATGGCGGCTCCTCTGCTCCTGGCCTCGCCTCAAAGTAAAGGAAGTCTGAGGGACATAGCCCCACCCCAGACCGGCAGCACAGTGTCAATGGTGGCGGGTAGGGAACCGCTGAATGAAACCCACACTGCATGACTTGGTAAGCTCCTTTCAAAACGCGGTGCGTCCTCTGCTCTCGGCCTGGCCTCAAAGTAAAGGAAGTCTGGGGGACGTAGTCCCACCCCAGACCGGCAGCACAGAGTCAATGGTGGCGGACAGAGAGCCGCTCCATATAATTTGGCAAGTCCATGGGGTGGGGAGTGTCTTCAGTGCGGTGATGTCATATCTGGCAAGGGTCTCGGAAGCCTTCCTTGAATGTTTCGCCAAGATAGCATTGTTAAAAACATATTCATGACTTTGGGCTGATGGTTGCTAGAAGGGATGTTGCCAGATTGTGGGGAGGCCAGATTGCACTGGAGATCAAGGCATGGGAGAAAAATATGGACTGGTCTATTATGGTGGGAAGGATGGTCTACACCGGCAGGGGATGTCCCCATAAATTCTAGAAAATATAGTGGGAATGACAATATTCCATGGCATAGTCTAGATTGATTAATCCAATCCTATGGATGCTGTTATGTTTAGTGATTCCTCTACAACAATTGTTGACTTTATTAACCAATATGCGACAGCAGACCCCAAACAGAACGCACCTGATCTGTATATCCCCTGGTATTTGGCATAAAGAAGAATTAGAGAGGTGCACACAGTACTAACACCTGCTGTCTAGGTGTAGCCCAGTGAGGGACTAGATAAACATGAATTCATAATACGGTGCACCATACAACATTTCTCATATAAAATCCAGAGCCCAAAGTTGACGGTTTCCAATTCGTAAATAAATCTTCTTTTTATTTAATTTCTTGTTCCAAAAACAACACAGTGGACTTCTTCAGGGCTAAATAAAGCGTAATCAGAAATCGCTAACATTATATATATATTTGTCCAAGTAGTAGATCACAGCATGATAAAAGGTCCCGGGCTATAATTCCACTATGTCCTGAGTAGGAGTTGTTTGTTCAAAAATAATGATGCAGGAAAATATATCACTCAAAAAATCATGACTCGTTTGTCCTGAAGTATTCCAAATGGATAAGTTAAATGGGTATCAATAAAACCCCAAATAACCGACATCCGAAACAGTGCCAAAAGGATAACGTAAAATGATCAGCTAACAGCCAGCCAGCCGCAAGAATGAAAAAAGGTACTAATGACAACATGAGGACGCAAAGTTGAGACAGGCTGTCCATGAGCAATCTGAATTGATTTATTTCCCCCCCTGTCTGCAAGTGCTCTTTTGTGTTCATAACTCCAGTCTAGCCACACCCAACGCATTTGGTAGACTCCTATCTGTACTGAGAAAGGTGACTGAGTTTCTGCATGACTTCCCTCATCGAAAAGGGTAACTCTGCGTTCTCTTATGGCATCAGGTCACAACTCTTATCTCATACAATCAATAATTTGGATTCATGTTCAAAGCGATCAAGCACAGAATGAGTGAGTAAGTAGAATGTTGACTTGATAAATGGTTAATGACTGAGTCAGTGGGTGGATAAATGAGCAAGCATGAGCAAGCAAATGAGTGAGAGCGAGTGTGCGGTATGTGAGTAAAACAAAAAAAAAATACTCCCATAGAATAAACAAGTGAGTGAATGAGCAAGTGAGTGAATATGCCATAAAATAACTGAGTGTGAAAAGAAGTGAGATAAGTGAAAGTGAGATCTGAGTTGGCAAGTCAGTGAGTGAATGCATGAATGAGTAATGAAGTGAGTAAATGAATAAGCAATTGACTGGGTGAGTGGGCTCACTAAAAGTCTGATGGACAAAACCGTTTCCAGGAAAACACCCCAGAAATAAAAGGAGCAGGGCTCCATTACAACACTCATAACACAGCTGTGAGCACTTATGCTCTGGCTACCACAGACTACCATTTGCAAAGAAAACAAGCCCAAAAATGTCCAGGCGCAGCACTCCACGTGCCTGTAATTAAATGGGATCAAAGATAAACAAGCAATTTCTTGTAATATAAAAAGGAGAGTAGGACAATTATGAAAAAATAACATATTGATCCCTACAGCAATTTCTTTCTCACGGCTCTAAGTAAGGAACAAAAGATGGAGATTCTGGGGTGAGCGAGGGAGAAGCCTCAAGTATTAGTGAAAGCTGCCATTTTGAGGTGAGGCAGAGCTCTCAGGATTGGGCTGTACTAGAGTTAGTCACATGATCAGCTCTGCCATGTCTATGTCTATGTAGGGATATTTATAAAGCTAACTGCTACTCCAAGGAGCGTCCTGGTGCTGATTGCCGAAGAGTGTCAGCGGGGCCAAGAAGGAGCTATGGGCTGGAAAAAAGCCACGTTTTCAGCTTCTTCCGAAACACGGGTGTTGACTTGATGCTTCTAAGGGTCTGTGGCAGTTTGTTCCAAAGGGACGGGCCCAGAAAGGAGAGGGCCTTTCCCCATGACCTAGCCTTCTTGATACGTGGGGTACCGGGGTATTGGGGTGACTGACTCTTAACCCGCTCTACATGTGTTCTGGTTGTAGTCACAATATGGTTAGCAAAAATTGTGTCTGCCAAAAATACTATATTCTAAATATCATTTAAAAATATTGCTTAATTATGTGTAGCTGTTTCATTGTTAATTGCAAAGGGACACATTTTGTAAAAGATATGTAGGACAACGTATGTCGGGCCAACCTCTTTGGGTGACTAGTTTCCTGTTCCTGCTTACCGGAAGAGTATGGCATCTTACCAAGATAATTCTTTGCCCAAGCATGAGAGATTACATCAACCGACACATGATGTTTGCAGCTTCTCGGAAACATGAAAAGAAGCCTTTAGAATGTAGAAGAATGAGTCAAAAGACCAGGAAAGTAAATACTAGCATAACAGCAGATCACATTTTGGTAAATTGAGACTATTTCTGAATCGAGTCAATTGCAGGCGGGAAACCACAGGGTGGAGACAAAATCATTGAAATATCCCCTTTTAACATCTTGTTGTTCCAGTGATTGTATTTTCCCCAGACATTGGTCAAAATTGTAGCTTCTAACCCCATGTTTTCTCGCCAAAGCTCCTCTGTGTAGGTCACGCATAGCTGATCCTCCACATTTAAACAAGCACTGGAAAATCCAATAGGTCTGGTGTTCTCTGTAAGTCTTTTAATTTGTCAATACTTATTTTATTTTGTCATAGTTTTTGCAAAATATTATTGTTGGTGAAGCTGCCGCCCCCTAATACTTATAATAAAAACATTGGCTTAAAGGAAAAATATTTTCTATTCCTAAAAAGAACACATTACAATAGTTGTCTCTGACACTGCATGGAGCTAATGTGTGTGGATGCGCTCATTGTGAAAGAGCAGAAAGCACTCACTCACCGTGAGGTTAGCCAGTGGGCTGACTCTTTGCATATGCTGTATTGACAGATAAAAATTATGAATGACTCAATAACACATTAATGGATGAAGTGAGCTGGCTGAAAGCCCCTATAATTAAGTATATTATACATATTATTTTAGTAAAACCAAAAATGTTGACTAACACAGACCTAAAAATTATTTTTTTCTGTTGGCAGAGGTCTGAGGGCATCTCTCTGCACAGTTACAGGTACACATTGAATGTCCCTTCTGGTGATCAGTGAGGCCTACTGCTAGTACCAAGAGTAAAACTGAACACCGGGCTTTTAAGCTACTTCTAGAGGTGGGCCAGCCAACAAATTAACAGGAAAACTCGAGTCAGTGGTGAGCCAACGGTCTGGCTCGGCTCTAAGAACCCGTGCATGAGCCGAGCTTTGAAAGTATTTGGCATGGAAGTCATTCAACAAACATCAAGCTAAAATATGAGGGAGTTGCTTCAAAATGTTTTTAAAAAGTGTATCCTTTAACATGTGGATGCTTTTCAGTACTTAAGGTTATATCATTGCTTTGAGAAGAATTTATTGAAAATTATAGTCTAAATATTAACATAAGAGCATTCTTACAATCCCCCTGCACTCTTGACAATGCCATTAGTGAATCAAGAGGCAAGTGAGCTGTTATGTTTACTCTTCATACGTTGTGTAGCTTTTTATTGCAGACAGAGCAACATTGTTGTCTATTAAGCAAAAAAAAGACGTTTTTCTATAGCGTACATCCTGAAGCACCAGGATCAGCTCAAATATGATAATGAAGGAAAAGGAATCTTGGTGAAAAAAATATTTGTCAAGGATCACACAATTTCTTCAAGCTTGGAAGCCGGGATTTCTTGTTTTACACTGTGCAATGCGGCCACTAGATGAGTACCTGTTTCTCTCATGTCCTTCTTACATCAAAGGTTTGTCATCAAAGCTTTGTTTTTAGTTCTTTGCCTACTAGGTGACACCCTTAGTGGCAGGCATCAGCTACATGAAAGCCCGGCTCGTTTTGGACTCGAGGGGTCAGGAGGACCTCAAGCTGAGCCAGAGGCATAGCCAGGCATTGGGCTTGAACTTGGCTGGAGCTTTCAGTGGCTTCCCCACCTCTAGCCACTTCAGAAACGTGTTGTGGTTGTTAAACAGCATTGGGCTCATTTCAAATAACTCATGTGTGTTATATACAGAAAAGTGTCAGCTTCTTACATAATCCGAATCTTGATTCAAAAAGAAAGTATGTGCAGATGTTCACATGAGTTGATGTCACAGCTGCCCAAAATATGCAAAGTGTGCATATTTATTTGTTGTATTAAATCATATTAGGTGAAGAAGGGAGTTTTCAAATGGAATGGCTATCAGTGTAGATCCTATGAAGCAGAAGGAAATGTTACTTATTTGTAATATATTTCTACATCACAGATACCCTTACTGATATACTTACAAAGCTTTTCCCACAATTTTTGTCACTTGTAAACTCTCACCTTGGTCAGTATGGTATGTGTGATGCAATAAATGTGGAAAAGTGCATGCAGCACCCCATTTGTACAGTAAGGGTAGGGGAAGGTACGTTTTCACACTGACCTTGACTGGTAGGTCGCTCCCCCACCACACAGCTCCGTCTGTGTGCCCTGCTGCTGCCCTGATTGTGCTCGTTTTTTCCTTTCTGTGCCCCCTTGCTGCCCTGATTGTGCTCGTTTTTCCTTTCTGTGCCCCCTTGCTGCCCTGATTGTGCTCGTTTTTTCCTTTCTGTGCCCCCTTGCTGCCCTGATTGTGCTCGTTTTTTTTCCTTTCTGTGCCCCCTTGCTGCCCTGATTGTGCTCGTTTTTTCCTTTCTGTGCCCCCTTGCTGCCCTGATTGTGCTCGTTTTTTCCTTTCTGTGCCCCCTTGCTGCCCTGATTGTGCTCGTTTTTTCCTTTCTGTGCCCCCTTGCTGCCCTGATTGTGCTCGTTTTTTCCTTTCTGTGCCCCCTTGCTGCCCTGATTGTGCTCGTTTTTTCCTTTCTGTGCCCCCTTGCTGCCCTGATTGTGCTCGTTTTTTTTTCCTTTCTGTGCCCCCTTGCTGCCCTGATTGTGCTCGTTTTTTCCTTTCTGTGCCCCCTTGCTGCCCTGATTGTGCTCGTTTTTTCCTTTCTGTGCCCCCTTGCTGCCCTGATTGTGCTCGTTTTTTTCCTTTCTGTGCCCCTTGCTGCCCTGATTGTGCTCGTTTTTTCCTTTCTGTGCCCCCTTGCTGCCCTGATTGTGCTCGTTTTTTTCCTTTCTGTACCCCCTTGCTGCCCCTGATTGTGCTCGTTTTTTCCCTTTCTGTGCCCCCTTGCTGCCCCTGATTGTGCTCGTTTTTCCTTTCTGTGCCCCCTTGCTGCCCCTGATTGTGCTCGTTTTTTTTTTCCTTTCTGTGCCCCCTGCTGCCCTGATTGTGCTCGTTTTTTTTTCCTTTCTGTGCCCCCTTGCTGCCCTGATTGTGCTAGTTTTTTTCCTTTCTGTGCCTGTTTCCCGCCGCTGCGCCCCTGCGGCCCCGCCCCCTCACTGCCCATTCGCTGCCCCATTCCCTGCTCCTCCCTCCCACCTCCCCATTTATGGCGGCCGCTGTGCGGCCGCGCAGCGGACGTGCGCAGCGGGCGCGCCGCTGGCGCGCCAAAGGCGCGCCTAAGGCAAGCCCGTCTGCGCCCGTCTGCGCCGGGACCGCGCCCAGCGCCAGAACCCCTGGTCCGGGCATCCCCCGCGCCCGCCACATCAACAGACGCCGATACGACGCCAGCACCCTCCACGCACTCAACCCCGGAAAAGATCACGCCTGCTACCTGGCCACCCCGAAGCGCACCCAAGGGCCCTTCACCTGCCGGAACTGCAGCTTCGCCAGCACCCGCCCCGCCAAACCACCGCCCAGGAAAGAACCCAACTACCTCAGATGCATCCTCCTCAACACCCGCTCCGCCCGCAAACACGCCATCGAACTCTGGGACCTTCTCGACTCAACCTCCCCAGACGTCGCATTCCTGACGGAGACCTGGCTGAATCCCGCTTCAGCCCCCGACATCGCCATTGCCATCCCGGAGGGCTACAAGATCACCCGCCGGGACCGCACCAACGGAGTCGGAGGAGGCATCGCCATCGTCCACAGGAACACCCTCAGAGTCTCAACCAACACCGACGACACCCTCAGCACCGCCGAGCACATGCACTTCCAGATCCACACCGATCCCAACACCACCCTCAGAGGAACCCTCATCTACAGACCCCCGGACCCCGACCACAGTTCAGCGATTCTATCGCTGACTTCGTCAGCACACACGCCATCGCCTCCACGGACTACATCCTCCTCGGGGACCTGAACTTCCACCTCGAGAACAACAAGGACACCAACTCCACCACCCTGATCGACAACCTCGCCACCCTCGGACTCAGACAGCTCGTGACTACACCCACCCACGCCGCCGGCCACACGCTAGACTCCATCTTTTCCGCAAGCCCACACGTCTCCTTCAACCACACCTCCGAACCCCACTGGACTGACCACCACTGCATCCACTTCACCTACAGGAAGCCCACCACGCACCACCGCACCGAACAAATGCCTCGCCGCTGCTGGAGCAGAGTCACCGAAGACCAGCTAACCACAACCCTCGCCCTGAGCCCACCCGCCGAACCCTCCGACCCCGACACCGCCGCCCGCAACCTCAGACAGTGGATCGACGACTGCGTCAACACCCTCGCCCCGCTCAAGAATCCGCCCAACAGCCACACCAGCAAGAAAGCCACCTGGTTCACCGAAGACCTCCAGGCCTCCAAACGAACATGCCGAAAACTGGAGAAGATCTGGCTCCACGAACGGACAGCGGACAGCTACGCCGCCCACAAGAGCGCCACCCGCAGTCACCATCACCTCATCAGATCCGCCAAAAGGGCCTCACTCAAAGACCGCCTAGACAACAACGCACACAACAGCAAAGAGCTCTTCAACATCGTGAAGGAACTCTCCAACCCCAGCTCCAACACCAACGACATCTCGCCGTCGCGAGACCTGTGCGACTCACTGGCCACCTTCTTCCACCGCAAAATCGCCGACATCCACGACAGCTTCAACACCACGACCGCCCCGGCAACCACCGAGACCACTGCCCCCACAACCACCAACCGCCTGCTCTCCTGGACCAACATCAACGACGAGGACACCAGCGAGATCATGAACACCATCCACTCCGGCTCACCGCTAGACCCGTGCCCTCACCACGTCTTCAACAAAGCCAGTACAGCCATCGCGCCCCATCTCTGGAAAATAATCAACATCTCCTTCGAGACAGCAACCTTCCCGGAAAGCTGGAAGCACGCCGAGATCACCGCCTTACTCAAGAAACCCAAGGCAGACCCCAAGGACCTCAAGAACTTCCGACCCATCTCTCTGCTCCCGTTCCCCGCGAAGGTCACCGAGAAAATCGTCAACAAACAACTGACCCGCTACCTCGAGGAGAACAACATCCTGGACCCTTCCCAGTCCGGCTTCCGCAGCAACCACAGCACCGAAACCGCCCTCATCGCCGCCACCGATGACATCAGGACCCTGCTAGACAACGGAGAAACAGCAGCCCTCATCCTCCTGGACCTATCAGCCGCCTTCGACACGGTCTGCCACCACACACTACGAACACGCCTTCATGACGCCGGGATCCAAGAGAAGGCCCTGGACTGGACCACATCCTTCCTCTCCGGCAGAACACAAAGCGTCCGCCTCGCCCCTTCCGATCCAAAGCCACCAAGATCATCTGCGGCGTACCCCAAGGCTCCTCCCTCAGCCCAACGCTGTTCAACATCTACATGGCACCCCTCGCCCACGTCGCCCGACAGCACAACCTCAACATCATCTCCTACGCCGACGACACCCAGCTGATCCTCTCCCTCACCAAAGACCCTCACACCGCCAAAGCCCACCTCCATGAAGGAATGAAGGCCGTCGCCGAATGGATGAGTACCAGCCGCCTGAAGCTGAACTCGGACAAGACGGAGGTCCTCATCCTTGGTTCCAACCCTTCAGCATGGGACGACTCCTGGTGGCCAACATCACTGGGAACAGCCCCGACACCCACCGACCACGCACGCAACCTAGGGGTCATCCTCGACCCCACCCTCTCCATGACTAAGCAGGTCAACGCCGTTTCCTCATCCTGCTTCAACACCCTCCGAATGCTCCGCAGGATCTTCAAGTGGATCCCCACCGAAACAAGAAAAACAGTCACCCAGGCCCTCGTCACCAGCAGGCTGGACTACGGAAACGCCCTCTACGCAGGAACGACGGCTAAGCTCCTGAGACGGCTGCAACGCATCCAGAACGCCTCTGCACGTCTTATCCTCGACATTCCCCGACGCAGCCACATCACACCCCACCTGAGAGACCTGCACTGGCTCCCTGTCAACAAGAGGATAACCTTCAAGCTCCTCACCCACGCACACAAAGCACTCCACAACTCCGGACCAGCCTACCTCAACAGACGACTCAGCTTCTACACCCCCACCCGCCAGCTCCGCTCCACCAGCCTCGCCCTCGCCACAGTCCCCCGCATCCGGAAAACGACCGCCGGCGGCAGATCCTTCTCCCACCTCGCCGCCAAGACCTGGAACACCCTCCCCACCAACCTTCGGCAGACCCAAGACCTACTGGCCTTCAGAAGACTCCTCAAGACCTGGCTCTTCGATCAGTAGCAGCACCACCCCCATCTTCCCCCAGCGCCTTGAGACCCTCGCGGGTATGTAGTGCGCTTTATAAGTGACATGATTGATTGATTGATTCACACTGAAAATTATTTTTCATGGGATAAAATGACAAACCCTGGCCCAAACTGCACAGATTCTCAGTAATGCATACAATCCTAACACAAAGGGTTAGGGCCACAATCAAAATAGTAATTTTACCCTGTGTACGCATGAGGGTTTTATATGAGTGTGTAAAATATGGAAATGATTGCAAGTTGTAGGCATGTACCTATGGGTGGTTCCAACATTTTAACAATACCTAAAGGATCTTTCAAAAATGTAAAATATGTCTGCCTTTGGCCTTCAAGTAATATTTAAAGAAATCCTAGGTTAAGTAAAAAAAAAAACACCAAAAACTCCCTTACTGTTAAGGTGAGTCCACCCATGTTATTCCACCTCAATCACGGGTGAGGAGCGGGGAGGAGGATGAAGCATGAACCCTAGGGTGGGTGAGGGCTAATTAACTAACACCTCAGGAAACACCAGTGGCAGCCGACAAAGATAAAGACCAGAGGGGCGAGCGGATGGGTGTGGTGGGGAGAGGGGGGCCGGCGGGAAGCAGATGGGGGAAAGTGCAGCAGGGGGGGTAATAATACATTTTAAAAAACAAGACTTACCTGGTGCTGCAGGCTGCCTCGCGCTCCTCAGTTCCTAGTCCCAGCAGCCTCTGGGACAGCATCAGACTCCCCATCCAATCCCCACGCTGCTCTCAAGCTTGAGAGCAGCGTGGGGATTGACCTGAGCAGGAGGGATCAACACTCGCTTCAGGCACAGGGAGTCGGTGCTGTTTCTCCCACCCGGCTGTACAATACAGCCGGGTTGGAGAAACCTAAGTGCGCATGTCAGTTTGCCCAGCCTGAAACGGCCAGCCAAACTGACATGTGCACTTAAAAGTGCACATTTAACACTCCTCCGCCCCCCTCCCATGGCCTGCCCCTCCCTGCACATGCTTGCTCAGAGCCAGCAGCTAAAAAATAAAACAATAGTAAAATATTATTTTATTTTTCAGCTGCTGGCTCTGAGCCAGTGTGGTGATGCTCCTCCGCCACTGCGGTGGAGCCGCAGCTGAGAAACACTAACATAACATTATTTCCTAGACATAGCCCAGGCCAGTCAGGGTGCCCAGTATTTCTCCTAAAGCACTGGTTGTGTTTGTAGCTCATTAAAGGGCCATACGAGGCTCATGCAGTATTCTTGTATGCCAAGATACCAAAAAGATGTAGTAATATTTCTTTGGCCTGTAGATGCAGGCCCACGGGGGACGATCAAGTACCCTGATAAATTGTCCCAAATACCCATAAACAGTGACCATACATGCAGAAGGAAGCCATCAGCACCTCAATTCATGGAAGGAGTGTAAGTGAAGCGGAAGTATTATTAATGTTGCAAAGCAAAGTTAAATTGTATTCATGCCAACAGTTACTTCACTTTCTTCCATGTTTCCTTAATTTCAGGCGTTGATTGCTTCCATCCCCATTTTTAAGTGATGGCATTTGAATATGCATTGATCAGCATTTTTAACAGGGAAACGTAAGCATGATCGCCAGAGAAAATATACGTCCTCAGCGGTTTGAGGCATTTTGAGGGATAATCTTTTCATTGAAGACTTAATGGCCCTGGCAGGAGCAGCAGGTCACTATAGTATGTGGCTATTTCTTGTCTCACATGTATAAAGTAGTTGGCACTAATAAATTTGAAAGTTTTGAAGTTTGGGGAGACAAAGAGTGCGCGGTCTAAATACTCCTCACTTTGTCCACTGTTAAACTAATTCTAGTTGCTCTTAAAATATAATTTGTTGACAGTTTCATACATAAATCATTTGAGGATGTAAATGATTTACTTTTATATTTCAGATTGTAAAACACTAAGGGCATACCTTAAGGGCGGCTCCTCTGCAATGGCGGAGGAGCGTCGCCCCAATGGCTCAGAGTCAGCAGTTAAAAAATAAAACAATATTTCATTATTGTTTTATTTTTCAGCAGCTAGCTCAGCCAGCGTGTGAAGGGAGGGGCAGGGCTGGCCCATGGGAGGGGGGAGTAGTAGTGGAGTGCACGCTCTTAAGTGCGCATGTGTGTTTGGCTGGCCGTCTCAGGCCGGCCAAACACACATGCGCACTTAGGTCTCTCTAACCCGGCTGTATGAACAGCCGGATTCGAGAAACAGCACAGACTCCCTGTGCCTGAGCGAGAATCTTTTCAGCCCGCTCAGGCCAATCCCCACGCTGCTCTCATAGCATGAGAGCAGCGCGGGGATTTTACAGGGATTCTGTGATCCTGTCCCAGTGCCTGTTGGGACCAAGAAAAAGAACGCGATGAGGCACGACGCGGGAGGTGGCTGGCAGCTTAACACCTTGCCTGCGGCAGGAATTCCAGCCCGGTACTGGACATTCCAATCGTGGGCGTGGTCGTGACGGAACCCAGCCGTCATGCGCACAGGCCACCCGTGGCTCATGACGGCTGGGTTCCGTCACAAGCATCGAAGGGGTTAAGGTAAGTCTTCCGTTTTTTTAAATTATTAAACTTATAATAAAAGGATATTTGTGAATCAGATGATATTCCCTATGATAGATGGTATTAGGATAAAGGTTTGGAAAACTATCCTAGTTGTGATACTCCATAAAACACATCAAAACAGTGGAATCTTTTAGGAATACCAGCAGATAGCAAATGCTGCACTCATGTTTCAACTTACAGCCCCTATGGACTCCTCTGAAGCCACTGGGATATTCTAACCTACCCACAGGCCTTCTAAGCAAAAAGTAATTATGCCTTTAACCTGTGTTAGTTTTGGTAGCTAAATGGTTTTCCTGCAGTCAAATATGTTTAATTAACATGTAGTTGGATTAAGTTTTCGAAAGAGATTGTTTTAAAAAATGGGAAACATCGTTTACAACGCACGCGTAACAACGCTTGTCATTACAACGAATGTTTTACAACGCGAAATCCATTACAACGCATGTCATTACATTGCATAATCCATTACAACGCATTCCCCAAAGTAACGCCCCGGCGGAGTTAGAATAGTAATTGCGTTGTAATGGATTATGCGTTGTAACGACATGCGTTGTAACGACATGCGTTGTAATGGATTTTGCGATGTAAATAATTTGTTGTAATGACACGCGTTGTAACGCGTGCGTTGTAAAGTGTCATATTCTTAAAAAATATATGTATTGCCCACCTTCACGAGTTAACATTTCTGTGATGCCATTTCCTATAGAGTCACTGAGGTCAAGGTGGATGGGCTATATCTCTTTCATTGCCTGTATACTTCTGTTGAACGAAATTTTGTGCATGATTTTTTTAGGAAAACAATTGCCTGGAGAAACAGCTAAAGCTCTCTCAAAGCTGTAAGACATAAAAGAAAAAGGCCAAGAAGATGAAACCAAAAATAAAAGCAGAGGACCTTGTGGCTACAAAAGGTCCAACGAGCTGGGCTGGACTGGGAATCAAAAGTAGCTTTTGCAAAAATATTTCAAACCAGCCCTGCTTTTGATTTTTTTTTTTTCTCTCTCCCTCTCTCTGTTTCTCATCTTTCTACCTACTCACCCCCGCTGTGCCTAATGCCATAAGCCCCAGGCAGGCTAGAGAGAGTGACAGATGCAGTGGCCTGGGCCTTAAGACCGTCCTCCAATGGCTCCAGGCCCAGTGGCGTCTCCTCCGCTATGGCAGGGGAGCGTCGCCCCACTGCTTTCAAGCAGTGCGAGAAGCAAAAACATAAAATGATAATAACTTACATTTATTATCACTTTATGTATTGCTGCTTTGCGGGCAGGTGGGCGGGGCTCCTCTGCTCTCGGAGCAGGGCAGGGGAGGAGTGGTTTGCCCACTCCTAAGTGCGCATTGACTGTTTGGTCGGCACTCTCGGGCCTCCCAAACCAGTCATGCACACTTTCCCCATTCTCCATGCAGGCTGCATTACAGCCTGCATGGAGAACATGTCCACCCCTCCAGCCCCTGGCTGAGCGCCATGTCACGGCGCTCAGACTAATTACAACTCTGCATTGCAGCGTTGTGATTGGAATAGGGGAGGGAGCCTGGCTGCCTGCTTCCTGTTCCTGAAGTCGGAGGCAGGAGAGCAGGAGCAGAGATGCGGGATCCGGCGGCAAGGTAAGTTATTATTATTATTTTTTTTAGATTATACTCACTCCCTCCCGCTATTGCGACCCCCCACCCCGATGTGATCTTCCCCCACGACCCCTGCGCCCGCCCCCCCACCCGCGAGCCATGCTGGCAGCCACCGTCCAGGCCCGAGCCAGCCCCCTCAACCTCTTCCGGGAAATGCCAGCTAGGATAAATGGCCAATTCGAGCATAGAGCATAGGGTCAGATTTAGAAGAGGGCTTTATGGTGACAGTTGAAAACAAGGACTCTTGTCTACCGCATTTCCACATTTCGCCGGACCTGAAATCGCTCAACTGGCTTCCTTTTGAGGCAAGGATCCAACTAAAGATTGCTTGTATGACCCACAGAGCTCTACACTTCAATACCCCACTCTACCTGACAAATAAGCTGGAACTATCTGGTGGCTCCCGGTCCACAAGGAGCACCGGCACACTGCTGCTCAAGCCAAAGAAATTTAATAAGCTTCAAACCTACAATCGTACATTCTCTGGCATTGCCCCGAGAATCTGGAACTCCCTTCCAGTGGAAACAAGACTGATTCCCTCTACATTTGCCTTCAAAAGGGAAGTTAAAGCTCAACTAATGAACAATGTGATGAACTGGAAGCTTTTCTCCTCTTGCCTCGAGCCTGTTTAGCTGTTTTAACTATTACATGTCATTTGTTGCGACCCATTGTCGCCTGCCATAATGTCATTTTTGCTCTTGATGTATATTGCCCTACTTTTCTTTCTCCCCCAGCCTTCTTCCTATGTCCATCATAAATGTCATTTTTAGGTCTCGCGCCTAGCGTTGCAGTGCGCAGCCCTGCTCGCGCAGCGCGAGACCTCTTGTATGGGCTTCAGAAAGCTAACCACACGCTCGTGCGTGTGGTTTTGCTTTCGCAGGCTGGCATTGGCTGTAGCGTGCTTTTTTTTAAACGGCACGCAATTGGGCAAAGGCGGGCGCATGTCCCGCCTTTGCTCCGCCCATTCCCGTCTGTGTCTAGGACGCGCATCAGCGCGCGGCACAGACGACAGGCTCCCTCGCCCCCCCGCTCCCCTGTGGTGCGCGCGCACCACTGGTTTCGATTCCCGCGTTCGGCTCCTCTGTGGTGCGCGCGCACCACAGGTTTCGATTCCGTGCTTGTTTATGTTGCAAACACTAAAAGGAACAGCGCTCCTTTTCCCCAATGTTGCACATGTGAGATTCGCTTATAACTCCATTCCACACAACTTTTTCTGTACATAGGTTTGCCGGAGTCAGTTTTTACCCGATTTTGGATCTTTGTGTCACTTTAGAATGTGGAAACGGTCACCTTTTGTGACTGTTTTCCCCAGTAACCAGCACTGCCTAAAACACTTTTCTGTAGCTAGTTCCCCAAGCCAGTTTTTCTCCAATTACGGGCCTCTCTAGCATGTAATGATGTGGAAAGGGCCTCATTGCGAATTTGCGACCGCTTTCCATAGTAGAGAGACCTGCAACATCAGACATGTTGTACACGGTTACATCACACACCGAGGTGGGGCAGGTATTTGGCCCTTGGCCCGAATGCTAGCTAATGTTTGGATGCCAAGGGTTTTAGATACACAAACGGGGTAATTCTTGAGGAGGTTAGTGCATACTCAGCACAAAATGACTTTGATATGTCATAATGCTTATTATCTTAACGCTATAAACTAAGACGTATTTCTCAGCAGAGTTTGACAATGTGGATTACTTTGGCTACCCCTTCCGTGTGGCCTCAAGACATATTAGCTTAGGGTAAGCTCACAACCTCTATATCCATCAAGCACGCAGGTGGTACTAGGGTGCGAGCTCACTGCATGTGCTTGCTGTGAATTTTTGCTCAAGAATTGGTATTGTCTAGGAATTGGCAGGGAAGTCACGATCATCAATCACCCTTATGATGTGTGAAGCACCTGATATTCGTTGCTGAAGAGAGATATAAATAAGTACAAAAAAGGGGTACCCCTAATAACGTCTCCTATATCAGGGTCTGCATAACATATGTGAAAAACCATATAGGAAACATGGTGAGCAATGGACTGTCTAAATGCAATAAACAATTATGTAACCACCCAAAAATTGTTTGATGTCATAAACACATATTTTTTTTTTTTTTTTTTTATAAATTTTATTCATTCATCATTTGTTAATATAAAAATTCTTTCTAATTTGTTTATTTCTTTTTTCTTATATTTTTCTTATATATTATAAAAAGACAAAATGCAATGATATATGCATAACATTAAAACAAATAATGTTCTGTTCATTTCTGACCTATTCTCTCAAGTATACTGGTTTATCTAATAATGCTAATCTCATGAATTTGCAATTAATTTCGAGAATGCATAAATACAATCAAAAGACAATCATATGTCATGGCTAAGGGTGTGATCCAATAATGCTAATCTCATGAATTTGCAATTAATTTCGAGAATGCATAAATACAATCAAAAGACAATCGTATGTCATGGCTAAGGGTGAGGTCAGAAATGAACAGAACATTATTTGTTTTAATGTTATGCATATATCATTGCATTTTGTCTTTTTATAATATATAAGAAAAATATAAGAAAAAAGAAATAAACAAATTAGAAAGAATTTTTATATTAACAAATGATGAATGAATAAAATTTATAAAAAAAAAAATAAATATATGTGTTTATGACATCAAACAATTTTTGGGTGGTTACATAATTGTTTATTGCATTTAGACAGTCCATTGCTCACCATGTTTCCTATATGGTTTTTCACATATGAGATATAAACAAGCCTTTGCAATGCAACAGGTCTCGCATTTACGCGAGTTTAAGCTATTGGCATTGTAAATGATAATGCCTTTTATTTATGTTTTAAAAACGAAAACAAAAATAAAAGGCATTTTCATTTACAATGTCAATAGCTCAAACTCACGTGAATGCGAGACCTATTGCATTGCAAATGCTTGTTCCTCTTGTTGCTTATTGGCCTACTTTTAACTTGATTTTTCTCCTTTAGCTGTTTTCCTATGTCTTCATCAACTGTATGTAAAGCGCTCTGATACCCACTTGGGTCATGTTCGCGCTATACAGAGCTTTTAAATAAATAAATAAATACCGCGCATGATCACGAAAGTTTAGTGTTTTAAGTGAAACTAAAATGTCTCTCCTCCCTCTCAGCCAAATTAGTCAAAATACCTCTTTAGCTTGCAAATTCCACATTCAACACTACAGTACCTATTCTCTAGCTAGAATTGGTTCCTTTATCTATGCTTCAATTTTCTGTACCTCTGTTTCTTTAAATCAGCGATCACGCTTGTGTAAAATATTGCAATTCCATATTTTACATTAGTACTGAAGAATTCTGCCAAATAAAGCACTAACCTTCCCCTTTCATGTTACTCTGTAAAACAGGGTACCTTGGGGTAGACTGCATCAGGTCGGGTTGTTGCTGCTATTGCTGAGTTTCTCTCATCGCAATATGGAATAAAATTCAGGTATGGTCTTTGCAACTTGAATTGGTGCATGGTATTCTCCGTTGTGTGCTGTTTTGGCCCTACAAATGCCCAACGGCATTACCTTGAGTAATCTAGGTGGGCAAAACCCTGCGAAATAAAGTCAGCACAAACACCATTTCTCACGAATTCAAAGATACTGGAGCACTCAGAATGAGGTGCTAAAGCTCTAAGGTTATGATGCGAGAATAACATGGACTAAATATTGTCAGATTAAAATACTGTCTTACATATTGTTTAAAAAAATATTGTCCACTGGAGTTAATAAGATAAAATATATGCCTGATGGACAAATATTTTTGTAAACAATATTTAGGACACTTTAGTTATATCAGACAATATTTTTGTAAATGATATTCTGACATTCAACTGGTTCAAATTCACAAAACTCTTGTTTGTAAATTTGATCTAGTCCTGAAATATGAGGAGTAGGACATATTAGCACGAGAAAAGAATTTGGAAATGAGTTCATTACCAAACAGAAAATAACATCTGCCAACCCTAGAAGAACCTGTTCACTGAAATCAAAACTTAATATCTTGTAATTCATCCCCAGTGCCTAGCACCCACAACACTGAAAGTGCATGAAAAGTGACCTGAAGTGTAACAGCCAGCAGGCATGCAGCTGTGCATGGACAAGGGAAGGGCCGGACACGCAGACTTGTTTTCATTACTGGAGGTTAAAGATTAGTCCGCCTGGGATTAGGATTTGACATAAATTACTGTATCTGGCTGTAGGAGGCAGAAAGCGATAGACTATTTAGAAGCCAATCCCACAAGAGATGGGAATTAGGACAGAACGGAGGGATTGGCGTGGTAATGAACTTAGCCAAGAGGTCATATGTAAGGCACCGGTCACTGAACTATATCACAACATGAATTTTAGATTGTCTACTATAAAAATGCAAATTATTGTGAACACAGGCAGGTATTGCCTCAATGGACAGGGAAACTTATCTGGGTACACTCTGGGAAGGCGAGTGTGGAATCCATCAAAAGACCGGAAATTGATTTGATCTACCATACATGTTATGGACTTGCCCTGAAACATATCAAGTTAGAATGGCCATCTTTGGACATGTATGAGGTAACCTGTGTCCCTAGTGTGCTGGTAGGAAGGCTCAGTAAGTTGAACACTCGCAGCTGAGATATGCTGTGATCTGCTTGTCATGAGTTTCAATCCAAGGTAGGCGGCTCCAGCCTTCCATCTGCCTAAGGTTGGTAAATTGGCCACCAGTAAATTGGGTTAATAGCAACATCTATAATTTACATTGCTTACCCGTCAAAAGTATAGTATGAAGTGTCAAATAAAAAGAAAAAGTTATTATTATGTGCTCAATATAGACCACACAAACAAAGGATTTGAGACCACATAATAAATAGTGTAGCACAAGTTCCACATTTTGAACAGTGTAACCAGAGTTGATGAAGCCTCGGCATGGTGCAAACTACGGGCAGTTGACGGAACCTGTGTGTGGACAAATCTACATACCAGAAATGGGAGTTTTTGCCTGAAGGAATCTATTTACATCTCAAATTCAGGTGAAAAGCTTAGAACAAGATCCACCATTTCAAAAGAGTGCGGTAGGTTATGTACTTAGTATTCTTATATAGAATTCCATATACTATAAGTTCTATGTTCTATAACCAAGTTTCTCTACTACATGTATTTTCCTACATGATTGGAGTTTACCTTTGTTTTCATTGGTCGAGCTTTGTGAGTGGTGTATGGCATTTCAAGCTCCCTTGAAATTATTCGTTATCAGTTGGGGTCTGGGTCGGTTGTGCATGGATGCTCCAATAAAGACTGACTACTCTTACAGTTATACCTGCTTTAAGTGTGATCTGTGCCTACCTCAAAGAGAAGTTCGATTAGTTAGTACCCAGGAACCCTTGATGAGCAGCGGGGACACTCGAGTGGAACCGTGGCCTAGCCGTTCACTGGGAGCATTAGACTAAACCCCGAACTATAGGGTGCAGTAGAACTTCAGACTCATGGTTTATTATGTCAGCAGAGCCCTATGACGTGTGTGTGTTTGTGTGCACAAGTATATGTGTGCAAAGTGTCAATTGCTGTTTATTCCCATTGTTGTGTGTTGGTGGCAGCCATGACACACAAGAAGTGAAGCCTCGAGTGAGCCATGATGTCTCTTCCTTAATAATGGTAATAAATATTATATGAAACTGGTCACATCTGCATCTATGTTTGCGTGGTGGCATTTTAGTACTTGTATTTGTTTAAACAAAAGGTATTTAAGCAAAACCGAGTTGCAAGGATTTACATTTGTGCATCAAGGTAAATTCACACTGAAGTGATCCCATTAGTATTAGGAGAGTTCCTTCCTGTGTAAATTAGGTGTTACATGCAATCTGCAAAAATGGAAACAAGTGTTTTCTCATGTCAATTGTGTGTAGTGCGGTAATAAAGTCGAATTTGACCTTTGCACTGTAGTAACAGATGTGTGAATGAGTGTTTTTCAGTACAGAGTCTCTAAATAAAATGGGTTTATGGGCCTATTTATTTTCACCGTCATCAAATAAAAATATATGTATGAATACTGCCTGATATAAATTTAGGACTCACTATAAATATATCAATTGAAAGCGTATAGCTAACACCGAGTTCAACAAATCTCATACAACAAAAGTCAAAGCTCAGAAAAAGAGAAGTGCTTAATTTGTAAACAAATATATGTAGGGGCCCAAAGTTCTGTTCTCAGGATCCCACCACTGGTGCTGCCGAATTCTGGGTTACTGGATTCAAGGCTTCTAGTCTTGGTTCCTCCTTTTTTGCCTCACTCTCGCTTGATCAGGGCCGAAGACAGAAGACCGTTCTGGTTACCAAAATATGTGCCAGTGCCCACCGAAGTGAACACCTGCACAAATTAAGCACTGTGAATGATGGTTCCTCTGAAACATGAATGTACACTAGGAGAGGTGCTGTAGGAAAGTATGAATTGCATGACTACCTTTATTTAACTCATTGTGCACTTAGGCAAAGACAAACATGTGCCCTATTTGCTGTACTTGATGTGCGATGCGGGCATGTTGACTGTGAAGGCAGAATGAGTGGGTGTGAGAATGCTGAGATGTACTGTCTTTGTGTCTTTCATTTTCTCCCTTTTGTGTCTGATTATGTGAAAAAGAGAAATGCTGTTTACTGCTCGAGCAGGGGAGCGAGGCATGAATTTTCTATTGATTAGAACTTGGCCTGTAGACTTTTGTGGCCTCGCTTTTGTAAGCATAATGAAATATAATCGTGTCAATGTCTCTTTTCTGAATAAACTATAACCTTGTGGAAGAAAAAAAGCATGCATCACAGAGATGAAGTCTAAGCATTTCTGTAAAAAGTATCCCACAGAGCATGGGGCTGTCATTTCTGCAGAGTCCTAGCACAGCCTGGTAGCAGCATTCAGAGAGAAGAGTGTCAGTGAGCCAGAGGCTAGAATTTCTGTAGGTAGGGACAGGTGTGGTACCATGATTTTCTGCCTTCCAGGTAAAACTGCATTTTGTAGTCGGGGTGCTCCCCATACACTAACAACATGCTTTTTCACGTCCCTTGTTGTAATGACTGACACAACCTAGAGGTAGTTCCCTATGCATACATGTCAACATTTTAGAAGAAGAAAGTGGGAAATTTTAGAAAAAGAATCAGGAGATAGTTCTTCTCCCATTGACTTCTATCGAGGCCTGAATCAGGTCTACTGTCATGTATGAACTTAGCGTGCTGCTGCAGGTTCGGATAGCATAAATGCAGACACGTGTTTTTTTCCCCTTACTTGTCAGGAGCACGGAAAAAGCGCAGGCAGAGAGTCTCTGACAAAAATTTTGTGCACTGGCCTGCAGGAGCAGGTTACTGGCAGTGAATACTACAAGTCTCACCAGACCAGACCCGCCTGCAGCGGAATCGGGTTTTTGCATGCAGGAATCGGGAGGCGGGAGACTAGCCTTGAAATCGATAGACTCCTGCCTGAATCGGGAGGGTTAGCAGCATGAATGCCTATGGTTGCTGTGTTGCCTTGGAAGCGTTGACCTTGGGAAAGGTGGTAGGGAACCAGCGGATTAGCATTTCAGTTGAAGGATGTTCATGAAGCCTGGAACCTGTGCTTCTGTAAGGGGATGCCGTGAGGTCTGGAGACCTCAATAACACTGCTATGGAAAGTGTCAGAGGTTTTGTAGCTTTAATGTCGGTGTAGTGGTATCTGAGAGTATTGGGCCCTATTTCAGTCGAGAGGATTTCTTATTTATATTTAATTTGTGACAGCCACAAAACATTTCACTCAGAAATCTGCGGAGTACGTAAGTCAAAGAAGTTTGGATTATTTGCATATACGTTGAAGTGAACAGATGAGTAATGATAATTTATGTCAATATGTAGATAGGATTGGCAAGGGCAATGTCTACCAGAAGACTGTCTAGGTTCTACACAGTATGTTTTATGTAAGTGTGAAATAAAGAAGGTAGATATCATATTGCTAAGCTAACCAATCTGCCTCCTATCAATTACACCAACTCAGGGAACTAAAACCTCTGATTTCCCACTCAGACTCCAAGAGCAAAGTTCAGTTTCTCGCTCTCACTCATCTGGACCGTGGTAATGCAGTGCTGACAAACTTTCTCAAATCCTCTGCTTCTCCTCTCAGATTTACTCTTCATGTGGTGGCGAGGCTTGTAACCGGTGCCAAGAAATCACACCATTTCACACCCAACCAAACCAATCCCACTGGCTTCCCTTTCAGGCAGTGATCGATTTCAAGACTGCATGCATGACCTTCAAAACAAACCAAAATGGATAACCCTTCTACGTGAGGGAGAGACAAACTGACAGGTGTGCAGCGAAATACAAGGAATAACAGAGACTGATCCTCGAAATCCCCAATTCTAAAACTTCCACACTGCATGTCTCATGCTAGCTATGATTTTAGAACTTCATTCCTCACCATATCGGGTACAACCTGGAAATACTACCCATTCGGCTTAATAGTCTTGATTCCACCTCATGCCTTTTTAATTCACCACCAGACGCTGCTTTCTTCTTTACCTCATTCTAGCAGGTTCTTTTTCGTCACTACTTTCTCCCTTTGTCACTGTTTTTCTTTCTCTTTCCCCCTTTTGTGTTTTTCTCTCTCTTGTTCTAGATCAATGTTTGTGGAAGAAAAATAAGTGCCAGTCCTTACAATGAGTGCCAGTGGGCTCCACCTGCAACTTCTGCCTCAAATTAAGCACTGAGTGTGATAGAGCGAAATGTTCTTGTGAATTGTAGGGGTGCATCATAATCACTGATAGGCCGCACCCACATGTATTCAGACATATATTCGTTTATATCCATTGTATACTCATGCATGTTTAGTAAAGAATGAATAGTTCATTGAGACAAAGTGAACTCAGTAGTATAATGGTGTTAGGATAATGATGTAATGAAATGCTTATTGAATTGTGTGAATATAATGCATAGAGGAATTAGTTCGTGTGTGTAATGTAATTGCAGTAGTTTAAACGTGCACCATATTAAAGTTGCACATGTAATCCATTGTTTGCATAAAGAATTGTAATGAAAATGCTTATGGGGAAAAGTAAGATGTGTGTTTAAAGGTTATATGTAAAGGCCTGACTACATATATGCTTAAGGAAGGCCTGGTATATTCTTATGTTAGCTTATTTTTGTAGGCAGAGAAAAGATTCTCTTGGTAAGGCTCTCTGGGCTCAAACGGTAGATTTAATTTGCACCGTAGACGGTTTCTGTGAAAGTATCTTTTGTTGCAGGTGCAAGGACAAATGTCTCGTTAGTAAGACTAACTCTTTGTTTTCAAAAGATAGAGAGAGGGGAGGCATGGCAAGGGGAGTTAGATGGAATGTAGGGATGATACTTTCAGCGGAGAAGGTGCCTGGGACTCAAGGTCAACGCAACCGTCCAGGATGAAGTCACCGTTTCAATGGAAAAGCACAAGAAAGAAGACCTGGCCAAGAGGGCGTAAACAAGGCGTGTACCTTTGTAGTATGGTTTTGTATTAGGGTTAGTGCCCTGAGGGAGGAGGCCAGAGAAGCGGTAGGGGAGACCTGAGAGAAGGACAGAGCTGAGCTTAGGTATATGGTGATTGCACTTCTTAGGAAGTCTTCACAGCTGACACCTTTTATTCCTTCTTGCCTGGGAAATTGTTATGTAGGGATGTCACTTAGCATTAGTGTAGGGACAGCAATTGATTTTAAGCTTGCTTAGGCCAATGAAGAGTAACTTAGAAATAGGAGCAATCATAGTCTGGTTGATCCTGCTAGAACTTTCTATTCTCCTTATCCTGAGTCGGATGAGATTTCTGCGTAGATTATTATTTGTATTAGTGCCCATCTATTTCTTTAACCTCGTGTTGAGGTGCTTGCACGTTCAGTTATTTTTGGCGATAATAAATTCTCAAACTTGAATTCGGAGTCAGTGGTCCTTTCAGACAAAAATGAATGCTGATATCTAACCTGATGAGATTCTCTCCTTTACACTATTCAACAGGTAAAAAGATCATGGCGGCCAGAAGGTTCTTATAGATAATTAGATAAGAATCGGCGTTATCAGTTGGTAGCAGAGTAGGATGGTTACCTTTGATGGTAAGGGGAGATCTAGAGCAAGATAGGAGACTAAGTTGCCCCATAGAGCCCGAGTGACGCTGATCCAGAGGACCGCGGGAGAAGGATGTCGGAGGTCGTGGAAAACTGACGGAGAGTGCCGGTGCGGCGGAAGTAGCAGTTCGTAGTAGAGTGAGTATGAAAAGAGTGATGTGTGGTAGATTGCGGTGTTTTATTGTTGTGTGATGTCTTGCGGAGTTGGAACGAAAATTGTGTGATTGAGAAACGGACCGTGAGCGCGCGCGGGACCGGGAGATTTATTGTGGTGTAGAATACACCCAGAGTTGAGAACGTTGACCAGAGTTGTGGGGGTCACGAGACGTCATTGACAGACCCACAGAAGATAGGGAACACATGAGTGAGTGTGTGAATAACCAACGCAGGTCGTAGGTTATTGTGTGCAGAACATCGAATGATTGAATCCTATCGAGTGTGCTAAAGGCGGTTGTCCGGTCGTTTCGCGGACAGACGATTGCCAGATTGAGGTCAACAAGCTCAAGAGGCTGATCGGTCATTGGTAAGACTGACGGTCAGAGAGGTAATTGTTCGGTAGGACGGACATTATTTCAGAGTATGACTGGGACAGATGCGAGCGAGAACAAGTGAATTAGAAAGGAGGGGAACTGCTGCGAGCGGAGGAAAAGTGACGTCAGAACAGTGCCGCGCTGCGATAGGCCGGTTGGTGTGAACCGCGCTGGTATTGGTGGATTGGAATCAGGAAGTAAAAGCGGACATTTTGAGTGCAAATACAAAGTTGATTCATCATGAAATGTTTTAAAGCTTTAAGGGAACTTTGTAGAGGTGATAGACATGTGGTTGTTCGGGAGGGAGAGGAAGCTCCTCCCGAGGATACACCAGCACATTATATGGCAAAGAATGTAGGATTGCATACCATAATTTGGCTTGAGAATTGGCATAAAATGACAGAAGCAGAAGGAGAATTGTCGTTCCCTCGATATGGTACTTTCAGGTTAGAGGTACTGTACCAGCTCAAGAGTGTAATGGCTTCATTACGACCACTACCTAGACCAACACAGTTTGAGGCACTACATGCGTGGATAAGGGCAGCGTATGATAGGAAGAAGGACAGATGTCAAGAAAGGGTGAAGAAATCGGTCAGGGCATTTCAAGATGCAAGGTGGGATGCACTGGAGAAAAGGTGGAGAGCAGACACGATCAAAGGAGATAAGTTATACCCACTGCTGATACAAAATGGAAAGATTACAAGAATCGATGAGGACGACAGTGATCTAGATGACAGTTTGTTGGATAGGATGTTGGCAGAGAGGCCACCACCATTTAACCCAGATTCAGAAGAGGGAAAGACGACCCCAGCAGTGGCAATAGTTGATGAGAGCCAGAACCAGACTAGCATGAGAGTAGTGGGAAGAATTTCCACAGGAACGGAGGGGGCTACGGCGTCTAGGATAACACAGCCTCCTGCGGGGAACACAAGATTACCGGACTCCTTGACAGTACCGGTTACCATTGGCCCTATAGTACCGGTATATGACCCAGACCGAGTGAGAGAAGGGAGCTCCGTGCCGATGAGAAGGGAAGAAGGAAACAGTGAGAGTGGGAATGGGTTTGGAGTAAGGGTGGTTCATTTCCCAAGACCAATGGAGACAAGTACGCCGTTACCGGCTACTGCGGACTCTTCATGTGGGCGAGAAGAGGAGAGACCGGAAAGACCGAGGTCTTTACGGGAATCTAAGTCAGCTTTGAGGGAGTGGACACCAACAGTAACGAACCAAGAGGATAGGATGCAAAGAGATAGGGCACAAAATGTCTCGGAAGACAGACCAGGTTCCAGGAATATAGAAGGGAATAGGTCACAAGGACAGAATAGTGACTGTGATGAGCGAGATGGCTCAGGTTGTCGAGATGTACTGAGGAGTGCAGTACAGGCAAGGTTGCTAGACGTAGTGAGGCTGAAAGCAGAGGTAGACGAAATGATCAGTGGGGGTCTGCCTTTGGAAAGGATAGAAATTTATGGATCAGATGAGCTGCTGTTTGTAGCAAAAGATGTGACTCGAAAAGCTAGAATGGCACATGATAGATTGAAGGAATTGGCCAAAAGATATGAGGTGGACCTGAACAAAACTAAAGCGTTACAGGGACCACATAGATTGCATTACAGTGATCAGGAGTTGGAGGAGAAAAGAATCACAGGATTAAAGACGCACACCAGAGACCTGATCATAGGAATGAGAATATGGATTTTGTTGGACAAATGGGAAGAAAGGTGGTCCAAAAAGAAACCAGTAAAGAGAGCAGAAGGGGAAACGCCGCCGCCAGGAGAGGGGTGACGGGTGTTGGGAATTTTCCTTTACGGGAAGTACAGAATGGAGGGTACGTGCATGTACCGTGGAATAGAGGTGATTTGGCTGCATTTACAAATGATTTTCCTCGGCTGAGGGAAAACCGGTGGAGTGGTACAAGCAGGTTGAGCGGTTTGTGAAGATTTCAAAAGTATTGTGGATTGATTTGAACACCTTGTTTGACATAGTGGTACCAGGAGATTTGTGGACAGCATGTAAAGTCGCTATTGAGTGGCCGACTTCAGAACCGAAAAGAGAGGCGGTTACAAATGGTCCATCACCTGATGTCATGAAAAAGTATGAGCAGGTGATTACATGGTTGAAGTCGAAGATTTCACCTCAGGATATAGATTGGGTTAAGATAGATCGGACTGTACAGGAACCCAAGGAAACGGTGCATGAATACTATGAAAGACTTCTGCAAGTTTTTAAACAGTATAGTGGGTTAGATGTTTTGGATCCTAAGGATATGGGACAGTTTGTCTCAAAGTTTGTAACGGGTCTGAGAGGGGAAATCAGCCTCATGATACAGCACCATTTGATCTGCTGGCAGAACAAGCCACTAGATGAAATTTTGCGGTATGCAAGATACTGTAGTGATGAGGTGGAATCAAAACATCGAAAGCTAAAAGACAAATTAATGCTTGTCCAGATGCAGACAGCACAGAGTCAGCCTAGTGGAGGGACCTTAGGGAGAAAGCAAGGAAATTTCCAGGGAAACCAGAATGGGCAGGGACAGGGTAAGGGAAAACCAGTAGACCCCAAGACAGGAGTGGACGTGGCCACACTAAAGAAGACCACTGCGTGTCATCTTTGTCGCCAGGTCGGACATTGGAAACGCGAGTGTCCTTTGAACCCAGCTAATCAGGTACAGGAAGAGGAAGAGGGGGCTCAGGCACCCGCGCAAGAGGTAGTTAACACAATAACGAGACCTAGGACGATGAAAGGGGGTTTACAATTCTCACGCTCAGATTCCCCAAGCTCCAAGGTTTTCACAAGGAACACGAACGTACCAACAGATGCCCCTGTTCGAACGCTATGATGAGGATAGCTTAGACCCTTTATCCTGACGGTGCCTGAGGGGGAGGAAGACTGCACACTTGGAGCGGTCTTAGAGGTAGACCAGAGAGGACCTTTTGTAGAGGCAGAGATTGAGGGCAATCCTGCAACACTTTTGGTTGATACTGGAGCTACCCGGTCTACTGTAAGATCTGCAGTAGTCCCTAACCTACCCCTCTCGGGACGATCAATCGAGGTTGTTGGAGTAGCGAACAAGAAAATAAGCAGCCCATTGACAGAACCGATCTTAGTAAAGATAGGTACTTTCCAAACTAGACATCAGTTTGTAGTGTGTGATACGAGTCCAGTTTGTCTTTTGGGAAGAGATCTGTTGTGCAAGTTGAACTGCACGATTTATTGTACACCACGGGGAGTGGAGGTCCAGACGATAGATGACGATGCGGACTTTAAAATTACCAATCAGCTTCTGTGTATAGATCTGTACCCAATGGTGACTGTGGAAGAACTTCCACATGATCTGAGAGACGCAGTGTCGCCTGTGGTGTGGGATTTCGCAGGCGATGAAATAGGTTTAATCAGAGGGGTTGAACCAGTGCGGATTGAGGTGAAACAGAATGTTGATTTCCCAAGAACACCTCAATACAACCTGTCGACAGAAACGATTGCAGGAATAAAACCTGTGATCGAGACTTTCATTGAGAAGGGTATTTTGAAGGAGATCAGAGGTAGTCCCTGTAATTCACCCATAATGGGACTACAGAAACCGAGCGGGAAGTACAGGATCGTGCAAGACCTGCGAAAGGTCAACATGATAGTTGTCCCTTGTTGTCCAGTGGTACCGAATCCTTCAGTAATACTGTTCCAGATCCCATGTGAAGCCGAGTGGTTTACGGTTATCGATTTGTGTCAAGCTTTCTTTTCGATACCGCTCCACGAGGAAAGCCAATTTCTTTTTGCGTTCAGGCTAGAAAATCGCGTGTTAACATGGTGTCGTATCCCTCAAGGGTATACGGAAAGTCCATCGATCTTTAACCAGATCCTGAAGAAGAACCTTGAGAGTCTTGTGTTGCCGCAGAACTCAGTTCTCGTGCAGTACATAGATGACTTGCTCATTGCCTCAGAAACAGAAGATGCTTGCAGAATTGACACAGTAGCCTTGTTGAACCACTTAGCAGAGAATGGACATAAGGTGTCCCCGAACAAGCTGCAGTACTGTTTGAATGAGGTACAGTACTTGGGACACAGATTAGAAAAAGGCAAGAGGAAGGTGTCACCAGATCGAATTGAGGCAATAATGAGCATGGCAGTACCCACTACACAGAGGGAAGTTAGGATGTTTCTGGGAATGGTTGGCTATTGTCGACAGTGGATTCCTAGTTTCTCCTTGAGAGCAAAGCCTCTGCAGAGGCTTACACACAAGGATGTGAGTGATCCGGTACCATGGGACGAGGAATGCTTGGTGTCATTCCTGAAGCTGAGAGATGATTTGTGCAGGGCTCCCGCACTGGGAATGCCTGATTACAACAAGGCCTTTTCATTGTTTTGTTACGAGAGAGGAGGATGTGCATTAGCAGTGTTAGCTCAGAACCATGGAGGTGTCCGTAGACCAGTTGCCTATTTTTCAGCTACTTTAGATCCAGTAGCTTCTGCGTTGCCCGGATGTCTAAGATCCGTTGCTGCAACAGGTGTCAGCATTGAAAGATGTGAAAGCATTGTAATGGGACATCCATTGACTGTACATGTGCCACATTCGGTTGAGTTATTAATGACCAGGACCAAGACCCAGCATCTAACAAACAATAGGTTAACGAGGTACGAGCAAGTCATACTTGCCGCAGAGAATGTGACTCTGAAAAGGTGCTCCATCTTGAACCCTGCGACATTGATGCCTATACCGAACACAGATGATGAAGATTGTGAGGACCATGATTGTCTCGATGTGACCGAACTTTGCACCAAACCGAGACCTGACATTGTCGATGAGCCATTGGCCGACCCAGATGAAATTTTCTTTGTCGATGGTTCATGCTTAAGAGACAGTGTGGGGCAATTAAGAGCAGCGTTTGCTGTATGTACCATTTCAGGAGTGGTCGACGCTGCTTGCCTAGAAGGAGTACGCTCCGCGCAGGTAGCTGAGATCATTGCCTTGACCCGTGCCTGTTTGGCCGCTGATCGAATTCGAATCACGATTTACACAGACAGCCAATACGGCTTTGGCGTGGTGCATGACTTCGGGCAGTTATGGTCTCAGAGGGGATTTTTGACATCATCTGGCTCACCCATTCGTAATGGAGAATATGTAAGACAATTGTTAGAAGCATTACAGCATCCGAAAGAAATTGCTGTGGTAAAGTGTTCAGCCCATGGGAAGGGGGAGGACTTTGTATCCTTGGGTAATAACTATGCGGATGAAGTCGCCCGCTTCTGTGCAGAACAGGGATGCATATTCACAGGAAGAGAGATAGAAGAGAGCCAAGAGGGAACCGATCTCAGCATAATGTTGGCCATGGCAGACACTTGGGAAGAGCTTAAGAGATTGCAAGATGAAGTCTCAACCAAGGAAAGAGAGGGCTGGATCAAAGCTGGGTGCGAGAGAGGAGAAGTGGATGTGTGGGTATCCAACGATGGGAGAGCTGTGTTGCCGGAAGAATTGTTGAGTCCGATGGCTAGATTGATACATGGACAGGCACACCTGGGTAGAGACGCAATGATGAGAGTGTTCAGACAGACGTGGTATAACCCACGGTTCCGAGCAATGGCTGAGACGGTATGTCAGAGGTGTGTTACATGTCAACAGATGAATGCTGGAAAGAAAACTGTAGTTACACTGAGTCATATTGGAAGGTCAGGAGGGCCCTTCAATAGACTACAGCTGGATTTCGTGGAGATGCCTAGGTGCAATGGCTTGAGGTACATTCTAGTGATAGTATGTATATTCTCACGGTGGGTGGAGGCATACCCCACACGAAGGTGTGACACTCTGACAGTGGCTAAATTACTGTTGAGGGAGCTCATCCCTAGATTCGGGATCCCGACCTCTTTGGAATCAGATAGAGGTGGGCACTTCCATAGCGAAATCATGAAGTTGCTTTGTGCGGCATTGAACATAGACCAGAGACTCCATTGTAGTTACAGACCAGAGGCTTCTGGGATGGTGGAACAAGTTAATGGAACTTTGAAGGCCCGGATGGCAAAAATGTGTTCTTCAACGTCCCTACAATGGCCCGACGCCTTGCCACTAGTGCTCATGAGCATGCGAAGTGTCCCAGATAGAAAGACTGGGTTGTCCCCCCATGAAATAATAATGGGGAGGGCAATGAGATTGCCAGCAGTACCAACTACAGCCTTGATAAGCATCACTGATGATTTGATTCTCGATTATTGTAAAGGACTCTCTGATGTGGTCCGTTCTGTATCCCAGCAGGTGCAAGCAGCAGTGGTACCAGCCTCGAGTGATCTGTGCCACGACTTGTGTCCCGGAGACTGGGTGCTCATCAGGAAGCACGTGAGGAAGAGTTGTTTGGATGCCCGCTGGCGTGGCCCGTATCAGGTGATACTTATCACGAACACAGCAGTAAAGTGTGGAGGATTGCCGAACTGGGTGCATGCTTCCCATACCCGCAGAGTTCCAGCACCCTTGGAAGAAACAGCTCCTCTCGTAAATGAAAACCCAGCTGACGTGGCAGGGCCACATGAGAGGACAAGTCAAGCTGTAAGGGTCGCTGACACAGCTGGTGGTGCACTAGAGCAAGCTGAAGGGGGTTTCCACAGTTCGAACCCTGACTCAGGCACCGAAGAAAGAGAAGGTGCAGTGGGCGGAGAAGAGTCAAATGCAGCAGAAAGAGGAAGTAGTGCACTGGGTATAGAAGGGGAAGGCAGACGAACGAACAGAAGTGCTGAAAGTTGGCCTGAGAGACAGAGGCGACTGAACCTGAGGTTGGCACCTGAAAGAGATCTTGCTCCAGTGTCCGAAGTATCTGAAACCGAAGCAAGCGACGAAGACCAAGCACAAGACAGTCGGCGAAGGTCCCAGAGAACAAGAGTGCCTTGTCGCAGATACTCTACCCCTGAGTGGACTTACACTGTGTTTGATGCAGGGGTGGTGAATACAGGGAGACTGAGGTCAGTGGAAGTGTTCAGTCGGAGCCCGAAACTGGTGGTGAAGGTGGTGCTGCGGATGCCAGGGTTCGAGATAGACGGAACACTGACACTCACGATTCCGAATCCCCCACTTCTGAGTGAAGTCCGAAACTTGCTTTTGCATCGGGTCGAATTCCCGCCTTTCGGAGCTGAGCCGTTTTCACACGAAGTGCTGGTTTTGCGTCTTGAACTTTTGTATCACGTTCTGGTCGTGCTCAATGAGGATCTCATTATGGATCAGTAAAGAACTGTAAATAAAAGTCTAAAAGAAGAAGATAACCTAGGTCCGAGTGGAAGAAGAATAAACTTAGGGACTTTCCACAAGAAGAGGAACGAAAACTAGGGAAGTCTTTTTCTGGACTGTGTAAATAAGTTGTGGTCGGAAAGGGAAAGCCCGGAGATTTCATGGTTGCTTGAGCTGGTTGAGCAAGTCACAAATAAAGGACAGAGACCTTTTCAGAGTTCTTTGCGATAACCAAGACTTTTGAGAACTTTCGAAATCATGGAGCCGGGAGATCCCAATCGTAGATCAAAGTGGATTGTAGGCATTCTTATAAGTAGTGTAATAATTTCTATAATCATAGTAGTTGTAGTCTCATATACTGGTTCGCATGAGCCAGAAGTAGAGGTAGTGACAGGGACACCGACACCTATCACACCTAGCCAGAAGGGGGTAGACAGGGCAGCTGATAGAGCTATGATATTAGAAGAAAGCCGTAGACTACATGTAGATTTGTCGAAAGGTGATTTTAAGCTTAATGCATATGCTAAGTTGTTGTATGAGTATGTTGACGTGATGGATGCGAAAGATTGTTATGTGTGTATGCAGTTGCCTACTTCAGTGGATGAGGGCATTAGGTATCATCATCTTCCACTGACTTATGGTATTTCATGTAGTCTTTTGCTTAGTTTGTTTTATGAGAGAGAGCAGTTCGAGTATTTCTTTTCCAATTTCGACGCAGTGCTTCCTGAAGTCCCAGCTTACAAGCATTTGAATAAGTATGACTATTATAAGACCGAGGACAGACTGAGGAAGTACTTCATACCGAGTTTGGAATTGGATACAGCATTCGCACACAGACACAATCTGACTTGCTTGATGTCGGATGTAGAGAGAAAGTTTGTAGATCAAGTTGAAGATAGGTATAGAAAGCTGACTGAATCTCGAGATTTAGGGCATCACAGGACAGATTGGACAGATGAAGAACGATTGCATAAGACCAGGGGAAGCTATGGTCCTATAGCGTTAGATAAGGAGCAGAGGGGTAAGTTGTGTATAAGGCGTTATCAGACTTACTACGAAAAGGTTCCAGTGGGACAGAGTACTTGTGATCACGTTTTCACCATGGCAGATGTGGCAAAAGATTTTTTCCAAGGTCCTGTACAAGTGATACCTACGGTGTATTACGTATGTGGGAAGAATGCTTATGTGAGGTTGCCTGCAAATTGGTATGGAACATGTTATTTATCAATAATATTTCCAAAGATTTACCATACAGAGGATTTAAATCTTCTAGAGGGGGAGAGCATTCAAGAACGAGAAGAGCTGCAAGTGCAGGGATCGTTGTGGGGGATATCTTTGGAGCCATGATACCTAGTCTAGGAGTAGTCTTGAATGATGTGAAGATCCGGAGGTTAGCGACTGTGGTGGATGAATTTTCGATGAACACAGCAAAGTCGTTGGTGTTGGTGGAAGGAGAGATGTTGTCGATAAGGGGAATGGTTTTGCAGAATCGCCTTGCTTTGGATGTCCTATTGGCAAAAGAGGGCGGAGTCTGTAAAATGCTGAAGGTTCAAGAGTGCTGCACTTATATACCAGACCGTAGCAAGGATCTGGAGAAATATATAAGTAACATCACTATGGTCCACACAAAGATAGCGGATTTGACCGAAGAAGGGGCCTGGGAAAAGGTCGGAAAGGGTTTTGGTCAAGTGGGAGGTTGGTTTGCAAACCTAGGAAAGGGATTCCTTGGGTACTTCCTGAGACCACTCCTTATCTTGGTGGTTTGTGTGGCTGGCTTGTGGATTGTGATCAAGGCCTACAAGTGGTATCGAGCAGGCAGAGTCAAGCGAGCTTTGAGGGAAAATGACATGAGATTGGCAAGATTGCAGGACAATCAGTATCAAAGGCTCAAGAGCATGGAGAAATTCAGATCAGGGAAGATGGGAACAAGTTCTGTTTAGGTCGGTTCCTTCTCCGAGGGAGTAGAATGAGATGTGATGACAGGAGTCATCAAAGGGGGGAACTGATAGAGCGAAATGTTCTTGTGAATTGTAGGGGTGCATCATAATCACTGATAGGCCGCACCCACATGTATTCAGACATATATTCGTTTATATCCATTGTATACTCATGCATGTTTAGTAAAGAATGAATAGTTCATTGAGACAAAGTGAACTCAGTAGTATAATGGTGTTAGGATAATGATGTAATGAAATGCTTATTGAATTGTGTGAATATAATGCATAGAGGAATTAGTTCGTGTGTGTAATGTAATTGCAGTAGTTTAAACGTGCACCATATTAAAGTTGCACATGTAATCCATTGTTTGCATAAAGAATTGTAATGAAAATGCTTATGGGGAAAAGTAAGATGTGTGTTTAAAGGTTATATGTAAAGGCCTGACTACATATATGCTTAAGGAAGGCCTGGTATATTCTTATGTTAGCTTATTTTTGTAGGCAGAGAAAAGATTCTCTTGGTAAGGCTCTCTGGGCTCAAACGGTAGATTTAATTTGCACAGTAGACGGTTTCTGTGAAAGTATCTTTTGTTGCAGGTGCAAGGACAAATGTCTCGTTAGTAAGACTAACTCTTTGTTTTCAAAAGATAGAGAGAGGGGAGGCATGGCAAGGGGAGTTAGATGGAATGTAGGGATGATACTTTCAGCGGAGAAGGTGCCTGGGACTCAAGGTCAACGCAACCGTCCAGGATGAAGTCACCGTTTCAATGGAAAAGCACAAGAAAGAAGACCTGGCCAAGAGGGCGTAAACAAGGCGTGTACCTTTGTAGTATGGTTTTGTATTAGGGTTAGTGCCCTGAGGGAGGAGGCCAGAGAAGCGGTAGGGGAGACCTGAGAGAAGGACAGAGCTGAGCTTAGGTATATGGTGATTGCACTTCTTAGGAAGTCTTCACAGCTGACACCTTTTATTCCTTCTTGCCTGGGAAATTGTTATGTAGGGATGTCACTTAGCATTAGTGTAGGGACAGCAATTGATTTTAAGCTTGCTTAGGCCAATGAAGAGTAACTTAGAAATAGGAGCAATCATAGTCTGGTTGATCCTGCTAGAACTTTCTATTCTCCTTATCCTGAGTCGGATGAGATTTCTGCGTAGATTATTATTTGTATTAGTGCCCATCTATTTCTTTAACCTCGTGTTGAGGTGCTTGCACGTTCAGTTATTTTTGGCGATAATAAATTCTCAAACTTGAATTCGGAGTCAGTGGTCCTTTCAGACAAAAATGAATGCTGATATCTAACCTGATGAGATTCTCTCCTTTACACTATTCAACAGGTAAAAAGATCTTGGCGGCCAGAAGGTTCTTATAGATAATTAGATAAGAATCGGCGTTATCAAGTGTGCCTTCCTGGAGCGAGCTTCAACTCTGAATGACCAATAGAATGAGCCTAACAGGTACATTTGTGAAAATTGGAAGAGGCACAAGGTGGTTTAGGTGTAGTCAAAATGTTGTCATTACTAGGTCAAAGGTTATGTGATGGGGAGTAAGACGACAGGGTGTTTGTGAAATATCTGCAGGTCAGATTGGTTATTGATTTGTATACTTGTGTTAGTAATTATGTAACTCTTTTTTGTAATTTACTCATCTTAATAAGGGGCAGGAGGTGGAGGCTGGGATGGGGCCAAGTGTCCTGGAGCTAACATTTAATTGGAGTGTTGTCAAGAAGCCAAGGGCTCCCAGTCCAGTGGGAAGAATGCTCTGGAGTCTTGATACAACATTCCATCAGATATGAGCCCATTGGCCATGGGCTAACATTTCAAAAGCGATAAGATTTATGAATCCTTGTACTCGTATTTCTATGAGGTTGTGCCATTAAGTCAACAGCTGCATGTAAGAATGAAAGGTGCAAGTCTGGCATAGAACTAGCACTTCTGTAAAGTAGTGGGGTCCACCGTAGGTCCACAAGGGCCAGACCAAGGCCAGAAATTCAGGATACCCTGCCAAGCTGAAAATATGTTCCACTGACTTTCCTCGTAAGCAAATGCATTTTATATGGATATCCCAAAATAAAGGCCTGGATTCGGCCCTCCTGAAACTATTTTGGACCACCTGATATAGAGCCTTGGGCTGTGGTTAGAGCAGATATCAGCCCTGGAGGGTCACCATTTCAATAGAAATAGCTGTGGGCTTTGTTTAAAGCATTTTCAATAGGAGGGTGCAGTGCTGCCTGGAGATGGCATTTCAGAGGACAGAATGTGATGAAGCCTGGCCACAGAACTGCACCACAGTAGACAATTACGTTACAATTACAAATGAAATTTTAAAAGAAATATTTTGAGTATTAACTAAGAATAAAATCTACGAGCTAGAATGCTCAGAAATGTGTATCCAAAGTTTTCTTGCAAACGTAGAATACACTTACATAGTGATTGGAATTCTCCAACATGAAACCCAATATTGTCGTTTGGGCTTATTTTCCGAATTCACACTTAATATTCAATGAAACATGTCTGTTAATAAAAAAGTAAATACAATTCTCAGCACAGTAACAGTAAGATTGTTTTTAAATCCTTTAAAGTCCAGACACGTTCTTTGTTCACAGTTTTCTATGAGTGTGTGTGACTAACTACTGTTCTCCTGGTTTACTCCTGAGTTCCAAATGACTTCCAAGAGACCTTTAAGCAGGGGACTAGGCCACTGGAATTATGCGACAGTAGAGGAACAACTTATGTGGCAGAGTTAGATAAATTATGTTGCAAGAAAAGGGAAATTATCTGGCGTAAAGCAGCACATTTTGAAGCAGTATTGCTTCGCAATGTTGTCATTTTTACTCACACATGTTAACACTGCATGTGAAAATATAATTTTAGTTTAACACCTAAATACAGCAATCAGCAACTAAAAGGTGACCTGCCTCTGCACAACAAAAGGCCTGCTACTGTGTGGCAACACTTATGGTGCTGTGTTTAGTAACTTTTGATCCGACTGAGCTAGAAACAATTTTTTTTAATATGCAAATTATGCAGAAGATGAATTATGTGGCAAGTGCAGTCGATCCATAATTATGTGGAAAAACACTGTGGCCGCAGATTCACATAATTCCAGCAGCCTTGTCTATATGCAAGCTGGTCACCTGTATCCCAGCCCTACTTTCTTCAGCCCATGAATAGTTAAACGGATGAAGACCAGGACTCCAGTTCCCATAAGGCATTATGATATTCCTTGAAATCTGGGGACTCCAGAATTGTGTCTAAATTGACTAGGAATCAGAGTCACATTACCTTCTATTGGGGACTTGCTAGGCCTAGACAACATTTTGACTATGCTGACGAAATGTTACAAATGTTAAGGCAGGAGACTGGTTCAAGCAGAAAATGTATCTATCAAACAAAAAAAATGGTGCCTAGCAACATTTTCTCCTAAAACCAGTCTCCCACCATTCTCTTGTGAAACTTTTGGAGAAGAGGAGTTCCTATGCTTGTATGACAAAATATTGGGAACAAAAATATTGTGACACAAGAATATTGTGTCAAATATATCAACAAAAATATTGAGTTTGCATACTTTGAATGTAAACAATCAAAATTTTGTGTCAAAAGTAATGTGGAAGAAAATACTGTGAAAAAAGATAAGTATATAGTATATTGTGCGTATATATGTATATATATCTGTGTGTGTGTGTGTAAATTGTTTTAATTGTTAATGATAAATATATATATATATATATATATATATATATAATAAACACTTTAAAAATATTTTTTTAAAACACATGAAAATATTAACAATAATATAAAAATAAAACATTTACAAACATATATATAATACAAACATATATCAAAATAATTAAAAAATAAATGCATAAAAAAACAAAAATGTAACTAAAAATACATAAATAAATAATTTAACATTAAATAAAAAAAATAGAAATACATAACAATAATACCAATTCAAAAGAAACACCACCAGAGTAAGTGTTGGATTTTGAAGGACTCAGATTTACTATTCTAAATCCAATGTAAGCAAAATTAGAGAAAGTGTTGGACACTGGAGGAGTTCTGTTTACTATTCCCACGCCAACGTAAGCAAATGCATGGATACATTTAGACTATTCCCACTCTAAACTGAGCAACAGTAAGTAAAGTGTTGGACTTTGGAGGGGTTAAAGTCACTATTAAACTTATTATTAAGAGGATGACTTGTCGATCTCAACAATATGATTGTTGGAGTCTTGGCACGGAGCATATGCAATCATAAAAGCCAAAGGGTACCTCTAGACAATTAAGATTCTTTAATTAAAAAATGAATTTTCTGAACGGGGCATACCAAAAATATATTGTTAATTTGAAATATATGTTAGTATGTCTGGTCTCTGTTTGTTTGTCTTCCATTCAGCTTACAAAATGATAACAAGCAAGGGGTGATGTACATAAGCATAAAGACCAGCTTCATATATATATTTTAGGGCTATGAGCCTCCTAAGCTCACAGTACTTATGACCATGGAATGAGGGCCAGCAAAAAAAGTGGTTTGTTAATTATTCATTTTTTTGTTAGTTTGTCGTGATGACTCCACCCAATGGGGGTAAAATTAACTATTCTAGCTAGCAGGAATTTATAGTTAGGACCAAAGTTTCCATAGGAAAGGCGTTTTTTGTTTTGCCAATAACTTTGGCGCCGCTTGATGAATCTTCACAAAAGTTTCAAAAAACTTCCCCTTTGTGGCTCAGCTGCTGTGTTGAATGTTTCAGGGTGATCTGTCAAGCAGGGGCCTAGAAAAAACGGGGGGGGGGGGTCCCAAAACACGTTTTCCCCAAGTTATATCTATGGTGATTTTTCATTTTTTGAACACGACTACAGCCCGAACCGCTGAACGTAATTTCACCAAATTTGGCAGAAAGCTAGATATTGATACAGAAAGCGTGCTTTTTGTGATTTGATGTAAATTTGCTCAGTAGTTTCATAGATATTTAAGTTTAAAAAATATAGATATCTGGGGATGCGGATCCTCCTGAAATTTGATTGGCTGCCAACACTTCAACCAGGAAGTGTTAGCAGCCATCTTGGGACTGGGCTTGAAGCCAGATTTAAGCAAAAGCAAGGAAAAAGTTGGACGTGGGAAGGGTTAGATTGACTTTTCCCACTCCTATCTCAGCAACAGGAAGGAAGCCTTTGGAATTTGGAGGGGTGAATTTTAAAATTCCTGCGCCAAGGTAAGAAAAGACTTTGGAGGGATTAGATTTACTATTCCCACTCCAATTTAAGCAAAAGTATAGAAAGTGGTGAACATTGTAGGGGTTAGATTTACTATTGCCACTCTAACTTAAGCAAAAGCAGGGAAAGTGTGAATTACTACTGCCACTGCAGCCTAAGCAACAGAAGAGAAAGTGTTGAATATTGGAGGGGTTAAATTTACAGTTCCCACTCCAATCTTAGCAATGGTAGGGAAAGGGGTGAATTTTAATATTCCCACTCCCACGTAAGATTTACTATTGCCACTCCAATCTAAGCAACAGTAGAGAAAGTGTTGGATTTTGGAGGGGGTAGATTTACTATTCCCACTGCAACATAAGCAAAAGCAGGATAAGTGTTGAACTTTGGTTGGGCAAAATTTATTTTCCCACTCCAATCTTGGCAACAGTAGAGAAAATGTTGCAGTTTGGAGGGGTTAGAAACCATTCCAGTTCCTATACTTTAATAAAAAATCATTTAAATGCTTAAAAAATATTAAAAATATTTGTACATAAAATACATATTCATTGTAGATAATATATTTAAATATACAAAAATGTATTCAATATTTCAGAGTTAAATTAAAATATTTACAATGAATACACTTCCCTCCCTAATACCCCAAAAAGCAAAAAACCGAATTGTTTTGTAAAAAAAAGTTATAAATATAACATTGCTAATATTAAATTATTACATAATACACATAAAATAAAAACAAATAAATATGGAGTACTTTTTCAAAATGTTATTATTAAAAACACTGTTCAAAAAATAACAAATACCAACTTATCAATTACATAACTTACATAGTTACCAGTTAAGATTTTAATTAACATAAAAAGTACAACAAATAAAATACATGAACTTATATTATCAATAACTTCCCACCTTTCCACCTTAATCCACTACAAAACCAACAACTTCCACTAAATTAAACATTAATAATTAAATTTCACAAATAATACTAAACTAAATAAAATTACAATTAATTAAATATAAATAAATACATAATTACCAATAATTATTTCATTAATATAAAAAATTATTACAATAAAAAAAACAATAATTTATATTTTAAATAACTTCCCACCCTACTCCTCTACAAACCCAACAAACGGCTATTAAATTAAAAATCAATAATTAAATGTAAAAAATCAATTACACATTAAAAATTGCACAGTATGGTAAAATAATAAAAAATATTATCTTAATACTAATGCCTAAAAATAATATAATACCTTAGATAAAAACAATATTTAATACAACTAAAGTAAACAGTATCATATACAACTACATTTAAAAAAAGAGTTTATATACCAAGTAAAATTATATTCTTACATTCTACCCTACAATATTTTTGAGTTGACAATATTTTTGACATGTCATTCCACGATACTTTTTCCTCAATATTTTGGTAATTTACAGTTCCCACCTAGAGAGAATGCGTGGAAAAACACAGCAAACCACATCTTGCACTTTATGCTTAATTTCATGTCATTACACATGATTATTTTGTTTGGGGTGGCAAATATTATGGAGTTTATCCAACCCTTAGTAACCACTTCCTTTAGAAATAAAACAGAGCGTGGATGACAGCCAGCTAATAGGAGAATTAAATAGTAATGTGATGAATAAAAAAATGGTTAAGGGAACACTAGATAAATGGAGTTTGGGAGTCCATTGAAGCGCACATCGGCAATGAAGTAAACAAGGTGCTGACACTGTTCTTACTGAGGGTGACGCATGGTATAAAAACAGATGATCTATGCAATTGAAAATATTGATGTATGTGAAATGGTGCAGGTGAGCGGTAAATGTTAAAGAGATTACTGGGTTCGGACAGCAGGTGGTTTGCTGGTAATTCCACCCTGTGCCTTGTCATTAAACTCACCTGTTGAGACCGGATTAAGTCTGGTAACACATCTAACCCAGGTTCGGCACACTTAAGCCTTAAATTTACACCTTCCTTTGGGAAACAGTCTCAAGTTGCGTGAACCTTCCGAGTTAGCATGGACGTTGAGCCAAGCTTTGCTAATTTGTATCAAAGTAACAGTGTGGAATCTGATCCTTTCCACCACCTCTGAAGAGTTGGGAAATAGAATCCAGGCAAGTTTGTGTGGGCGGGCGGGATCAGGAGCCTCAGAGCTCCATTCTCCTTGTAGTTGTGTCAAACTGATTATCGAAGCAAGATTAGTGGTGATGAAAAGCTTCCGATTTACACAGAGTCAAATATCCTGATCCACTGTGATGCTGAATATTAAACGTAACCCAGAAATCTAATTCGTGGCAACTCAAGCATTCCAGGCTATTCAACACCAGCTTTTTCACTGCAAAATCCCAACTAGACGTCCATGGAAATTCTTAATTTTACTTTTCAATTCTCTTTGCAATTTCGTTAGCTTATGGTTAAATACCTGACCCTGTAGAGTTTATACAGATCACCAAAATGGCCTCCACATATATTTAAACCTGTGAGCCATTGGGCACAAGGGTGTTGCGGGTACCAGTAAGAAACACTGATGAGAGGCAGAAAGAGACCAGCACTCATGGAAGCAGAAATGGATAAAAGGATGGAATTTGGATATAAAAATGATGGTTTATCACATTTTCTTTCTACACATTTTAAAGTTGAGAATCTGAAAATGTATTAGAAGTGAATAACATAAGAAACTGATAAAGTGACGAGGTATAGAATCATTCCAGTCATTCGCTGATAAGCAATTCTGATCACAGCAAATAAACGACAGTTCCACAAAATAATAGTCTAAGTGCCTGCACAGTTAAGAACAAACTGTTATTTTTCCTAATTCTAGATGTTTGATATCCTTGTGTCTTCTGATATGGCATTCCACATGTAGAGGGCATGGCAAGATGGACGAATGCCTTTGAACCAGGATAATAAGGAAATATTTGAACACTTAAGTAATGAGTGGGATGGAAAAGAGGAGGAAAACCACAGGTCAAGCCTATAAAGTGCATGCCTGTTTAACACCAGCTTGCCCAAATTCAATACACTGCAGTGAAGGCACGGTTCAGTTTCTTAAATGCATTACAGTGTTATTTCATAAGAACAGTTTATACATTTCTTAAGGCTCCAATTCCATGAGGATATAACTGATAATGCTCGACTTGTGACCATCAGAATTCTCAAACAATGTTCAAATTTTAGAGCAATACCATATACAATTAATATTTTAGTGTGCAGCAGTGCAAACTAGGTATTTTGATTTAATGTTGTTCTACTGTGTAGTTGAGGGTATTTCATCAGTCAGTAGCTTATTGCCAGGAGATCGGAGGTCCTATATAGCAAAAGTAGGTCTGGTCTGGATTCTGTTGTTTCTCTGTTGTGGCCTCAGGGATTGGTTGCTTTCTGTATACCCATTGCCATAGCAGTGCTATCTCTCACACTCCTTCCTGGCAGTCCTTCTGTCTTGGACAGTCTTTTTGTCTGCTAACATCTTCCAATACGCCTTGTCATGTTTTGTGTAGATCTGACACAAGAAGCACTATGCTGTCTATGTCGTGCCTGCTTATCCACTGTGTGGTTTAAATGCCACGAGTTATTATAGTACAGCCATCATCACATAAGGATAACCTAATATTATTCTCTACACTTCCAGGTGTAGATAGAAATGTTCCTTTTTGATCTATATACACTATCAGTCCCTGCAGCGTAGGTAATTCATTTGACCTTTGGGGCAGCACACCTACAGATTTAAGGCACAACCCTGTACAAAAACTATGTGTGACAATTTGAGTATTTTCTTGATGCATGAAAATTCTATACTTATGAGCCATAGCTGTTAGTGATACACATTTGCAGACTATATTAAAGACCAGACTCCATCTTCTAAATTCAAAAGCTACAAGGAAGTATTTGAAAATCTACCTAACTTTCCTGCTTGCCTGGATGCTAGGTTCTCCTACCTGTTTTCTCTTTTTATACTTGAGCTGGCAAAAACCCAGTATGTATCTCATTAATGCTAGCTTTAAGTCACAGAGGCATTCCTACCCCCGGGGCAGTAATGCAACTAAAGGGACCTACTTGTGCATGGCATCTCCAGTGGATCGGAGTCAGACCGGTAGTATCCGTTTCGACACACGCAGTTAGTGGCTCCCTCAGATGTGGTTCGGCTGTTGATTGGACAGTGCATGCAGCCATCATCCCCCTGATTGGGTTTGAAGGTCCCTGACGGGCATCCTGGAAGGGAAAAAGAATGACATGGATGTGAGTGAAACCTGTAAAAATGAAACACGATCTACCATTGAGTTTTAACTGTTAACGTTGATTTGAATATCACAAAACAAAAATCACCCTGAAAATGACCCCAACCTTTTTATTATTATCAATATAATTGATATTTATGGTTTCTTTGAACATAAAGCAAGACACTTTACACAGTGACTGAGTTTGAAAGTTTGAAATGCAATATTATATGTGATCTGTAAACATCAGTATAATCCTAGAACAGGTGAACGTTGTTAGCAGAAGTACATTAATGTACAAGGTTAAAATACTATTCTAGGAAAAATAATATTTATAATACAACTATTTCCTAAAATGTGCCAGTAGGCCAGATAAGGCTGTGGAGCCCTGACAAAGACTAAGAGGTCGATTCCGATTCGGGCCGGAAATCTCTCCGACCGAGCCGGACCCGGAGAGATTTCCGACCGACTCGGACCCGTGCAGTCCGACCGAACGAGTCCGATGCATTCGTATGCCACCGGACACGAGTCGGTCGGACTCCCATTGAACTCAATGGGAGCCGGTCGTACAACGCGTACGCGGGCTCCCATTGCCTCAATGGGTGCGAGGCGGACAAGGGCGCCCCCTACAGCGAGTACGCCGCGAGCGCTTCGCGGCGTACACGCACAGGTAGGGGGACCCATGGGTCCCCCTGTGTGCGCCTCGCGCGGGTACGCGTACAGGGGGTCCGACACGGACCCCCAAAGTACGGCTCCGACAGCGAGTTCGAGTCGGACGGCGCGAGTCGGTCGGAGCGGTCGAGGTGTGCATCGTACTTACCCGGCCGGAAAACGTCTCCATTGCGCGGTGCGAATCGGGTCCGAGCGAGTCGGTCGGAGCGGTACGATCCGGGTACGAGTCGGTCGGAGCGGTCGGGTCGCCCGGACGAGTCGATCGGCGACCCGCATCGTACTCGCTCGGCCGGACCCGCGTACGGTTCGGTCGGGAAACAGGGCTCCGAATCGGATCCGGTAAAGCCGAATCCTATTCGGAGCCCTACCGGCCGAGATCGGAATCGGCCCCTATGCCTTTTGTCCACAAACCAGCGGTGGCTGGCACAGGTAAGCGGGGTGAGGCGGGGCGGGGCAGAGTGGTAGGGGGTGAAGTCCACAGACAACGGAATAGGTATTATTTTTTTATTTATACCTATTCCGTCGTCTGTCGACTTCACCCCCTACCACCCTGCCCCGCCCCACTGCGTTTACCTGTGCTGGCCGCAGCTGCCACAAACTGGCAAAAAAGATCAAAAATCTCAACAACGGTCATCAAAAGATTTTTACTACTGTTTCACCATTGTGTACTCTTGAAGGTACTAAGAAGATAAAGTTGTTTTCTCTGAGTTTGTCGATACAATATCTCCCGATCATGTCTGTGCTATCACTTTCCTATACATGGAGTTTAATTCCAGCCTACAAGTGTGTTCCATTAAAGACTATACACATATGCAGCAACATAATACAATACGGTATTACAATATTCCCCTAGTCGGCACAATTAAATGTCAGCGCACCGAATACCAAGGCTGAAGTAGTCCTGAATCCGCATGTTGCCTCTTTAATCCACTACCAGACACTCCCGCCCTTTATCTCACTCTTGCAGGTTCCTGCTTTCTCCCTTGGTGACAGTTTTTCCATCTTTCTCTTCCTTTTTCTTTCCCATTTGTGTGTTTAGCCCTCTGGAAATGTCTGATGAGGAAAAATAACTGCTGGTCCCCAAGAGAAAGTGCTGATGGCCCCCACCAACAATCACCAGCTCAACTTAAGCACTGCCTTTGACAATCGTAAGTGCTCGTTCTCTCTGCCCTTACTGAAGTGTTTCCTTAAAGTCCCAGAGTTCTCGGGGTCACTTTGGTCAGTATCACAGAAAGTGAGCAGGGCAAGGGCTAATTTAATGCTCAGTCTCTGCCAGCGTTTTGGGCTGAGCAGTGTCTAAAGTGGCAGAAGAGCTGGATCTGCGCTACTTTTCCACCTTAGACAGTGTTAAACGATTGCTCGGCAAAAGGATGCTTAAGGCACGTGCTACGTCTGACTGGAAATGCATCAGCATTACTTGGCATACCTAAAGCAAATAACAGAACATAACACAGCATACACTAAACAACATTATACAATAAATTCATATCAGGGCACAAAAAATACAGTCAAAACAATTCACAACAACCCTAGCACAACAGCACCATACTGCAAAATGCAGCACAAAAACACAACAGCACAAAAACAACAGAACACATCACCACCACAAAAAAATTACATAGAACACATATGCACAAACATTCAAAATTACCACATCCGAAAACTACTTTTATAAAAACGGTGCTAAAAGGTGTTTGGTGCACACACGCACTGACACACATACTACCCATCCCTTTTTTAAGGAACACTAAAATTCCACCCACAAGAGGTTTATTTTATGAAAGTTAAAGTGCAGTTTCATACAAAAACAAAGAAAGCGATGCAAAATGTCTCGAAAAATCTGGAAAAAGGATTCTTGAGTCAACTGGCAAGCAAGTTAAACCTCAAATATCTACACTGCTTAGGTTTCCGTGAAAAAAATGCCTATTTCCCATTGAGACCATCCTCAAATACTGATTTTTCTCTCTTGGGTGCAAATTCTGAGCTGTATTTTGAAGTTGCACCGTCTTGAAGTCATCTGTAGAGTGCATGATACAGGGGCAGGTCAGCAGGTTTAGCTCTTCACATGTTACAGAAAGGTTGTTGAAGTAACTTTCAAAAGTGAGGATTCAAGGCATGAGAAATATGTAGAGGGCCTTAAAAGATTAAAACATTCCTTCACGTCATGACAGCCTGAAGAGATGTTACTGGAAAATAAACCTTTGAATGAAAACCTGTAGACAGATTCCATCAGAGGAGCCTTAATATCATGGCGACTGATGGGTCTCCAAGAGCTGGCTACAACCGTGAAATATTTTCACTGCATATTTCGTCTTCCCCCTCGCCCCCTCCATGCACCTTTATTTAGTCTCAGTGCTCCAATATTTAAAGGGCTTGCTCAACACAACCTTGTAGGCCTGCGTTGTATCAAACCCTAAGGACCCGTCAGAGTGGGCCGGAGGCACAATATATGGCTCCGCCCAGGTGAAGTGGTACAGTCTATGACCGGGGTGGACAGGGTCGCTGGACTAAGATTACCGCTGGTAATCAGTTCAGGCTGCCATGACAGTAAAGGAGACCCCTATGTGCCCTTTTGATGCTGTGATACGAAGTAATAGGCAGTACTCCCAGGGAGGGTTGATGGTATGCTTGCGTCCGGGAGCAGGTGGCTGGTAAGTGCCTTGGCGATGACTATATAGGATTGAGGGGGTCATAATATTGCATTTGAAATATTGCCCTGAAACAATAGCGCAGCCACAATATTGATCAGCATGATATCAGCAAAGTAAGTAGATGTAGAGATAAGAGTATAATGGTATTATACTGGGGATGGAATGTTTTTGCAGGTCGAAATTTAGACCGCAATATTGTGGCATATATCCCTAACAGTTAGCAGCCCCCAATAAGACCTTCCTGGGCCCACTGGATCGTGGAGATACTTGCCAGAGACGGTGTCTGTACTAAAACCATTGAAATTAAAGACATATTGCAGGCACTGTAACTCCATGTCCAGTGGACCACTGATCCATCTAAGGCAAAGCATGGCTGACTTGCTGAAGGAAAGGCTCCGAGCGAATCAGCTGGCCACTGAGACTACCTCAACCATGACACACTGTCATGACACAGGGGCCTCAAAAGTTGTTACTCCAGTTCTCCACTACCATCTTAAATACTGGGTTGCGTGGCGCCAACATCCATAATCCTTAGTCAGTGCTGTGTCATCAGATCCTTTTTTAGGGGCCTACATATTGCGCAAGCATCTGATGCCGCTTGAAAGAGTCAGGGCTAATGAACATGATGCTGGCATTTATTCCCTGGGTTTGCTAGTGAAACTCAATCAACAGTGGCCTGTCACATGAATATTCTGGCTAAAAACCAACTGACCTCTAACGTGCACTATCCCAGTAAATTCAGGGGAAAAGGTTATGAGACACTAAATAAAATACATGGAACTGGCCTATCCGCTCCACAGGCCAGGCCCTAGATGCAACAGATCCTGCCATTGGACCATCACAGAAGAGGTCCTCTTTATTGACAAAGACAGCCCTAACTATGAACAACCTCTAGCCGCCTGCAACACATATCAGAAATTACTGGGAAGGATGAAAAATAGAAGGGTGAGTGAAAATTGAGTGGATCCCAACCTTTAAATATGGCTATGGTGAATAGAGGCTTCCTCAGGAATGATAGCATGCGACGTACACCAAGCGTCATCAGTCTCCTGCTCAATAACTGCATACACTTCCAGCACACCTTCTGGAGTAGCATCCATTGAACTTACAAAGGTATGCAAAGGACATTCACTCAGTTCCAGGAGTAAAACAGACAGAGATCCAGTTTGCCATTGCCTTATGCAACGTGTTTCCATGGATGAAAGAGAAATTATTGGCATGACCGGAGCCACACTGATATTCTGGTCAACCAAAGAGCAAGACCCATCTCGTCCTGTATCTGGCCACAAAGACTTAGAACGCCTCTACTCACGTACCTGAAATTAAGGAACTGGGGGTTCAATTTCACTCAGAACTCTCGTTCATTCCCCAAATCAATTCAGGGGTTAAAGGTGCGGACCTGATTCTCTCCTTAGATTGGAAAATATGTCCACTTCCCCAGACCTCTGGGTGGATCTGACAAGAGCCATAGTTATGGCACTCTTACTACCGCCACGTTGCCTATTTAGAGCTCCCAAAGTACTTATCAATGGGTAGCAGAGGCTACAAAGTTAGATGGACAGAATGTTTTGAACCGCTGCAAGCATGAGGCCTACTGCAGCAACACTTCTGGATACATGTGAAACAGACACCACGCTCTGTGCCAATCAGGTACACTCTTTCAGTGCCGGCACATCTGATCAGCCATCAAGCCTTCAAGTGGGTGAAACATGTCAGCAGATCCTTCTGACTCTATCTGCTGAGGCTCTGCAATACCTTGAAAAAGTGCAGAGAGCAAATCAATCACGTGGACCAGGACACACCTCAAACACATATCGATCCACTCATTTTTGACTGAACTTTAAGAACGAAAATGGGCAGAGATCAAAGAACAATTACTCCTACCTTACTCAACCGGACTCTGACTTCTCCATTCCTGCTTAAATCAGTATTTTATCATAATACATAGCGTTCTTAAGCAACTAGAAGGTAACATGCAGCGCTCTAAAAAAATATAAATAATTTAAAAAATAAGTGCGTGTCTCTAATTTTTTTGCGTGCTTGGAGTGGTCCCCGAATTCTATTTTCATTTCATTCCAAAAATGATTTGGATGCTTTTTTTGGGGCTGAAGAGAAGGTACTTTTTGTTCTTCACAAATTATCAATAGTTAATGATACAGATGATGCTACAGGTTGCATGAGTTTTCATGTTTTTGATATTTAAGTTTACTGCGGTGTAGGTGTCGTTAAATGATGTTTATTCTCTTCAGTGGCTAGATCCATGGGAGTGGGGGAAGACTCTTCAAAGGCACTAAGAGGTGCTGCAACAATGTTCAGACTTGGGGTGCTGCCATCAAAGTTACATCACTTAAGTCAAAGGGAAGGAAAAAAAATCCACCCGCCACATAAAGGACAAGTGTAGCACACGCATTCCGCAGGAGGGTGGTAAGGGTCTTCTATGTAGCTGGTAGTGCTTCTCGGAGCACACTGTCGCAAGTATATTACTAAATCATGGTGTGGTAGCTCACTGTCATTTACGGACAGCACATTTTCCATTGAAATGGCCACTAAATTTGCACATATAGTTTTACTGGTAAAACTACACAGCACACACACAATAATGTGTAGAAATCAGGTTTCAGTGAATGTTTCATTTGCAAATCACTAAGGGCCTTATTATGACTTTGGCGGTCTTGGGGCGGGGTCGACAGCCTGCTCCAAGACTGCCAAAGCCATAAGAACCCGCCCACCAGATTACTACTTTTTTTGTCTCTGGCGGGCGGCTCTTTGGCAGTCCCACTGAGGGCCCTATGAAAAAGACACTGCAATGGGAGTGTCAAAGGCCGATCCTGCAGGGCATGGACTGTCAACTCCATGCTCTGCAGGAACTGGGGGTGCATGCATACAGGGGGGCACACCATGAGCCCCAATGCATGCATCCCCTGGTGCAGAGGCAACAGGGGGCCCTATAGGGTCCCCTTTGTTTCCTCACTGCCACATTTTTCATGACGGGCTCACTGCCATGAAAACTGTGGCAGTGAGGAAACACTTAATATGCTTGGTGGTGCCGCAGCGGCACCACCAGCATAGTAGGGACCTCAGACCACTGCAAGACACCCAGGAATCAAGGATCCCTGGCAGTAGCAGAAGTCCCATGGCGCACCGCCACTGTGGGTTTGGCGGTCCAATGGTCCGCCAAACTGATAATAAGGCCCTAGTGTATTGACTTGTTTTTATCCTATTAAATTCTTTGTTCCCATCACACTTCAGAATTACAAAAAAAACTTCATTTGAACAGCTCATTTTCAGGTTCTTAAATGTTGTTGTGTGTTAAGGAAAAAAAAACTCCTACAGACTTTCCTTTCACACTCATTGTACCCAGCAAGATTGTGGCATAGTTCACTTTGCAGTCAGCGAAAGAAAAGTGGACACCAACCTCCCTTTTAAAAAAATGAGCAGCAATTTGTCAGAAGATATAGCCTGACATTTGACCTCTCTTTCAACGCACTGCAAATAAAACCAGATAAAAACAAATGTTAAAGGCATCCTTATTGCTCATTCACATTCTCAGCTCCGACATAGTTATTTTGGGGGGGTTGCAGAAAACCCCACCCCAGCACCCCCTACTTCCAGCGTCTTTGAAGGAGGTTAATGAAATTGCAGTAATATATATTTTAGAGAATTGTGACTCTACACATAGCATTAGCTCCTTGAAATAAATTCTTGCATTGGTGTAAAATAATCTGGTAAGATTATTTTATCACCTTGTGGGTACAACTGCTTTAAAAGCCATGAGTTCAGCTCCCCCGATTAACCCTCTCAGCCAATCATATTCCGATGTCATTGACAAGCGTCCAACGATAAGGAGCCCAAAAGGAGACGTGGAGCTTTTACGCACATGCTTTTACCACTACTGAGTTACGTAACTAAAAGAAATGCAAAGAGGTCGTACTGAAGAAGCTAAAACCCAGACAGAAAAGTACAACCAGAGAAGAGGCTAGCTGCGGAACTTAGAGGAGGCACAAAGGTAACTCCTCTTTAGAACAATTTAAGAGGACTATTCCACCACATAAGCCATATAAAAAATCCACCTGCGATGCCCCTTGGAATAATCCAGCTTCAGTGATAAAGAAAACTGCTTCCCCGGTGCTTCGGTGCATTAGGGTTGAAACTTAGTCTGTGCTGTGTTGTGTTTCCCAACTTGGCATGCCTACGGCCTCAAGTACAACGCTGCAGTTCGAATGTTAAAGTATATGTGGTCTGTTGGATTCCGAGAGTGAGAGAGTCTGGAAGCATAACCGAACGAGTGCACAATTTTTACTGTACATTTCACTGGTATTTCAACAGCCAAGGTATAGCTGAACCCAGCTGGATAGGGTTTGTGCTGAACATGGAGCAGAAATGGCACTGAGTGCCTTTAGAAGGCATTCATCGCTGACCATTCTATATCACTCAACATACACCAATTCATTCACAGGGTCTCTGCATGAAATATCAAACTGCTCTGGGGCTCTGACTCTAGCGATAGCGCTTTGAGGCACATGTTCGAAGCCGGTGAGACAGGGTGATGCTCTGAGTTCAACAAAAGTGTTGTGCGAGCAGTATAGTCAGTCTCAGTTCTCATTATTGTTCTGACAATGGTGCATAGATGGGTGCTGTTATTCATTCACGACGTGTATTTGTGCTCGACTGACATCCAGGTGAGAGCTGCGTATATCACGATCTTGAAGAGACCAACCCTTGAAGACGTCTGCTATGGATAGTAGAACGGCAATGCATGTATGTGATGAATGAGTATCCTAAGCCATGAATGCATGGGGTTGGGAAACATGCCATTTATTTCACAGTTAGCCAACTTGAAGGGTAAATTGGTTCAAGACACCAGGATCGGTGGCCTCACTGACAGGAACAGCGGGAATCCTAGAGACATCTATCACAAGTATGTGTCAGCCAATAGGCAGTCAACGCACGCTTCATGGATGGAGCACTAATTTGCACAAGGCAAACCCTTGAATCTGAGAAGGAACATCTGCGCGCCGTAAGGTTGTGGGAAGGATCAGTTACCAAGAAAAGTCTGCGGAGACCCCAGGCAAGACAAGCAAAAAGCTATTAATCAGGTGAGAAAAAGAGCACAAGATGGAACCAGACATCGGCCATCTGCCTAGGCCCCATCAAGCTCATTAGTCAAGTATTAGTGTAAAAGCTGGCTCAAATGGCACGGTCCACGAAGAATATGATTGCCCACAAATGCAACCGCCTCCATATTGTGCACCTTTTTGCCTCCTGATAGGTCACCTCCTCCTCCAATTGATGTTCATATGAAGCACGAGTATACAAAGGAATCACTCAAAACAGATAACCAGCTTCCTAATTAAGGACTGTGCATTTTATCCGCCTATCAGGCAAAAAATAAATTCGCCACAAAGGGCTTCTCTGTAGATTAATGGTATCTGTGGAGCACCACGAGAGAATTCACAAGGATAATGACATTACTCCTCCACTGGGATCCTGCAAGGATCTATAAGCCGTTTAAGTCAAGGCCGACATGTTAGTGCATTTTAGCACATGAGGTCAAGGCTGATTATGTGCTGCTTAAAAGGCAGGAGAAGAGACAGAACACACTGGTGACCCAGACACATCGATAGCCAAGGGACTTGGCCGGTGATGTGAACCTTCTCACAGAAAGCTACACAGGCTGTTCACTAAACTTAGATAGTCTTTCATGAATTTCTCAAGTTTTTTAAAAACCACTCTTGCTGTGTGTGTTTGTGTGTGTGTGTGCACACGTGCGTTTGTGTGTGTGTGTATGTGTGTGTGCATTTTGTATGCAAACCTTGAGTCTTATTCACATCACAGGACCCCGGGATGGGACCCGTCGGAGAGTTTCCGAAGGTCTAGATTGGGTCACATTCAAATACTCAGGCATATTTTATGGTACAAGTAACTCAATGGCTTATGCTCACTTTTTATATTTTATTTAGTTGTTAATTCTCTGTCATAGTTTGCAATACATGTTATATATACTATGCACATCGGAGACTAAACATGCTCCTTTTCTCCTTTTTCGGGAAGATATCATGTATTTCAAATAGCTTAACCAAAATTGACATTTTACGCATTTAAATGCTTGGTTTTTGATTGAGTCTTTGTATGATATGGTATTCTCAGCATTATTGAAGCCGCAGTACCTAGAATGGACATTTCAAAACTGCAGTCACCCGCCAGCCATTCAAATGGCCTTTGCACAAGTGCTGAGCCACCTCGTCAGCCATATATGACTTTTGTAGGCAGTGTGAGGAGGGCTTGGGCAAGGGTCTCTGATCCAAGCCCTCCCACCACATCTCCAGCAGTCTGGTCCTTCATAAGGGAACAGCATTTTTTATGATGACATTTCTTTACATATATTGAGCGGGGAAATGATCCCACTCCAAGAGGCGTATTATTACAACTTATAAATACTGTGGATTTTCTAACATCTGTGCACATATGGGGCAGGATGCTGACTGTATGCTGCAAATCGGGTGGAACTGCTGTGCCTAAATTGATTTGTCTAGACATAACAGTAACAACAACTTCAACAACTTTAGTTCTTGGGTACACCACTTCCTTTCAGAGTGTAACATTTAATTTATACAGGTTAAAAGAAGCCCCTTCTGTAGAATCTTCAATTTTGCCGATAGGCCAGTCCAACCCTGGTGAACTGTAGGGCAGTATTAGAGCAATAGTTGCCAAAGGTAAGTGCTTACCTCATTGGTAAACAGCCTGCTTTGGACTATTACAGAACCATGGAAGTAGCATTATAGTCCCACTTCTGACATCTGGATTAAATCTCACAAAAAAAAAAAAGATTTTAATAAGTGCTCTTAGCTCCGAACAAACACAAGCCGCAGAAAGAATCAAAGTGCAGTACAAAATGTATTAATATTGGGTCTTGGAAGCAAAGGGCCCCTGGGCTCCATTAGTAAAATAATGCGAATTAAGCCATAGTTGACATGAAATCACAAGAGGAATTGCTTACTTGGCCTCTAAGGTTGTGACCAGAAACAAACACAAAACTTATTCTTACTTTAAAAAAAAGGTGATTTAGTGTTTTCAGATGTAAGCATCTTTTCACTTTCCCCATCTTTTGTTTCATGCGAACACATTCGCTGTCGAAACTGAGGTAAGAAATATCGCAGAGGCCAATTCTGCACAATGTCGGGTGCCAAAGTGTTCCCCCCAGTAACATTCATCAATTCGCCCGTCCACACGGCAGATTTCAGCCTCACTGTGACCCTCCCAGATAATCTTTCACAACAGAAATATTGCCTTCCTATAATTTTTTTGTCCCAGCTGGCTGTGCAACAAGTCAGGTTTCATATTCCAGGAGAAAGCGTAAAGTCTGAGGAATCTGTAAGGGCTGGACTGACAACCTAAAAGAGCCATTAAAACTACATCTAAAGAATAAAGATGGTCTCAGTCAACTATGTACTAGTGTGAAAAATTGAGAACATCGACAAACCTAAAATTAAGAGTTTTTTTGAAAAATCTAACTACTTGGCAGTCTGCTTCCGTGTTAAACAGTTCCAGAAAGTAAATATAGAATGTCATCTGTGAGGCTGACTACAGAAAGAAAGTAACTGCCCACCACTGACCAAACTCTGCACTGCACAGCAAGCAACTCCTGAAAACTGAACCTTCATGTGAACTTTGTGCTAGAAACCAGCACTAGCAGTACACTGAGTACAAAGCGTCTGCTGAGAAAAGAAACAAGCATTTGCAATGCAATAGGGTCTCGCATTTACGCGAGTTTAAGCTACTGGTATTGTAAATGACAATGCCTATTATTTTTGTTTTTTAAAACATAAATAAAAGGCATTGTCATTTACAATGCCAATAGCTTAAACTCGCCTAAATGTGAGACCTATTGCATTGCAAATGGTTAAGTTTAAAACTGAGCGCGGCGCCGCTTCAAGGACACCGCGCTCGTTTTTTTTTTCTCCTTTAAACTTTAACACTGAGCGCGGTGTTTTAACACTGAGCGCGGTGTCCTTGAAGCGGGCGCCAGCTCAGTGTTAAAGTTAAAAAAAATATAAAGAAACCGAGCGCGGTGTCCTTGAAGCGGCGCCGCGCTCAGTTTTAAAGTAAAAAAAACAAACAAACAGAGCGCAGTGTCCCTGAAGCGGGCACCGCGCTCATTATGAAAGTAAAAAAAAAAAAAAATTAAACAGAGCACGGTGTCCCAAGAGTGGACGCCGCGCTCAACATGAATGTTAAATATAAATAAATAAATAAAGTGAGCACGGTGTCCCTAAAGCGGGCGCCGCGCTCATTAAAGTAAAAAAGCATACAATTTAGAGCGCATAGCGCTGCAGCCGCCATTGTCCCCATCAGTGTCTATTATCAAAATAGTGCTCACCCACCAGATAAAAGTCCAGTCCTTATGGGCGTTAACAAATGGAGACAAGGCGGTACCAAGGCGGGACTAACAAGCCTCATTATCAATCAAAAGCCAGCATTTTCGAAGGACAATGACACAAAGCCAATGACAAATATGGCCGGAGAGTGGACGAGGCTTCCACAGCATACCCTACCACAGCATGCCTCGCAGAGCGAGTAGCGCATGCGCGCTGCCGCTAGGCTCGACCTAAAAAAACATTATGAAAGGGAACCTTCAGATAGGCGTGGTAGAAAAAAGGGAGAAAGGAAAAATAACCAAGTATGGAACTGCAGTTTTATCTCCATAAAAGGGAACTTTTAAGATTTTTATCTACTAGATTTTGGTGACAAGCAAAGTTGAGGATTTTAGCCATAGTAAAATGCTTTGCTCATGATATCTTTTATCAATTTAATTGTTGCATAAGGTCCTGCAGAATATTTTGTAGTTCCTCTAATATTGACAGATAATTGGATTATCTGCGAGCTACAGGTCACCGTAATATGGGTTCACCAGTATCCAAACAAACCTTTAAATATACCCATGTTAACATGTTGCTCATTTACAGCTAGTTACAGCTTATTTTTTTATATTGTGATTTTGTTTTATAACAGATTACTTCAGCATGTTGTACAGTTTTTTCCAATATGCAGTACATTACTCTTTCAGGATTTATGCAGCGTTTGTTAGAAAGATCAACTAAGAGAAATTGACTTTAGGTTAACCATTAAACAATGGTTGTCATGGTTTCATAGCCCGCTCGTGTGCCATGTTTCACATATATTGCCAGCCTACCCATCCCTGTTTGCAGTTAGGTATAGTCATTGTGCCCCGACTCAGGCCATGTGCCGTGAGACCATTGCCGGTACTACTACCAATCTAGGCCTTAGGGGTCAAGGGGTTGAGGGATGTTCCCAGTGGTCTGCGGGAGGAGGACAGAGGTGAGAAGAAGCGGCCCCAGTGCATCTACCTTCATATTCGTAACCGCCTACAATGAAGTACCACAAAATGACATCAGTATCACTGTTGGTTAATAAGCAATGCCACTCTGCAATCATCTCTTGTGAGTTTGTGTCTCGCATAACAGGACAATAACTATAGATCATTGTATATCTAGCAACCATCACAAACACTAATGATAAAGAAACTGGAACTAGTGAAAGTCTAAGGCCAGTGTATTTGAGGTCCATACTAGAAACACTGTACCCGAGTAAGAATCATTTTTCCATCTTGGATGTTACCTATTGGTGCACTGAATTGTGAGATCACAATTCACAAAATATAATGATATGCAGATTTGTTTGTGCAGAGATGTCAGTTACAGAAGAATATTTTCAGATATGTTTAGTGGAAATCTGCAGTGGTAAATGCTATCTGGAGTGTCTTCCCCAAAAGTATCAGGGGAGTGTTACAAGAGCATGCTGTAATAACAAATGGACATTAGTTAATTTATTTAAAAAAAAAAAAAGCCAGAACGAATGTTTTTTTTTTTATTAGCCCACTTTACTAAATGGTTGCCGTGCGAACATCAAGATTGCAAAGACTGGATACACACTCATGCTTTAATCCTCCACCACCCAACACTTCCTATCTCTTTATTTCACTCAGGCAGGCTGTTTTCATATCTGTTTTTCCCTTTGTTACTATTTTCCTCTCTGTCATTTTCTCCTTCATTTTCCGTTTTCTGCCTTTCTGTTTTTACTCTGGGTCAAAGTGTGACGATGAAAAATAAGTCCCAGTACACAAAAAAGAGTACCAGTGCCCAACACCTGCAAACACTGCCTAAAATTAAGTACTGCCTATTGAGTTATTACCATGTGTGTTCACAAACTTTATGATTAGCACACACTTCCATGCACTTCTAAATTTGCATTTGGGTGACCTAAGTGAAAGCAGTGCAGGAAATTGGGGAAAGCGCTCCAAAATTCCACTCCTTCCCCATTTCACAGGAAGAGTGTGGGAATGAAAGACTTTTGATGAAAAATAAATAACATATGTATATCTATATATCTATATCTATATATCTATCTAGCTATCTATCTCTCTCTCTCTATATATATATATATATTCACTGAAAAAACCATAGGTTTCAGGCACGTTATAGTTAGAAATTAGCATTTAAAAAACCTTACAAAGTCACTGAAAAAACCATAGGTTTTAGGGACAGTTATAGTTAGTTGGACATTGCACTCATACAAAACCCGTGAAATTCCCCCGTTATAGTTAGTTCAGGTAACTATAACTCGCGCCCCCGCAATGCACTGCTGATGACGTCACATATTACATCACTCATGACATGGTCAGTGACATCACTGATGACATCACTGATGACATCTCAAATGACATCACTGATGACATCATCCAGTGACTGTGTGTTTCTGTAAAGTTTAAATATGTTTAATATATATAGGAAAAGGCGTATTGACGAATGAGTGGGTGTATAAGTGTCTGAATGGATGATTTAGTAGGTGCGTGACTAACTCTATAAGTGAGTGATTAAACGTATCTTACTGAATGCATGGGTTAGTGACTAAACTGGGTGAATGTCTGTATCCGTCTGTCTGTTGCTGTGTAAGTGGCTGCATGGGTTTGCGAATAGCTACATGAGTGTCTATATGAGTTATTGATTGGTTGTCTGAGTATCTGTATGGGTGCCTGAGTGTTTGTGTGGGTGGGGTGTGTGCGACTCTGTGCATAGATGTGTGAGTGGGTGATTCACTGGGTGGATGATTTCAAGAGTGCATCTGTGATAGACTGTATGGGTGGGTAAGTGTGTGTAAGAGTGTGTTAGTGAGTGAATGTATGTCCCAGTGGTACATGTGTGAGTAACTACATATGTGAAAGGCAGTATATATGTGTGTTGGAGTATATAAATAGCTATAAGCGAGAGTGTGTGATTGTGAGAGTGACTGTATGGATGAGTGTGTGCTTGTATCAGAGATTGTATAAGAGCGTAAGAATGTGCTAGTATTTGTATGAGTAAGTGAGCTGGTGTGTGTATAACTGTATAGGTGAGTAAATGGGTGTGTGCTTAATTTTTTGCATGACTGACTAGGTGTGTGAGTACCTCTATGGATGAGTGGCGGTGTGTGAGTGTTTATATAGGTGTATGAGTGCATATAATAGTCCTGTACTGAGTGACTATAAGTATGAGTGACTGTACGGGTGAGTGAGTAGATGTGTGTGTGTAGACCTAAGAATCAGTGAGTGTGTATATAGTAATTGGTGTTGGAGTGTCTATGGTTTTGACAATGGCAGTCTGTAATTTACAGTGGGTGTATCAAAAGTTATATTAGGGTTTGAGAAGATGCATCAAATTATCACATGGATGATGTCATCAGTGATGTCATCAGTGATGTCATTTGAGATGTCATCAGTGATGTCATCAGTGATGTCACTGACCATGTCATGAGTGATGTAATATGTGACGTCATCAGCAGTGCATTATGGGGTGCGAGTTATAGTTACCTGAACTAACTATAACGGGGGAATTTCACGGGTTTTGTACGAGTGCAATGTCCAACTAACTATAACTGTCCCTAAAACCTATGGTTTTTTCAGTGAATTTGTAAGGTTTTTTAAATGCTAATTTCTAACTATAACGTGCCTGAAACCTATGGTTTTTTCAGTGAATTTGTAAGGTTTTTAAATGCTAATTCCTAACTATAACATGTCTGAAACCTATGGTTTTTTTCAGTGAATTTCAAAGGTTTTGTAAATGACAAATTTTAAATGTATTAATTGTTATATTTATTTTTTTGATACTGATTTACTACATTTTTTTAAACTATTTATTTTTAGATATTTTATTTTTTAAATTACATTGTAATTACATTATACATTACATTACAAAATATACTTTCTCAGAATGAATTACTTTAGTTTAAATACTTTGCAAATAGGCAATAGACTTTTAAGTACAGTAGTTACAGTTGTTGCAATGGGCAACACAATTTCAAACACAATGCAACATTGAGCTCAATGTGAATTTCTAGTTAAATGCAATTAGTTACTTTATGGATTACTTTTCTAACCACAGGACTGGATCCTAGATTCAGTCCTGCGACATCTCCTGTAAACAGTTGAGTAAAAGCGTTTTGGTTACAGTAGTGATTTTTAAGGAATATTATTGTATTTTAGAAGTTGACACTTAGAAACTTTTTCACATAGAATCACCAATGTTATCCTATGGGAGGAAATTCACTTAGCAGGTAAGTAGTGTTATCGTTACTTTTTCTTACTCAGTGGTGGATCCTGGATCCAGCACTGTTGCATCTCCTGTAAACAGTTGAAAGAATGCGTTTAAGTCATACAGGCGATTTTTAAGGAATATTTGTAGTTTGTGAAAATTGACACTTTGAAACTTTTCTGCTGAAAACCAGACAATGGATTCCTATGGAAGGAAATACAAGTTACTGGTAAATACGGTTAGAATTACTTTTCAGGGTCAGTGCTGGGCTAAAAGATGCAGCACTGGGTTCTCTCCTGATAACAGGTGAGTAAATCGGAATTCGTAGTTCGGCTGATTTTAGAGGAATATTATAAAGTTCCAAAACTCCACACTTAGAAGAATTTCCAAGTGAAACCAGTCAATGTTAGCCTATGGAAGGAAATTCAAGTTACTGGTAAGTACGGTTAAAATTACTTTTCAGGATCAGTACTGGGCTTAAAGATGCAGCACTGAGGTCTCTCCTGATAACAGGTGAGTAAATCGGAATTCGTAGTTCGGCTGATTTTAGAGGAATATTATAAAGTTCCAAAACTCCACACTTAGAAGAATTTCCAAGTGAAACCAGTCAATGTTAGCCTACGGAAGGAAATTCAAGTTACTGGTAAGTACGGTTAGAATTACTTTTCAGGATCAGTACTGGGCTCAAAGATGCAGCACTGAGGTCTCTCCTGATAACAGGTGAGTATATCGGAATTCGTAGTTCTGCTGATTTTAGAGGTATATTAGTATGTTTCAAAAATCGACAGAAACTTTTTCAGCAAAAAGCAGGCAATGATATCCTATGGAAGGAAATTCAAGTTACTGGTAAGTACGGTTAAAATTACTTTTCAGGATCAGTACTGGGCTCAAAGATGCAGCACTGTTGTCTCTCCTGATAACAGGTGAGTAAATCGGAATTCGTAGTTCGGCTGATTTTAGAGGAATATTATAAAGTTCCAAAACTCCACACTTAGAAGAATTTCCAAGTGAAACCAGTCAATGTTAGCCTACGGAAGGAAATTCAAGTTACTGGTAAGTACGGTTAGAATTACTTTTCAGGATCAGTACTGGGCTCAAAGATGCAGCACTGAGGTCTCTCCTGATAACAGGTGAGTAAATCGGAATTCGTAGTTCTGCTGATTTTAGAGGAATATTTGTATGTTTCAAAATCGACACAAACTTTTTCAGCAAAAAGCAGGCAATGATATCTTATGGAAGGAAATTCAAGTTACTGGTAAGTACGGTTAAAATTACTTTTCAGGATCAGTACTGGGCTCAAAGATGCAGCACTGAGGTCTCTCCTGATAACAGGTGAGTAAATCGGAATTCGTAGTTTGGCTGATTTTAGAGAAATATTTGCACAGTGGTGAAGGGAGGGGGCGGGGCTTCAGGTGACATGTCTGCAAACAGGCCCGTGGCGCGTTTTAAGATGGGGAATTAAATCCTCCTCAATCCCGAGGGTCCCTAGGGGCCAAGTAGCCCACCAGATACCTCCAGTATGCGCCAGAGAGCTGCGTTGCAGAGAGGTGTTCAGAGGCCACGCCCCTTTTGAACCTCTCTGCAACGCAGCTCTGCGGCGCTTTCTGGACGTACCTGGTGGGCTAGTTGGCCCCCAGGGACCCTCAGGATTGAAGGGGATTTAATTCCCCATCTTAAAACGCGCAACGGGGCCTGTTTGCACACATGTCACCTGAAGCCCCGCCCTCCCTTCACCACTGTGCAAACGCGCCCGTGGCGCGTTTTAAGTTGGGGAATTAAGTCCCTTTGAATCCTGAGGGTCCCTGGAGTCCAACTAGCCCACCATGTACCTCCAAAGCGCCACAGAGCTGCGTTGCAGAGAGGTGTAAAAAGGGGCATGGCCTCTGTACACCTCTCTGCAACGCAGCCCCCTGGCGCATACTGGAAGTTCCTGGTGGGCTAGTTGGCCCCCAGGGACCCCCAGGATTCAAGTGAAATTCGTTCCCCCTCTGCAAATGCGCCAGGGGGGGCGTTTGCAGAGTGTAAAGGAAGGGGGGCGGGGCCTGCGGCACGATCGTTTAAAAAAAAAAAAAAAAATTTAAATGCTTTTTTCTGCCCAGGGGGTCCTTGTGGGACCCCCTGAGCAGACCTAGGGGGTCAGGGTGTTTCTACCCTGCCCCCTTTGTGCGTTTTGCGCACTTGTTTCTGTGCCTCGGTTCTACCGAGGGACAAAATGGCTGCCAACACTTCCTGATTTGGAGTGTTGACAGCCAATTAGCATGCAGCTCGTGATCGGGAGGGTACGCGGACCCTACTCGGCCATAGATATATATGTGACTTTACTTTTGATTTTCTCAGGAACTACTGAACGGATTTACACCATTTAACAAAAGGGTTCTTTCTGAACCAAGAACTACCTCTTTGCCAAATTTGGTGTAATTCCGTTCAGCAGTTCGGGCTGTAGCCGTGGCTAAAGTTTCCTATGGGAAAATGAATGGGGAAAACATGTTTTGGGACCCCCTTTTTCTCGGCCCCCGCTTGACGAATCACCCCGAAACTTTCAGGGTAGGAGCGGACCGGAGCGGGCCATAAAGTTTGAAAATTTTGCGAAGATTCGTCAACCGACGCAAGAGTTATTTCAAATAGAATGTTGCAGATTTCCTATGGAAAATAGGTCCTAACTATAACTATCTACTGGCGACCGCCAGTAGATAATATATATATATATATATATATATATTCACTGAAAAAACCATAGGTTTTAGGGACAGTTATAGTTAGTTGGACATTTCACTCGTACAAAACCATAGAAATTCCCCCGTTATAGTTAGTTCAGCTAACTATAACTCGCGCCCCGCATTGCACTGCTGATGACGTCACATATTACATCACTCATGACATGGTCAGTGACATCACTGATGACATCACTGATGACATCTCAAATGACATCACTGATGACATCACTGATGACATCATCCAGTGACTGTGTGTTTCTGTAAAGTTTAAATATGTTTAATATATATAGGGAAAGGCGTATTGAAGAATGAGTGGGTGTATAAGTGTCTGAATGGATGATTTAGTACGTGAGTGACTGACTCTACAAGTGAGTGATTAAATGTATCTTACTGAATGCATGGGTTAGTGACTAAACTGTGTGAATGTCTGTATCCGTCTGTCTGTTGGTTTGTAAGCGGCTGCATGGCTTTCTGAATAGCTACATGAGTGTCTACATGGGTTATTGATTGATTGTCTGAGTATCTGTATGGGTGCCTGAGTGTTTGTGTGGGTGGGGTGTGTGACTCTGTGCATAGATGTGTGAGTTGGTGATTCACTGGGTGCATGGTTTCAAGAGTGCATCTGTGATGGACTGTATGGGTGGGTGAGTGTGTGTATGGGTGTGTTAGTGATTGAATGTATATCTCAGTGGTACATGTGTGAGTAACTACATATGTGAAAGGCAGTATATATGTGTGTTGGAGTATATAAATGGCTATAAGTGAGAGTGTGTGATTGTGAGAGTGGCTGTATGGATGAGTGTGTACTTGTATCAGTGATTGTATAAGAGCGTAAGAATGTGCTAGTATTTGTATGAGTAAGTGAGCTGGTGTGTGTATAACTGTATAGGTGAGTAAATGGGTGTGTGATTACGTTTTTTGCATGACTGACTAGGTGTGTGAGTACCTCTATGGATGAGTGGCGGTGTGTGAGTGTTTATATAGGTGTATGAGTGCATATGATAGTCCTGTACTGAGTGACTAAGTATGAGTGACTGTACGGGTGAGTGAGTGGATGTGTGTGTAGACCTAAGAATCAGTGAGTGGGTATGTAGTTTTTGGTGTTGGAGTGTCTATGGTTTTGAGAATGGCAGTCTGTAATTTAGAGTGGGTGTATCAAAAGTTATATTAGGGTGTGAGAAGATGCATGAAATTATCACATGGATGATGTCATCAGTGATGTCATTTGAGATGTCATCAGTGATGCCATCAGTGATGTCACTGACCATGTCATGAGTGATGTAATATGTGACGTCATCAGCAGTGCATTATGGGCGCGAGTTATAGTTAGCTGAACTAACTATAACGGGGGAATTTCTATGGTTTTGTACGAGTGAAATGTCCAACTAACTATAACTGTCCCTAAAACCTATGGTTTTTTCAGTGAATTTCAAAGGTTTTTTAAATGCTAATTTCTAACTATAACGTGTCTGAAACCTATGGTTTTTTCAGTGAATTTCAAAGGTTTTTTAAATGCTAATTTCTAACTATAACGTGCCTGAAACCTATGATTTTTTAAGTGAATTTCAAAGGTTTTTTTAAATGCTAGTTTCTAACTATGCCTACAGAGGTAGGACATGTGAAGAAAGAAGAAAAACGCACAGAAAGAAGCAAAAGATGTGCAGAAAGAACCAACAGAGGAGCAGAAAGAGGCCTTGTTGCAAAATCATCCTGTGCCCACAACTTTTTCAGACGGGTACTGGTGGTAACTGACTCTGACTAACCAGAGCCAGTGCTATGCTAAAAGACACTTAGAATACAGTGAAAACACCTACATACACTAGGAAACACTATGCGTTGGGGTACCCCTGTGATTAGCATGACCTCCTCTGCAAGTCCCTAGTACATAATAGGGCAGGGGGATTAAAACTACCTCTTAAAACGCGCTACAGGGCGCGTTTGCACAGTGGTGAAGGGAGGGGGCCTGAGGTGACATGTGTGCAAACGCACCCCGTGGCGCGTTTTAAGTTGCGGGATTAAGTCCCCTTGAATTCTGAGGGTCCCTGGGGCCCAACTAGCCCCCAGGTACCTACCGTTAGGACCACAGAGCTGAGTTGCAGAGAGGCGTTCCGAGGCCACGCACCTTTTTCACCTCTCTGCAACGCAACTCTGTTGTGCTTACTGAAGGTACCTGGTGGGCTAGTTGGCCCCCAGGGTCCCTCAGGATTCAAAGGGAATTAATTCCCCAACTTAAAACGCACCACAGGGCGTGTTTGCGCACATGTCACCTGAGGCCCCGCCCCCTCCCTTCACCACTGTGCAAACGCGCCCCGTGGTGGGTTTTAAGTTGGGGGATTAGGTCACCTTGAATCCTGAGGGTCCCTGGGGCCCAACTAGCCCACTAGGTACTTCCAGTAAGCACCACAGGCCTGCGTTGCAACGCCTGTAACAAATTGTGCAGTTGTGTTTAGGTAGTGAAGAGGGTCGTGCTGGGGGTAGTGTTTTAGGGTTTAGGGTAGTGCAGTGGTGTTTGTGTAGTGTAGGGGGTCATGCTGGGGGTAGATTTAGGGTTTACGGTAGTGCAGTGGTGTTTGTGTAGTGTAGGGGGTCGTGCTGGGGGTAGTGTTTTAGGGTTTAGGGTAGTGCAGTGGTGTTTGGGTAGTGTAGGGGGTCGTGCTGGGGGTAGTAATTTAGGGTAGTGCGGTGGTGTTTGGGTAGTGTAGGGGGTACTGCTGGGGGTAGTGTTTTAGGGTTTAGGGTAGTGCAGTGGTGTTTGGGTAGTGTAGGGGTACTGCTGGGGATAGTTTTTTAGGGTTTAGGGTAGTGCAGTGGTGTTTGGGTAGTGTAGTGGTTCGTGCTGGGGGTAGTTTTTAGGGTTTAGGGTAGTGCAGTGGTGTTTGTGTAGTGTAGGGGTAGTGTTTTAGGGTTTAGGGTAGTGCAGTGGTCTTTGGGTAGTGTAGGGAGTCGTGCGGGGAAGTGTTTTAGGGTTTAGGGTAGTGTAGGGGTCATGTGGGGGTAGTGTTTTAGGGATTAGGGTAGTGCATTGGTGTTTGGGTAGTGTAGGGGGTCATGCGGGGGTAGTGTTTTAGGGTTTAGGGCAGTGCAGTGGTGTTTGGGTAGTGTAGGGGGTCGTGCTGGGGGAGTGTTTTAGGGTTTAGGGCAGTGCAGTGGTGTTCGGGTAGTGTAGGGGGTCGTGCCGGGGGAGTGTTTTAGGGTTTAGGGCAGAGCAGTGGTGTTCGGGTAGTGTAGGGGGTCGTGCTGGGGGAGTGTTTGAGGGTTTAGGGCAGTGCAGTCGTGTTCGGGTAGTGTAGGGGCTTGTGCTGGGGGTAGTATTTTAGGGTTTAGGGTAGTGCAGTGGTGTTCGGGTAGTGTAGGGGTCGTGCTGGGGGTAGTGTTCTAGGGTTTAGGGCAGTGCAGTGGTGTTTGGGCAGTGTAGGGGGTAATGCTGGGGGTGGTATTTTAGGGTTTAGGGCAATGCAGTGGTGTTCGGGCAGTGTAGGGGTCGTGCTGGGGGTGGTGTTTCAGGGTTTAGGGCAGTGCAGTGGTGTTTGGGCAGTGTAGGGGGTGGTGTTTCAGGGTTTAGGGCAGTGCAGTGGTGTTCAGGCAGTGTAGGGGGTCGTGCAGGGGGTGGTGTTTCAGGGTTTAGGGCAGTGGTGTTCGGGCAGTGTAGGGGTCGTGCTGGGGGTGGTGTTTCAGGGTTTGGGGCAGTGCAGTGGTGTTCGAGCAGTAAAGGGGGTCGTGCTGGGGGTGTTGTTTCAGGGTATAGGGCAGTGCAGTGGTGTTCGGGCAGTGTTGGGGCGGTGCAGGGGGTGGTGTTTCAGGGTTTAGGGTAGTGCAGTGGTGTTCGGGCAGTGTAGGGGGTCGTGCTGGGGCTGGTGTTTCAGGGTTTAGGGCAGTACAGTGGTGTTCGGGCAGTGTAGGGGGTCGTGCTGGGGCTGGTGTTTCAGGGTTTAGGGCAATGCAGTGGTGTTCGGGCAGTGTAGGGGGTTGTGCTGGGGCTGGTGTTTCAGGGTTTAGGGCAGTGCAGTGGTGTTCGGGCAGTGTAGGTGGTCGTGCTGGGGCTGGTGTTTCAGGGTTTAGGGCAGTGCAGTGGTGTTCGGGCAGTGTAGGGGGTCATGCTGGGGCTGGTGTTTCAGGGTTTAGGGCAGTGCAGTGGTGTTCGGGCAGTGTAGGGGGTCTTGCTGGGGCTGGTGTTTCAGAGTCTAGGACAGTGCAGTGGTGTTCGGGCAGTGTAGGGGGTCTTGCTGGGGCTGGTGTTTCAGGGTTTAGGGCAGTGCAGTGGTGTTCGGGCAGTGTAGGGGGTCGTGCTGGGGGTGGTGTTTCAGGGTTTAGGGCAGTGCAGTGGTGTTCGGGCAGTGTAGGGGGTCGTGCTGGGGCTAATGTTTCAGGATTTACGGCAGAGCAAAGGTGTTCAGGCAGTGTAGGGGGTTTTGCTGGAGGTGGTGTTTCACGGTTTAGGGCAGTGCAGTGGTGTTCGAGCAGTAAAGGGGGTCGTGCTGGGGGTGGTGTTTCAGGGTTTAGGGCAGTGCAGTGGTGTTCGGGCAGTTTAGGGGGCGGTGCAGGGGGTTGTGTTTCAGGGTTTAGGGCAGTGCAGTGGTGGTCGGGCAGTGTAGGGGGCGTGCTGGGGGTGGTGTTTCAGGGTTTAGGGCAGTGCAGTGGTGTTCGGGCAGTGTAGAGGGTCGTGAAGGGGGTGGTGTTTCAGGGTTTAGGGCAGTGCAGTGGTGTTCGGGCAGTGTAGGGGGTCGTGCAGGGGCTGGTGTTTCAGGGTTTAGGGCAGTGCAGTGGTGTTCGGGCAGTGTACGGGGTCGTGCTGGGGGTAGTGTTTTAGGGTTTAGGGTAGTGCAGTGGTGCTTTTGTAGTGTAGGGGGTCGTGCTGGGGGTAGTGTTTTAGGGTTTAGGGTAGTGCTGTGGTGTTTGTGTTGTGTTGGGGGTCATGTTTTAGGGTTGTGCAGTGGTGTTTGGGTAGTGTAGGGGTCGTGCTGGGGGTAGTGTTTTAGGATTTAGGTTAGTGCAGTGGTGTTTGGGTAGTGTAGGGGGTCGTGCTGGGGCTAGTGTTTTAGGGTTTAAGGTAGTGCAGTGGTGTTTGTGTAGTGTAGGGAGTTGTGCTGGGGGTAGTGTTTTAGGGTTTAGGGTAGTGCAGTGGTGCTTGTGTAGTGTAGGGGTCGTGCTGGGGGTAGTGTTTTAGGGTTTAGGGTAGTGCAGTGGTGTTTGTGTAGTGTAGGGGGTCATGTTTTAGGGTAGTGCAGTGGTGTTTGGGTAGTGTAGGGGGTCGTGCTGGGGGTAGTGTTTTTGGATTTAGGTTAGTGCAGTGGTGTTGGGGTAGTGTTTTAGGGTTTAGGGTAGTGCAGTGGTGTTTGTGTAGTGTAGGGGGTCATGCTGGGGGTAGTGTTTTAGGGTTTAGGATAGTGCAGTGGTGCTTGTGTAGTGTAGGGGGTCGTGCTGGGGGTAGTGTTTTAGGGTTTAGGGTAGTGCAGTGGTGTTTTTGTAGTGTAGGGGGTCATGTTTTAAGATGCCACGCTCCAATACCTGACCAGTCTGCACTACATAAAACTGCAAAAAACTAAAAATAAAAAGTGTTTTGCACACTTTTGTCATTGGGCTATATGTGGGCTACATCTGGGTAATATTTGTGCTACATTTGGGCTCTTTTTTCACTGGTGGCCATCTTGGAAGACTTCTTTGTTATGAAGTTTCCTAATTTCCTCATTTACTGCAGTCTCCTCAGTAGGAAATGCTTTCAGTTTTTTACTTTGATTCCATCAAGAAGGCATTCAGATGTGTCACACATTTGCCATAAATTCAGAATGTTAGCACTCTAGTTGTTCATTAGATCACTGTAGTAAAGCTACTGCTCACCAAGGAGTTAACTGGAAGTCTACTGCTGGTATTGAAAGTGATTGTTTCAGTCTGCATGTCAGAATTTTCTAATGAAATAGAAGAGGATTTGAGATCTCACTTAAAACATGCCCTACATTTTTTTTTTTTTTGCAGCACTAACCATAATTTCTATGGCAAAATGAACCCCCTCATTTTGTTCCTTTTTAAATTAAATGTTTTAAGTGTTACCAGTTTATTCCAATCAAGATGGCTTCAGGTGTGCCATACTTTTGTCATAAGTAAGGCTGTTAGCACTCTAGTTGTTCTTTAGAACACTCTGGGAAGCTGCAGTAGAACACAAAGGCATCAACTGACAGGCTGCTCCTGTTGAAATATAACAGGAAGATATTTGAGATCTCACTTAAAACATGTCCTAATTTTTCTTTCTACAGCACTAACCATAATTTCTATGGCAAAATGAACCCCCTCATTTTGTTCCTTTTTAAATTAAATGTTTTAAGTGTTACCAGTTTATTCCAATCAAGATGGCTTCAGGTGTGCCATACTTTTGTCATAAGTAAGACTGTTCGCGCTCTAGTTGTTCTTTAGAACACTCTGGGAAGCTGCAGTAGAACACAAAGGCATCAACTGACAGGCTGCTCCTGTTGAAATATAACAGGAAGATATTTGAGATCACACTTGAAACATGTCCTAATTTTTCTTTCTACAGCACTAACCATAATTTCTATGACAAAATGAACCCCATCATTTTGTTCCTTTTTAAATTAAATGTTTTAAGTGTTACCAGTTTATTCCAATCAAGATGGCTTCAGGTGTGCCATACTTTTGTCATAAGTAAGACTGTTAGCGCTCTAGTTGTTCTTTAGAACACTCTGGGAAGCTGCAGTAGAACACAGAGGCATCAACTGACAGGCTGCTCCTGTTGAAATATAACAGGAAGATATTTGAGATCACACTTGAAATATGTCCTAATTTTTCTTTCCAGAGCACTAACCATAATTTCTATGACAAGATGAACCCCATCATTTTGTTCCTTTTTAAATTAAATGTTTTAAGTGTTACCAGTTTATTCCAATCAAGATGGCTTCAGGTGTGCCATACTTTTGTCATAAGTAAGGCTGTTAGCACTCTAGTTGTTCTTTAGAACACTCTGGGAAGCTGCAGTAGAACACAAAGGAATCAACTGACAGTCTCTGCCCTTGTTGGATGTACATGTTTTACTGAGAATGTCAGACTTCATTCTCACATGACTGAGAAAGATAATGTGAATTTACAGAAAATATGCTCTCATTTTAGCTTCTGGAGCACCTTCCAAAACTGTATGGGACAAGCATGTGAAAATAGTTTTCTCTCAAACATGGTTCATGATATCCCAGCAGAAGGTTTTTCACAGGGTAAAATCACCTTAGAACACACCACAATTCCTGAAATTAGTATGGTACCATCAACAAATGAATTCTAATGTAACTAAAGTCTGTTATCACCCTTTATAGTTCTCCTTTTGGTAACCCTCAAAATCTTCGATTCACTACAATGCATTTCAATGGGGTACTGTCATTTATATTGGTCCCAAGATGGCTGCCAGCAATTCCAGGATGAAGTGCTGACAGCCAATCAGATCTCACGATGACATGTGTGGTTAGGCTCCGCCCAGATATATATGTGTTTTTACTTTTGATTTTCTCAGCAACTACTGAACGGATTTACACCATTTAACAAAAGGTTTCTTTCTGAACCAAGAACTACCTCTTTGCCAAATTTGGTGTAATTCCGTTCAGCAGTTCGGGCTGTAGCCTTGCATAAAGTTTCCTATGGGAAATTGATTTTTTTACTCTTATTTTTTAATTTCTCCGTAACTACTGAACGGATTTACACCATTTAACAAAAGGGTTCTTTCTGAACCAAGAACTACCTCTTTGCCAAATTTGGTGTAATTCCGTTCAGCAGTTAGGGCTGTAGCCGTGTCTAAAGTTTCCTATGGGAAAATGAATGGGGAAAACACGTTTTGGGACCCCCCTTTTTTCTCGGCCCCCGCTTGACGAATCACCCCGAGACTTTCAGGGTAGGAGCGGACCGGAGCGGGCCATAAAGTTTGAAGATTTCGCGAAGATTCGTCAACCGACGCAAGAGTTATTTCAAATAGAATGTCGCGGATTTCCTATGGAAAATAGGTCCTAACTATAACTATCTACTGGCGACCGCCAGTAGATAATATATATATACACACACATTTCTTTCTGAATCGGAACCAATGTTACTAAGGATGTTAACCTCTTAGTTATATAAAATTCCTCATAGCATCACATCCTGTCAAGATTTGATGCAACTTCTTGAATTATTGACGAATTTCGGATCCACGTACACACAACAAATGTCTAAGGAACAACATCATGAGATGCAATGCCAGAGGCATTTCACAGCTTTGAATTCCTCTAATGACAGAGACAACACGTCTGCAGAAAGACGGAAAAGGGAAAGATCTTTATATTGCTTTGTGGTTTTGTCTCAGTGTTGTCATAACTGAGAAAACACAGCAATTTTTATAGGTCACAATAAAAAAAATGCTTTCATGTGGCAAAATAGGAACCCCTTTATTCTCTGCAATGCATAGGATGCAATTTTATGCTATGTTACTTTCTCATAATATGCACATTAAATTAATTACTGATGGGGTTCTCCAGCGGATGCCCTGAGAGCATAAGAAGATAATCAGAGGGTGAAGGCCAGGCAGAAATCAGGAGATGCACTATACTTCAGTTGTCTTATCAGTTAATATCTACTCTTGTTAGTGTATTGCAATCATTTTTGTGATTTACCATGGGTATTATTTGCCGTAATATGCTCTTGTAATTTTTCAGCTATGCTGTGTGACTACTAAATAAAGATTTTAGTAAAAATATTAAAAAATCACAGCTGAGAAATCTAGCCTAATGTTTACATACAGCGAAGAGGACATAGAGTGGCAGCTTTTTCATTTACATTATAAAAATAGTGGGCCTGATTCAAAAAGGTAAACTTACACTTTTGTGTAAGTTTACAATTTTTTGGTATTCACAAACTATGAGTTAATAGTAAGTTTACGACTCTGGAGATTCCACAGTCGGGGCAGAGAACTGGTATTTGTAAAGAAGGCCTATCGCCACTAGGTGGCGTCTTAGAGTTAAAGACAGGTCTGCAGAACAACACATTCTTCACATACCTTGCACGAGTACAACACAGTGCCTAGCCTGGTGGCTCACACTAAAAAACTAAAAAAATAGTGCATTGAAACACCAAAAGTTCATTCAGCTGGAGGATGGGAGGAAAACAGATCCATTTCCGAGACTCCTATGAATGTTTAGGGGTTTGGCAAGCAAACGAGCGGGTTCAAAAGCACACGCAAATATGTTGGCATTAAATTCACCTTTTTTTGCACCATGCTCTAAGAAGACAGTATGCTAATCCTTCAGTCACTTACCATGCCCTTGTCATCGAGGACCAATTTAACCTTGAGCTTGAGAAGGTAATGACTAAAGCACTTATGTTTATCTTCTTTTTAGTAAATTCCTGGGCACCCGCACAAATTAGCATGGAATCTGGCGAGACAAGTCTGATTTATATCACTGATACACTGTTTATGAACAATTGCCACATAATTGAGGAGCCACTGAAGGTTCACAAAGAATGCTACTATGAGAAGAGCGCACACGTACATATGCAAGATTCACTTCTAAGTAGCCATCAAAGCTTGACAGAAGTCTACCAAGACTTGAAATCGAGGAAGCACTGAATATACCATTTCACTCTTAAGCTTTATAAAGAGGCTAAAAGAAAAAGCCATTTTTTTCTCAGATGTGGATAACCTGGAGAGAGATTTAGGAAGTAAAATGGAGCTTAGTTTATGCCGGAGACATATATATCGCCAAAACCACAACAGTAACTACAGGCACATTTATAAATATCCAAATTTATGAGCTTTCACTATGGATTTCTCTTTATTGTAGATATCAAGGACAGTTGGTCTAAGAAGGAAGGGCTGACGTGCAGGTGCTGTAGGTTGTGCGGCAAATCAGAAACTATCTCTGATGTGGTTTGCATCCACCCTCGCTTATTAATCATCTGAAAATGATAGCTGATTCCAAGTTTTCGGCACTGCAGGTCACCACAAGAAAACTAGTACTGATCTATTGCACTGAAGGGCTTGACGAGCAATTAAAAAAATGCTTAACCAAATTGGTCAACAAAACAATCCAGTCCTTAGAAGAGGTTGTCTTCCCATTACAAGCAATTTACTGCCCAGACTTCAAGAGGAGAAAGATAAAATGGACTGAGACCTTATTGGAAAGACTCTTCCATTGCACTTTATTCTCTCTACCGGTTGTAGATGTGATTTATTGTCATAATAGTCCATCACTTTTTGATTGGAGGCATATTACAAATACAGAGTGCCGTGTTTATGTTTTAACAATCTCAATTATAAAGATTTTTACAGTATTTAATCATGTGTTAATGACCTAATGATACAGTTTTACTTATGTACTGTTCTTATGTGTTATTTTCTTTACACCTGTGATTATACTTTTGTGGTGATTTTAATTAATCAACAGTACATTTGAACTGAAACAAGCTAGAGTACAGCCCGAAGAAGGCACCTTATGGAGCAGTATTGCCAAATCATCAAATCACTTCTTAAGACTCATGTTTTCCACGCAGACTTTATTCTGTGATACTAAAATGCCTCTTCTCCTGCCAACATTCCTTTCTCAGTGCCATATCTTCTCTGCCTTGCACCACCATCCCCAAACAAGCAGCGTCCAACACATAACCATCATAATACCCTGCTATGCCAGAGGATCTCATTCAGTCGGCAAAGGCCTCATTTTCAGCAACTAACAGTCAGTGCTTAATTTGAGCCAGTGGTTTTCGGTGCTCGGCACTGGCACTTAATTGTCAGCACCTATGGTAGTCTGCCACATGGTGGCGCCTTTTATCTTAATTAGAGATGAGAACAACTACAGTTGTTTATAAATTCAATATATATTGAAAATGGCTTATACCCACCACCAAAGCCATTCTAATCAGTGGCCTGGAATAATCTGAATTCTCACACTTGTAGAAGTGTGATATTTAGTAGGTGTGTCTGTAATGTCATTGGCAGTGCTGGCAGGGGCAATGGATGGGGCGAGCTGAAGTGACCCCTTGACTAGGGTCCTGGCACTTATTTTTTGTACAAATTAATTACTGCTAACAGGCCCAGTTTTAACCCTCAGTGACAGAATCTCTAGCCCATCATCCCAGCCATCCTTGTAAGAGTGACATGTGGGCCTGTCCCAATATTTGGAGTGAGGCGCAGTGGACCTGGAGCCTTTTATCAAAGTATTCAAAGGAGGCCAAACATTCCCCAGAAGATTTAGAGACACTAGTCGCTGATAACCTGGGCCGTTACCACAGGTTCTACGACTTTGTGTCTTTTATTGCAACTTTCCCACTGCATGCACTTGGGGAGAACAAAAACAATCGGGTTAAAGGTGAACGTCATCACTTCAAAAGCAACACAAATAAACGTAGGTGGCTCTGCCCTCTGCCATTCATGGGGAATGGGCCTTGCTGATACAAAGCAGCTTCCATAACTCCTCTCTCCCTCAGCTAATCCTGCCAGGGGCTGAGAGGTGGGGGGGAGGGGACCCTGGGCTAAGTGGTCTGATAACATCTCCCAAGAATTCTAAGATGCCCTTGACAAAGGTCAGACTGGAAGGCCTTGGCCACCCCCCCTCCTCACTACAAACATTCACCGACAAGACGTTATAAGAACATCAAAACACTGCAGCGTGCAAAGTTCTTTAATGGTTTTAAGACACTTGGGCGCCCCCTTCCCGTCCCTCACCCTTCCATGTTTGCCACGGCCATGTTTACCTAGGCCTGACCCACTCAGAGCGAACAAAAGCAGTTCTGTTTTTTCAAGCCTGACACGGAACAGCCAGTCGTGGGGCCTTGCATTACTTTTAGTAGGCTATCAGGAGAAAAAGAAGAAAAAAAACACGCCTTTCCGGTGAGTGCTCTTGTTCCCACTACACGGCTGCACTCCAAGGCCCACTTAGGTCAGGTATTTTAAGGGCTTCACCAGCACAGTTTTGTTGCAGTATATGCAACTGATAGCACGGGGGCTGCGCCAGGACCTAATATGGCTGTATTAATAGCCTGACTGCTTCGCCTATAAACTCCATTCTTTTACTTATATTTTTTTAGGGTAGTTTTTATTTAATATAGTAAAATACGTTTTATCGATAGTTGCGCATGGTGGTGTCGAGCTTTCATAGTTCCACTGGCGACATTATGTTGTCTCTTGAGCACCCCCTCCCCAGCCACTAAGAAATGGAGCATTTTCACGTTTTTATTTGCTAATTTGGCACTGTTGTAGCACTGTTTTAGCGTGCCTGAAGGTAGAGCCAGCCCTGCAAAAAAATTGGCAGAAAGGATTGGTCCTTGTCTGGAGAACAGCACGAGTATCTTCCCTTTGAAGTTTGAGTTTATTTCTACACGCCACATGCCACCAAACTGGCTATTGACTGAGATAACTTTACTCTATATCCTCTTGCTGATTCTAAAGAACCATTTCCAGAATTAGAGACTCTATTTCTGTCCCCGCAGGCAGAGCACTTTCCTCCCACCATGACAGTGGGCACTTACTAGAGCAAAAAAAAAAAATGAATCTTCTAATGTACGTGTCTAGTATTACATAAAACACCTAATACCAGTACACGCTGATTACAGCCTTTTGGGCCATTTTTTAGGTCAGGGTTTTGGCAGTGCAGCCGTCAAGCGATCTAGTACTGCTAATAATATGAACAGACCTGGCTTGGGGTCTTTCCATTTCAACCATTTTTTTTATTTAGTTTTTTATAGCGCAAACTCGACCCAAAAGGTATCGGAGAGCTTTACATAAGCACCAGTTGCGGTACAGGCGGACACATTAATTTTGTAAGGCACAGGGAGATTAAGTGATTTGCCCAGAATCACAGGGTGTTGAGTGTCCCTGTCGAGACTCGAACCTGGTTCCCCAGCTTCGAGGTCGACCGCTCTAGCCGTTAGGCCACATCCTCTACCCATTGGTTTTCTTCGGCCAGCCTCTTTTAGCCACTGGTTTATGATTTGTCAATCACATCTTGGCTCAGCCCAATGGAGTATCTATCTCTCACTTAATTGGTGGTTTGAGTGAATCATTACGCCTAAACTTGAGAGCTTGCATTGAACTGCATGTGGGACTACTTTACAAATATAACCCTCCCTGTCCCCTCCTGCTGACTTGCTCCTGTGTGTCTCACTCTAATTTGCTAACACTGCATGTGTTAAAACATTAAACCGAGACCTACTGGCTTTGCCAGTACTTATTAAAATGTTAACAAATAAGGAAACTGCGGCCTATGGATGTAAAGCTATTTGTCCATGATAACCTAATTTGTTTAAGCATGAAAAGCTGGGATTATAATTAAGGTAGTGTGGTTCCATGGTCAACTTTTTTCACATGTCTATTAACTCTCACTATTTCTGTGGGGTTTCTCCCATATTTCCTTAAAATTCTTCTTCAAAATGCTATACTTTTAAAACAATTTCACAAAACAAATTTCAGCCCCCCAGTGAATATCAAGTTGAGATTAAGAAATCAATCCTACAGTCAAATAACTATTCGTGTTGCAAGTCTCAATTGAGATTGAGAGATGCCGAAAGAGAGAACATTACAGGAGCAATTCAGTTAGGAGTGGAACACCTGGCAGTTAAGTTTGCATAGGGGAAAAGTGCTAGTATTAGACAGGGACTGTGAGGAACGCTTAAGCCCTCCAGTAAATCTATACCTTGAATACTACAGCCAGGGTTGGACCAGCCTATAGGGCAACGAAGCAGTGCCCGCTCAGCTGGTCTGAAATGTCATGTGTGGGCCATTTGTTTTAGCTGTTTGTGGCCTGTTTTATGGTCTGCTGGGCTGGTTTTTGCTGTTGGTTTCACTTATATTTAAACAAACATTGCCTGTAGCAAGCTCAAATTCAATACATCTTGTCTTTACAAGTTGAAAACTGCCCTGATTTGCAAACATTGGCCATTTGTTTATCGTTCTAATTCACTAATGGGGCCACTTTTATTTTGGTACCTGAGTCTATTTTCTGTCCCAGTGGGACAATAACTACAGCAATATCCTATCAGATATTCATTCCGTCTTAAAAAAAAGAACTCCTCCAAAAGGCCAATAATCCTTCTGAACAATTCCAATGGAATATTAACCCCTGTCCTTGACACAAGAATTGAGAATGCACGGCCTACTTGGGTTTCCAAAGGCCAGAGAGCGGCCACAGCTCAGCATGGGATATCAAAGCGTTACAAGCATTTCAACTCTATCTATGCACGTCTCCACAACGGTTGTATTTTCATTTCGCAGCTTAGGAAAGCTACCAGGTGTAACCTCAATAATTTCAAGAAACACCTCACGTCTTACATTCCTAATATCCCTTTCCCACCTGCACCCAGCGCATGTACAGACCCAAACATGGCGCTGTAGGACAGCTATTATTAATGGGGTTCTCTTAACATCACTCTTATAGACCTTCACGCCTCACCATGTCTTATTTTAAAATGAGCATGCCATTCATGGCCACCAGCGTGCCTCATTTGCACATGGCTTCACCTTATGACTGCTTCAACACCAAAAACCTGCTCTATATCTTAGGATAAAAATTCATGAGCATTCCCCACACCTCTTATTGGTGATAATACTTCAGGTACTAGCTAAACAATGCTGTACACTTGGGGTGCTCCTATCCTCATATACAAATCTTCATGTGACTATCTCCCACAAACAGTAACCAGTGTGTATTACTTCACGTAATTTCTCTCCTCCACCACCAAAAAAGTGTGTGAAAGGTGAGGAGGCACCTCACGGAAACACCCTCTAGGGAGCTGCTGATAGGTTCTCATCAGTATGCTCCACTTATCATCATCGGTAGCCTCTACACCATATAAATCATATAATATATGTGAGAAATCGTGCACAACTTAATTGAAACAAAAATCGTGAAAATCCTGACCCCCTCATTTAAGAGCACTGGAAAAGAATTTCTCTAGCTCCTACACTGTAAAAACGAGCTAAACAACCACTAGCACTGTCTCCAATTTTATTCACTGCTGTGTGTTTGCTCACATTAAAAACAAGACATACTGTCGTGCTTCACCATTTCTATACACGAAGCCAACATGTTTCATTGCCTGTTAATACTTCTCGGCAATTTCTTCAGGGCTACACCCACGGGAGCACCAGAGTACTCGTGTTACCTACCCCAGGGAAGCCGGGTGCATAGGTGTCAAATGGTGTTGGGTCGCGTCGTCGTTTTCAATGGCGAGTTGCTGCAAAGTGCTGCTGCCGGGAAGAGGAGAAGTGTCCGAAGAGATCCAAGCCTGGATCGAAGATGTGAAGAACCTGAAAGCAGAGGGGACAGAGTCTGGGTCACTTGCCAGTGACCAGGGGCACGATAGACGAATGCCCACCGATGTCGGGTGTTTCAGGTGAGAGGAGGTGAAGCTTTACTCTTCAGCCACGAGGACCAGGAGGTGTCGACGATGACCAGGAGCTGGAATCGAGCTGTCCCACGAAGGATGTCGCGTGCTGCAGCGTCGGTGCCCGGATTGGACACAACAAGCTTTGGCAACAGCAACCCACGCAGAAAGAGAAGAAATGCTTCGGTGTGGACCAGCAAGGTCCAGGGGACTCCCCAAGCAATGGAGAGTCAGGGCACATCTGGAGGAACCAGGGAAGCCCAATCAAAGTACAGTTGCCCTTCTCAGGGACCCACAAGTCGACGGACAAGGGATCGCGAAGGGACCTCGAGAGGAAACACAAAATGGCGGCCCACGGGTCACTCAGAGTGGACAGGCCGACAATCTTCAGTGAATTCGCTGCTCGGGGTCTGGGCTACAAGTAACCCAAAGCACAGCCTCAAGAATCAACAAGAAGCATATGCACTTGCAAATGTGCACGGTGTCCAGGGGTTCCGGTTCCACGGTACCCACGAGGGCTACGGGTCTCAGCTTTGCTGGGGACTCGGGTCAGCCTCTGGGAAGTCTGGAAACCCACCTCCTGTGTTGCAAATTCTTTGGAGTCCGGCGGGAGCTTCGGAGATGCAAACTGGTCAGATGCGTTGTTGGTGCCTGCCTTGCAGGGGAGTAACTCCTTTACCCCAAGGGAGATTCTTCAGTCATCTGGCGTTGAACAGATCGTCGAAGGTCCAGGATTCAGTATCAGAGTTTCGTCCAGGAAAATCTAAAATCCTGTAGTCAGGGGTTCCTTCTTTATACCCAAAGAAGGGGTTGGACATACTCTGGGGACCCACCTATGGGAGGGTTTGGAAAGAGGGGTGGCTGCACCCATTTCCTTTGTCCAGTTTCGCGCCAGAGCAGGGGCTGGTAGCCCCTGCAACCGGTTTGAGCTGGACTATGCACAGGGACACCAAATGTGCCCCCAGTGCAGACTTCAAAGCACTCTTGGAGTGCTCCCACCCAGCCCCAATACACTAAGGCCTGTCTGGGAGGTGGTGACACCTCCCTGTGACAGGAAACCTATTGTCCAGGCCTCCCCTGCCGGAGTTTCGGTCAGCAGCAGGAGGGCAGACTCGTATCTGTGGCTGGCAGCATCCATTTTGTGATGCCAGGGCTCTGTTAGCTGGTACCGGGTATACCGGTGCTGTCATGTCTCTCTCTCTAGAAGGGTGGGATCATACTCCCACACCAGTTACTGGTGTGGGGGTATGATTCCAAGGTGTTTGACACCAAACACGACATGTTTCCGTGCAGCCATCCCAAAGTTAGCATTTACTGCGAGGTTATAATGCACTTAAGAGTATATGGTCAGGCTGCATCACAGACAACCCCGGAGAATAGATTCCGAAGGCTGCAGAGGGGCTCTGCTCATGCATGGGCACCCTCTCACATAAAACCAAGCACCCTGCCTTCAGGATTGATAAGGCCTGCCATAGGGGTGACTGATAGGTTTATATGTGCAATGATAGGGTGAGATATAGTGAACCTATATCTCAGTAAGGGGTGCATGCACCACCTCACTCAGGCTGCAGTAGCAGTCCTGTGGTGTCATTTTGGAAGGCTTCCCAGGGGTGGCATAATACATGCTGCAGCCCCTGGTAGGCCTCTGGGGTACCTATGCCCTGGGTACATAGTATATCATATACTAGGGACTTATAAGGGCACCCCAGAATCCAATCTGGAGTGTACCTAAGGTACATGGAATCCATTTTAAAGAGAAAGCAGATAAACTGGGGCCCTGAATAGCAGGATCCCAGTCCAACTAAGTCGAAAACCAGCAAAACACCAGGAAAAAAAGTGGGGGCAACCAAGTAGTCAGATTCCACCTTCCTACATAACCCCCCCCAAACGAAAGGAGATAAGGCTAACCTTGCCCAGTTGAGCCTTTATTGACTAAGTGGCCATATAGGGAAGTACCTGCACTAGCATGGTTACCCCGTCTTATGGTCCACAAAGCAATCCCTAACCCCAAGGGGATGGGATGATCGCCACCAGATTACACCTGGATTAAACTCTGATACCAGAAACCAAGTACTTCGACGATCTACACTACGCTGGATGACTGAAGAATCTCCCTTGGAGTAAAGGAGTTACTCCCCTGCAAGGCAGGCACCTTTAACGCAACTGACCGGTTGGCATCTCCAGGCTCCGACGGACTCCGAAGAGTATTGCCACACAGGAGGTGGGTTTTCCGAGGTCTCTGAGGTCGATCTGTGCCCACAGCAAGTCTGAGGCCCGTATCCCTCGTGGAGACCGTGCAACCCGAACCCCTGGACACCGCGACCATTTGCAGAAGCATCAGCTTTCCGGCGACCCCTGAGGCTGAGCTTTGGGGCTACTTGTAGCCCCGACCCCCAGCAGTGATCACACCGAAGATTGCAGGCCTACACTCAACGAGTGTTCCGTGGGCCGCCATTTTGTGATTCCTCTCGAGGTCCCTTCGCGATCCCTGGTCCGTTGACCTGTGGGTCCCCAAGAAGGCAACTCTAACTTTCATTGGGCTTTCCTGGTTGCTCCAGACGTGCCCTGACTCTCCATTGCTTGGGGAGTCCCCAGGATCTTGCTGGACCGCACCGAAGCATCTTTTCTCTTCCTGCGTGGGTTGCTGTTGCCAAGGCTTGTTGTGGTCAATCCGATCACCGACACCCCAGCACTCGACATCCTTCGTGGGGCAGCTCGAATCCGGCTCCTGGTCGTCATCGACATCTCCGGGACCCCGTGGCTGCAGAGTCAAGCTTCACCTCTTCGCACCTGAAGCACCCGACATCGGTGGGCATTCGATTGCTCCGCTCCTGGTCACTGGCTAGTGACCCAGACTCTGGCCCCTCTGCTTTCAGGTTCTTCACATCTTCGATCCAGGCTTGGATCACACCGGACACTTTTCTCCTTCATGGCAGCAGCACTTTGCAGCAGATCGCCATTGAAAACGACGACGATTCCCGACACCTTTTGACACCTATGCACCCGGCTTCCCTGGGTGAGGTAACTCGAGTACTCCGGTGCTCCCGTAGGTGTTGGCCCTAGAACCCCTTAAGTCTAAAGGGGTTTGCTCAAAGTCCTCTCCTAAGTGTCCTTTATCTTTAAAATTCCAACCGCGACTTTACGCATTGAATCCTACGGCGCTCGTGGCTGTGTTCTCACACTGCACACGTCCCCCGTGGGTCCCCTGTGTCACTACCTTGGGTAGTTCCTTGGGGTCCCAGCGATTCTACGTGCTCTAGGTGCTGTGTCTAGTCAAGTCGTGGTTCTTATACCACTTTCTTAGTATATGGTTTGGTCTCCCCCTGGAGCCCACTGTGTATTGTGCTATTTACTGTCGTTCTAATACTGTGATACTGTGTATCTTGAACTCTAATCTCATAAAGGGATTAGTAGTTAGTGTTTAGAAATAAATACATATATTTTATATATATCTTGTGTGGTTCTCCTTTCATTTAGTTATTCAAGAGGTTATAATCTGGTAAACCAAGCTGCTTTACACTCCTTCAAGACTTAGCCTGAAGGCTGCTCTCCATAGCTCATATAAGGCTGAACAGAGTGACAACGCTTAGACCTGACAGGACACATGCCAGAAAAATATCATACAATGACACAAATACAAATCATTTGAAAACACCTGTTCAACATATGGAATTATCTTTAAAGCAAATAGAATGCGCAGGTGACCACAAACAATCAGTGAACTATATTCAATTATCATAAATCCGTAAATCATGCTTAAATCAACAAACATTCCTCTTTCTAGGGTAGCCATGGTTTTCCGTTCCTAATCATCATTATACCTGAACTCGTCCAGCTTTTCCATTTCCAGGTTGGATATGTTTTTAACTTTAAGTGAAACGTGTGTGTGAATATTTAGAACTTCGCAGGCACGAATAAATATTTTAAACTATGCACAGGCAGCTGTCTCGCGGATATGGTAAGTGCCACACATTAAGACAGCAAGAATAAGAAAAAGGCCCAGTGCCTCGCTTTAGATCAGGTGTCTCCAACCTTTTCTGTAACAAGAGCTACTTATGTTCAAAGGAAATTATCCTGAGTTATTGATATTATTAAAATTTTAATATTGACCACATTAGAGGCCGTGTATACAAGATTACCAGCAATAATCACTTCAGTGCATCAGTCAGGGTAACCAGCAGTAAATTAAAAAAAGCTTTACTAATATGGAATGCTTCTGTATGGGTAACACATGACAGCCATACCTGCCCATAGCACCACCAAGATAGTAATATTAGTAATAAGTCTCCCAAATGCTGCTTCAGTTATCTATCACTCATTAGCAGCTTTAAATATATTTCTGAAATTCAACAATTTTTTTCCAACATGAGCGTAGGGGTTCTGAAAATAAACACATTTTCATATTGAGTACATGCTTTTCAAATTTAGGATACATATAACAATACAACCAACGCAAAAAAATCTAATTTATTAGGCTGGGCTGCACAAAGGAGAGCTACTTACAGGTACCTGGACAGCTAGCAGTAGCTCATGAGCCAGAGAAGCCTGCTCTAGATACTGCCTGGCCAGACATGCGCAAGAGATCATTTGATAGGGTCGAGTTCGCGCTATATAAAACACACGAAAAAATAAAAATAGGGCACATGAGAGCAGACCACCAACATCCTGATTAGAAAGGCACAAGAAGATAAAGGGCTGATTACGAGTTTCGCAGTGCGGGAGCGGGGTGGCACGCCAGATTACGAGTTTCCTCGTTCTCTGGCGGGCGGTCCTTTTGCATTCCCACAACGGTGCCTTTGAAAAAGGCTACACAATGGGAATGCCAAAGCAAGTTACTGCGAGGCATGGACTGTTAACTCCATGCCGCGCAGGAACTGGGCGTGCATGCTGACGGGGGCACACCATGTGCCCCCCTGCCTGCATCCCCATGGCCTGAGGCAACAGGGGGCCCTGTAGGGTCCCCTTAGTTTCCTCAGCGCCAGCAGTTTCATGGCGTGAACACTGCCATGAGACCGCTGGCAGTGAGAAAACTCGTAATATGCTTGGCGGGGCCGCAGTGGCCCTGCCAAGCATATTGCGGCCTCATACCACCGAGCCACGATCCCTGGCGGTTGCGGCGGTCCCATGGAGGTCCAACTGTCGTAATTGTAATATGGCGGTCGGACCACTGGTGTGACGGTCCCCGGCCGCCACTGCACCTCTACCACGGGTTCGGCGGTCCATCAATCAGGCCCTTATATAAGGTAACTGGCAGAAGATCACTTGAATCTGTTGTGACAAAAAGGCATTCAAAATGTTAACTGGCACAAGATCATAAGCACCCCTTGACCAGGGAGACTTAAGAGAGGCTTAGATAAGGTAACTTAGCAAGACCATGGGCATCTCTTGATTAAAGAGGAAGAAAGGGGCCTTATGTATGGTAACTTACACAAGGCCACCGGTATTACTTTGCTTGACCAGGAGGACTGAAATGTGATTCTCTCTGTTAAAATACCTCTGGCTTTTTAGAGGTGAGGAATGGATCCTTTGGGGGATGTTGAAGGTTACCTCTTGCCACAGGCACAAGAAGGTTACCATGTCACTGACTCTGCCAAAGCTCTCCCAGCCTTTTAGACGCATTAGTTTCCTGGGAAATTTCATAATGTCCCACTATACTGTTAAAAGCAAAACGACAATCGTGAACATTACCTGCGCCATCTTGTCTGGTGGAATTCTATGTGCACATAAGTTGCAGTCATTTTAATCTATCACAGCCATTTTGTACTCTGTTGGTCACCTTTGTTTCACCCTGCCCTTACTAGCATCCCTCTGACCCTCTGACCGACCTGGTACGTGTGCTGGGGACTATAAACTCTATTTGCCGCAACAAACCTCAGCGCCACTTGCTGCCACAAACTCGTTTTTCCTCTCATCTCTGTTTTCAGGCAAACCTTTGGACACTCTACCCCTCACTGCACCTAGTTACACAAACAGGTTCCAAACACCAAAAAGACTCTTGCAACATGATTTATTGCACTGCAAACAGCAAGACTTGTTGTTACCAACAATGGGACCTGTTTTTATCAACAGAACGGACTCTTAGATCTGGCCGGTCTCACATGTTTTAGACCCTGAAGCAAGGTCCAGCTTCAAGATAAGATTGTCTGTTTGACCTGGGTGGGAAGAGAATTACTGTTGGGCTTGTGTGACAACCTGCCCGGGGCGGGGACCCCAAGCTTTTGTAACCATGTTGATGAAACCAATGCATTGTGTCAAACCTGTATAAAAGGAAGAGCCAAAGGAGTTATCAGCAGAACACCTCCCTCAGACATCCCGGTGTCTGCAGTTGACGTGATCTCCTCATGAGAAATAAACCTTTTTCTTGTCTTCCAGTTTCCAGCGCTTGCCTCATTATTTTGATAGCGAACCCAAAGTGAATTAGAGGTGGAACCCTGCACCAGGCAGCATTGAGGGTCTTAGAAGACTCGCTGCCTTTCACAAATTGGCGCCCAAACGTGGGGGCCCATCAGCGATGCGTGGTCCGGTAGAGAGGTCCTAACGACGGAGTGAACGACTAAACGATTGGGGTATACCTGCCTGAGAAGACCCTTGTCTGGCTGCCGATCGACTGAACTTCACCGGTTCCGAACGGACCTCTCTCGAGTGACCTGTGGTCCTGACTGGGACCTTAGAGGAACGCCACATTGATTGTTGGAGTGAGAGAGCAACCAGGCGCTGGAAGGGGAAGACGAAGAACCGTCCATACGGTCCAGGTAAGGTCGTGAAAAAACGACTTAAATTGATTGATTGATTGAATAGTTTGATTGAAATACTAGTATTCCTTTTTTGATATTGAGTTATTTACGACATTTCCCTGCTTGCAAACAACGAAGAATAGGAATATTCTCTCTCTTGCAGGCAGCGAAGGACAGGTAGTGCAGACTTTTTGTCTAAATTGATTGATTGAGATATTCATTTTTGACCGATAAATACATCATGCCTGTTTTCTCTAGATTGTTTGATTGTAATTGTTTTGGACCAGACCGTTCGTTAGAGGTCAGTCAGCCGGCACCGCCGGAAGGCACCCCTAACAAGGACATGTACGTAAAGTATGGATTAGCCACCGTAGCTTATAGCAAACTATGGCATAAATACACTAGGAAGGACCGGGTAAATCAGTGGCCACTGACGGGATCTTTCGATCCCGCTAAAATAGAAACGTTAGAATTAGCTCTCCACAAAAAGAAAACTAGACCAGCCATGTTTGACAGTTTTGGTTTATGGCGAAAAGAGGCAGCTCAAAGAAAGAAAAGGGACGAAGCTAGACAAGATAAAGAAACGCGAAAATCAGCTTACCAAGCCTGTAAAAGATTAGAAGAAAAACTAAAAGAAAAGGAAATCGATAAAAAGGAACAGGAATCAAAAATATCAGGTCAATGCCCTGTTAGAACGCCCTCGACTCTTTACCCCAAGTTACCAGCAAAACAAAGGGTAGATGATGATTTATTGTTAGGTCCCCCAATCATATACATGCCACCCCCTTACGCCCCTACTCATCCCGTAGTACAACGCCAGGACCACCAAAGTATAGCCGGAGATGGCACGATCGCCTCAGTCTCCACCGCCTCTGCTCCCACCGAGTCACCCACACCAAATGCCTCATCAAAGGATACAGTAGTAGAGGTAGGATCAAAAGAAAAAGGAGCGCCCAGGGTCCCGCGATTAAGTAAAAATGAGCGAGCAGGCATTGATAAAATAGTTAAATCCCTCATAGATAGGAAGGAGACAGAAGAGTATGTAACTGACATATGCAACTCCTATGTTGAAAACCGCAAACGATACTTTATTGTACGTCTCTGTTACCACACTCTTACTGCATATGAAGAGAAGTACCAAGATGTAGGGCCCGAGCGGCTAGTGGCTCTCTATAGGAAGGTAGACACCGGAGATGAAGGCGACAACGATGTTACAGAACTCTTTTCATCCACACTGGAGGTATTCCGTCACCTCGTGGAACAAGGACGGATAGATAAGGACAGGACATCTAAGATAGCAGGACCCCCGGTGGAAAAACAAGATAGCATGATGCCGATAAAAGAAGCTGCCCCTTATTGGGTACCTCCTAGAGGACAAGGGACTCATGACGATATGAACCATCAAGACGCTAGAAGAAGGGTGGTCTACAATTGGGTGTATCAACCATGGGACAGACAGGACATTTTGACGTTCCGTAAATCTTTACCCCAGCTAGGTACCGCTCTGGGATCAACAATAATGACACTTGCCGACATAGACTTGTTCTTCGGGTTATGTTTGCCAGCAGATGTGTGGAAACAGATTAGGAAAATAGACCATACCGAACTGCTTGGTCATACCTGGGAACAACTCAACACACTAGATAAACAGCGGAACCCTGGTCAAAACCCGGTTAAAGCAATATTGGATCTCCCTGACAAAATAGTGCAGAAAGTGAAAACGCTGATCCCAGAGAAAAAGATAGACTGGTCCATAGTAACCGCGTGCCGCCAGAAACCACAAGAGGATGTCTCAGAGTATTTCTCCAGATTTGAAACGGTGTTCTCCGATTACAGTGGACAAGACATGTCCACCGCAACCGGACACCACTTATTTGTGCAGAACTATGTCAAAGGACTACTGCCAGATGTATCCCAGAAATTACAAGCCAGCGAAAGTAGTTGGGCAGCATCTAAACCGGCGGCCATTCTCCAAATGGCCCAGTACTATGAGCATCAGAGAAACGAAAATGACAGGGCTACAGAAAGGAAAAAGAAGGACTTGAAGGAAAGGGTAATGGTAGCACAACTCCAGTGGGCGAATACAGGAAGGGAGCAATATAGGGGAGGATACCAGCAGAATACCCCTAGAGTACAGCCACCTAGAAACAATTCGTCGACATCATATGTAGGTCGCCAAGACCTAGGACAGGATCAATGTGCATTTTGCAAAGAATATGGACACTGGAAAACCCAATGCCCAGCTTTGTTAGGAGCTGGTAGGGGCAGAGGGGCGAGGGAAATAGCAAGTGGACAGAGAGGAAGAGGACGTGGGAGAGGGTACGCGAGTGAAGCAAGCGAGGAAAGGCCAGGAAGAGTGAACACATTCGACCATCCCAAACAGAATCAGTACCAACAGACAGATTATGACAATACGTACAACTTTGCATAGGACAGCCAGGGGCAAGGGAGGGATCCAGTCGAGCTCTATGTTGATCAGCAAGGCCCTTATGTTACCGCTGAGGTCCTGGGCACAAAGTCGCCATTTCTGGTAGACACGGGAGCAACACGTAGTGCACTATCCAAACGACTGATTCCAAGGGCACCCTTGTCAGGCTCACGTGACCTCAATAGGATTTGACGGTACGCCCTCCACCAACCCTTTGTCCCGACCGATCCCTTTTAACCCTATCAACAATAGCGTCGAAACAACATTCCTCCTCTCTTCCAACACCCCAGGCGCCATTATGGGTCTCGACCTTTTGAAACACTTCCATGCGACTATCAGATGCTCACCAGACGGAGTGCGTGTCGTCCTGTATGACAACCCCCAGCGCCATAGAGAGAAACCTTCTCAGCACATGTTTCCCATCTCCGAGACTGACGCATCCCTACTGGACACTTTGCCATCACACTTATGGGCTAGGGCTGATTCAGACGTAGGACGAATGATGATTGACCCAGTACACGTAACAATACGACAGGACGCAACCCTACCGAAAGTACCGCAGTACAAAATATCGCCAGAGGATGAGAAGGCACTGACAGAGATCATACACTCTTTGGTAGAGGCAGGGGTGGTAGAGGAAGTAGTGAGGAACGTTTGTAACAGTCCCATACTACCGATTGTAAAGAGACAGGGAGAGGGAGACGGAAAAGCCTACCGCTTCATCATTGACTTGCGGGAGATAAACAAAATCGTAGTGCCACAATACCCAGTAGTTTCCGACATCACGACAATTTTGACTTTAATCCCCTCCACTGCCACCACCTTCACTGTAATTGACCTCAAAAACGCATTCTTTTCCATACCTATACACAAGGACAGCCGCTATCTATTTGGATTCACCCTAAACTCCCGTTCGTACAGATTTTGCAGAGCACCTCAGGGGTACACTGAGAGCCCAAGCATCTATAGCCAGGTGCTTAAAAGACAGTTGGACACCATACAATTGCCAGATGGAGTGGCACTAATACAATATGTAGACAACATCCTTCTAGCAGCGGACACCATACCAATAGCCGTCACAGCCACCATCAAACTACTCCATTTTCTTGCTGAGAATGGTCACAAGGTCTCCCGAAAGAAATTGCAGTTCTGTAAATCACAAGTGACCTATTTGGGTCACCTTTATCCAAAGAAGGGAGGAAACTCACGCCTGACAGGATCCAGACAATTCTAGACACCCCTGTCCCCAAAGATCAGAAACAAGTCCGCTCTTTGATAGGTCTCACTTCATTTTGCCGACAGTGGTTACCGAACTTTAGCCTCATTGTCAAACCCCTTCTCTCCCTCCTAGCTAAAGACATCCCCTCACCTCTCCCCTGGACCCCCGAATGCCAGTCAGCCTTTAAAGAACTACGCAATGCCCTTTGTTCAGCGCCTGTCCTAGGAACCCCGGATTACTCCAAACCATTCTTCCTCTACATGCACGAGAGGGAAGGATGTGCATTGTCTGTCCTAACACAATCAATTGGTCACAAACAACGCCCTTGTGCAAATTTCTCTGCCACCCTCGATCCAGTAGCCAGAGCGCTGCCAGCGTGCCTGCGCGCTGTGGCAGCTACAGCAGTATCGATACGCCAGAGCGAAGGAATAGTACTCTCCAATCCAGTCACTGTTTTAGTACCCCATGCAGTCGACACACTACTAAACCAGACCAAAACCCAACACTTGACTAGCGCCCGACTGACAGGATATGAGTTGACCCTGCTAGCACCGCACATTACCCTAAAGCGATGCACCACCCTCAATCCAGCCACACTGTTACCCCTACCCGAAAATGATCCTAGCGTGACTCCACTACACGACTGTGTGACACTAACCGATGAACAAACAAAGAGTAGAATAGATCTCAGAGACACCGCCTTTCTAGAACCAGATGGAGAACTATGGGTGGATGGTTCGTGCATCAAACTCCCCGACGGCACCACCTCAGCTGCATACGCTGTCACCACAGCCCGAACCGTTCTGGAAACAGCCCGTATTCCCCAACGTTCAGCCCAGGCTGCAGAACTCATTGCCCTCACACGAGCATGTATCTTAGCGACTGACATGACAGTTAACATATACACCGACAGCCAATATGCCTTCGGGGTGGTTCACCATTTTGGGATCTTATGGAAAGAAAGAGGGTTCCTGACTTCACACGGTACACCCATCCTGCATGGAGATTTAGTCTCCGCCTTGACGCAAGCAGTCCTCCTCCCCAAGAAGTTAGCAGTGATAAAATGCCAAGCACATAGGAAAGTGACTGATCTCATTGGACAGGGAAATGCACTAGCAGACGTTACTGCCCGAGCCACGGCAGGAGACAGAACTACGACACGAATGTATGTGACCAGGTCACAAGCTGTACGATGGACTGACGCTAGGACCACTGTAAGGGACATACAGACTACAGGCACACAAGACGAATTGACCGAGTGGGAAAAGGTGGGACTAAAAGACGAGGAAGATTGCTGGAGAACTAAAGACGGAAATAAATGGCTGTTACCCAATGCCTACCTCATCCCCATATTGACCATGGCACATTTACCAGCACACATAGGCTCTACCCCCATGATTGAACTAATCACCAGAGTATGGCATAACATCAAGATAGCAGAATCTGCAAAACGCCTAGTACAACAATGTATAGTCTGCCTACAACACAACCCAGGGAAGGGGACAGTAGTACCACGGGGAGGGTTTGGAGTCCCTGACCACCCCTTTGAAATCCTTCAAATGGATTACATTCAACTAGAGAGATGCCTTGGTCTAAAATATGTCCTGGTGGTTGTGTGCGCTTTTAGCAAATGGGTGGAGGCATATCCCACCCACGACAATACCGCCTTAGCCACTGCAAAAGTATTGCTGAAAGAATTCTTCCCCGATACGGCCTTTGCAGAATTTTATGGAGCGACAACGGCCCCCACTTCGTAGCCGAGGTGATACAGAACATACTGAGAGGGTTGGGGGTAAAACAAAAGTTCCATGCCGTTTTCCACCCCCAATCAGCGGGCCTGGTAGAGAGACACAATGCAACGTTGAAACTAAAACTAGCCAAAATAGTTGCCACGACCGGGTTGAAATGGCCCGACGCCCTCCCATTGGCATTGTTATCGATGCGCTCCACCCCAACCAAACACCGACTGACCCCGTATGAGGTGGTCTTCGGCAGGCCTATGAGCATTTGGGCGGCACCAAGACCCACCTCCATTAACGATGTCCCGAACATATTAATGTCGGATTACTTGCATAAATTGTTCAAACGAGCTAACAATTATCCACCAACAGGTGCAGCAAGCCTTGCCTGACGTATCCAGGGGCCCGGGACATGAAATAAAGCCAGGCGACCATGTATTGATTCGCAACTTCCAAAGAACGAAGAATCTGGAGCCTAGGTGGACGGGCCCCTGGCAAGTCCTGATCACCACCCGAACTGCCCTCCGAGTGGAAGGAAAACGAAACTGGCTGCACGCTCATCATTGCAAACGAGTCCCTCCAACCCTGGCAACCTGTGAAGGGGTGAAGGGGTGGAGGTGCAAGAGGAAGTACTCGCGAGAGACCGACCAGCTCTGAGTTGCTACCCACAAGAAGACACCCTCGAACTATCAGAATTTCCCGACCCCACGGTGCCATCCAGGAAAGGGTACAACCTAAGATCGACGAAAGGAGGGAGCTCCAACGACCAGGCCACTAACTAAGTCAAGGTCTCAGATCAGTAGCACAGTCAAACAACGCTACCAGGAAAGCGCCAGACAAAAGTCTGTGGTCCTAACAGTTGTTGAGCTCCTCGAAAATGATGGAAGAAACTGAACACCTGCAAAACCACTGCAAAGACACCAAGACTGCTAACCTGCACAGCACAAAGACAATTGCACTTGTAGCCGCATTTCTCACCTGTCTCCTGCTAATGGTCGCACTCTGGATCATTGAAGAGAATGCACCTGCATACAGAACATTGTCACCCACCATGCAACCAACCACCAAGAAAGAACACTACCTGGTATCACTACCGCCACATCTCCGAGAACGACGCAAAGAATTCTGGAATAATTCTTTCGTGCAGATGTTGCACCAGCACAATCTTGCCACCAATGCTACCAACTGTTGGGTCTGTGGGCTGTTACCACATGCCACTGAACATTCCATCCCTTTCATCCCTTCGCCCTTTTCTATTCACGGATCTTGCCTTGCCTGGATGATGCTCCTACAAGAAAGTTACAAAGACAATGCCACTTCCGACGGAACAATCGCCCAGTTCTACAACGAGTTCTGGCGAAACAAAACAGGAAGGACAGCCGCCCCTTCTGCCCTCACACCTTCAATGCGACATTCCAGATTAATGTCCCCTCCAAAGAACGAGTGGAAATGCAAGTGTTCAATAATCCTAAAAGAGCCACATTTTCCTACCTGAAGAAAAGAACTGCTGCAACACTGACTGTGGCCCTATCTGTGGTGAACGTCTCTGGCCTTGTATGCATTGAAGGCCGTGGGACTAAGAATGTGGGTCACAGCACCTGTAGCATTGTAAGGACTTTGAACACTTCCAACCCCCAGCGCTTGTTGCATCACCCAATATGTACTTTGTTTGTGGAACCAAAGCCTACACTTGGCTCCCAAGAAACTGGGGGGGCATGTGCTACATCGCCTTTGTTTTGCCACCAACCTACACAGCCCCTGCAGAGCATCATCGAGAAAAGCGTTCTAAAGACATTGATCAAGCAGACTCTGCCTCATCACAGTTCCTCGCTATGGGGTCCGATGGCAAACAGCCGAGCCATCAGACATCTGTCCCAAGCGGTAGAGACCGCCCTGAACGTCACTGCTGGCATCCTCACCAACAACACTGCTCAGCTCCAAGCGATCCGTCTGGTTACCCTGCAAAATCGCATGGTCCTGGACGTGGGACTAGCGGACCGTGGAGGAGCATGCCGCATCATCGGTGCCAGCTGCTGTGTATACATTCCTGATAATTCACCTTCTGTCTATGAAGCAATCGAACATCTCCATAGACTATCTTCAGAAATTCATCAAGGATCAGAGACTTGGACAATTGGAAGTTGGCTTAGGGGCATCTTGAAGGAGTGGGGTTGGAAAATATCAATGATTCTCGTGGTCCCAGTATTAACAATATGTGGTTGTTGTTTGGGTATACACTGTATACCACCTTTGTGTTCTCTTTGCATAACTACCTTGCACCCTAAGACTATGGACACTCAGCTAACAAAAACGAGAGTAATGTATGATCAAGAGATACAGGACATTATGGAGATCGAAATAGACTGACAAGCTGGCTAGTTATGTTCAAAGGGACCACTGTTAAAAGCAAAACGGGGGATGTTGAAGGTTACCTCTTGCCACAGGCACAAGAAGGTTACCATGTCACTGACTCTGCCAAAGCTATCCCAGCCTTTTAGACGCATTAGTTTCCTGGGAAATTTCATAATGTCCCACTATACTGTTAAAAGCAAAACGACAATCGTGAACATTACCTGCGCCATCTTGTCTGGTGGAATTCTATGTGCACATAAGTTGCAGTCATTTTAATCTATCACAGCCATTTTGTACTCTGTTGGTCACCTTTGTTTCACCCTGCCCTTACTAGCATCCCTCTGACCCTCTGACCGACCTGGTACGTGTGCTGGGGGCTATAAACTCTATTTGCCGCAACAAACCTCAGCGCCACTTGCTGCCACAAACTCGTTTTTCCTCTCATCTCTGTTTTCAGGCCAACCTTTGGACACTCTACCCCTCACTGCACCTAGTTACACAAACAGGTTCCAAACACCAAAAAGACTCTTGCAACATGATTTATTGCACTGCAAACAGCAAGACTTGTTTTTACCAACAATGGGACCTGTTTTTATCAACAGAACGGACTCTTAGATCTGCCCGGTCTCACATGTTTTAGACCCTGAAGCAAGGTCCAGCTGCAAGATAAGATTGTCTGTTTGACCTGGGTGGGGAGAGAATTACTGTTGGGCTTGTGTGACAACCTGCCCGGGGCGGGGACCCCAAGCTTGTGTAACCATGTTGATGAAACCAATGCATTGTGTCAAACCTGTATAAAAGGAAGAGCCAAAGGAGTTATCAGCAGAACACCTCCCTCAGACATCCCGGTGTCTGCAGTTGACATGATCTCCTCATGAGAAATAAACCTTTTTCTTGTCTTCCAGTTTCCAGCGCTTGCCTCATTATTTTGATAGCGAACCCAAAGTGAATTAGAGGTGGAACCCTGCACCAGGCAGCATTGAGGGTCTTAGAAGACTCGCTGCCTTTCACAATAATAGTACCTGTTTGTCTAAAATAAAGCTTGGGAGCTTTATTGAAATGCTTGTTTGTAATTTTCATTTGTACGGACCCACTTTGAGGTTCTTTAATTTTGACCCCATCTTACAGTCACCGCCATTTTTGTGTTGCCTTTACACAGGCTGCTCGATGAGCGAAGTGTCTCTGCCCTTTTGGACTGCAACGTGTCAAAAACCCCCTCCGTCCTTGTCCTTAAAGCAATCTCAAACACCAGCCGGCCTAACTAATCCTTGTCTGGACTACCTAATCCCCGTATCAACTATCTGTTAGCCTTTAGTATTCTCCTCTCGCCATATCTTATCTTCTGGCCTTCGCTATTCTCTCCCTGTGTTTTCCTACTTTGTAACCTTCCTCTTGAAGCATACAGATATGTCCTGCCATTGCAAACACCGAACTATGGGTACCAGTATTGATTAACTGTGGGGGCTGGATAACACACAACATGTAAGCAGAGAGCATTTTGGTGACACAATATCTTGTTTTCAAACTCTCCTGATTGGCTAAAAAGTTGTGCGATGGGTGTATGTTTGTACAGATGTATTTCAACGATAAAAGCTTGTGAGCCACGGAGTCAAGTGGCAGTCTCCTGAGAACCTACTTGATGTACTTCTTGGACAACTGTGTTTAGCTGCAGCTAATAAACTTGGTTTTCTACGCCAACAGAGTATTCCGTGTCTCTGTGCAACAAGGCAGGTGAACCCGAAGATTTCAGGCGTGCCCTGCGCCGCCAGGCCCAAAGGCCCGGTTCTTCAATTGGCGCCCGAGGGTGGGGCGGCTTCAGAGGTAGCGGTTGAGCCCAAGGATCGTGAGGAGCCCCGCAGGAAAATTCCAGAGGAGGCGCCCCCACACCAGCGACCCCTGTATGTCGAAGAGTGGGCCGATGGTCTTTTGAAGTGTGGCTTCTCCTTTCCCACGGCTGCTGGTGCCTGCTGCCCTGACTGCTGCCCTGCCTTGGTCCCTCTTTTGGTGATGACTGGTATTGCGAGACGTTAGACGGACCTCTGTTGGCGTGAAGAAGACATTTGTTAAGTACTGGTGGGTAGCTCCCACCCCTTTTTTTTTGTTTGTTTTTGGGTTCTTAGATTCGAAAATTGCAATTGTCGAAGCCAAGGGGTGAGTACGTTTGTGCTGTTTTGATTAGCCCCTTGTTGTCTGTCGGAAGCCAGTGAAAGTAACGATGCCTGGTTTCAGTAAGTTTAAAAAATGGTGTTGTTTTTGTTGCGATATGGACTCCCGACTGGAGGACTCTTGTCCAATTCCTCCGGCTGGAACTCCTACTTATGAGCTTTACTCTAAACATGGTATGGGCCCCATCACCTTTAATGACATATGGGTCCGCTATACGAAGAAAGATGGTGTTTTACAGTGGCCACATAATGGTAGTTTTGAGCCTGATATTTTAGACAATTTAGAAGCTACTTTGTTTAAAAGAAAAGCCCGGCCGGCTATGTTTGACTCTTTTCGCCTTTGGCGCAAGGAAGCCAAACAGAAAGAAATTAAACAGGCAAAAAAAGATAGGAAAGAAAAAGATATCACTGTCATACAGGCTGCCCAACAGTTTAAAAATAATGAAATAGATCATGCGATAGAGATCTTAGATAGGCAACATCACATGGCGATTGACAAATGTTACCCAGTGCTGCCAACTTCTTCCCCAAATCGCGATGCTGATCCTGAGAAGGATCCTTTAATGTCTCATTTATTACGATCGCCCCCGCCCTATGTACAAGGCGCTCATGCACCCCCGCTTTTGTTACCCATCCAACAACCTGTTATTCTCCTACCAGCTCCAGCTCCTGCACCTCCAACACAGCCCTTTGTGGCACTGCCACTCCCGCCATTTCCTTTGCCTTCAGCTCCCTTGTTTCCAGCTCCTCTGCCTCCGACTTCTTTGCCTCAGTCTCCTTTGCCTTCGACCTCCGCTCTACCTGTTGCCTCTTCTCCTGCTACGTCTCATACATTATCTCCTGTTTTTCTGTCAACTTCCCCTTCTATCCGTCAGCGGATGGTTGAGACTGTTTCTGGTCTCTTTTCTCCTCTCTTTGGGTCAGTAAGTCTGACTCCTGTTCTTCCCCGTAGGCAGACCCGTAGTTTACTTCCTGACTCCCAAGAACGAGATACGTTCATGGGTCTTGCTCGCAGGTGGATCCTGAGTGATCTTGAATATACTGTTCAAGATATCATGGATACTTTTGAACAGTGGGATGCCCCTGTACAAAGATTCGTTTTCAATGCCATGTGTGAAATCCTAGGTCAGGAATGGGAGGCCACGGGATTGGGTTTAGCTCCCAAGGGTTTGCTGGATATTAGGACTGATTTTGATAAAGGAATTATTGTGGGTCCTGAGGTTGAGAATGCTATACGGACACTTATTACTTTTAGATCAATGTTCTTTTCCCGGTCTTTGTCTGAACCTGATCCTTCTGTTAGGCGCAAACTGAAACACTACCCTATGCGAGAGGTTCCCCCAGTCTGGAGAGAAGAGGTTGCAGCCCAGGGTAATAATCCGCTTATACCAGCTCACTTCCAACGTATATGGGTACATGTACCTTGGAAGAGATCTGAGGTGCTGGCCCTTAAACAGTCTTTACCTGACCCCCGTAAAAACCCTGCTGGTTACTACAAGGAATTATCTCAGACTGTTGACGCTTGTATTATGAATTTGGCTGACATAGATATGTTAATGGGAAATGTTGTCCCACAACAATTGTGGGCTAGGATTCGGAAGGAGGACCACGCCCAAGAATTAGGAGGTGATTGGAATGCTATACTAGCCGCTGATGGGCTCCAAGTGGGTGGCGCTAAACCCGATAATTTAATTGCAGAACTTCCTGGTAGAATAATTACCTTAATGAAAACTATGATGCCCGCTCTGCGAGTTAATTGGGATAAGTTAGCTGCCTGTAAGCAGAAGAAGGATGAGAGTGTCTCTGACTTCTTCACTCGTTTTGAAGAAACGTTTCTTGATCACAGTGGTCAGGATATGAGTACAGAGGGGGGACAGCGATTGTTCGTAGATAAATTTGTATTTAATTTGCTTCCCGAGCTCTCTAATAAATTAAAGGATTCCGAAAGTTCATGGGCTGTTTCTTCTTCAGCCCAGATATTGGCTACTGCCCAATATTACGAAAATAGGGATAAGGAGGAGAAGGACAAATTGGATAAAAAGACTAAAGATTTGAAGACGAAGGCTCTTTTACAACAGGCTTATCCTCCTCGTCCTGCTCAGCGCCAGTTTCAGCCGACTCCCCAGTTTCAGAAGGTGTTTCAGAAACCTGAGCCTTTTGTTCCACGGCCTCCACTGGGTCCTAATCAATGTGCCTATTGTAAGGAAGAAGGTCACTTCAAGAATAATTGCCCGATATTATTGCAGCGTGCTGGTGGTATGCCTGGGCCGCGAGGCCGAGGTGGCTTCCAGTCAACACCTAGGGGGAGGGGCGAAGTACCATGTCCCAGGATCAACGTTCCTTTCCGCCGCAACATTCCATGAATTATTTTGATCAGCAAAATACTCAGTCTGCCCATTATTATAATGACGATTATTATATGGAAGATGAGAATCAGGGTTTCTCTAGCTAGGACAGCCGTGGACAAAGTGAGGGAGTCATTTCAGTTCCAGTGGACCAAAATGGGCCTTATGTTGATGTCGTTGCGCTTGGTGTATCAGAACCATTTCTCTTGGATACTGGTGCAACGAAGAGTTCTATCATCCACTCTAAACTCCCTGGGGCACCTTTGTCTGGCTTAACAAATGTTTCTGTAGGATTTTCTGGCGCCCCAGTTCGTAACCCAGTTTCTTGTCTTTTACCTATCTCCATTGGCCCTTATGATTTGGAGGCTCCTCTTATTTTGACAACTGGTTGTGGTGAGAATTTGTTGGGGTTGGACTTGTTAAAGAGACTGTATGCGACACTGCATTGTTCTCCTTCTGGTGTACATCTTACTTTAGGCAAGAGATTAATTTCCCCGACATATTTGTCTAGAGACCAACTCCCTTCTGAATTACGTTCCCTGCCTACTACTCTTTGGGCTACAGGCCCCAATGATGTTGGTCTCTTGCAGATTCCACCCTATGTTGTCACCCTCAAGTCCAATGTTAGGTTACCTCGCATTCCTCAGTATAGAATTTCGAGTGCTGGTGAGAGAGCGCTGATGGCTATCATTTATGATTTGGTTGAGAAAGGTGTGGTTGAAGAGACTAGAGGAAATGTGTGCAATAGTCCTGTTCTGCCTGTCCTTAAACGTACTGACTCTTCCCAGCCACCGGTTTATCGTTTTGTAATCGATCTCCGGGAGGTCAACAAGATCGTTGTACCCCAGTTTCCTGTCGTCCCAGATATCACTGCTTTATTGACAGTGATACCTGCCTCAGCTGCCTGGTTTTCGGTCATTGACCTTAAGAATGCTTTCTTTAGCATTCCCATTGCTGAGGAAAGTAGGGATATTTTTGGCTTCTCTTTGGGAGGCCGAAGCTTCCGGTTCAAGCGCGCACCTCAAGGCTATTGTGAAAGTCCCTCCATTTATAGTCAGGCTTTGAAAACTCAGCTCGATGCTTTCACTTTGCCTCCAGGTGCCACCCTTATTCAGTACGTAGATGATCTGCTAGTTGCTGCTGATTCTGAGGAAATTTGTAAACGAGTTACTGTTTCACTGTTGCATCACTTGTCTGACCTTCATCATAAGGTTTCACCCTCTAAATTACAATATTGTCGCCAAGAGGTTACCTACTTAGGTCATCTCTTGTCGAAGGAGGGACGGCGGTTGACCCCAGAAAGAATCCAAGCAATTGCACAAATGTCTGTACCATGCACACAGAGAGAGGTGCGTGCCTTTTTAGGTATTACCTCTTACTGCAGACAATGGATTCCGAATTTTTCTTTGTTAGCAAAACCTTTGTTAGCACTTACCCTTAAAGATACCCCCAACCTCTTCCTTGGACAGAGGAATGCCAGAAAAGTTTTACTGATTTGCGTACTTCCTTGTGTTCTGCTCCTGTGTTGGGTACTCCGGATTACAGCAAACCTTTCACACTTTATGTGCACGAGAGAGAAGGTTGCGCGTTGTCAGTTTTGACACAACAATTTGGTGACAAACAACGCCCGTGTGCTTATTTTTCGGCTACGTTAGACCCTGTAGCTAAAGCATTACCTAGTTGTCTGAAAGCTACAGCAGCAGCAGCAGTTTCTATTCGCCAATCTGCTGGATTGGTGCTAGACAATACGCTTATTGTCATGGTGCCACATGCAGTGGATACACTTTTAAACAGGACAAAAACCCAGCATCTTACGAGCGCCCGTTTATCGGGGTATGAGCTGACGCTCTTGGCCAGTCACGTGCACATCAAGCGATGTAATACCCTAAATCCAGCTACATTGTTACCAATACCAGTAGAGAAAGACATTCAAGAGCAACATGATTGTTTTCTCCGTACAGAGGAGGAGACAAAAGGTAGGATTGATTTAAAAGATACGCCGCTCCTGGACCCGGATGGGATCCTATGGGTGGATGGTTCGTGTTTTAAGCTCCCCAATGGTGAAACGACTGCAGCCTATGCTGTTACCACTTTGCATACGATTGTGGAGACAGCACGCATTAGGCAGAATTCAGCCCAAGCAGCTGAATTGATAGCTCTGACTAGAGCTTGTGTATTGGCTGAAGGGAAGAGAGTGAATGTGTTCACCGACAGCCAATATGCATTTGGGGTGGCCCACAGTTTTGGCCGCCTTTGGAGGGAAAGAGGATTCTTTACCTCACATGGTACTAAAATACAGCATGGTCAGTTAGTGAACGACCTTTTGGAATCACTTGCTTTACCCACTCAGATAGCAATTGTGAAGTGTAGTGCGCATAAAAGAATCACTGATGATGTGGGTGAAGGAAACGCTTTTGCGGATCAGATAGCGAAAGAGACAGCGAGAGATGTGACGAGTCATATGTATGTTGCTGGACCTGCTAGATGGGTCAGTCAAGGAGGAATGTGTGAGGACACAATAGAAAGTGTGAAAATGATTCAGGGAGAGGCTACAGAGAAAGAATTGAGTAAGTGGAGAGATAGTACGGGAATGTTGGATGCGACAGGATGTTGGATAGAATTGTCAGAACACCAACGTTGGCTGTTACCAGACGCCTATGTACTTCCAGTAGTGACTATGGCGCATGGTCCAGCCCACATCAGTGCGAAAGGAATATGCAAGCTTTTGGCTCCGGTATGGCAGAATACAGGGATTCCTAAATGTGCAGACAATCTTGTTAAGCATTGCATTGTTTGTTTGATGCACAACCCAGGAAGAGGAACACCAACCCCAGCAGGCCATTTTGCTCCCCCAACGTATCCTTTTGAGGTAGTGCAGATAGACTACATTCATATGGAGAGATGCAGAAACCTAAAGTATGTCCTTGTGGTGGTATGTGCCTTTTCCAGATGGATAGAGGCCTACCCCCTAAAGGATAATACTGCCTTGTCTACAGCTAAGGTCCTTCTGAAAGAATACTTCCCGAGGTTTGGTTTACCTCGAATTGTCTGGAGTGACAATGGAAGTGAATTCGTGGGTCAAATCATGCAGAAAGTATGTGCAGGTCTTGGGATTAAGCAAAAATTCCACGCGGCAAACCACCCTCAGTCAGCGGGTTTGGTAGAGTGCTATAATGGCACTCTCAAGCTTAAACTTGCAAAGATACAAGCCAGCACAGGTCTTGCCTGGCCCGACGCTTTACCTTTAGCCCTCTTGTCAACTCGAACAACTGTTCATTCTCGTGTGGGACTTAGCCCATATGAGATTGTGTTCGGACGCCCGGCTAATGTCTGGGGTGTCCCTAGACCCAAGAAGTACTCTGACATAGAATACCCAATGTTAATTGACTATTTGCATGACCTCACCACTAAATTGCGTGTTCTCCATCAGCAGGTACAAGACACCTTGCCACAGGCTTCCTCGGATCCTGGGCACACCCTCCAACCTGGCGACTGGGTGTGCCTTAAGAATTTTCAGAGGAAAAGGAATTTGGAGCCTCGCTGGCGGGAGCCGAGACAGGTCCTGCTGACGACACGTACAGCCGTAAAAGTCGTTGGGAAAAAGAACTGGATCCATGGTGTGCACTGCAAAAGGGTACCCTTGCCTTTGCCTTTTGATCAGTGGGTCCACGAAGGTATAGGTGATTGTGAAGGAGAGAGAGTTCCCCGGTTTGTACCTTTTGGCGATGCACACCTAGAATGGACTCGGACTGAGAAAGAGGACGATGATGTTTTGCAAGAAGCTGTACCATCGCATCTCAGAATAGATACAACTGATCCAGAGACACTTTTTCAAGACCAGACTGTGCCAAACAAGGATAGATACAATCTGAGGCCTAGAGTGGCCAAAGACATTTGAAATTTATTTTTATTTTTTCTCCCCTTCGTTCCTAAACTGCATTTTTTTTTATTTCTTAGATTGCATTTTTGAATTTTTGAATTGTATATATTTTCTTCCTTATGTGATACTGGACTCATCCCATTTTTGCAGGGTCGTGGTAGGAGACTTGGTTTGTGACCTGAGTAGTGGCACTAGGTCTGCAGGACTTGCAGTGTCATAGGACAGCCAATAACCACAACTGAGTGAGATAGGAAGATTGCCACGAGCAACACTTTAGGGGATGACTTCCGGTGAATCAGAAATTGATAAAAAAAACTAAATGAAGGAAAAATATTGTAAATTACTATTTAATAGATGTGGCGTAGTATTATGTGTTTTAACTATGTTATGTGTTTTATTAGCTTGTGTGGGTTGGGTTATTCACACTTTGCAGCCAGCATCTGTACCTATATCTACCTCTCAGCCCATACCTTTTCGCACTACTATTTCCCCACACCAATTCTATACGCTACCAGGGCATGAACAAATTAGGAGAATGGAATATCTCAACAATTAATTCATCCAGCTATTACACCAGCATCAATTAGTAATCAATACCACCGATTGTTGGGTTTGTGGACTTTTACCCCATAATACAGATAAAGGAATGCCATATTTAGTTCTACCCTTCTCCCTAAAAGGATCTGCTTGGGCTTACACCTCTATGTTTGCCAATGCCTATGAGAACCAACATCTACATCCTGTTGGTCCGTATAGGGATGGAATTGACGTTAGTCATAATTCACTAATAAAGGGAATAGTGGCTATGTCAAAACATTATAAAACATTTAGTGAATTCCCCACCGACGAGCGACAAGCATACATTGACTGGAATGTGACACATTATGTCACTAGCCTTACAGACAGAGCCAAAAGGAAAGGATCCCCACCTATATATACTGTACCCCACCAAGGTCACCTATGTCTCCAAGCCAATGGTCAAAATCCTAAGGCTCAATTGGGAAAGAGCACTTGTAATATTACATACATCTATACATCCCGAACGTCTCCACCATTGGTAGCATCTCAAGGAACATATTTCGTCTGCCATGACAGAGCCTATACATGGTTACCAGCCGATTTCTCAGGGACTTGTTATATGGCTTTTCTCCTCCCTCCAACATATACAGCTCCTTCGGGACATCACAAGACAAGGTACGGCAGAGGGGTTATTGCTTTGGAGGACACAGCAGGACAGGAAGGAGGTGACTTCCTTAAAGGATTCCTCCCATTTTGGGGCCCTATGGCCAATAGTAGAAATATCAGACATCTCATTCGAGTAGTTGAGGCAACAATAAATGAAACTGTCGGAGCACTGAGTAATGTCACTGCTGAGCTTCAGGCGGATCGCCTTATGACATTACAGAACAGAATGGTGTTAGACATCATTCTCGCAGATCGTGGTGGAGTCTGTACATTGATTGGATCGAGTTGTTGCATTTATATACCTGATAACGCCCCTACAGTATACCAGGCCATCTCTAAATTGCACCACATTGCTGAGTCCATCCACCAGGACGAAGGAAATTGGTCTCTGATGGGATGGTTTTGGGAACTACTGTCCACATGGGGATGGAAGGTATTGACCTTTGTTGGAGTAGTTTTGGCCATCATCTTCTCGTGTTGCCTTTGTTTACAATGTGGCCCCGCAATATGTGGTCTTTGTGCTATTATGTGTGTCCCAAGACCCATGCCACAGAAAACGGAGAATATGAAGATGAAGATGATGTTGCAGCAACAACTTGACGACTTTATGACCATCGACATTGATTCAGATTAGCGTGAGTCTTTGTGTATTGCCTGCGTAATGGCAAAAGGAGGGTCTGAGGTTCTTTAATTTTGACCCCATCTTACAGTCACCGCCATTTTTGTGTTGCCTTTACACAGGCTGCTCGATGAGCGAAGTGTCTCTGCCCTTTTGGACTGCAACGTGTCAAAAACCCCTCCGTCCTTGTCCTTAAAGCAATCTCAAACACCAGCCGGCCTAACTAATCCTTGTCTGGACTACCTAATCCCCGTATCAACTATCTGTTAGCCTTTAGTATTCTCCTCTCGCCATATCTTATCTTCTGGCCTTCGCTATTCTCTCCCTGTGTTTTCCTACTTTGTAACCTTCCTCTTGAAGCATACAGATATGTCCTGCCATTGCAAACACCGAACTATGGGTACCAGTATTGATTAACTGTGGGGGCTGGATAACACACAACATGTAAGCAGAGAGCATTTTGGTGACACAATATCTTGTTTTCAAACTCTCCTGATTGGCTAAAAAGTTGTGCGATGGGTGTATGTTTGTACAGATGTATTTCAACGATAAAAGCTTGTGAGCCACGGAGTCAAGTGGCAGTCTCCTGAGAACCTACTTGATGTACTTCTTGGACAACTGTGTTTAGCTGCAGCTAATAAACTTGGTTTTCTACGCCAACAGAGTATTCCGTGTCTCTGTGCAACAAGGCAGGTGAACCCGAAGATTTCAGGCGTGCCCTGCGCCGCCAGGCCCAAAAGCCCGGTTCTTCAACTTCTCGGCCTCTTTGGCGAATACACTCAGGTCCTGCTTCAAAGGGGTAATCCGGTCAAATATATCAGACTACGCCTCAAAACCCAAGCAGACAGGAATATTCTAGAATGCCTGTTGTTGTTGACCGTTAGTGATGCAAACCTGGTTAAAAAAAAGTTTTTTCTCTAAAGTCTATAATGTGTGCACGGTAAATTTGTGGTATCACTGTGAGTCATTAATTACGATCTATACCCAGTTATGCGAGGTATAACTTTAAATGTATCCTTAAATGAGATTAACATGTGGAGACAGAGCTTCCACTATTTTCCCGCTTTAGTATTGAGTTAGAACTAACACCTCCCTTTCCCTTGCTTCAATGTCGAATGTGGTAATACATTAATTTAAACCGTGAAAAAAATTAGAAATATGTGGTAATCTGTATTCCACACTTTTAACACAGATCTGATCCAATGCACTCTAAAGGAGGCCCCTAATATCACCTGGGGAATGCTCCTGGGTGTCTGTCTGTTTACTAGTTTCCCCCTCTGAGGTACTGAGGCTGCTGTTGGCAAAATCAAAGTAAAACCCACTTCCACCTTTGACATGACCGCCAATGTCAACCCGCCTCCTGCGCAACTTCTCCTGCGCCCATCGAGTACTGTACCAGCTGCCACTGGTGAATAATCCAGCCTATCCAGGCCAGAATAAGCGCCAGTGATTAAAGAACAGTGACCTCAAGTCACACAATTCTACAAAGAGACCGAAAAGGACCATGGGGGTTTCCTGAAGCATGAGTGTGTTTAGCCTGGAGCCATACATCACCCTAAATAGCCAAGTTTTGGGTCACTGGCCTTTCATCTCAAAGAGCTCTGATGAAGAGCCCTTGGCTTCAGATCTGACTCATGAGGTGATGAATGATCAGGGTATGACATTTGTTATTTTTGCAGCACGAAATTTCCACATGAAGCTTGTGGCTGTGCGGTTTATGGGGCCTTTCTACTCGGGTTCCTCTGAAGCCTGTAGCAGAGCTTCTCTGTGACGTGCATTGGCGTCATTCACACTAACTTTTACCATCCATTAGGCTCTCTCTTATTCCTATCTTTTCCCGCCAATATAATCAGGAAGGCAATGTACAACAACCAAAAACTGGCAGTGTTTAATTTATATAGTGCCTGCTTGAAGACATCAGGGCACTGTAAATATTCATATTGTCATAAATGGTCCTTATAACTTAGGCTATGGAAGGTTAAAACTACTCAGCCTGCTCCTGATGGCACGAAGCAGATTGCTGAAACAGGTTTTGAGTTTTTAGGCTGAGCAAGCTATCCGGTTGCGAATTACATATTGTCAAGGCCACTGGAATTATGCGGCAAGAAAGGGATCAATTACGCGGCAGAGTTGACTAAATTATGCGGCAAGAAAAGGTCAATTATGTGGCGTAACGCAGCAGATTTTTTGATAGTATTACTTCATTATTTTGTCATTTTTACACTTGCTATCACTGTCTGGGCATAGGTTGCACTTTAGTTTAACACCTAAACATAGCAATAAGCAACAGAAAGGCGAGAAGTCAACCTTTGCAAAGGACCTTCCACTGCGCAGCAACACGTTTGTGAGATTTTAGTAACTTTAGAACCGTTTGAGTTAGAAACAATTTTTTGTTGCTAAAATCTGTTGATTATGCAGCAGAAAATGGATTGCGTAGGAAATGCGGCAGATCCATAATTATGCAAAAAAACGCTGCGGCCGCACAATCGCATAATTCTAGTGGCCCTGCATATTGTGGGCTTACCAAGAATATACAGGGGCTTGAAGCCTGTCCATTGCCTACCATTGGGTGGCATTACTGCTGCTCTGATTTGCTTACTTTTGGATGGCTTTATTTGCTTAAGCCTGTGCATCTTGTGTTTTTCCCTCCTATGGAACATAGCCTATTTACCATATCTTTGATTGGTTGGTTTCTGTGCTTCCTTTGCTCCCTTTTAGGTAGCTACATTTTTCTTTTTGATTATCACTCCGTAAAAGTGCATGTGTTTTCCGCTGTATCCCTCATGTGCTTTTCTTCCCCTCCTCTTTCATGTTGCTTTCTTACTGTTTCACCCTCTGTGAGTATTTTCTCTCCCTTGAGTTGTGTCCCACTGCCCACTGTGTTGCTTCACGCTCGCTTGCCTTGTTGCTTCACACCTCGCCAACCCGCTCATCAGTTTACATTTTTTTATTTTTTGGAAACAGTTCTTTTCCACGACTTTTTTTATTTACTGATCCATCTTGGACCAGTAGATAAAAAGAAAAAAAAGAGCCTGTGTCATTTTGTGGGCACACGCATGCTTGGTAAATATATGCACACGTCTACAAAATGACATGGCGGCCACCCCATCATCGGGTCTTTTTTTTGGCTATACTGCGATCATCAGGTCTTTTTTTTAACCTATGCTGCACTGCAGCCTCAATGCCGTACAGAATGGCAAAAAAACACTGGCAAATCCAATAGATCTCATAGGTGAGACATATTGACTTTGCTAATGCTTGTTTCCCTTAATTGGTGCCCTTGATGCAGCAGAGAGTCTGGTGGGCATTATAATTTTGCACTGCTAAAAAAAAAGTGTTGCCCCAAGAACGTCCCTTAATGCAAAACACTGGGAGTATCTTAGAAGCAGCAGATTACCTTGGGCTCTGGGAAGGCATGTCATCTTTACCACTTCTAAAATCTGGGTGAATTGAGCACCGATTTTGACTGGGAAGCAAAATATTTACTCTATTAGACAGGTTGAACAGAGTAACAATTATAGTAGACCAATAGACTGGGATGGAGGGCTGGCTGTGTGAGACTAAAGGTGGAGTTTTAATTAAGTGCATCAGCATGAAACAGTTTTAAGGTACAAAACCAGAAGACAGGGGATGACTGGAATACAGAGTTGGCATGTTAAATTATTCCAAGTCAGGAAGAATACCATGTATCCAGGTCTTGACTTAATTTTTTCAAATTGGGGGTATTCTGGGACTTGCAGTCTTTGCTTCATTTGAAGCGTCTGGCTAAAACATCTCATAACAAAGAGTTGTATGGCAGCCATATTGGTGTATTCTACAGAGTATCCGCCCCTATCTAGTGAAAAACAAAGATTAGAGACATGATGCTGAATAACTTTTGGGCCCTACCAGAAATGCAGCGCTTGAGGTTACGGAATGCCACACTCCGTGACATATCATAGCTCCATTCGGTTATTAGACCGTGTAATAGTGTAACAGTGCAACCTTAGCGACTACTGCAATTAATTTCACATGTGCCAATTTAGAGACCTCCAAAATGATATCCCAAAGTGGCAGGCATACATTATTTCAAAATGTGTCATTTTACATTCCTGAGGCAACACTTAATTATACTGTTGGCAACGCAAGATTAATTGAAGTGTTGTTATGACCAGGGTGCGAGGGGTTACCAAAAAGGCACCCCAGAAATGTAAACACGACTTTGGCTCAAGTGCTGCTCTGTGAGCAAACGTTGAGGAGATTGTCAGTCAGGCTCCTGATGAAGCGGCAAAGGGCGCGCTGAACGGTGCGTAGGTGAAAAAATCAGTGACGCGGTGGACTGTGCACGTGGTGTTTTTAGGGGTCAGGGCGGGTCACTGCTCGCGCAACCTCCCAATTGCCCTTCCTAAAACAAGAACTTCCGTATCATTATCCACAGGTGACAACAATTGCTACAGTGTGAGTCGATACCCGCGCGCCTGCTAGACACAACACCTGTGGGAAAAAGACACCTGCATGCTTCCCCCGGCGATGGCGGGAAAACAGTAATTACTAATCCCGGGCGATTAGCTTGTCGCCGGGGAAACATGTCAGGAATTTTACCTGCTCAACAAAACAAAGCTTCCGCTGTCTGGCCCGAAGTGGCAAACTCAGACTAATTGTTTTTTAAGAGGCGGTTCAACGTTTACAAGCCGAGGACACACCTGCTGCTCGTCCCACAGCCGTTCACAGAAGCTGACTGGGTATTTCGTTTTCATTCCACCACATGAGAGCCCCTCCTCGTTGTAAGCACCGCCTGTTCTTCGAAGTATTGTGCGTTCTTCAAGGTGTCATCTACAATTTGTATTGCACAAGCTCACACGTGGTGGAGTCCCCGCAAACATGTAAGACTTGATCTTGTCATAAATACTCAAACCCTCACCTACAGAAGGTTGGGCTATATGGGATAATACCCCAATTAAGGCTTTAGGGCAAGGGCATAACACAGGCCCCTGCAGTGTAAGGCCTAAGAATTTCTGTGGAAAATGGTGGTCCCGGGGGCCCTCACCACATTCTGCAGGGAGGCCCCCCATCAGTGTACATACCACTGTATTTGGGTCCCTGCAAATGCAAGCATGACATTACTGCAAAAATGTAATTTAACCCGGGAATAATGTTGAAACCATGTTTCTGCACACTGCTTTTTCACATGTTTTTCTGCTCAAGTGCAGAATTAGCGCCACTTTTTTGCGGCAGCTTACAGTCCAGGATAGTGGTATTATCGTATTTCTTTTGCAGGAAAAATGTCTGGCAACATTCTCACTAGACATTTTACACACTCTGCATTTTTACCACCATGTACAATACTCATGTCTTGATCAACACTTAGGGCGTCCCTTTTCCGCTGCGGTGATTGAAGTTAACAAACCCATTTAACGTGGAATAAACAGCAGCATTACAAGCCGTAACACTTTGGCCCATCCCTAGGTGTATTACACTATTATTTATCACTTGATTTGTGCAGGCAATAATGTTACGCAAATGGAAAGTCCTTCTTACAAATGACAAAAGTGTTTTAAACATTTTTTTATTGCACGAGTATTAATAATCAATTAAACAAATCACCTTTCAATGTGATTTGGAATGTCTCTCCAATGAGTCTCAAAAACCTGACAAATGTGCACCGTGAGAAGCCAGCTCCTGTCCTCCTTTTCAGTAAACAAAATGTCTTGCACAAGGATTAGTGAGTAAAACGTTTTAAATCGATGAGTGAAATATAATCTATTAAAAAAACGCAAATAAAACCGAAGACAAGAAAATGCTTTAAATTCTGACCCCTACTGCTACTTTTTAAGAGGTTTTCCGAATGACCTCTAGTGACCTGTGTAATTAGAGGACAGTTTTAGTTGGTAATCCCGTTTCTTGGGGTATTCTGATACTCTGAGCCCTGTCCTTCTGTTAAAATAGCAAAACTCTAAATAGGCAGATGTCTGGGATTACAATTATAAAAGCTTCATTCACCCAGGTAGCCTGAGGTCACTTGGTTGCCATTTTGTGGTGTCTCTGGAAGCTCCGATGTGGTCAGTCGAGCACTGGGAGGTCCTCTTCCCTCCCGCACTGTAGTGCTGCTGGCATATTTAAGCACTTCTGTCCTACTGTTAAAAACACTTGCATTCACATTTTTTGACTCATCTAGGCAAGCCTCCACCCGACCCGTGACATGTAGATGAAAAAATGGCAATATTTTAAAATGCTCGGCCAAGTTTTTTGTTTTCCAGAAACAAACCCCGCCACTAGCGGTTCTCTTGTACAAACCACAAAGTAAAGATTTTTTGTTAGAATACAAAAAATTGATGGGCCTGATGTGCATGGAGGTATTAATTGATTTCCTTGCCTGAAGTCACCTTGCCTTTCATGGAAATCCATTGACTGTCACTAAGACTTGGCGGCAGTCTAGCAGAGGATGGGCTACCAGATCGATGATTTGTGCCGATGAAACCAGCTAAGGCTCCCTCAGTGCAAACTCTGTGCTCCTCAATCTCTAAATGGGACACGACAAACATGGGTTTGTCACAGCGAGGGAACCCCTGATTTACCTTCGTCTTCTGCCACCTCTGCAAATTCTACGTGGTCCCCTATTTCTCTACATCAAATTCTATTTGTCCCTTCAACCCCATGATTTCAATTACATTTATATAATCATCAGGATACACCTCGATAGCCCAACGCCACACTCAACCACTCAACTTGTGTGCGAGTAGTGTAAAGCACTGAGCATCCCCATTACCCTGTGCTGTTTTACACTTCAATTTTACATTTGCTACAGAATAGATTAATGTTGCCCATGGCGTTCAATTCACCAGATGTCAAACGCAGCAGAAGCGACCCCAAGATAATCATGTATTCACTAGAGGTTGCAATAAACGGAGAACCAGATAAGGTTGAGATGAGTCAAAAGTGAGATCATCCCATGGGGATCTGTAAATTTCTGAATGTTACTACATCCCAATCAAAAATGACCAGACTGCTGAATCTCGTTTAGTTTACTCCAAGAACGTAATTCCTTTAGCAGAATGTGTTGTCTCTAATACAAAAAGATCTCAGTGTATCACCCCAGAACTGCCATCACATACTATCGACCTTCGACTTAAATTTAGGCCTGCAAGCATCATCTACGTGGCAATGCACCTGAACAAACCTAAGGTCTTGTCTCAAAAACTAGTTTTCTGCCAGAAACACAAATTTAAGAAGCTAAGCTGTCCGCGAGGTAGACGCCCCCTGGTTTAGAAAATCTTACATACTTAAACAGTCATCATACTCTAGAAATGCACCAAGCATCTGGGATGCTATTCCAACACATATCAGACAAGCCATGTCACTCTCTGCTTTTAGAAGGGACTAAAACAGCACTTCCCTAAAACGCCCTTTGTAACATTTACTCACCTATTGCAAAGATACCACATTATTTCCAAAAATGTGAACATCGGCTTTTAAAACCTAGTATAACTTATTCGCTGTAATTTCTATGCCGTTTTCTGTAAAGTGCTCTGCCACCCAGAGGCGAGGGACTCTATGTGCTATATCAGGAACTCGAATAAATAAAATTACTAAACATGGATGGAACAGTTATATATCATTTTCAACTTCTGAGCTAAGTCAATTAGGATGCTCTCTAGATGAACATTTGACCCGGAAACAGATCAAGTTACATATATTGAACTTGTGTTGCCCAGGTCAAGAAACACAAGGTCAGCCTGTCAAGCTATATTTAGGTGGAAAATCAGGGAGGTCAAACCACCCAGGAGAAGGGTTGCCATTTCAGCAGTGACCTTACAGCACAGCCAAGTTTCCCCATCTCCAAAAAGGAAGTGAAACCAAGTTCTTCAAGAAAGACTTACTCTATTAGGTATGGCCCATTCCCAGTCCTCTTACTAACAGGCTTAGCCCCATCATCTCAGGTTAATTTCCCATTACCCCCCCTGTTGAGTACAGATGCCGGAGCCGCCACCTGTAAGATTAAGTGGTCAGAGCAAGAGGTGATTGTGCGATGTACCTCTCAGGTGGTGAATGTAGCGCTGCAAAGCACCCCAAGGACCTCCTACTGAGGACCTGATGCTCAAAGGTAAACTCACACTTTTGTGTACGTTTATGATTGTTTGCTATTCACAAAGGGATTTACGAGTAGTATTTTTACGAGTGCAGGGCCTCCGCACATAAAAAGATAGGATAGTCTGTTTATGTGCTGAGACTCCGCACTCGTAAAGATACTACTCGTAAATCACTTTGTGAATAGCAAACACACGTAAACTTACACAAAAGTGGAGGTCTACCTATGTGAAACAAGCTTTGAGCATTGAAATAAATATATTATCAGAAGGTTCTTAGGGTGACCATATGTGAACCGCTGATAAATAAGAGGAGAACTGAATGCGGGGTCTGGGAATGAAGGGGCAACAAGAAGGATCTCATTGCCGGGCTTGCGGCCAAATGGATCAGTTACTGAGATAATGCATAGATGATGCACATGCTGGTGTGATGCGTGCACCCCTAAAGTGCAGCACTGGAGGAGGAAAGGCAGCAGTTGGAAATACTACCTGCTAATGCTAAATATTAATTAGATATTTGTGCATGCACCAGGTCTACAGCTGAATAATCATGGGGGTGCAACACAACTGTTGTCGCGTAATCAAATAATAAAACAAGAGGGCCCTAGAATTGCCTGTGCCAACACATTGGTAAGATGAAAAAACATGTTAAATCGAGAGAGCCTTTTCTGTTTTCAGGGGAGAAATGAAAAGCATCTCTGAATGTGGAGGGAAACGGACTTGTGTTTGTACTCCGTTCAGGGAGTGATGCACTGTAGCTGGATCTATGATGAGATGCTGAAATCTATACCTGCTGGGGAACTTATTTTAACTCACATAAAGGAGTAATACAATATATTCATTTTAAATGAGGGACATTAAAATAATTGCATTTTGAAAAATTGAATATAAAAAAGAAGAAAGCAGGAAGTAGATAGAAATCCCACAAAATACAAGAAACACGAAAGGAGGATGAGGCAGAAAGGCCACTCCTTATCCTGACTGAAAGGCTCAGACTTCGGGAGGGAAACACTCTAAGCTGTGGTTTTCAATCTCTGGCCTTTCCCTTTAAAGAGGCTCATTTGGAAGATGTGGATTGATGACGCAGGAGTGGAGACCGCCTCAGGGGTGAGGTGTGGGCAGAGTGAAGACAGCCACAGATAAGGCCGGAGGCTGAGACGGGACGAGATGGGAGGAGAAGGGCAGATCACATGAGAGGCCAAGATAGGCAGAACTTGAGTAAAATATGAGCATGGAGAAGGATCTTGGGGAGAACCAAAGGTCATAAAAGGGCAAACTCGTTGTTACGTGTCACTTCCACTGTCACACAATCCAGCAACACTTACTGATAGGACACTGGAGATAGGAGTGGATGAGCACGTGCAGTTTAACCAGTGACACTTCAGTAACCCCTACGCATGACATAATGGCGTGCTCTTATATCACTCAGCAGTGGAAAGGCCATATGTAGTCCTTAGTTCATCACGGCAATCCTTTCTGTTGAAGTATGGGGAAATTTATCAACCGCAGATTATTAAAGAAACAAGGGCTGAACTGTCACTGCAACCTATTCCGCAGAAATGTGCGTTGACTACTTCTTGACACTTAATATTTAAAGGAGGTGGGGCTTGTTTTATGTCTGACATCACTTATTCTAAGATTGAGTGAAGCCTTGCAAAAATTGCAGTGTTTAGAAATGACAGGGCGCACATCAAAAAGGTAGGGTTCTACATAAGAGGGATTGGATTGGAGTCAGAGCCATGGTATCCCTCTACCTCTGATAACTGCTTTCCTAAAGTCTTCTAAAGACTAGAATGACCTCTTTTCTAGTTTGCTGTAAACACACAAAGGAGTTGTTTGCAGGGAGAACTTCTGCATGTGTAGAAGACAGGGGAATTCGACTGTGAAATCCCGTCTTACTGATTCGGCTGACTCCATTACAGTGTCCTATGCAAAAGGTCTATAGTCAGTTGTTGCTGTCGCTGACACAGCCTCAAAGACGATATCTACATGGTCAGATGTGTTTTTGAAAGTCCAGGTGAGGCTCAGATAGGAGTGGAGAAAGTGGAGAGACCCTGATGGTCCCCTCTAGGAAGCACATTGGAACTCAATTTAGGCATTGCCATAGGGTCAGTACCATGCACTGTAATGCAAGCAAGGACATACCTATTCGCAGTAGTAAAAGAGTGCCATATATGAGGTTCACTCGGGCCCCTCTGTCCGCCTGGCCCTGGTGCCACCACTGACCCTCCTGCACTAACGATGGGCAGTGCTGTTGCTCTCAATCAGAATACTTCTGAAGTCAAAAGCGCAACCTGGGAAAAGGGATGTGTTCGTTAGACAGCCCCAGTGGTTAATGTGTGGAAAAAAACAAAAGTGTTGGGGCTCTCGTCAGGAGGCAGCTTGAATCAGCCCATTTCTCCTGCTAGCACCGCCTAAAACAGAATCAACTTGCTAACCATGAAAGTTGAGAGAGGATGTGGCGTAATGACCAGAGCTGCAGACTTTAGAGCGGGGGAACCAGATTTGCATCCAGGCGTCGACTCAACATCATGTGATTCTGGGCAAATCACTTAATCTCCCCGTAAATGAATGTGTCCTTAACTAGTGCTCATGAAAAGCGCTGGTGTTGATGATTAAGTGTTGGTGCTGAGCACCGGAAACCACAGGCTCAAATTAAGCACTGCCCTCTCTGCCTCCAGAATGAAGAATTCCAGACAGCACGAGTCTCCCCGACATTGAGTGAGCCAAGCAATGTATAACCAATTTCTTTTTCTTTTTTTTTTTAGCAGAAATGGATTCGAATACCAGCCATCTTCCAGATGTAATTGCGAATATTCTTATGACAATAGCGCTCTTTGATGGAATCTAAAATGTAAGTTACAAAATACATATTTTTACATCGATTTTCCTGAAATCACTTTCAAGGGTATCGTATTCTGACTGCTTGGCTAGATTTTGCAATACCTGCATGGACACAATTCACAAGTGCCGCTAGCACAGTCCTCAGTGCGGAAGGTTTCTTCCCTCACAGACTTTTGAAAAAGGATAATATCTAGACAAGAATTGTACAAACAAATTATTAACTGGGCTGCACCCACAGCATTCTGCAGCAAAGTTACAATCTTCAAGCTCGCTGCCTCCTGTGAACGATATCAGATCCTGCCGTAAAGTCGCTGGAGTGATCATTTAACATACTTTGGAAGGCATGCAAGCCAGAGATGAAAGCTGACCTAATGGGGACCCCCATCACCCCAGGATGCCATAAAGATTCTCCTGTTTTAATTGGGGTAAAAACAAAGATAACCTTATCGCTTGCATCTCAGCTTCCCTCGGCCCTTACAAAAGGGGGCACTGAAAGGCCGTTAAAAGCCTTTCCAACTGCAGCCATAAACTTGACAAACATCCCCGAAGACTGAACTCAAGGCAGCATTAATGACAAGACACATAAAACAGAAAACAAAACAAGCATTTGCAATGCAATAGGTCTCGCATTACTGAAAGTTTGAGCTATTGGCGTTGCTAATAATAATGCAACGTCAATAGCTCAAACTTTTAGTTTCCCTGGCTGCCTTTTGGTCTCAGCATCATGTCCGAAGCAAGTGCCATTAGAAACGGGGTACGGAAAAAAAAGCAGTTAAGAGCAAGTGCATTACAAATGCTATGTAGATTGCATTATGAATTGGGGAGTAGCTTAAGCAAAAAGCCATTAGGGGAGGCGGGTCACTAATGCTGGAAAAGAAGTGGTACCATGGAGCCACCCACGACTGCCAAGAAGTAGTACTGATAAGAGTATGGGAGATATTCCTTAGTCTTACGGAAAGGGGAGCACTGGAGATGCAGAAGTAAAACACCGCGGATTGGTAGAACTAGGATGCCATGTCCTGGGGAAACTGGGGGGGGGGGGCACCAAAGGAAATCAATGAAGCCTATGCAAAGTACAGGATCCAAAAAGGAAATAAATCCAAACCATATGCTAATAAAAAGCAACCCCCCCCCCCAAAAAAAAATGAGGGCTAGAAGACTTGAGGTTAAAAAGGAGTAGTAGGATGCTAAAGAGGGATGAGGGCCAATCTGACTTGTGAGAGAGAGACTGGGACTACGTGGCAATTAAATTCTAAATGGGGGAGCGAAAAGCATGCTGAGTGACAGGTGGAAATCAAGGCGGTACTGTAAAAAGAAATCCGATCCGTGGGCAGGAACAGGATACACGGGGAAGGGAAAGATCCTTGGGCCATTTGGCTAGGAATTTTGGTACCAGGCCTTGGCGGTGAGTCAGAAAGAAGCCCTGACTGGGTCTTTGAGGATATGGGGCCTGTACTGAGGAAGGGAAGAGAACCCGAAATAGGACTGCGGCCTGTGCTGGGGGGGTCCGTACCAGCTTATCCTGTAAGCAGACAAGAAGTGCGAGATCTGCATATACAATTGAGAAATGGACTTATGAAGGGGTAAGGATTGTGACAGTGAAGGCCCACGCTTCTGCCCGAGCCGCGCTACAGAAGCACGTGGCCTTTGCTGGCGGCATGCCGTCAGGCTGGCCTCACCTGCTCCAGTAGACTGCTGGCGGAAATGGCGGCGGGAGGGCGGCTGAGGAGAGTCAGCAACAGAAGGAGAAGGCCTCGCGATCTCACTGTAGCTCGCTGCTGCAGTGCTGACGCCTCATACTCAGTCTCCTCTGCTCTGGAGGATGGAGGCTACGGCGATTCCGCCTGCACATAGCCTCAGGTGACAACTGCCCCGCCCACGGTAATGGAGATCGCTGACCTGTGGCTGTGCGAGGTTCGCTGTTTGTTTGCTGGAGGTGCTCCGATGCTGCTGGATCAATCGGTGGGTGTTTGATTAGTTCCTGCCTCTGGGGAGGCTCTGCCGGAAAGGTGGTAGCCGCGGTGGTGGCGGCTCGGTTTCTCCTTCCCCTCGGCATTTGATCAGCGTTTGTTGGGCTCCCTGCGACCGGAGCGGAGTCGCGGTTGGGTGCCGCGTTTTCAGAGTCGAACTTACCGGCGGTGAAGTGCGGCGCTCCCTTGCGGTAAAAACAAACAAACAAAAAACGCGACGTGTATTAAGCTGAAAGTGCTTCGTCCGCACCATGCCAGGGCCGCCCTGACAGGGTCCATTGCTCCTTTCTGCAGAGAACTGCGTTGTTGGAATAAATAACCAGGCAGCTGCGAGGAGCAACGAGGAGCACGGCAGCGGCAGCAGACGAACGCGCGCTGCTGCGCGTTCTGGCCACCGTCGGGAATGGGCGCGGCAAAGGCGGGACATGCGCCCGCCTTTGACCAATAGCGTGCCGTCTCCGTTAAAAAAACCTACGCTCCAGCCAATGTGGGCTTCCGAAAACAAAACCACACGCACGAGCGTGTGGGTCGTTTTCAGAAGCCCTTTCTAAAGGTCTCGCGCTGCGCGAGCAGTGCTGCGCACTGCAACGCTAGGCGCGAGACCTAAAAAGTGAAAAGAAGGCTTGAGGAGGCTGAAAAACAAGAGACTTTCGGCCTACAAACGAGTATCAAAGGAGTGAGAGGTTGTTAAAACACCACTACAACACCATACACAAAGAGGTCAGAGCTGCTCGCATTAGCAGTTAAGGTCTGCATCTTGTAGGATACACACCCACATGGAGGAGGGCCTGACTCAATGCTTAATTTGAGCCGGTGTTTTCCGGTGCTCAGCACCGGCACTTAATCTTAATCATCAACACCAGCGCTTTTCATGAGCAGCAGTTAAGGACACATTCATGTAGGGGAGATTAAGTGATTTGCTCTGAATCACAGGATGTTGAGCTGACACCGAGACTCGAACCTGGTTGCCCTGCTCCGAAGTCGGCAGCTCTGGCCATTACGCTACATGTTCTTCCACCTTTCTTGGTTAGTAGTTGATTGTTTTAAGCGGCGCTAACAGGAGAAATGGGCTGGTGCAAGCTGCCTCCTGACGAGAGCCCCGAAGATATTTTTTTTTACAAATTAACCACTGGCCAGACTCAGATGGAGGAAGAGGAGTTAGAAAGCCATAGGATGTGCTGCTGCTCCCATCTACACCTGGAGTGGATGCATGGAGTACTACGCCAACATGAGAGCTCGTGGGTTTGTTCTTTTAGTGAGCACAGTGTGGAGTCCAAACACAACTACTGTGCTCACTTCCTGAAGGACTCATATGTAGTTGTGTAGTGCACTGTCCTGCGGACACATGTGTCCTCAATGCCATGCCATCGGAGACTATGCGCACAGATGGCACTCTTGCCTACTGACCAAACAAGCGTTAGCAATGCCAATAGGTCTGGCTTATAATAACTGAAAGTGCTACTTCAATCACTGATGGGTTTAGGCACAAAGTAATCACATGTGCCCTCTGGCACTTGACCTTGCACTCATACATCTATTAACTAATTCTTACATTCACCCAAGTACCCATCCACAATAAAACAGACACATAAATTCAACAAGTATATAGATGATAAATTCAAAGAATTTTGGTAGAAATACAAAAATATAATTTAACATAGCAGTGAATAGCTGTCTTGCAATAGTATTATATATAGTGCATCATTGTTTTAAAATTTCAACACAACTTCCTCATTTAGAAGAAATGTGCTGGCCATCTTGGAGCAATAAAAAAGACACACTAAGCCCAATACCATTCCAAGATGGATGCTCAGTAAATACTGAACCGATGGAGCTACCTTTAAATGCTAAAGCATATAGTGTACCACTGATGTACTGATCCAAGGTGACCACCAACATGTTTCTAAACATGGTGGTCATCTTGGAGCAGTAAAACAATGAAACACAATGGACAATATCATTCTAAGATGGCAGCTTAGTTTAGAAAGAGTAGACACACAGAATGCAGCTCACTGCAGCTGAAATGAGAGGCAAGTGAGCAGCCCTCTAGGCAGGGGCGTGAAATAAGCACCTGCAGCCCTGTGGCGCAGGCGGAGCCCTGACCTTTAAGTGGCTGCTCAACCCATCAGTGGGCCCCCATTCTAGCCAAAGTCAATGAACATCTATGAGATATGGGAGACTCAGGGGACTCGCATCACATTCTGCAGGGGACCCATCCGTTTGTGCTAAGCCACTGCATGTGGGGCTGCCTGGCTAGCTTCAGAATGTCCTAAAAAAAGTGAAGAAATAAAAAGGGACATATAAAATGGAAACATGGAAAACCAAAGGACCGGACACCAGCCTAGACAATGAGGAGCACTCATTTTCAGGCAGGTGTGCAGATATGAGTAGGTAAAATGCTGCTATGCACAGGGCAATAGAGGCAATGGTAAAAATGAGGTAACCCTTTCCCTTTGAGGTATGCTGTGATGGGGAGAAGCAGAACGTGAACGACACTTGGACAGACAGAAGAAAGCTGACCTAAAGTCTCTCTATAAATGAATATAAGTATGTAGAATTTTTAATTTAGTTTTATTGCAACAGCCTCACAGACGTCAGGCCCTCCCATATGGGGCTAGCAAGAAATATGACAGCGCAAACCTTCTGCCCTAAGTGTTTGTTAAGGGAAATAACCACCACCAACATCCTTTCTTCCTACAGTAACCTATCAAATGTCATGTACCAAAATGCCTGTCTACAGGCATCTACACAGGGTAATGACAATCCACCACTTAAAGACCTCTGGTTTTAACAAACCCTTTTACCAATGGCCTATTGGTCGCAACTTTGCATTATAAATTTATCAGACCTATGGCACCTGACATAAATTTTCCCAAAGAACCAATCAGGCCTATAGCCTTCATCACTGGCTTGTCGCCAAAACCAGCTCAAGACAAGTGAATTCCACATAAGCTTCCCGACAAGGCATCCCTCCGGCATACAGTCAGAAAATTAAAAATATACACAGAACAACAGTTGGCAAAACACTATTAACCCCTCCTAAAAGTGGTAACAAGGGTGATCAAAGTACAAATATTCTACCTATAGTATTTATTGGAGGGGTAATCAAAGGGAGAAATGAATACCAAACCCCTTTGCTACTATAGTCATCTGTGAGAATCCATGTAGTGCGCTACATGTCTACAGGCGATAACACAGTGTAATAACAACCAACCCTAAAATACCGATTGAGTTTAACTTAGTACTTTTTACAACAAATAAATATGTCCTACTCAATTTTTTTTGTAAATTTTCACAATAAAAAGATATGACCTATGGTCTTTGATCCAATTTTTTTCCAATGAAACGATCAAGCCCATAGCCTTATCACTGGTTTGTCAGTATAACCAACTTAGCTCAACTGTTTCCACATCCCCACAAGACAGCTATAGGTATACAGTGATGTAAATATGCACAAAATTAGAACTGGCAAAACAATATACAACCCTTCCTAAAAGAGCATAGCAAGGATTCTTCATATGCAAATCTTCTACTCTAAGGGTTAACCAACACCAAAATCATTGCCTACTATGACAATCTGTGAGATTCCCTTCAAGAAAATAGCTCCCTACAAGCTCTACCACGGTGTAATAGCAACCCATCATTAAAGGCCTATTGACTTTAATATATACTTTTCACAATAAATAAGTCTGGTCGACTGCCTCTGTCATAACTTTTAATAATAAACAGATCAGGCATGTTGCCTTTATCACTTGCTTGTCACCATAACAAACTCAGTCCTAGGGAGTTCCGCATAAGCTTTCCCATAAGGCATTCCTCCAGTACACAGTCAGAAAATAATAAACATACTTTGCCCTGCTGTGTTGAGCATAAGCTTTCCCACAAGGCAATATAAGCACTCTTTTCAGTACAAGCATACAACGTCTGTCCAATCAAAATCTGTACTCAGGTAAATAAGCATTTGGACAGAGCCAAAGCCCTTCTCTCAGTAGTGCTTTTCTATTGCTCGCATAAGGTATTGCAACAGCTACATTGCCATGCCAGGTCTAAAAAGGCCATAGTTTATCAAAAGACAGGCAGGGAGGCAGCGCCGAAGGCCAGACAGCCATTCACAGTAGGCTGGAGCTTAGAGATTCTCCCTTGAGGCCTGAGGAAGCCTAGTCACCTTCTCATTCTTCTCATACAACAACCAGAAGATATTCCCATTTTGGACAAAACAAAGCAGGATGCTCTATGAAGTCCTTTATTTTTTAGGCTACTCTGTCCACAGTTTGTTTCGCTGTGGAGGTCACTGACAGCTTTCTTGTGGAGTGGTGCTATAGAAAAATGTCAAATGAACACTGGGAGCTGATCATAGAGAGGCAGGAATTAGCAGGCAAGCAGGCCAACAGTTTGTGAGGGAGTTAGAAAGGGGAAAGAGAGAGAAAGAACAAGCATTTGCAATGCAATCGGTCTCGCCTTTGGGACCTTATATGTATTTAGCTATGCAGCACAGCCTGGGTGCTGAAACATCTACTGTTCTTTAACATGGGGGGAAAGTAAGCACCAAACTGCGTGACACGCCAGGAATGGGAACACATGGAGAGAAATATTGCCTTTCAGCTGGAAATGGTATAGTCCAAAGCTCTGTTTTTAATATAAAATAAGGGCCTTCGGTGGTCATATCACTGAAAATACAAGATTTGAAAAAAATATTATTGTCTACGGGTGCTCGTGGAAGGCAATTTCTATGGACTGGAATCTAGAGAATGCTAAAGTGATTCTGGTATTTTACTGACCTCTGCTGGTCTATCCAGAAAATTAAATAGAGGCAGTTGCCAGGAAAAAAAAAAAGAAAGTCCCTCAGCAGAAAGCAATTCTGGTATTTTACTGACTTCTACTGGTCGTTTTCTATCAAGACAGTTAAATAGAGGCAGTTGAACAAGCAGAAAGCAATTCTGGTATTTTACTGACCTCTACTGGTCGTTTTCTATCAAGATAGGTAAATAGAGGCAGTTGATCAGAAAAAATAGTCCCTAAGCGGAAGCAGACAAGTCCTAGGGCTGATCTCCAGAGCCCACAAAGTACATATAAGTATATACTAAAGTATATACAAGAGGCCTCGAATGCACTAAAGTATATACAAGAGGCCTCGAATGCTCGACCGAAAAAAGAGAGATAGAACATCAGAGAGCGAGGAAGTAATAGTGTGAGAGTAATATGGAAATGGGAGAAAGAAAAGAGAGAAATAGTGCAAGATCGTGTAAGAGAGACGAAGACAAATAGAAAGGGGAGGAGGGAGATAAAAAGACTGAGGGAAAGAGTTACAGAGCACGAGAACGAGAGATCACAATAGCAAAATAGTGAGAGAGAAAAGCAAGGAAACGAGGGAAAAAAGAGAGGTAGAGAAGGAGACAACGAAAGAGAAGATGAGTAAGAAATATACATCTAGAAACAAGGGAAAAGAGACAGAGAAATAGACAGAAGTTCTGAGAGAGATCAAGATAGTGAAGAAAAGCAAATACAAAGGGGTTACGAAAGTGAAAGGACATGAAAGAAGTACAAATATGAGAAATGCTCTCTTCCGATGTTCTCCAATCTCCTCTCTGCCACATACTGCCCCTTTCTGAAGGCCTTGCTACCAAGTAATGCTCTCTTCTGCCTCCTCTTTGTAACAAAACCTCAGGGGCCCCACTGTACTGTAAGGTGAGGGGGGCCCACATTGTCCCTTCCCTAACTGGCTTGCTGCTTCTGAGTTTTTTTATTTGTTTGCAGCTGGCCAGCCCAAGGGGGCCCCTTTGAGGTGAACGGTGTGGGGGGCCCCTGCACCACGGGGGCTGCTGGGGCCTCCGTTATGCCCGAGTCTCTGCCACCTCTGCTCTTTTCTGCTGTCCCCACTGCCGTCCATTGCTCTCTTTATGCACTACTGCTGTGATCTACTGAACTATGTTGCCACTACCCTTGCCAGCCACTGCTCTATTTCAGAGGTTCTGATTGTTTCCCATAGATTTCTATTATAGTCCATGTGCACTAGTGTAGTGTGGCTGGTACTGGCTGACAAAAAAAGTGAGTGCTTCCATGACAGCAGCACCAGCTGATCTCAGAGCTCGCTGGATTGGGGGAGATAGGCAAGGATTACTCACAAGATTTGAGATTATGTGGTTATTCACTATGGATTGGCGCGAGTGCTGGCATGGAGTGAAGAACGGTGTTGATTTACTACCATTATGAAAGTCTGCAGGCACGGCACAAAAGTGTGCAGTGCGAGCGAGCGCCTGCCTAAACGTTAGTAAACCTATTCCTAAATGTTATCTTTCAGGGCCTAGCTTGTAAAGTGCCCTACTCTACCACGGATACAGTGGCGGCCGAAATGTCTTGCGGGTAGTGGGAGAGGCGTGGGGGGACGCGGCCGCGAGGTAAACAAAAATAAATTTACACACTTACCTTGCCGCCAGTCACACCGCTGCATCTCTTCTCCTGGATCCTGCTCTCCTCGTGGAACAGGACGCTAGGCTCCCCTGATCAATCACAATGCTGCAATGCAGCGTTGTGATTGGTAAGCACCCAGGCTCCCCTGACCAACCACAACGCTGCAATGCAGCGTTGTGATTGGTTTTGAGCATCCTGGTTCGAAGCTCAACCAGGGAAAGGGGGCCTGGGCTTGTTCTCCACGCAGGCTGTAATGCAGCCTGCATGGAGAATGGGAAAAGTGCGCATGACTGGCTTGGGCAGCCTGACCAAACAGTCATTGCGCACTTAGGAGTGGGCAAACCACTCCTCTCCTGCCCTGCTCCGTGAGCAGAGTAGCCCCAACCACCCGCCTGCCAGCAAAGGAAGGAAACATAAAATGATAATAACTAAAAGTTATTATCATTTTATATTTCCTTTCCTGTACACTACTCAAAGCAGTGAGGCGACGCTCCTCCGCAATAGCGGAGGAGCCGCCACCGCACGGATATCCTTAGACATCAGGTCATGGCCATCATTGCATTACCAGCAGGTTTACTTCATGCTGGGGGTACTTCCCAACACACTGCACCACATCAAATCACTTTCTTTGTCGGCCCTGCCAACATGAGGCAATGTCTTCACCAAAGATCATCACACCCAAAGCCTGCTTACTTTTTTTTTTTTTTTTAGCATTCTATATAATCATACACCCCAAGCTCTGTCTGAATAAACAGGTTTACTTTGGCACGTCTTATGGCCTTGAAAAGCTGCCAGTACTCCACAGTTTTCACTGGGTGTGATTTATTTAGCTGGAAATAAAAGGATAATGGGGGTTGACTGACACCGCTGTTTGAGAAACACACCAAGAGGTAACAAAGAACGCGTCACTCAAGCAGGCAGCGCTCCACCTGTTGACAGTGCTCGGCGACGCGCCCTACCATGAAATTAATATTTCCATGGTCATGTTTTCACCAGCAGTGGCAGAGCTGGGGTTCCAGATGTACAAAGTAACTGGCATGAGGTTTGGTAATGCCTTCTCAGGAGCTTAACAAGGCAACCACGTGTGAATTCCATAGTAACTTTGATACAGATGGCAAGGCCGATGGTGAAGGATGTGCTGGCACAAGCAATCAGGAATGGAATAAATTCAGCAGAGGAAGCCAGGATGGAGGAGCAAAGGGTTAACAACAAATAAGAGGGGGGAGGGGGGATAGGTGCCCTGCCAAAATATCGAGTTTTTCATACCGGGCAGCACATTTTACTGCAGCATGAATATCCAGCAATGTAACTTTATACTCAGGATCAAAACGGTGTGTGGGGCCGTTTTCAGATTGGATTCCCAAAAAGCATTTGCAAAGCCAATAGCCCTCTCTTATGCAAGAGCTACTGGCTCTGCCAATGTATTGTAGCCATGTTGTAAAGCAGCGGGGCTACAGTGCAGCATGGCTAAAAGTTAGAAAAAAGTGGTATGCCGCAGCCAGCGCAGGCCCTGTCATATTGCTTTTTTTCTTTCTTGTGGTGGGTGGGGGAGAGCAACATGGACAACAGGAGGGTAGGTGGGAGGAAACGGGCAAGATGGACAAAAGGAGGGGGTGGTAAGGAACGGGCAGTGCGAACAACAGGAGGGAGGGTGAGAGGGAACGGGCAACAGGACGGTAAAAGAGCGATATGATGCGGCTAGCGCTGGTGCATCATAGCACTTTTTTTTCTTATGGCGAGTGTCGGGGGCACACAGACAATGGGAAGGTAGGGGTGGAAGGGAAGACGCAACAGGGACAATGGTATGGGGTGGGAGGGAAAGCAGAAACACGTACATGGGGGTTGGGAGGGGAAGACGCAACATGCGCAAGGAGGGTGTGAGTGGAAGAAGCAACACAGACAACAGGGGAGGGAAGGGGGAAGAAGCAGCACGGACAAAGGGGGCAGAAGGGAGAAGGAGCAACACAGGGACAATAGCGGCGGCAGGGGGTGGGAGGAGAAAGAAGCAATACGGACAACAGGGGGTGGAGGCGGAAGAACCAACAAGGACATTGAGGTTAGGAGGGGGAAGTAGCAACACGGACAATGGGGGGGGGGGGAAATCAACAAGGACGAGCGGGGAAGAAGAAATAAAAATAGTATATCATTCACAGCATGAGCAGCCGAAGAACATTAATCAAGATGAAGACTTCCAATGGACTTCGATTCTCAATGTTGTAAGAGGAGTCAGAGAGCCACAATCAGGGCCGGATTGGGATCACAATTCGGCCCGGGCACCCCTTAAAAAAGTGGCCCACATTCCCAGATTTCACCCATTTATAAAACAGCATTTGGCTAGTCTCATTGGCCTTATTTTTAGAGAAATGTTTGATAAATTACATATTTTAAAGCGCATGGAGCCAGAAACATTGGTGAAAGGGGAGAGGTTGTGGCCTTACGGCCAGAGCTGTTGACTTTGGAGCAGGGGAACCAGATTCGAGCCTCTGCGTCGGCTCAGGTTCCTGTGATTCTGGGCAAATCACTTAATCTCCACGTGCCTACCAAAAAATGAATGTGTCCTTGTGTAACGTAACTGGTGCTCATGTAAGGCGCTCCAATACCAAAACTCCTGAATTGGCTATGTTTGCCACCTGGCCATTTTTTAACCAGCATTACTGGTATTTTAATGTCCTGGTCGTAGGAAAATGAAGAAAATCACCTAATGCTGGTATTTTCTCCTCTAATCAATATGTAAACATAAGGTGAACAGAGTTTAAAATGTGGGCTAAAACTGCTTTAATGATCCATGACAGATAGTTAAAAACTAAACAAAGGCAGAAAAGCCATGTCAAGAAGGAATAGGGACATTTTTATTTTTGTATAAAGAATCCTCTTTTATTATTATTACAGCCTTTGCAGATTCTTAAAACATGAGCAAACAGAAGATTATTTTTTATTGTAGTTTTAGCATGAGCATTATATGAGCACCAGTCACATTACAGAAGATCAAATTAATTTTTATTTTAGGCTTTGGGCAATTAAGTCATTTGCCCAGAATCACAGGATGTTGAGCTGAGGCTGGGACCCTATTTCCGAATTTAGCAGCTCTGACCCTAACATTACAACCTCTCAAGTTTTGTCTCTGAGAAAGATGCCTCACAGCGAGGCCTATGCAAACTCTACCAATGCCTGAAAGACTCTGGCGCTGAGGTGCCAACAACAGGCCCTTAGTGGGGCCCCTTCACTTACTCTTCCCCCTCGCAGACAAGTTTAGCCTCAGGGCGATGATGGCCTGGCAGGAGAGGGGTGAAGTAAAGCACAGAGCTGCTGCTGATCCAGGGGAGATGAGGTGATGATGGCCCAACATCCGCATAACCTGCTCCCAGCCAGGCACCTCAGTTTAACAGCACAATAGGGAAGTGAGACACTGCTTCTGAGCGTCTGCTAAAGCCTGCAGGACCAGAATACTGACCGAGCGACTTTGCTGCAAGCTACCCCCACCGAGCCTGCCTGCCCATGATGCTGGCTTCAATTACAGTGGTCGGGCGAGAAAGAGACAGTAAGGCTCTGTGGGCCAGTTAACAGAGCTAAGAAAAACCGGCCCACAGGTGACCCTTAGGTACCGGCCCATCGGCCAATGCCCGACTGCCCGCCTTCCCAATCCGATGCTGGCCACAATATCAGGAAATAAGGTGCATTGGCTAAGCCAACAGGTCTTGCATATGAGAGAGCTATTGGTTTTGTCAATGTGTTTAACCATGTTGTACATCAGCATGCCTGCTGTACAGCATGGCTAAAAGTTAGGAAAAAAGCTCTATGGTGCATCATAATGCTTTTTTTTTTCTGTCAGGAGGGGAAAGGTGTAGGGCCAAGTGACAACGGGTAGGTGGGTGGGGGACAGGGCAAGCACAACATGGGGACTGGCCAAGCGACAGGGGAGTGGGTGTACGGGATGGGGGAAGCAATGACCGGGGTTGGGAGCAGTGGGTAATGGGACGAGCAACAACACAGGAGGGGGATAGGGTAAGCAACAATGGTGGGGAATGGGTGCAGCAACAACACAGGAGGGGGACGGGGCATACAACAACAACAGGGAAACAATGCAGCAGGTGGGAGAGGGGCCGGGCAAGCAAAGAGGGGGGATGATGGAAGCAACAACAGGGGTTTGGAAGGAGGGAGTTGGTAATGGGTGAAGCAACAATACTAGAGGATGGAGGGGATAGGGCAAGCAGTGACAACAGATCTGGTCCATGGTGTACACATGATCGCTGTACTTAGCATGCAGGCCTTAGGCTATTCATTCAGAACTGCGCCTTACTTGCCGTCCCAGGTCTCCAATCCCATAATTCAGTATGGGATCATGTTTACCATCTTGGGTCTCTAGCCACATTTTTGCATGCTTGCCCCATGTTTGCCAATACAGGCCTTTGCATCTTTCCCACTAGGCCAAGTACACTTGCTTGAGTCTATAATTGCAACATGCAGACTCGGGCAATGCTCTTCACCTGTGGTCTCTGTTCATGTCTTTCAAAGCTGTGTCATACTTCGCACGTTGGCCTTTAATTGCATTATTAAGCCCCATGCCAAGCTCTCCTCCTCAACTCTCCACTTGCATCAATCAGACCTGGATCATGCTCACTACCTCCCGTCTCTGATCCCATCATCCAAACCTGGCACGTTATTCCCCACTTCAGGTTTTGATTGCATCATTCATCCAGACCTGAGCCATGCTTAGCATATTGGATTTCTGTGCATAAAGTAGGCCTAGACCATGCATTCCTCCTCGGTGTGTCTGCGTGAATCGGCGAGACTTCGGCTAGCGCACCATCGTGAAATCTCTGGGCTCATGGTCCACTCCTGGTGTGTGTTCTCCACCTTTGAGTTTCTCTTGCACAGGTCTTGCGGCCTAGACCATGCATTCCTCCTCGGTGTGTCTGCGTGAATCGGCGAGACTTCGGCTAGCGCACCATCGTGAAATCTCTGGGCTCATGGTCCACTCCTGGTGTGCGATCTCCACCTTTGAGTTTCTCTTGCACAGGTCTTGCGGTATGGACATCTTGCAGGTCAGGCCTGAGTTTACCTCGCAATCATTAGCCCAAGCATGGAGATGCAGCCCCGTCTTTCCACCATAAGACCTTTGGCCTCTGCACAGATCATCCAGTCATGTGCCAAGCTATTATTCTTGGGGGGTGTCTAGACAGATCATCATACCTCCACCTAAGGGTAGGAACTCAAAATCTTCAGACCGTATATGTCTTCAATGCGGGGATTTCTGGCAGCAACAAGGAGACTTGGGCATTGTTTATGGTCTCCAGGAGGGAGGTGGGAGCTTCCAACTCACGGTTGATCAAATCATTGGAAATTCTTGGCATCCAACAAAACTCTTCTGTCAATGTTGCCATCCGCAACGTATTATTTTGTGTATATTATGGTCAGCGAAAGAGACTCAGGCCTGTTTCAGTGCACGGGCTCGCTGCCATGACACACACTTACGATATCACAGAGAAAGCCATAACAGAGATACAAAGCGAAGTCTAAAATCAAAACCAGCACAATATTAATTTCATATAAACACAAATCAATTTTGTGAATCTATTGCTCATCTTGCGTTTCCCTAGATATTCATTACTAACATTCCCCGAATTAGCTGGGAAATAGTTGGCGCACTGTCTGCCTTTTGTCTTGCTCGATTGATGCCAGATGCAGGGAGCCTCGCTCTGTCCTCTCTCGGTGGGGGCAGCCCCGTCCTGGACACTTGCCCAGGCACGATTCTGTGTGTTTATTCCTATGTTCAATGACTCTCTGACTAAGATTTAGCATTTACAGCGGGGAAGCGAAGGCAATGGAGGATGAATGGCAAAAATCAACATTGCGCACAAGGGCCTGAGGCTGGGATAGAGATCAGCGTGCCCAAGACCACACTGTGCGTCAACGGGGAAGCTCAGACTTGCACCTATGACACGTGATTCCAAACTCACTTTACCTTTCTTTCAAGACTGCTCTGCACAGATGAGTGCTCTGCACTCTTGCGGCGAGAACACACAGGAACAAGGGGTGTCTCATAAATAATCTTCTACTGAAAGAATATATTTGTCATGGCGTCTAAAAGCGGCGGCCATTTTAGGAATAGCCCTTTTTTATTTTTCACAGCCCTACCAAAGTAATCGTGTATTGTTTCTTTATGTTATGACTAAGAAGTGCTTTTTTTCACCGTACCGAAGCTAACTCATTCACAGGGTCAGCCAGCCAGTCAATCATGCACCTCCCACAGACACGAAAACGACCAAGCACTATTTTATTTCCACTGATGTACCTTCTTTGAGATTTGTACAATACAGCTCGCGCGCGTGGCGCACCACGGAGACTCTGGAGCTTTGAGGGCTGCAACTACTGGGGCGCGGCCTCTTGAATCATGATTCCACAGGGGTCTCCTTTCTAACGCCAGATGAAGGGGGCCTATTGGACTCTGATAATGGCAGTGAACAAGAGTCACAGCTCCGATGTTATGTGAAAACTATTAGAAATATAGTGAATATGTTTTTAAGTACTAGTCTGATTGGCGCTATGCAGCCATACAGAGTACTCCTCTAAACTAGCGACTGCTGTTTTTTGTTTCTTTTTAATTTTTTTGCTCCTCTCGGAGGTAACAAACTGTAACAAGCATTTGCAATGCAATAGGTCTCACATTTACGAGATATTGAGCTATTGGCATTTACAATGCCAATGCCTTTTATTTATGTGTTGTTTTTAAAACAGATAAATAAAAGACATTGTCATTTACAATGCCAATAGCTTACACTCTCGCAAATGCGAGACCTATTGCATTTCAAATGCTAGTGTCCGCGCTATAATTTTTTTAAAAAAAGCATTAGGAGGGAGAATGTCCTGCCTGTAACAGCAGGTAGGACAAAGCTATTTGCAAAAATAGTCCTCGGACGCTGTATTTAAAGCCTACCGAGTAACAACCCACGTAACAGGGGGTGTCGCCAAGGGAGGTTACAAAATAAGACAAGGCGGTACTAAGGAGGGACTACTAAGCCTACTGACCAATAAACAGCCACAGTTTACAGTGGACAATGACACAAGACAATGAAAAATATGGGCGGAGAGTGGTTGGAGGTTCAATTCCCTACTTGAATACAGCATGCCTCGCAGAGCAGCACACGCGATGCCCAGGCTCAACCTAAAAACCAAATGCATAGTACATGTGCTAGCGCTTTTGTAAGTAATTATAGCACTTGGAAGAGTTACCGATCTTGATTCTGTCAACCACCTTACAATCGAGTCTGGTGAAATAAGAACAACTTCAAAACACATACAGCCGCAAGCCATGCTAGGATTCTAGAGATGGTGAAATAGTTGGTACCCTCCATTTCGAATAGTCACCAACACAGATTTCGTAAGTGCAATTCCATCTTGGATGGATGGGCCAAAGAGGCCAACATTTGGCGCAATTTACAAAATGCTAAATGCTGCTGGCTCAACAGCCGGTAGTGGCAGAAGACATCCTACATGACATGCGGGCATACAGCAAATATGAGCCCCACATTTCCGTCCTTCCATCACGCATGCAGCACAGTATGTTTCTGGACTGTGCTGAATGTCATCTTTTCAGCAGACCATGAAGAGAAAATTGTGAAATTCAAGGCAATTCCTCAGAGTGGATTTTTCAATTTCAGGTAGCCGTGCCAGTGAACTACTGAAAGCTGTACACGGCTGAAAGTGTCAGTATGAAGCTTTCCTCACTCCAAGTCGTATGAGGTGTTGAGTAGTGGTCAGGAAAGGCCTACTCAAATTATACTTCTCTCTGGACGAGCCCCTAGAGTCCATCTGATGTAGGGGAACATCCCGGTAGACACTCCAGGCTAAATAGAGGAGCGCAGATGCTATTGTGAATTAGCATTTCTATAGCGACTGTGTTCAAACATTATAGTGGCTACACAGCACATTTTAGTAGTCTGAGGTCTGACTTTCCGAAATGGTCCATCATAGACTGGACTCTGAGTCGGTTTTGCAGGTGTGTGTTTTCAGTATGATGGGTACGTTCGCAAATTTATATGTGTGGTAAGTCGCTCATGTTAGCAAGTGCTGTTGGATGCTGCAATGGCCCTTAATTGCAGATTCAGAATGAGTTGAGTGTATTTTCAGAGTTGTGTCTTGCGTGCATAACCACCACACAAGAGCTTCAACATTTTCTGTCGACTTTTCGGCCTATGTGTGTAAGGGAGATTTCAGCTGGTAAAATATGTCTACTTGTTTAACTTGCCTGCTCCTTGCATAGCACTCTGATACCCGGATGGGTCATGTTCGCGCTATATAAAACTTCACAAATAAAATAAATAATTGCACACAACTACCCCTGAAGATGAAACCTTCAACTTCCCAGTTTTGAGCTAAAAAGCTGTATCACAATTTTCTACCCTAAATCAATTCCAAATCTCCTTTATCAGACCACTCATCAAAAAAATACAGAATCTCAACCTGCCCAATCCTGCCAACCACAGACGAATCGCCAACAGCCCAATCTCCACATTAGGCTCACGGTCCATTTCCCGCTCCTCTTCAACATTTAACACATCATTAACATACCTGGTCAACCCAGTTAACTTAACATGATATAGTTACGCAGATCACATGCAGGCTATCTAAAAAGAGGAAAACCATAAGGAAACAGACACATCCAGGAAAGAGGAATATCTCCGTGCCGTGGACGAATGGATGATGATCACCCATCTAAGCTAACATCCTCCAAAACAGAGGTCATGGCATGTGGACAATGACAATTATAATCTACAACAACCGGGCCACAAGGCAGTAGAGGCTCTTTAGCTCTTTGACAGTTAAGATATCAGGCATACAAGGTCATCTGAAGTTCAGAAATGAAACAAAGACTTGGGACACATTTACTATTTTTTCACTCAACGCCAAGCAGCGAGGTAACTTGCTATGCAGCTTTGCGTGAAAGGAGGAGAGCAGAAATGCTCCATATTTACCAAAATATGGAGTATTTCTGCTCTATCCTTGCCCTGGTACTCTGTATGATGCCTAGCGCCAACGCACGCACCCTTGCACTGTAGTGCAAAGGTGTCTGAGTTACGGGCAAGATTGTTTTTGTGCAGAAAGGAACAGTTTCCTGCGCAAAAACAATCACAGGAGGCATTTGACTCTTTCTATGCATGATGCAGCATGCATTACACATAGAAAGAAGAAATAAAGAGGAGAAAAATAGATTTTTTTCCCCTTGTTACACCATCGTCTGGGAGGAGTACCGATTTGAAACAAGCCCTGGTTTACCAACTTTTGGAAATGTGGTATTGCATCAAATCCATGGGTACATGCATGGGAACACCCATGCACAACCTATGGAATGCCTCTCAGCTTGAAATGTAATGTAACACCGCACAAGCAGTTTCTCTGCGTTACATTTCTTTACAAAGCCACCAAGCGGGCACAAATCTTCCCTTGCGTGGCTTTGTAAATGAATTAAGGAATTGCGCTGCTTTGCGTCACCTTGTGTTTTGCAAGGACAATGGATCTCAATAAATCTGGTTCTTGGTTCTTCCCAAATTAAGGTTATCTGTATACCTGTAAAGCACTCTGATACCCACAAGGGTCATGTTTGCGCTATATAAAACTATCAAAATAAATAAAAATAAAATAAAGGCTACAGGGAAGGGAGACCTGAAGAGGGGAGAGCTGGATACTGCGTGGCCGATAAGGAGGCTGCAGGCTGTTTGTTCATGAGAAGTGCCTTCTCTCTCCCATTAAATTTAGTGCATCAGTGCTGAGACGTACAGGTACTGAGTACCGGACAGTACTGGCCCATTTAAAGCACTGCTTTTTGCGGATACCCCAATTTCCTTACTGATGCTGCCGGGCTCTGTCTGGAGGCCTTGTTTGACTCTTACTTCTCTTGCTGTGTAACACATCCTGCGGTGTGACGCACAAGTTGTAGAAGAAAAAGTAAATGCTGAAAAAAAACCACATCCGAACGAGGACATCTGTACAGTATAAAATAGTTTTTTGTTTTAAATCTCTTCCTCAGTAAAAGTCGAAGCAGGCAGGCCTGCAGAGGACTTTCATACTCTTGGCAGTTTGGGATTTGGCTACGACATTTAACAGATAGAAACAGCTTGGGTTTTATGGTGGTTTGTTTAATGCAATGATGTGAAAGCAGCATGAGAGGAGGTTGCTCGGTGTAACAGCTGTCTCGCTGGAGCGCCTGTTTGTTGCTTGTCAAGTGTATGCACTTTTTAAATAATTCAGAGAACCTACTCCCAGTGTGTCGAAGCAAAGCACTGGTAACACACGGTATAATCACACAGCTCAAGGTCTTCATATTGTAGACCTCAGAAGGATGGAAGGCTGAGAAGGCCCTGTCGAGAAGGAACCATAAGGTGCAAACAGAGTTTAAGGGACCAGGGGCCAAAAGGTGCGCGGAATGCACAATGACCCAATGATTTTTACTATAGGCTTTATTTATTTCTAATATTACTCCACAGAAATACCATACATAAATATTACAGGCATCTTCATGCAAGATTTAGAGGGAACCAGACCTCTAGCAAGTCCCCAACTGATGGTGCCACCTTGGACTCCCAAGTGTACTGTCTTGTCTCTGGTCGATGCACTTTATGGAAAGCTGACACTGAACATTTAAGGCGCCCTCTAAGACTCTAGAACAACTTAAGTCCCTACCCCAGCACACTGACCCATTACGCGGCAGTCAAACACGGTTTACCCCAAAGTAGCTAACCAGTCTGATCTTTGGAGCTACAGGTAGGCTGCAAATGTTACCTGACATCCAAAGAAGGCCAGTAAAGAGAAGGACTGAAGTTCTTGCAAACTCTCTAAAGCACTGTCTTCATGGAAATCCCTTTATTCTTCAGCAAGACAGGGTCCCTGTTGGCACACAGCAGCAAACTAACAGCGGGCCAACCCAAAGAAAGCAGCTTATAGACCAAATGGCAAGGAAAGATGATGTATTACTAAAAATGACTCTTGTACCAGCGAAGGATCCCCGATCGGCCCCATGTGGGTAAAGGAACCCAGAATCGGGTAGGGCAACTGCCAGAATTTTCAGGCCTAGTCGCTATCGACTGCAGACCATGTTTATTTCACTGTATAGCACAATATACAACGGTTTCATTTCAAGCATTAAAGGAATTGGGAAAATCACCTCCAGTCTGAACTGGTTTCTACTTATGCTCTCACAACCAGCATCTGCCTGTTCCATTTATTTACAATTTTCTCTTTTAAAGGCTTCACTGTAAACAAGGACCGGTTTCTAGCAGAGGAACAAAATACACATCAGAAAGAGGAATAGCCATGGCGGGCAACTGTCACAGTGAGAACCAGGGCCAGACATGCCATTCGGGCACTCTGGCACTTCCTCTGTGGGTTGGAAGGTGGGTGTGGGGGCGCTTTCAGGGCTGTAAGGGTCGCCATGATCGAGCCCTGAAAATTCCTAATTAATATATTTGAAAAAGTTTGCTTTCATTTTCACCCATTTGTCTAAAAATTTCCTTGAGAGAACACCCCTTACACACACAGTCAGGCTTGCTTACATGGAACAATGTGGGGGTGGTGTGACAATTTTTGTCAGTGCTTGTTTCGTTTCTTGGTCCAGCTCAATGAGAACTTTATTACAGAGCTATGATACATCAGAGCCTGCAATCCCTGTATAAAAGCCTACCTCTAATTTCCCAATTACAGTCGAGTGGCGACGTCTCTAGTCACCTGTAATAAAGAAATGATGTAGCTGTTCAACTTTAATAAATTATTACAGTTGAATTTTGATGTCATAATGCCTATTGTGAGAGTCGGCAGCCAGAGAGAAAGGCAGGTCACAGAGAATAATATATTATTCCAGCTGCAGTTTAAACAAGGAAAACGCAAACCGGTTTTTCTTCCTACAGATGTTTTTTTCTAAATAGAAAAAGTGATCAGCAGTAAGAAGATGTTTATGGCAACATGTTTATTTTTTCTCACACTATAGACATTTACAGAAAGGATAGAATCTCTACATGTTTCTACACAATGTGAGCCATAGTATTTTCTAACCTGACTTTCATTAAAACTGTTTCTAATATCTTTTTGCAAAAATTGCTAACTGTTTTTGGTGTGCTTAATTTCACAATACAGATTTTGTTTTTAGGTCTTGCCTAGGCAGCGCTTGCGCTGTCTCTTTGAGGCATTCTGTAGCTAGGATATGGGCTTGAAAAAACACCCATCTTTTTCATTGGTTCCTGTTGTCCTGTAAAAATGCTGGCTTTTCATTGGTGAATATACTTAGTAGTCCCTCCTGTTGGACTTTTGTATCCTCCCATGAGGACTGGCCCTATTGCAAGTGCTGTTACGCTTTCATGTTCTTTAGCATACCATGTGGGCACTCTTTTTTGGTTGACTTTTCCCTTTTGGCGCTAAGACACACAGCATTTGCATGTCTTTTGCTCATCAGACCCCGATGGCACCTTCTCCGTGCACTTCCCCCCGCCTGCTCCATGCACTGCCCCCTCCCATCGGCATGTTTTTTGTAGAGCCGGAATTCACCCGATCCTGTTACTGTAACTATATTTGTTTTGTCCGGCATTTGCATGTCTTTGATTTTTGCTCATCAGACACCGATCCATTTCTTGTCTATTCATTGACTTTCGTGGCAATGGCGGCACACCACACTTTAGCTTTAAACGTCTAAAGCTAAAGCGTGGCGTGCTGCCATTGCTACAAAAGTCAATAACTACAGAAACAAAGGCGGGCGGACGCAGTATTTCTTTTCCATTTATTTACTTTTACAGCAATCGCGGCACGCCGTGATTCACTTTTAAATATAATGAGGTAAAGCGCAGCGTGCTGCGATTGCTACAATAGTAAATAAATAGAAAAAAAGACGGCGGCGCACACATTTTTTTTCCTATTTATTGACTTTTGTGGCAATGGCGGCATGCCACGATTTAGCTCTAAACATCTAGAGCTAAAACGCGACGTGCCACCATTGCTGAAATGTCAATAAATAAAAAAACAAAGGCGGGCAGACGCCGCATTTCTTTTCCATTTATTTACTTTTATAGCAATCGCGGCACGCCGTGGTTTACTTTTCAACATATTAGCTGCAATAGTAAATAAACAGAAGAAAAAAACCAGCAGCCGCACAACTTATTTTTTCTCTTTATTGACTTTTGGAGCAATGGCCACACACCGCGCTTTACCTTTAAACATCTAAAGCTAAGCGCAGCGTGCCGCCATTGTTACAAAAGTCAATACATAAAAAAACAAAGGCAGGCGGACACCGCAGTTCTTTTCCATTTGCAAAGTCAATAGCTCTGCATTTAACTAATGCGAGACCTATTGCATTGCAAATGCTTGTTTATACTTCTGATCTGCAATGAATATTAAAGAGCAAGACATTAATGATTTAAGTGGTATCTAGGAAGTGTGTTAACCTGGCCATGTATTATAAGGAATAAAATGCCCTCTTCTGTACATTTAAAGGGTATTGCAAGTCACCTCGAAGTTCCGTGATCGTAAAAGGAACTTGGCCTTCAGCCTTCTTCCTCTATGTGGTTAAAGAACTCTTCGATGACTTGCAATATCCTTATGGTGTACAGCAGTTGGTACTTTATCCCCGATATACTCATCATCAAAATGACCTTCAAAAGGATAGCTAAATCTTTCATTACAGAGGCATAAAAACAGAGGCAGAATCATAGTGGAGGCTGTGGCAGATGTGCTTAATAAAGTCTGCTTCAATTGTAAACTGCGAGATCATTTAACTGTAGGGGAGCTAGGCGCCACACGACCCTTCTAGGCAAAGCCCATGCTCCACATGTATGCTGAACTGCGGTAGCGGTGCAGCTGTGTACGCATGTATCCCTGTCTGTCACTGCCGCCTACGCTACACAGTGGAGGCATCTGTTGGCATCACGCATCTTCGTATCCTCTCTTGACACAGTCAAACTATTGACATTCACAGGCGCAATATTTCCTACAAGCTGACAAGACTCCAAATACAAAAAAAAGATTTCTGTTAACACTCTTCAAGGGAAACACACAAGTTACAGCTTGAAGCAAGGCACCGTTTGCTGAATACGCCTTTACTTAATTTTTTTTATTTTTCAAGGTATCACACAGTAGCAGTACAGCGTTCGAGAATGGACTATGCAGCTGTTCTTCAAGGCCATTTCTTTGTTTTCTTCGCAGCGGTTCCTCTCCCACCGGCAGCATGGGATTGAAAAAGACCTTGAAGTCCACTAAATATTAGGGAACAGAAAAGGGCGTACGTGGGCGGGCACTAACAGGCCCATAGCAGAGGCGTGGCTTAGTTGTCTATGGTATTCAGTTGTCGCTCTCTTATGACCTCAACAATACTGTGTCATAGGTGCAGTACTCTTGTTTACCAACAGATGGAGCAGCACCTCATAAAGCAACATGCAAACATTCGTATAATTTAAATGTACAGTAAGACCAGAGGTGCCCTTTAGGGGGCCTCGTTCAGCCCAAGGTCTATGAATACCTGCGAAATGTGGGAGTCCACATGACTGAGGGGCCCCTCATCGCATTCTTCATTGGTAACCCATAATTATGTATTATGTCACTGATTAAGAGAGGGTTCTTCAGGGCACTCATTGGGAAACGAGATGTAGGTTGGGAGCGGTGAAACACTTAGAGAATAGGTTATACTTGAGGGTTTAGTGGGAGACTAGGAGGCAGAGGCCAGGCAGGTATATTCAGGAATTGTTAAAGCTTTCGATACAGCACAAGAAAAAATACTTGATTCAAATTTTTGTCTTGACAATGGCTTTCCAAACTGTGGCAGATCTTGCTCCTGCCATGGTGAACTTGGCTTTCAGGTATGAAGACTGACCAAGGTGTATGCAGTGCAACAAATCTTGTAGATGAGCCAAGCACCTATTCGTAGCCAGTGGGTGCTGATCAGCATAAGGGGGGATGTGGGCAGACATCCTAGCGCACCGGAATTAGTTAAGAAGCAGAGTGCTCAACAGTCTTTATCTGGGACAGCAACAATTTTGGTCCATGCACTTTATGTAGGCATTTCCTCCTTTAAAATCAGACAGGGCTGCGATCTGGACAATTGGTCTTAAGTTTTGTTCAAGAATTATCGGTTTCAGTTTTTCTGAAGGTGAAGTCAGTTGCAGGCATCTCTGAGTGTTTTAGCAATGTGGGGTTGCATCGCTAAGTCTTCATCCATCTCAAACTTAATGGAGACAAGATGGATGTCTTGAATTTTGGTAGTCCATCATCTATATGGAACAACTCCTGGTGGCCGGAAATGCTGGGCACATTTTCCACCCTGGCAGATTCTGCAAAAAACCTTGCAGTGCTGGTAGACAAAAACCTCTTACTTGACATTCAGGTCAATCAGACATTATCGACCTGCTTTTGGCTCATCAGGACTCTCGGGAAGGTGTTTCCTTATATTCCTCTTTCAACGCACAAGCAAGTGGCTCTGGCATTGATTTAAATTCAGGCTGGAGTATTGAAATGAGCTCTACTTGGATATCAACAAGCCAAATAGCCAAGCTGCAGATGGTGCAGAATGCGGCAGCAAGACTGATTCTTGATATTCCTAAATATCAATCAGTCTTGGCAGGGATATCAAAGCTTCATTGGTTACCAGTTAACAAGCGTATTACCTTTAAATCTTTATGCATTGTTCAACAGGCATTGCAGAACACTGGGCCTGTAGGAATTAGAGCCATGTTCCATTGGTACATTCCCTCCAGACAGCTACGGTCTGCACGCCATAACCGTGTGATTGTTCCTAAATTCCAGAAGGCAAGGTGGGGAAGTAGAGCCTTTTCGGTGGCCGCTGCCAGGCTCGGGAACTCCCTTCCTTGTTCCATCACTAGCCTTCAGGTTCATACCCCATTCTGAAAAGCCTTGAAAACCTGGCTATTTACTCTCTAATGGAAGGCCCAAAGTCTCTGCGATCCTGGAATTTCTGCTTCTGATAACCTCACTTCCTTCGGGACTAACCGTCATTAATGCCTTGAGGCTTCTGGGCATTTGTTTGTGCTCTACAAATCCTTTTCATTTCATTTCAGCTTGAATCCCAAGTAAATGTTCACTCATATCAAGGCGTTAAGTGGTAATTAATGGTGTATATAAAGTTGGCATACAACACAATGCAGAAGAAGTCACACAGGTCATCTGCCTACCCCACTGTCCTTAGGGTCTAGAAACAATATTATTTTGCCTTCAATTTGACCAAAAGAACCTTAAAATTCCATTCCCGCCTGAGGACATAAAATTGTGTCCCACTGATTTGAAGCTCTAAATTGTTGGCTTACTATTTTTCAGCAACATGTTTTTCAAAAGTAACAGTACAAGGAAGCCACCACAGCTAGTCATTTTAAGTCCTCTACAGCGAACAATAAGTAATTTTGTTTCCCAGTTAGAGCACATCCATTTCTCAGCTGCTTTCAGGCATAGGGTCAAAATTGATGTCAGTGCAGGTTAGTGGCACACTATGAAAGTATAATTGGTGGCCCAGGACTGATCCCCGGAGATACTAAGAAGAGGGATTGTGTACATGTGAAAAGTAATTGGCAAACCCGGAGGAAGCCACACTTCAAGCTAGCAAGGGTGAGCTAGCAAAACTGACAGGTTAAGGTTTCAAGTGATCACAGTGTGGTAGAGTCTACTGTAAAGGCAATTGTTGAGAGGCCAAGTGTAGCTGGTTAACCGAGATATGCGCCCCTCAAGAAGTTACCCACACGGCAAGTAGAGCTACTTATGCTGATGCTTGGTCAAAAACACAACTGGATAATATATTCACTGGATTCCAGCTTATCCTGACAATGCTCTATTAACACTCTCTATTGATAGGGCAGCAGTACAATATTGGAAAGGTGAGATGGTAGTTTGATTGTACACACAATTGCTTTTTTCCCTAGTCCTTTTTAGATCTGGTGTTTAGCCCAGACATTTTGATTATACCAAACTTATTTGAATAGTACACTTACAGGGGCTTCCATTCAACAATTCACATCCTTTGGTCTGTTAACGACCCATTAACATTATTTTTCCACCCACATACAGAATACAGCATACAGCATGTTGCAACGGGTCAACCCACTTCAGCAAATCACTAACAACTCGACTGTGACTGGCGCATTCTGCCATTTCACAAAGAGCACATCCACACTCAAAGTAGTTCCCTTTGGCGGAAGGGGCTCCTGTGTCAATGTGTGCTTTTTTGAGACTGACAAAATACTTTTTGTCTTTGTCCAATTTTTACCCCAAAAGTTTTGCAAAAAAAATTACAAAACAAAACAAGCATTGACAAAGCCAAAAACCCAGGCCTATTGGCTTTGCTAGTTCTTGCATGCGCCTGGAAGGAATCGAGCCTTCAGTCTAAGGAGCTACACTCAACGTCTTCCAGAGCAGAAGCGAAACCTGAGCCAACTGCTTAAGAAACCAAAATGGAACGGGCTCAAGAGTGAAGTCAGTAGGCTTAACACACTGGATAGGTTTCAATATGCAATCATTGACAAGCTCTGGGAATAAGCAGGGTGTGACCTGTGCTCAGAGTAAAGAGGTGGTGAGGCTGCTTGGACCAGATCACGCTGATAAATTAAGTGGCTGCCTCACAGACATCTGGTCACATATTCCTACTTTTTTTCTATATAAAAAGGTATTAAATTACAACATTTATCTCAGAAAACAGTACAGTTTGACGCAGGGGCAGAGCGCTGAGAGGCAATAATAATAGATGTACGATGTAGCGCTACAATACTTCTTCTCACTTGTCCGAGTGTGTTGCAAACCCTGCAAGGCAATGCACAACATCTGTATAGCGCATTGTGTGCACCTTGCAAGGATATCCACACTGAGCCGACTGCCTGGATTTAATCTTGTGGCATGCCTATCACAAATGCATTTATGCAGCAGAATCATTAGTGACTGCATAACCTAAATAATGTAGCATAAAACTGCTAAAAGAACGCCCACTAGGTGCTTCCTTAAAAATCAAAATCATTAACTAATGATTTCCTGAAGATTTTAATTCTAGGAATATAAATCATTTATTGGCAAAACTCAAACACCGTTCTTTTGTGAGATATTCTGCTTCCAGGCACAAAAAAAGGTGTTAATGTTCAAAACATGAAACATCATCTCTCACTCAAGGTGTCATTTGACACCCAAGGGAGGTTTCCAGCCTAAAACACCCACAGGTATGATATGTGGTCTGAGCCACAGATGTACCCTCAGCAAAGAGGTTTGTGCTAACATTGGTGGATGTCACTCGATTTATTGGGCCTGTGGCAAAAAAATGTGATGGTGCTCCATCACCTCCCCCTTCCTATAGGTCCTCTTCTAAGTCCCACCCCCTCTATCCCACACTTCACCACCCTCAGTTCCTGCACACACACCCCACCCCTTCGCAGAAAATATAAATTGTCAATATCTGTTGTTATGTGCGTGGCCTGCAAATATTCTTTGAAGCTATCCAGTTTTTTTAAACAGTTGATAATAAACAGCTATAAACATGATACTTTTTAGACAAAATGTGTTTCTAATGTACTCACTGCGTCTATTCTTTACCACAGTGAATGAATTGCATCTGGTGGACCCCATGGAGAAGTTATGTTACCTCTTTGCCCTCACAGCTCTTATTCTCAGAAGCAAACGTGTAAACACACTAGAGCAGCGGTTCCTGACCTGTGGTCCATGAACCCCTAGAGGATCCTGATTCCTACTAAAGGGATCTATGACCGTTTAGAAAATGAAATAATATTAGGAGATTAACAAAGTACAGATACATAAAATGTAAACCTGAAAAATTTCAAACGCTGTATAAATGAATTTTAAATTGAAGGCACAAAATAAGCTTGATTCGTGGAAGCAGCGCAAGTACAGCAAGCAGAATTTAGTACAGATGGCCATCGTAGCACTTGTTTGCACTGACAAAAAAGAAGTGTTACACTATGCACATTGCTTCATCTTATAGAAATAAAACCACATTTTGAAAAGCTCCGACTTGCCTATTAAAACTTTAATTATTGTACATATTTTGATTGTGAAATAAATCAAGTATTTTGTAATTTTGTATTTGTTTGATTTTCACTTGGTTCTGTATTCGTGTACATTGTTTTGAGGCTCATATGGTATGAACTTCTTAGTGATTCAATGAGGGCACAGAAGTGAAAAGGTTAAGAGCTGCTGTGCTGTATCTGCTCTGGTAACACAGAAGCGGCCTGAGGTGTAATGCCAATAAGAGAAGAGGCCAATCAGAGCTAAGTCAGGCCATGGTGTCTGGAAGGCCAGAGTGGCTAATGCAGAGTGGGCCATGAAGGTTCAGCTCACAAAGTCTGCGAGGCTGGTCACGGGCTGGCCCAGTGCCTCACAAAGGCCAATATGTCCGCAGCAGAGCCAATATCTGTTTCACGTTAAAAAGGCTGTAGGGCTAGAACCGGGTTAATTTCTCATCAAGCAGATGTACTTGAAAGGACACTAGAGCTGGGGTAGGGTCAGTCACATTTCATGCCAGTGTTTCTGAAAGGCCGGTGGGCCTATGCACACTGACATAAGGCAGTTGGGGTACAGTCAAAGTCAGTTTCTTGTGAAATTGACTCCTCCTACAATCTCGTAGGGAGCGGCACATGAAACATATTTTTGAAGACCATTCTCCACCTATAGCTGCATACATAATAAATGCTTGTTTGTTGAAAGGGCATATATTTCTTTATTTCACTTGCTTTTTATAGTAACATACAGTGGTAGAAAAGGCCACCTTGGGCTTTTCGGTCTGTCCCCCTCCCTGTCTACTGAGGCATTCACGGGCCCCCAAAAGGCACTGCTGCTTGACGGTTAAACTGTGTCTCTGATTAGAAAAGGTAGTGCATAAGGATATTAAGGTACCCGAACTAAAGAACCATTTTCAGCGCCCGGGTCCGGTTTAGAAAGACCTCCTCTGGGATAATTCACTACACAAACTGGGAACTTTCTGATCACACTCCTTTATTTATGTGAGTTTTTTATAGCAGGAGAATAAAGCGCTCGTAAAATGAATGTGAGAGACAGACAGAAAGAGAGAGAGAGAGACAGAGAGAAAGAGAGTAAAAGGTTTGCTGCGTCCATGACAGTTCAGCACAATTTCCCTCACGCCGAAGTACGACACAGCCTTTAAACACTGGCGCCAGCACACTACGAATGAGGATTTTTGTTAATGCTTTAATGCGTTTAGCTTGGGGTTTATTTTACAAAACAATATACTGAAGCCATATTTTTATTTGTGGATATACCAAAGCGAAGAGTTGTTAGGTCGTTTTTATCCTCGTATGCTTTTTTTATGGAATAATTTTGCTCAGTTTACATTGTACATAGCAATATTTATATTATATTCAAGGTTGTATGTTTTAGGCAGCTCTAGGCTTTTGCTGCATTGCAAAATGCAAGTGTTATTTGTATACTGGGCTGCATTTTATGTAGGAATATTGTGTTTTATATAGCAATATGTTTGAAAGTGATTTTTAAATCTATTTATGTGGCGTTTCTGGGGCGAGGAGTGGTGGTGGTGGTGTGACTGGCATCAGCTATCATTGCATGACTAGAAAGTGCAGCTCGTGCATGGGTGGAATGCGCTATCATTATGGCCATATTACGCAGATGTGCCCCCAGCGCAAAAGGGCACTCAGTGCGCATTCAGGGGGCTCGTTTTTCTATTACAGAAGTAGGGAAATGACCTCTAGTGTGATTCAGGATGTACTCTTTTTCTGTCTGATTTAACAGTATCTCTTTGCACTCCTCAGCACACTTATGTAATTCTGGTTTAGTGGTATACTCCTTGAGCTCCTCAGCAAACTTCTTTAATTCTGGTTTAGGGGTGTGCTCACTGCTCTCCTCAGCAAGCTTGTTTAATTCTGGTTTAGTAGTATACTCACTGCTCTCCTCAGCAAGCTTGTTTAATTCTGGTTTAGGGGTGTGCTCACTGCTCTCCTCAGCAAGCTTGTTTAATTCTGGTTTAGTAGTATACTCCCCGGAATCCTCAGTAGACATTTATTTTTGGTTTGTAGTATAATACTCGCACTCCTCACCACACTTATTTATTTTTGGTTTGTAGTATAATACTCGCACTCCTCACCACACTTATTTACTTTTGGTTTTGGACTATATTCTGAGCCAATTGAATTATGCAGCAAGAGAAGACCAAATTATGTGTAAGAATTTGCTATATTATCCGGCAAGAAAAAGGAAATTATGTGGCTGAATGCAGCACATTTTGTGACAGTCCTGCTTCATTATTTTATTTTAATCATGTTGACAACGTCATGGTATGGTTTCACCTCATTAGTGCCTCTGTTAACACTCAAATACAGCAATAAGTTAGTGAAAAGTGACTAGTCAACCTTCTCAAAGAGCCTTCCACAGCTCAGCAACATGTTGTGTTTTTAGTAACTTTTGATCCATTTGAGTTAGAAACAACTTTTTTGGTTAAAATCTGAAAATTATGCAGCAGATGATGAATAATGTGGCAAATACGGGAAATCCATAATTATGCGAAAAATGCCACAGAATCAGTTGATTTCAGTCGCCCTGACTATACTCCTTGCACCCCTCAGCATGCTTATTTAATTCTGATTTAGTAGTTTACTCTTTGCGTTCCTCAGCACATTTATTTAATTCTGGTAACCACACTTTCGAAAAAAAAGTTTGCATGCTGTTTTGGGTTTTCTTATGGTCCCAGAAAATTGGCAAATCATGCTTATTGCACAGGGGACAGTTACCCAGTGTTTCACTGTGACTGCATCTTGAGCGATTGACTTTTTTATATCCATATCAAATCAGTGGCGGCTCCTCCGCTAAGGTGGAGGAGCGTCGCCTCACTGCTTTTCAAAGTGTAAATAAAGGAAAAATAAAATGATAATAACTCGATGTTATCATTTTATTTTTTCCTGCTGCTGCAGCTTTGCTGGGCGGGGCTGCTCTGCTCACAGTGCAGGGGTGGAGTGGTGGGCACTGTGTAATTGCACATGATTGTTGGACCGGCTGTCTTGGGCCGGCCAAACATTCATGCATTATTGTATTACTGTAATACTGTATTACAGCCTGGGTGGAGAACATGCCCAGGCTCCGAGCCCCCTTCTGAGCATCGAAACACGGAGCTCAGACCAATCACAACGCTGCATTGCAGTGTTGTAATTGGCTTTTGGGAGCCTGGGTGCTTCCTGTTCCAGCCAGACGCGGAGAGATGACAGAGGAGAGGCACGGCGATGAGGTATGTTTCTTTTTCTTTACGCCCATACCGTACCGCCCTCCGCCTCGCCACCCCCTATCCGTGCCACCCGCCACTGAATCAGATCCCCTTTAAAGTTACTTCAGTTATGTAACACAATTAACCCCTTTACTCTGTACATGAGAATATGAGACGAGGAAAGGGGTGTACAGTCAAGCGTGTTACTAGTAGGCCCAGGTTCCACTAACAAGATTTGTGCCTGTTCACAATGGACCCCTAAGTTTGAACCACAGTTTTATGCCTTCGCTCAAAGGTCAGCAAACAACACACTGGCTAGAAGGCATGTTAATCTACTAGACTGTCACAGTGCTGCACTCTCCTGCACATGCGTGCACGTGGTACGTCCACGGGAGAAGGCATGATTTTAGTCCTAAGCAAGCGAATGGTGCTGGTGTGCACAAGGCGCTGCCATTTGTGCATGCAATCCTGCACTGTGCGCCCATTTTGCATAATATGTTCAAGATGGCCTACATTTTAGAACATGAGCTTATTGGAGTCAAAATATTCAATTTCCTTGCTCTCAATTATATAAAGTAGCCGGGCAAGTAACTCCAACGTCTCATATTTTGTTACACCGATCTTTCTTTTTTTTAATTCATCTTCGTTACAATATTAAAGCTGCTTCGTTGAATATTCAATTTGTTTTAACTGGGGATAGGAGGGGGCGGCTTTGAATTTTAAGCAAACTGGCCACATAGTTGCTCCAGATTATCTATAGCTCTGTCATTGGTCAGCCACAAGCACCAATGAACCGAGAACATAGAAAGGGGCGCGTGGTAACGCACTATAGATGCAGTGGCTTAGGTGAAAACGCCACAATTTAAAGTTCCAGACTGTTCTTCTTACACCTGAATTTACAGAGTGCAAAAAGGTCATCTCGTTCGCTAGGAATCATAGCTAAGGTAATTTTGTGAGTATCAATTACTTAATTATGTATCAACAGTTGTGTAGCCACGATACTGTTACTTGCATGCAAAATGTAAAGCGCTCTCACTTTGACTTTGATTAAGTCCGTCCAACAAAAAGCACATAAATAATAAAATGTACTTCTGATTATGTAGGGTTTATGGAGAAATTATTGATTACTCGATATCAGGGATGGCTGTGTGTCCTACACAATATGGATATTTATTACCAGAAAATTACGTGCATAAAATAGGTGAATTGGCTGGTACAAAAATTTGGAAATTCACTTAAAACTGGTATTTCTTCCCCTTATCAGTACTTAGTTTAAACAGAAAATGTAAGAAGAAAACACATTAAAATGTGTTCTTCAGCTGCCTTAATAATCCCTGACTGATAATTAAAGTAAAAACAGAAAAGTCATGTCGAAATGATTATGAGCGATTTTATTAAAGTTCGATTAAAATATTATGTGCACACCTTTGCAGAATCGTAAAAAGTGAACGAATGGCTGACATTTTTCTCTGGGAAAGGTGGCAACCCCAAGCAGCTGTCATGTTGTGAATCTACAAAAGGTTCCCAATTGGCATGACATATGCTTTAAGATTTGATTCCAAGGTCAGAAGGCCTGTGGATTGCCTGCCAAGTGAGGATTCCAGAGGAGAGGGGGAGCCATAACCCTGCAGTGGCTGCTCTTGTTGCTCAACCAACAAAGCTAAGCATGCTGGGACTTGTAGGCACATGCATATAACAGGACCAGTCAACTAACATGTCTTGGCATGCTCAATTCTGACAGATGAGAAACCATCACTGGCTGAAAGTCACTCTCATGGAAGGGTAGCCCAAAAGCAATGCCACCTCTATTCTACTAACTACCACACAGGTAGTGGTCTCGCTTTTGCTGCTGAAAAACAGAAACCCAACTTTGGAAATTCGTATCAAAACTAGTGATATGAAAATAAAAGTGCAATACCGTTCATCGTGCACTTACTTAAAATAACCGCTTCCACTCACACCCAGTGACAAAATAGATGTGAAACCAAATTTTCAGGCTACATTGCCCATCATATTTTGATCACTATTTAGTTTTTGGCAATCAAGTTCTGTCTGTGATCAACACTGCTCGTTGTGGTCCTATCCTCGTTACAGTGGTATAGCACAAAATGTTGGCGCCCCCTTCAGATCGTGATGAGGAGCCCCCCAGTCTCCCAAATCTCACAGACATTCAGTGGCCATGGGCTGAAGGGGCGCCTGCTGAAGGTTTGGGGGGCCACTGAAGGGCTGGGACCACTGTGCGCCACCTGACGCCTGCGTTACGCCCCTGGCTCTTTGGACTAATGCAAGGTAACCATTTTGTTTTTGCAAAATGGAGTCTTTGTGAGTTAAAATGGCCAATTTCCTATAAGTCCATGTTGAGCTCTTCAACAACCCTGGTGTTTTGTGTATTCTGCAAAGCGGTGTTTTCATTACATTGATCTGCAATTGCTTTTAAATAGTGCTTCAAACCCCTGAAAAGGCGCTAAAGCACTTTCAGTACAGAGATGCACACTACTCCACACATTTTGGACCACGGGTGAGAGATCAGTCGGATGGCTATGGACCTATTTCTGTGTTAGCTCTTCACACCGAGGACTAAGGGCTCAGCTGTTTTAGCTGCATGCGATCGGTGTTCTGGAAACATCCCCTGCGACCTTTTCAGAGGTTTGGTTGTGAAGGAAGAATGAAAACCTGCTGGCTGCAGTTGTAGACGGTGCTGACCCAGCCCGTGGGGCGCGAGAGTGCAGCCTATTATGCTGCCCTGTCCAGTTAGCAGCTGAGCACACTGGAATGCAAGGATTAGGAAGCTGCAAATGGCGGGATCAACCGGCCTCGCCCTGCAGCTTGCCACCCAGAAGATCAGCGTTCTCTTCGGTAGAGATGCTCCTACTTTTAGCTGCTCCCGCTAGAAAACTTCACCTGGTTTCCTTGACTACCCATTGAGCTGCACAAGAACTAGACTACATACTTTGAGTCCAGCACCCCTGATCTTGAGTGAGTGACTGCGTGCCATGAGTCGCCTGTCAGTGCTGCAGTTTGGTTGTAGAGCAAAATGAAGAAACATAAGATGCATAACGTGGACGCAACGGGCTTCGGTCACTCCTGGTGCACCCTGGGCTATAGAGCATTTATCCCCGCTGTCAGTATTCAGTGCAGATCATGGTCCACTCTTCTGGTGGACTCTCTAAAGCTCTTATCCTGGCAGCCTGTAACCAGTGCAGTCCTGTGAGTTTTTCCTCAGTCGCTTGCCCCTGAAGAGCATTACAGCAGCTGGTTTATCCTGTGTATTCCTGTTGGTTAGTCCTTATTGCTCCTGTAGGGACTCTGCTCATCCACCAAGGTTGGCTGTATGCAGTGCATGCCCTGGAGTCGCTCATCTATGGCTCCACAGGGGGAGAGGGAGCATAGAGTGCGCGCTCCACGACTGCTTCTATCCAGTCCATACTGCGGACTTCTTCTCTCTTGCTTGTGGATGGATTCTATCGAGACGTGCTCAATCGTTCAAAACCATGAGTTATAGCAAAGCGCAGGAGTTTTATCTCACGTCTCTTCCAGTTCTCACATGACTAGGCAGAGTGACCTAAGACACACGTGAACATCGCTCTAGTCACTCCCACATGACACCAACATGCTTCTTACATTGGCCACATCACAATTCAATATTATTCCAATCAAGCACTCCCACGCACAGCCAATAACGACCTTTGGTGCCACGTCAGGGGTATGAAGTGCTATAGAACTGCAATTACACTATGTAGACTCGTCAACACTGGAGCAGCAAGATGTCTACCGGTCTGTCCTCTCTCGGGGTAGCCAAGCTGTGCAGCAGTTCACATGTCAATCAACTCTGCCAACGAATCCCAACAACGTCTTCAGTGACGCAATTGTATACACCACCAGGCAATCAACAGAGTGGCTTCTGCAAGTCAAGGGCGACAACTGCGATGGGACTGGAGTGCTCAGAGGGTAACTGCTTCTGGTAGGAGAGACAGAAATTAAATTAAAACCGCGACAGGGACAGTTAATTAACGCGGATTAGTGTGAGACTAATTAGGAACACTGACACTGGAACCATCAAACTCGGTGATGTTAATGAGCTGTTCATTAATGTTGCAGCCCTCTTCCAGAATAAGAATGTGAACAGTCCAGTTCCCGGGTGCACATTCTGCTAGCGAGCGTAGAAAACCAGGCCCAGCAGCATGCCCCGCGGCTTGAACCAAAGAGAGACTTCCTGCCCCGCGCAGATCTGCCAGTCACTCTTTCATTTACCACCCATTAATGTGAATATATTTGGGATGTCACAAAAATGCACTGGAAAACAAACAGAAATGAGAGACACAGGAGGTCCCGTCCGCCTGTCACCAAGATGGCTGACAAAAATACATGTATCTGTCAACACACACCAGGCCACAATTCTGCCCTTCAACAAACGCTTGCTAGTTTGATATGCCAGGCTAACAATGCAGACTACCAGGGGAGAAATGCACAATGGAAACAAGCCAAGGCAATTCATGAAGGCGTCATTGCAAGAAATTGGAGCGGACTTTTCGATTGGGTTTCGTGCACATTTGCAATTTGAAAGGTTTGTTCTTTTGCACACAGCTGCTGGTGAAGGAGCATTCTAGGGGCTTGGCTTCACTACAGTAGGCTCAATCAGAAGAAAGAGTTACTACGCATCACAAATCAAATCCCAGTTCTGATTGTGCACTTTAGAGGCTCTGGCAGCCGGCCTTTCAGAACAGAGGTTTCAGCGTTAAGAAAAAATATGATTACCTCCTATTAATCACCTAAAAAGATGGTTAATACTTATTCTTCAAGGACCAAAGATGGAGCATTTATTGGCCCGATCTACCAGTTTTTGTTGATGTCCTGCGCTGAACTAGCCCTTAGCAGCAAACATTTGTGGTATTCTGTTTCCCTACTAATGTAACTTGATCAAGTAAACAAACACCAAAACATGTCAGCATTTCGTATTAGATGGTCGAAGTGCCTGACTCACTCCTCCTCCCTCGACAGTAGTAGTCTCTGCACGGTACAACAGTTTATTGATGAAGAAAAGGGTGCCATTATCATTTATTTTTGTGCCTTCTTAGACTGCAGAAACCTTTATTAAACAAGCTATAAACATAGCAATAATTAGCAACTGCTTTAACAAAATATAACACCAGTCATTAACATGTGGAGAGGTGTGGTGCAGCGGCCAGGGCAGCTGACTTCGGAGCGATCCCTGGCTCCGGCGGCAGCTCAGCTCAGCACCATGTGACTCTGGGCAATAGCTCACTTAATTTCCACGACGGCCCCCAGCGCCTTGAGACCCGTAAGGGTGAGTAGTTTGCGCTTTACAAATACGGATTAACATAATTTTAGATTGTAACTTTATAGAGGTATTTTGCAGATAAGTTTGGACATTTATGAGCAATCAGTTTAAAAGACACATTTTATAACATACATATTTCACTCACATGGTGGTGTGCACTACAAGAACAACACCGAGGGTAATCGCGCATTATACATTAATAAAGATTGGAGTCTTAAATTCAGAAAGCGCGTCTGTACTCCACTCAAGACAAACATTTATATTTTAAGCTTGTAGATCATATCAATATGAGCCGAGTTGGTGATATTTATAATCGATGTCCAGTCTGAGGTCTCCCATTCCACTTTCTATGTTTCAATGTAATATTCTTAGACATCACCGGCCACTTCAAAAGATCCATGCCTTTCCATTCATAGACACATTTTCTGCAATGTAATAACACTGTAAAGAATTGCTCATTGTCAGTTTTATTTGTGAGAAGGTTGTGAAACACCTTTTATCAATCCAAAATGTATGTGCCTTCCACATTACATGACCCACTATATAACCTGTCTGTAGGTGTGAAGTGAACCAGAGTAAAAGGCAGTGCTTAATTTGTAACCGAATGTGTGCTGTTGCCCAAAGCTCTGCTCACATACCCACGGACGGTGCTATTAAATGCCAGTGCACCCAATGGCAACTCTTAAATGCACCTCATACTTCTTTAATTCACTACCCAACTTCTCCTGCTCCTCTATTATTCTCTTGTGGGGTCCTGCTTCCTCCATTTGTGACATTTTTTCCATCTTTCTCTTCCTCCTTTTTTCCTCTGTGTTTGTTTATACCCTCGCTTACTCTCATTCAATGTCTGATGAAGAAAGATAAGTGCTGGACCCCAAAAATAAGTGTCATTGGGACCCCACTGGCTCAGAATTCAGCACTCTTTAGAAAAAAACGTTAAGCTTTGAGTCATTTACTAACAGATGTGTGGGTAGTGTGAGGCCTTCCTGAATGCAAGGACTGTTAGGTGGGACCTCATATGGAGAAGAGTCAAAAGCTACTGGACTGTGAAGCGGTGTCAAACACTTGTTGGGGATAATGGGAAAGAGCTGAAGAGTCAGTAGGGTGAGGGTCTAGTATGGTGAAGGGTGGACTATCACTTTGTAAGGCCTGCAAAAGGGCACCTTTCTACATCTTCTCATTTTTGGTACTAATTGGCGCTCTTATAGAAATCCACTTATCAGTTGTTCTCAACAAAGTAGTGGCAATTTAATATCGAAGTTCACCGTAAAAAGTTTTTCTTAAGTATCTAAAATAGCACAAAACCACATAAGCTCCTTTCTGAAAAGAGTTTGGGGGAAATGTTCACCCATTTTGTGCACATAGTGTGCATTAACATGTGATAGAAAAGCTATACACCAAAGAATCACAATTGAATGAACCTGGAGGACAAATTCCAACAATTTGAGAAACCTAGCTGAGTGAGCCTTGTTTGAAAGCATGCAGTGTGTGCAATAGATTGTTAGTGCACCCCTTATTAATAAGTCCTTAATCAGTCCAAACCCTAAATCTGCGTAGCCAAGAGTAGCTTACTGCTGCCAAATTCATTTAACCCAACGAGGTACACACAGACCACATTTATTTAATCGCAGTTCTTGAAATCACTTCTCGAAATCGCTGCTACTTGTAATGTAATATTGCTCCCTTGTAGACTACTATCTTATATTTTTGTACGTCAGCACAGTCTCAGATGTACATTTTTTAGGGCAATCGTAATCCCTTCTTCAGGGATTTCCAGGAACTACGTCTAACAAGATTGTTAGCTAATATATTAGCCCCTTTGCATCACTATTTATCGATCTCTCTCTGGACCAAAACATGCATCGTATACATCGTGTACCCGGCCCATCCCTAACACAGCAGCAACACATATCCCCATCTTGAGAAAGTAAATTAACAACCTTAATATTGCCCTGTGTATCTATGTGCATTCCATTATAGTTTCCAATGCAGGCAATTCCTGCTTCACACAGATTATGCAAAACAAAAGTTATTAAATTGCAGATTTTTTTTTATAAAAGTCATGAGAGACCAGAACCCACGTCACCTCTGTGCACGTTTACATCACTAGTGATCTTAGCAGAAGGACATATTGGTGGGAGAAGAACACATTCAACTTTACCACCTCACATCGTCAAAAGTTCTATTAATTAAAGTGATTTATTTCTGTTTTGATTGTAATAAATTCTGTATCCTCTCTCAACCTGCCCCTCTGACGGGTAGATATAAAAAAATGTACAACATATATCACCAGCCACAGTATCCTCCAGGCTTACAACATCCACTTTACTCTTAGGCCCGATCCCATTGCTGCAGTAATGCAGGGTCAAGAGCAAACACTACTTTACACTTGACTTTGTTTTACACTCAAGTGCAAATTACACATATTGTAGGTTTTTGCACTCATTTTCACCTTGTCGAATTTGGCACGAATCGGGAAGGGAACCAGCAGACATGAGGGGTTTGTGCACCTCGAAATGGGGAACAACAAGCTATGTTGGTACCTTTTTTTTTATTTTTTATATTTATTTATTAATTTTAGTGCACAGATTCAAATCGGAATACACAAGCAAGTATGCAACTCAATGAAATCAGGAAGATTACAATAACTCCCACCAACACCCCACCCCTCCCCCTCCCTCCCAGGCAGAACAATATCATAATTCCAGAACACTTCGGACAGTGCGAAAGATCATCACATGCAAGGTGGGAAGCAATACAGATAAAGGTTCTCATATACAGTCCACATCTATGGGCCAGCAAACATGAACACACCTATATCAATGTCCCGTAAGGAAACCGCAATTGCCATGCCAGCTAATGAACCCCGTTCCCAGGAGTGCCACACGCTCATAACAGGCTAGAGTGGGACATCAGATATACTGTAAGGGGAGCCCAAAAGTCCTTGGGGCGGGATGACTCAGGCAGCTCTTCTTCATATATCCGAAGCTGGTCCCTGCAGTACAGTAAGTCTCGAAGCCATTTTTTAACAGTGGGTACTACCTTGGCTCCCCAGCACTGCGCGACCGCCCTTTTGCAAAAAGGGTAGAAATTACAACTATACGCCTGTTGCAGGGCTTAAGAGGTTTGACGTGGCTCAGCAAGCACATCTCAGGAGTACAGCACACAGGCTCCGACACAACATCCGTAAGCATGGTCGTCACTGCAGTCCAGAACGCAAGCACACCAGGGCACACCCAGGCTACGTGAAGAAAGTCCGCATCAGGAGCTCCACATCTCACACAGTCAGCAGTCTCTCTTAAACCATATTTGTGTAGTTGTAAGGGGGAGTAATATACCTGATGCAAGAATTTAAAATGAATAATTCTAAGGTTACAATTAGCTGTGAGACGGCCCGTGAGCTGACAGCACTCCCTCCAAGCCTCCGGCGCAATAGGGGTGCCCAACATCGCTCGCCAACGCACATAAGAGGGGGAATCTTCCTGCTCCCGCTCACGCAGCGAGGCGTTGTAGAGCCTGGTAGTAGAGCCCTCCGGGACGCACCCGAGAGCATCACCTGTAACGCCCGCAGAGTGGTGGGTTCGGCAGGATAGTTCGGTACGCCGCGCGGATAGCTTGTCGGACCCGGACATAGATAAAATTAAACATAAAAGGGCGATCTGCGCCGCTCTGCGCCTCCCGTAAATTTTTTAATTGACCGCCAGTGTATAAGTCGCCCAGTCTGGTGATGCCCGCTGCTGCAAGTTCTCTCCTGGCAGTCGCCTCGCGTGCTGCCGAAATATCAGGATGTGAGGCTAGTGGTACTAGTGGGGCATACAAATAGGAAAGTCGAGCCCGTAGCGCAAGCATTCGCCACGCCCACGCCGTGCACTGCGTGGGGTTGATCTCATTTCGTGGGCCACCTGTTCCCCCCGAAAGAGCAACTGCCTGCACCGGAAGAGGAAAAACAGCATCCGACTCAATCGCCACAAGAGGCTGAAAGCGCTGGGGAAAGTGCCAATAATGTGCAAATTGTGCTTGCGCACATAAATAGTAAAGGCGAAAGTCAGGGGCCTCAAAACCACCACGGTCAAATGGTAGCACCAGCAGATCCCACCGGCACTGGGGCTTCTTACCGCCCCACACAAACGTTAAAAGCGCTGACTGCAGTGTATGGAACAAATGCAAAAACAACAATTGATGGACAGAATGCAGAACAATGTCATACATTCAACCCAGTACAGAGATCTGGGTCTAAATCCATAGTTTTTTTGCTCACCATGCCATTCCAGTTTGGACCCAGCCATATGCAAATCAGTCTTGACCCTGTGCCCAATGGGAACAGTCCAGCCCGAACTGCCAGGCCTGGTCCTCCCTGGATTGGAAACAAGCATCCTAGGACCGGTTTCGGGCTTTCAGCCCTCATCAGCCAGGATAGCTTGACTCCAGTGGCATGGAGAGCATGGGACCCACGTCTGGGCATACCCGTCCCACTCGGGGTGACAAATGCAAAAACAACAATTGATGGACAGAATGCAGAACAATGTCATACATTCAACCCAGTACAGAGATCTGGGCCTAAATCCATCGTTTTTTTGCTCACCATGCCATTCCAGTTTGGACCCAGCCATATGCAAATCAGTCTTGACCCTGTGCCCAATGGGAACAGTCCAGCCCGAACTGCCAGGCCTGGTCCTCCCTGGATTGGAAACAAGCATCCTAGGACCGGTTTCGGGCTTTCAGCCCTCATCAGCCATGATAGCTTGACTCCAGTGGCATGGAGAGCATTGGACCCACGTCTGGGCATACCCGTCCATCAATTGTCTCTTTTGCATTTGTTGCCCTAAGTGGGAAGGGTATGCCCAGACGTGGGTCCCGTGCTCACTACACCACTGGATTCAAGCTAGCCTGGCTGAAGAAGGGTGATGTCCTGAAACCGGTCCTAGGATGCTTGTTTCCGGTCCAGGAAGGACCTGGCTTGGCAGTTCGGGCTGGACTGTTCCCACAAGGAACAGGGTCAAGACTGATTTGCATATGGCTGGGTCCAAACTGGGGTGGTGTGGTGAGCAAAAGAATGATGGATTTAACCCAGATCCTTGTCACTGGGGGTGAATGTTTGCATTGTCCTGCATTCCGTCCATCAATTGTCTCTTTTGCATTTGTCGCCCTAAGTGGGAAGGGTATGCCCAGACGTGGGTCCCGTGCTCACTACACCACTGGATTCAAGCTAGCCTGGCTGAAGAAGAGTGATGCCCTGAAACCGGTCCTAGGATGCTTGTTTCCGGTCCAGGAAGGACCTGGCTTGGCAGTTCGGGCTGGACTGTTCCCACAAGGAACAGGGTCAAGACTGATTTGCATATGGCTGGGTCCAAACTGGGGTGGTGTGGTGAGCAAAAGAATGATGTATTTAACCCAGATCCTTGTGACTGGGGGTGAATGTTTGCATTGTCCAGCATTCCGTCCATCAATTGTCTCTTTTGCATTTGTCGCCCTAAGTTGGAAGGGTATGCCCAGACGTGGGTCCCGTGCTCACTACACCACTGGATTCAAGCTAGCCTGGCTGAAGAAGGGTGATGCCCTGAAACCGGTCCTAGGATGCTTGTTTCCGGTCCAGGAAGGACCTGGCTTGGCAGTTCGGGCTGGACTGTTCCCACAAGGAACAGGGTCAAGACTGATTTGCATATGGCTGGGTCCAAACTGGGGTGGTGTGGTGAGCAAAAGAATGATGGATTTAACCCAGATCCTTGTGACTGGGGGTGAATGTTTGCATTGTCCAGCATTCCGTCCATCAATTGTCTCTTTTGCAATTGTCGCCCTAAGTGGGAAGGGTATGCCCAGACGTGGGTCCCGTGCTCACTACACCACTGGATTCAAGCTAGCCTGGCTGAAGAAGGGTGATGCCCTGAAACCGGTCCTAGGATGCTTGTTTCCGGTCCAGGAAGGACCTGGCTTGGCAGTTCGGGCTGGACTGTTCCCACAAGGAACAGGGTCAAGACTGATTTGCATATGGCTGGGTCCAAACTGGGGTGGTGTGGTGAGCAAAAGAATGATGGATTTAACCCAGATCCTTGTGACTGGGGGTGAATGTTTGCATTGTCCAGCATTCCGTCCATCAATTGTCTCTTTTGCATTTGTCGCCCTAAGTGGGAAGGGTATGCCCAGACGTGGGTCCCGTGCTCACTACACCACTGGATTCAAGCTAGCCTGGCTGAAGAAGGGTGATGCCCTGAAACCGGTCCTAGGATGCTTGTTTCCGGTCCAGGAAGGACCTGGCTTGGCAGTTCGGGCTGGACTGTTCCCACAAGGAACAGGGTCAAGACTGATTTGCATATGGCTGGGTCCAAACTGGGGTGGTGTGGTGAGCAAAAGAATGATGGATTTAACCCAGATCCTTGTGACTGGGGGTGAATGTTTGCATTGTCCAGCATTCCGTCCATCAATTGTCTCTTTTGCATTTGTCGCCCTAAGTGGGAAGGGTATGCCCAGACGTGGGTCCCGTGCTCACTACACCACTGGATTCAAGCTAGCCTGGCTGAAGAAGGGTGATGCCCTGAAACCGGTCCTAGGATGCTTGTTTCCGGTCCAGGAAGGACCTGGCTTGGCAGTTCGGGCTGGACTGTTCCCACAAGGAACAGGGTCAAGACTGATTTGCATATGGCTGGGTCCAAACTGGGGTGGTGTGGTGAGCAAAAGAATTATGGATTTAACCCAGATCCTTGTGACTGGGGGTGAATGTTTGCATTGTCCAGCATTCCGTCCATCAATTGTCTCTTTTGCATTTGTCGCCCTAAGTGGGAAGGGTATGCCCAGACGTGGGTCCCGTGCTCACTACACCACTGGATTCAAGCTAGCCTGGCTGAAGAAGGGTGATGCCCTGAAACCGGTCCTAGGATGCTTGTTTCCGTTCCAGGAAGGACCTGGCTTGGCAGTTCGGGCTGGACTGTTCCCACAAGGAACAGGGTCAAGACTGATTTGCATATGGCTGGGTCCAAACTGGGGTGGTGTGGTGAGCAAAAGAATGATGGATTTAACCCAGATCCTTGTGACTGGGGGTGAATGTTTGCATTGTCCAGCATTCCGTCCATCAATTGTCTCTTTTGCAGCGTATGGAACAGCGCAACATTCAATTTGATAGGGATGTTAACGAAGAAATACAACAGCTTAGGTAGAAAGACCATCTTCACGACGGCAATCCTATCCGCTAGCGATAGAGGTAAATGTGCCCACCACGCAGCCTGTTCAGATATACGTGAAACCGTGCGACCATAGTTCTCAGAGACAACCACAGCCGGATCCCTGTGCACCCAAACTCCAAGATATTTGACAGGGTCAGATGTCCAAGTCAACGGGAAGTCCACCTCCACCTCAGTTGTTTGCGCAGTTAGTGGAAACACTACAGATTTTGACCAGTTAATCCCCAGGCCAGAGAATCTTTCAAATTTTACATACTCTCGTAGCAGCGCAGAGAGGTGCGTAGCAGGTTCGCGGAAATATAGCAGCATATCATCTGCGTAAAGGGAGACAATTAAAGGCCGCAGCCTGAACCGTAGAGCCGCCGCGGCGTGTTTCTGACGCAGCTTGCAGGCGAGGGGCTCTAGGGCCAGAGAGAAAAGCATAGGGGACAGAGGGCAACCCTGTCTCGTACCCCGTTCAAAACGAAACAGTGAGGACACCCACCCATTGACCCGAACGCGAGCCACCGGTCCACTGTATAGCACCCTAAGCCATTGCAGAAAGAAAGATGGGAAGCCCATCCTACCCAGCACAGCAAACATAAAGGGCCACTGCAGAGAGTCAAAGGCTTTTGCTGCGTCGAGCAACACAGCCACCGCCTGGAAATCAGGTTCAAAATAGTGTAGCGTGGCGAAGAGCGTACGCAAGTTGTGTGTCGTAGAGCGCTCCGTGACGAAGCCAGACTGATCAGGTAACACCAGCAGAGGGACTAGAGGTTGCAACCTGGTAGCTATCATTTTGGCGAGAATCTTTGCATCGTCCGATGCGTAGGCTTTATAAAATTCGCCAGGCAGCCCATCAGGTCCTGCAGCTTTACAGGTTGGTAAGGACACAATGGCCTCCCTGACATCCTCCACTCCGAATGGTTGTACGAGGTACTCTCGATGTGCATGAGATAACCATCCAAGTGCTACATCGTCAAGGTAGGCATCTATCTCCGCTGCGGATGGAGACTCTCTAGTGGCATAGAGACTTGTATAGAACCGTAATACGGTGTCACAAAGTTCCACCGTCGAATGGCAGGCAATCCCATTTTCATCCAGCAATTCAGCAATATTATCTTGACTGCGCGGTTCCGATATCTTTTGTGCGAGCGAGCGGCCAGGACGGCCACCCTCCCCGTAGTAGCGCGCTATCCTGCGTCTGGAGCAATGTGACAGCTCCTGATCCACCGCATCATTATGTTCCCAAATAAGCTCCCTCATAGCCGCAAGTTTAGCTGTAGAAGGATCGGACTCGAATTCGCGCTCCCGCTGAGAGATGTCAGATGCCAATTTCCGTATTCTATGTCGAATGTCTCGCAGGATACCGGATTGGGCCCCAATACAGGATCCCCTTATAGTGACTTTAAAAGCTTCCCAGAGCATGCCCGCGCTGTCAACAGATCCCTCATTTTCCCGAAAATAATTTTTAGCTACGTTGGTACCTTAATCTCCATCTCAAAGAAGCAGACAGCAATCAGGCAAGCTGCACACCCAGTAAATTAACCCTCCCTTATTCAGTATTTACTGGTTGCACAAGTTGTCCTGGGGGGCAGAGGGCGAAGCACAATTTTCAGTCAGCATGTGATTGTGGTCTATGTGTTCATTTCTGATCGTCTTACGTATGCTCTGTAATTCAAGACCTTCACATATCTTTATTTTCTTGGTGTGATTTTCAAAGTGTAGCTCTTACTGTCAATTCAAAACTGTTTGGTTTAATTCTCTGATATAGGGAAGATCTGCCAGTAATTATGGAAAATCATTTAACCAGGACACCTGGCTCTCAGCATCTCTGCTGCGCATGGCAGCATGAAAACTGACTATCTATCCGTATAATGATGGCTTATGACATCTTGCAAGTTTGAACAAACATTTCCTTGTAAATGTCTGCCAGGAAGCACACGCTGTCCCTTTCCAGAAGAATCAGTTTGTACATTGATAGCTCTAGTAAACTTTGAAGCTTTAGTGTGCATACTTTAGCAGAAAGTTTGAGGATTCCACCCAACGCAGTAAAATATTCAACTATCAGTATTACTTGAATGTTTACAACCTAAAGTAGTTTCACTTGGTTTACTTATCTCTGTTTTTCAAACATTCATAAAATGCAAGTAAACATGAGATGTAGCTGGCTGATGCACTGTGCAAAAAAAGAAATATATGAAAGCAAATAACACCGAAAACAAGTCAAGCTGAAAATAAAACAAAAACCACAATAAATGTACAACTTCTAAAGAAAAGAATTCATAAAGTTTGGAAATATCGTTTATAGAGAAAATGAACCCCAAGCTAGCAATCCATACTAACAAATGAATATGAAAGACATGAATAAATATGAATGTTCAACATTTTGCGAAAAGACAATTGATTAGAACCGCTACAAGGGGTTAAAGGTTCATAATTCCATAACTATAATATATGTCTGAAACTGGGGATAGCCAAGCACATCAGTAACTTGCCATGGAATGTGCTGGAGCTACTAGCCGCAACTAGTTTATCCGCCAGATAAGGTCAGCTAGGGTCTTTTATATGATACAAAGAGAGAAACTGCACATGAAAGTAAAGAGTAGAAAAGGTCAAATCGGCATAATGAAATCTCTTTCTGACACCCCTGCCAAAACACGTGCAGCGGAGTTATCAACAGCTCCAAGGGCCTTGCCTAATTTGTAAATAAATAAATAAATAAATAAGAGTAGGGGCCCAAAGTGTTTCGTAGAAGCCTGCCAGGACACTGTTGAATGCCAGAGTGGCGAACAGTAGCGGGTGGTGACCCTCAAAACTGGAGAGGCATCAGGGGGGACGGAGAGACAAACCCAGTGGGGGGGGGGAAGATAATTAATAAGAAAATGTACTTACCTGTGCCGTGTTTTCTTCATTCTTCTGGCGTCAGCGCAAGCCAGGGCGCCTCATGGAGCCTCAGGCAACCCCCTTCTGCAAATCCCGACGCTGCTCTCATGCTGCAGATGAACAGCATGACAGCAGCGCCAGGATTGGCTGAATCGCGCTGCCTCGACCCTCCAGCAGGCACAGGAGGCCTGTGCCTGCTCTCCACCCAGCTGTCTGAGACAGCTAGGTGGAGAGGTTTACACTGCGCATGTCAGGCCGGCCGTGGCAAGACAGCCGGCCAAAGTGACTTGTGCAGTGTAAACTGGTGGAGTGAGCACCACTGCACTGCTGCCAGTCAGCAGCAATGCCCGCCTCCAAATACTGTTCGGGCTGGGAGCAGTGAAAAATAAAACGGTAATTCATTTTATTACCGTTTTATTTCTCACTTTTGCTGCACTGGCAGCGGGTGGGGGGGGGGTGACACTCCTCTGCCCTAATGGGGGGGCGCCGCTGGCTGCGAATACCAAGGCTGGCTAGTATTTATTTCACCTCATGCCTCTTTCTTCTCTCACACCACACTTCCTGTCTCTTTACCTCACTCCTGATGGTTCTTTTTCCACCCTGCTGTCTCCGTTTGGCAATATTTTCCTATCTTTCTCCTCCTCCTACTTTCTTCCTTTTCTGCCTTGTTCTCTCATGCTGTGGCTCAAATTCTGATGAATAAATAGCGCCGGACACTCTTGTTGAGTAGCTGTAACCTCTATAAATGCACTCATTCATTCAAATACAAATCCTGATACCTAGCACTGAGTGCCAGTGCCCACCTCCTGCAACCTCTGGCCCAAATTAAACACTGCAAGGAAGGAGACTCACAGAAATGGCACTGCCAAGGTGGAGCTGGCGGTAGAGGACCCTTTCTGACTTCCTTTTGGTACAGACATGCCTTTTCCATGTGCATGGAGCGCTACTTGCATTTGACTCCTGACACGTACTGGAAGCGGCCATTCATGGCTGAAAAATTCCAATTCAAGTAGATGCAGGACTGTCCATCGTATTTGATGTGGCTCTAGTTCCCTTGAAAGATGTCACATCACCCACATATCCAAAATACACCAAACATAAATGCCTTCCCATCCCTGGTGAGCTGCTCCAGTGACCCATTTTATGAGAACTTGAGTAGCTGATTGGAGCTTAAAATGAAAAATCTGAAACTAACAATGTCAGTTTCCTTTCAAGGATTCTAGGTATTTCTGGCTCTTAATTATTTATCTGTTTATTCTTTTGCCAGTGAAGTGGCATGCTTATTGGTTTTTGAATCTAAACTTCGTGATCCACCAGTAGGCCCTGACAAGTTTAATTTTGGAATTGTTTGAAAAGGGAATTGCTTAAATGTGGTGGCCTTGAGTATAATATTTTGTAAAAAGGCCTGCATTGCCTATCTCAATAGAGCAGGGCTGCAAAGAGTACATATGCACATTTATTTTGTACCTCAGGGAGAAATTGTTCTTTTTGCATTTGTCACCCGAGTGGGACGGGTATGCCCAGATGTGGGTCCAGTGCTCTCCATGCCACTGGAGTCAAGCTAGCCTGGCTGATGAGAAAAATGGTCACCATATCTCTGTCTGTGGAAAATCCTCCAAATCCGCTGGCCAAACACCATACGCAACAATGACCTATGGCAGCAGACTTTCCAACTCTCTGCTCATGACGAAATCATGAAAAGACGCTGGGGCTGGATAGTTCACACTCTCCGCAAGCCCGCATCAAACACCACCAGCTAGCCCTCACCCGGAACCCTCAAGGGAAAAGGAAAAGAGGAAGGCCAAGAAACACCTAGCACTGAGGCCTCGAGGCGGACTGCAAGGAAATGGGTAACACATGGAGCCAGATGGAAAGAAAAGCCCAGGATAGAGATGGCTGGAGAGTCCTGGTTTACCCCAAGAGGGGTAGTAGGCATATGTAAGTATATGCAGAGCTGCTACTACGTCCGTAAAACCACCACTGTGCTTGTATGGTCAACACTATGCCATGAATTGCCACCCTAATGCCAGGAACAGTCACAATATGCCAGAGACACCTTTATGATAAAGACCATCATAACACAAAGGTGAGCCTCAATATGCCAAGGGATCTCACAAAATGTCAGGCCACTTTTATAATAAGGAAGAGGCCAAAATGCCAAGGAAGGCTGTAATATTCCAGAGCCACTATTAGGCCAGGATTAGCCCTCATCATGAAAAATTAGGGCCACAGTATACAGGAACCTTAATTATTCCAGGAATGCCCCCAAAAGCCAGATATATATCCACACTCAAACATGGTCAGGCAACAGACACCACACATACCCACAACGTGCACGAGCAGGAAATGCCCACTCTGCTCCCCAAGCCACCCAGCTTAGATTAGAAATTGCACCCATTTCTGAGGGCGTTGTGGCGTTCCCCCAGACAATCAAGCACTGCTGTATTGAAGTCCTGTCCCAGCAAGTGGTGGGAAACATGTCAAGGTCCCCAAGGGTGCATTGTGTGGTCCTCCAGGGTTGAGATACAGAACTGTATTCTGGAGTTATCTGCCTCCAAGGTGACCCGAAGGCTGAGCATCAGCAGCCACACAGGAGGCAGGCTGGGGGGCTTCTTGTTGCAAGAAGCCAATGGCAAGACTCAGGTCAAGCAGAAAAGTCCACCACTTGCTTTCGTTTTCGCATCCACTGCCCAGCCTCATCCTCTCATCGGCTCAGCCTGACAAGCGCACCTTCCATTGCCTTCAAGAGCTCACCCCAGCCATTCTAGCACCCACATGCACATACCACATGCGCACACGGCTCTCGGGTGTCCTCAGCAAGAACCACGCACTTGGCCTGTAACTCCAAACCAGCTAATTATCAGAGGTTTGCCTTCAAACATATATCACAATTTCCTTGGGATGCCCTTCCCCTAAAGCTACTGAACGCAACTCCATGACGTCCCTCAAGGGACCCTGTCAAGCACTGCTTCCGCGTTGGCAAGGATGACGACTCCATCAAACGCTCTGAAAAGCCTGGCTCTGCCGCCGGTGCCAGATGGGCGGGGAGGCTCCGCCATATAATAATCTGGCCTGAATAGAGCAAATGTTAATTTTCATTCCTCTCGGCTTTCTTCCTCACTGTCATAATATATGAATCACACAGCGCCCCGGAAAGCCAAGCTGACATTTGTGCAGGCGCTCGTCCAAAAGGGCCCGTCTCCCCTTCCCCCAGCCTCCCCCTAGGGGCGGGGGCAGAGAGATAGTGCCGAGCACAGGCAACCCGTCAGCGACCACCCTCAGAAGCAGGCAGCAGATGGCAATGTTGATTTAATTCACAGAAGACGCGAACCAATTCAAACATAAATCTACATTAAACTCATCGTGTCAGGCCCCTCTCAGTGCTGCACGGTGACGATTCTTGCCGTGAACCTAGGTTGGCATAGGGGTCCAATATATAACAGGGCCTATATACTAAGGCCGCCGAGCAGCCAAGGCACTTAGTGCGCAGCTGCGCGCGCCCGGCCCGCAGCCAGTGACGACAGTCCTCAGTCTCGCGCTGCAAGTTATTAACTCCGATCCCAGACTTCCACAGCCAAGTTCTAGGACGCAGGACAATTTTATGGCTCCTCGGCATATGGCAGACCATTAGAGCAAAAAGCGCCGTGCAACCACCAGAGCACGATGCCATTTCAGCCTCCACCGCTGCGTCAAATCAACAACACATGGGCCCGATGGCACAATGATCGAGCTGTGCAACACCTTGCAGAATTCCAAGGCCTGAGTCTTTGCTAAGGGCATGCGAGGCTAAGTTTACTGTGCTCGTAGGGGAGGCCGTCTACTCAGGGTGCGTTTTTTGCAGTTTTATATAGCGAGAACTCGTCCCGAAGGTATTGGAGCTTTACATGAGCACCATTTACATTACTCAAGGTCAAATTCACTGCTTTAAGTGGGCCGGGTCCTGCCGGTGCTCAGCAGGGGCAATTCTAAAAAGCACGTGCTGAGACGGATCCCTATCGGGCTCTCCATTTTTGCCCTCACCCTCAGGTTGAATTTTTTTTTTTAACTCTGGAGCAGTGCCACCCTTCACTGCCTTTAATGTAACTTCGAAGAGACTCGTACCTCTTTCATAGTCTCATCATTTCAGAACTGAAGCATTTTCATTATTATATACAACAAAGCCATAGTTGTTGCTTATTTATTTTATGCAACTAACACCCATTGACAAAGCCAATAGTCCTGGCTTGTAGGTATAATGTTACTTGCTGTATTATATATCTGGGTGCAATGACAGAAACAGCAACATACCAGTCGGGCGGCACACTATGCTAAGGACAGGTTTTTAGCGTAGGTGTTTTTAAGCCACGCCCTTAATTACACAGGCCACGCCCCTTTGAGAGGGCCCCCTCCCAGTTTTTTCATCCCCTTAAAGCCCTGGTCACATTAATTTTTTCTTTCTTTTTTGTTTTTAGGCACAGGAGATTAAGTGATTTGCCCAATATCACTGGATGTTGAGCCAACTCCAAGTCTCGAACCTGGTTCCACAGTTCCAAAGTTGGCAACTCTGGCAGTTAAGCCACATCCTTACAATGAAAAGGTGTGTTTCACAGGCAAAGTGTGCTTTGTGGCCATTGTGCGCTGCAAGGGGTGTAATGTGTGGACCACGCGTGCAGCATGGCAATAGGTACAGCTATGGTGAACTGCATATGATATACTGTCAGCAGAAAAATACGGTCTCTGGCTTTTGCTATTACGGAACTAACCCATTAGAATTAGTTTTTTGAGGTGTTTAGATTTCTGGGTATGACCACAACACTCCGCTTTCAAGCGATCGTAGGTAAAGTAATCAGGCACACTTTTTGAAGCTCACGCAGTCCTTTTCACGCAGAGAGCCATTCAGGAATAGGTGCTTTCAATTGTGTTTAAATATGCAACTTGACAGCCAACACGTGGTTTGCGAGGGGCATTTTCCCCACAAACTTTCCCAAGGCCAAAATATCACTGCACTGTTTTGTTTCTTCCCAAAGTGTGTCTGACTGAATAATATCAGGAGTCCTGTGTGGGCTGGCCTCGTTAAGTCCTTGGAAGCATGTCAGTGTCTGGGCATATGGTGTATAGCTTGTGCCTTGTGTGAGCCTTGGGTGTGGTGCTCCATGCAGGGTGGCTAGGGTATGCTGGATAGCTAAGGACAGGCTATTGTTTGACCTAAACAAAATATAAAAGGTACCTCCTCAAAGGGGGTGTGATAAACCTATAGGTATGTACTGATCACAGGGCCCTGGGTGTTGGGATGGAAAAGTCTCTTGGATGGTGAAAGGCGAGTACCCCTGCAATGAGTGCCCCAGCTGGGGTGATATCTATATCCTTGATAATGATATTTGCTTACGAGCGAATACGGATCATGTGTGTGTGCATGGCCTAAGTCTTACTCATGGATTGCGATCTGGTTAGACAGGGAGTGTCTCACAAAGCACTGCCCTCATAGTGTTGGAAGGGATACTGCCCTTCCCAAGAGTTAAGTAGCCCAAGCATGGTGGTGGCAGCGTACCGTTTAGCAAAGAGCAATCAGTAGGATGACCAGGCATGTTTGCCTTTTTCATGGGATTGAGGCCTACTGGCTCCCTCCTTTAAAGTTCCGTTGCTTTGTGCTTAGCTCACCTTTGGCCTCTGGTAGGATCGGTGGAGCACCGGGAAGTGCATATTTTTTACACAGTGCCGTTATCTGCATGCACGTGGTAGCTGTACATGGAGGTCTGTGAGTATGTTTCTAACACAACACCATTATGTGCGGGTTCCTGTGAAAGCAGTACATGGAGGTGTGTGTGTATTTCTACACAACGCTGTTATGTGCATGTTCCCTCGCTAGCTGTACATGAAGGTCTTTGCATTTGTCTCTACACATCAAACACCGTTATGTGCACGTGCCAGTGGTAGCAGCACATGGAGGTCTGTGAGTGTGTTTCTACACAACCCAGTTATGTGCTTAACCTGCAAGTGTGAGAGAAAGAGACAGAAAGTGGAGGCTGGTAGAAGAAAGATGCCCAAGGTGTAATCAAGACCTCAGCTGTGTCGGCGGCGGGCTCCTACGAAAATTTTTGGGCCCTTACGCTTTGTGCCCACATTGTCAAACCGAAGCTGTAAATCAGTGTGGAGAAGCTCATCAAAAGTTCTGCCTGTTGGTAGCAGGACTGGGGACTGAGGGTCTGCCAGTCTCTCATGGTGAGGCGACGTCACCCAGGAGAATCAAGAACATGCACCTGGAACCTGAAGCACCAGCTTCTGCCTGACCCAAGGCCAGTGGGCCCTGTGAGGAGAAGGAGATTGCCTGGAGGGAGCGATGTCCAGTCAGGGGGGCCTACCAAGAGGATCACAGGAGTGCAGTGTGAGATTCTGGTCCATCAAAAACAGCTTGCCGATCAAATCATCTGCCCATGTGCACTGTACGATCCCCATATGACAGGTGGGGTCGTGTACAGGATGGACCACCACACTGATCGGGTCGCTATCCCGTGTATGTAGTGTGAGCCCCTGATTCCAGAAGGGGCCGCCACTGATAGAAAGGGTCACCATTCTGGTGCTGTACTGCCACAAAGGGAAGGCCGTTCCCCTTGGTAGTGCTGGTACCCGAAGAGGGCCATCACATTATTGATGCTGCAAAGCGATCCCTGTATGCCAGGAGGAGATCACAGAGAAGGTAAGGGCCATTGACCTTTTTGTGCTGTGAAGACCCCTGCAAGTCAGGAGGGGCCTTAGTCCAGGAAGAGGGCTGTGGCCCTAGGACAATGTGCAGTCTTAATTGCCTAGCAGGTTGTGACCTGTGACATTTGAACAACATTTCACCTGCCTGAGTCCAGGAGCACCCAAAATCCAACCCGGGTGAAAAAAGAAAACTTACCAATGGATCGGAGAGGTGCTGTACAAGTCTACCACCGCATCCGCAGATTCCAGAGTTATGCTGACCGTCTGACTGGGAACGTGCGCCTGAGGACTCCGGACTGCCATCCCAGCGAGTGTGGGTAAGACTGATTACCGGGCCGCTGGGCCCTGGGGGAAGTTGGTATGATTGACGTGCTCAGGGACAGGTAAACCTTTGCTAAAAGCCCTTGTGGACCTCCTAAGACTTGAACTCACTAGTGGGGCCTAGCTTGGATTTTGCCACATGTAAATGGGGCCTAATCATCATCCAGGAATGGGAAAGCTTACCCATCTCCTGCAATAAGAAGACTGTGTAAATTATTTGCAGTGTTTTATAGTGTACTTTGTTAGTAGATACATAATCTTTTTTTTTACATAAAAGCAAGTATTTCATTGGACAATCGTTTATTGGGTTGCTGGGCGTGTTTTGAGTTGTGAGTTTGTGCTCGCCTTACACCTACCTCCTCCCCGAGAAGCCTTGGACTGTTCAACCTGCACTGCCACTGAGAGTCAGGTGCTGAAGGGGTACTTGGCAGAGTTGCTAAGAGCCCATAGCAGGCAGGGCACCAGGACATGAATGAATATTAGTTTTATAAAGCGCGAACTTAGCCAAGTAAAAGGTCTCAACCACCACGGTTGCACACAATATATATCTCCTGCTTGTCTCATGGCTCTCTGAAACGGATTCTGGCAGGGGGCAGCGCCTCCTCATGTATCTGTGCTGGAGGGTCTGTTTCAAAATTATCCCAGATAAGCAAAAGATCTACAACTTAAAGTGCAGAGCAATAGAAAAGAGAAGGCCTCGTTCAAACCACCATTGACCATATAAAGAAGTTTGCTTAACATTCATGGATGAGAGAAGCCTCTGGCACCTTCCTGTGACAACGGTGCGCAGCTTAGAGGGGCATGTTTATGTGACACCAGGGCTAAATCATGGCAAGGAAAATAAAAACTTATGGCGGCATGGGTGTACAACATTGGTCCAGGGTGTCCGGATCCATATCACATTTTCATGATAGCCAAATAGCATACATTTCCACTGAATTAATCTCATTAATATAATCATTAATATAATCAGTGCTGTTCCTGAAAATAAGAGAACAGATCAGGCCTCCTGGGCCTACGTCGGACACCCCTGCATATTGGCTTATTCTCTTCGGAGTTCAATATGGCCACTGGTCGAGCCTGAAATATGGATTGGGGATTCCTGGCACTTCCGCCTGTAAACCAGGGCTGGCGCTAGGCATGGGCAGTATGGGCAGCTGCCCAGGGCCCCGTAGTCAGTCCTCCAACTTGGGGCCGGCACCAATGCGACAGAGTCAGACCACGGCATGAAAGGTGCCACCTTGCAAGTGCACCACCTTAGGAGGCCCCCTCCCAGGCCTCACTGCTATGGTGTAGCAAGGGGACCCCGAGGGGAGGGGGCCCCCATTCCCAGTTGCAAGAAGACACATTCCTCAGGTTTGTCCTCAATTAGGCCTCCCCCCCACCCAAGCAGAGGCACAACGGGCTGGCTATTGCCCTGCCGTTTAGCTCCCTGGCAGTATTAACCCTATCTGTAGATAAGCAACCCTCACACCTTCAGCCCTTGATGAACTGTTAAGAGGTGCTTGTTGTAGGTGGCTGAGAGGGAGGGGCTGCAGCTTCAGGAGCAGGGGCATCTATTCAGACGCAAACAGCCCTGAATGTGTCACGTCTATGCAATTTAGAGGGGCCTCGCACATTCCCTTTCTGCCCATGGCCCCAAACATCCTAAAACCGGCCGTGCTGTAAACAAAAGGTCCGCCGTGGAATGGACAGCTGTCTCCTGGACCTACAACCGACTGTCAGCATCTGCTGCTGCCTTCCTGCGGCACTCTGGGCAGAGGCAGCGCCGTCTCGCTGGTTACAGAGCCCGTCGTTGAGTTATAACTGCTGAGACGGCGGAATCCGCTTTCTTAGCCAACGCCTGCAAAGTCCTCTGAGAGCAATTCATTTACATTACCCCCAATTCCACGCGTAAAAGCCTCAGCAGAGAGAGAGAGCGACGGCATTATATTATGTTAAGTTCAGCAAAGGGCAGACAGCGCCAGCCACGGCGGACCTATTGCATCTGCTGAGGACGAGGCTGTGGCTTTTCATGCCTAGACTCTCAATTGCGCCAACCTGCTGAATCGCCTTTTCTCTATTTCAACTCCATCCAGTGCTTAAATTGGTTAAAAATAAAAAAAAACTCAGGGGCCCAACATTTTTCGTAGGAGCCCGCCGTCGACACAGCGGAATGCTGGGGTTGCCAAGGTACTAAGGGGCTTATTTACAAGCCCCTTGTGCCGCTGCTGCGTCACTCCATCCCATGTTAAAAGTGACCCACCGGCGGCGCAAGGGGCTTGTAAATAGGCCCCTAAGTCTTGATTCCACCCTGTGCATCTTGCTTCTACCAGCCCCCACCTTCTGTCTCTTTCTCTCACACATGCAGGTTATTTTTCATCTCTGCCTCTTCTTTTTTGCCTCTGTTTTCCTATCTTTCTCTTCCTCTTTCTTTCTCCCTTTTAGTTCTTCTCTCACTCTTGGTGAAAGTATGGAGATGAAAAATAATCCTCGGTTCCTAAAAATGCGTGCTTGGGCCTTCTTCTTGTAACCATGTGTACAAATAACGCACTTCTCCATCCTTCAATGTTGCAGCACGTGCACTGTGGCTACCATGCAGCACCTACCCTCCTTTGATCAGTGACACATTCTCGCTCCCTGACACAGTTTCTATTCCCTAGTTTGCAATGTTTTTAGCGCTCGTTCCTGAAGTTTTCCACAACTTTATGAAGCGTGTGCAGTCCAGAATTCAGAAGAATGCCTAAAACAGGACGCATAACGTCACATGTAATTCTCTTTTAAACAGGGGAAGGAAGGACCGCTGTCCAACAGAGGCCGTGATCCCAAAATAAGGCATAATATCTAATGCTATTCTGCCTTGGGAGCCTGCAGGTACCAATAGGAGCACGAGAGGAGCTTGGAGCATTAATTCCTTCTCAAAGTTGTGGATTCCTTCTGCCTAGCAGGAGGATAGAGTTATGCACATGCTGGGCCTTTTAAAAAATGAAATGATGTCTTGTGTGCTTAGGGTGCCCCCCTTGCTAGTTCTTGCAGCTCTTCCCTTGCTCATGAGTGCTTTGTACAGGGGTCGGAAGTATCCCCCACCTTTAGAAAGTGTGCATGGCCACTGCTTCGGTCGCCAACCTCCATTCTGGCCCATTTGCCATCATTGCACTTATATGGCAGCATATCAGCCTTGCACAAGTTGCCATATGCATTATTGGGGTTCTCTAACTACCCCACTTCTTCTCACACATAGACCTGGTTATTTTGGTGCTGTGTGCCGGCCTATAAGTAACTTTTAGTTCCCCGTCCCCACCAATACAGACCATCCACGTAAATCCTGGCCTCTTTGTTCGACCTATAGTTTAAACCATGTAACATAGCACGGGGACCTGCAGAGTGCATTATAACCGCCCCTTAATGCCAATGACAGTCTGTATGCCTATCTCTCACACCTTCCCCTTCACCACACTGTTTGGTGCTGTGTCCCAAGACAAGAGCACCTCTCTGGCCCCTCATTGAGGACACCAAAATGTTTCCAAACAGAGGATCACAACAAACGCAACACTGCCAGCCAGGCACTGCCATTGGTATAAGGCGCTACCTGCCCCAAAATGCATCTTTTGCGGCCCCCATGAGGGGGTGGGGGAAGTGCTAGGCAAATACTGCAATACAATATACTACATTAAAGGTGGCTGCATTATTACTCCAAATATGGACAAAGTTGGTGGTAGATTTCCAATAAGTCTTTACCTCAACTGCTTACCCATTGGGGCGCATTGGTCACGAATAAGTCCTTAATGTTCAACAGACACCACTTCCCTATGCAGCATGTAATACTTGATTCCCATGAAAGAACTGAATTAGCACATTTTTATCCATTTTCAATTGTGACCGATTGGACTAAGCTTGAGGCATTATCAGTTTATTCAATTTCTTAATAGAAACCCAGGAAAATAGTCACAGTCTGTTTGCTGCATTGTGTCATTCCCTACTGCTAAAGCAACAAGAAAGTGCAAATGCATTTTCTCTGTTTTTTCATAGTGGCGTAAAATGGACATAATATGAGGCCTGAAGTTTGCGAATTTGATTTAAGAATCCCTTCTCTGGCTAAACCCTGTCCTCTGCGGGCAAACTCGGCTCTAATTTGGACAGAGTACTCACTTTATTTCGAGTAGTGTGGTAGTGCCCGAAGTAAATGATGGCGAGGGTCCCTCCTTCGCCTTTCATTGCCCTTTTGAAGAGCTTCCTTGCAGGTTGGTGTGCGCTGAGATGCGGCAGATTAAAATACCTAATCTAGTTAATGAAAGCAAATCTGTCTGAATTAGTGTGATTTCTAGTTCCAGGAGGGCAGAAGGGTCAATGTTAAGCTAAAGCCCCTTTCCGATGAAGGGATGCTGGCTGAGAGTGATGTTGCAGATACAGGCTTAGGTCTCGGTTGCCTTGGCAACAGAACAGATATTGCGCTGACCTTTTACCCCTCTGTATTATGAGCTCTTGCAGAACAGAAGGTCCCATCATGCTCTGAAGGATGATGGGCTCCGGTGCACCTCTTAGAATGCTCTCAGGGGAAAAATGAATATTCATTAACTGGCACACCCACCTTTGTGTGGTGGTAGGTGGGGGGGGCATCTTCTGGATCAATCACAGGGTTTAGTTGCTGAAATGAACTAGCAGAGACCCCTGGGGCATGTAACCCCGTGAGTTAGTGCACATGGATTTCTCTCCTTAATAGTCGGGTTCAAAAGCCAGGTTGGCTGCACTTAAAGGTCTGGTTGTCCCTCTTTTTGTTCAAGCATGGGTTTAAAAATGCTGAATCAAGCTGCTATGTACAGCATAGTCACAAACATGAGAGTTTTCTGGGACCGCAACACAGGTGCCGCAACAAAGGAGGATCATGTAAACCAATCCACATCACACCCTGGCAGATGACAATGACTCAGGCGCTGTGCTTAATTTGAGCCGAAGGTTTCCGGTGCTCAGCACCGGCACTTAATCATCAACACTGGTACTTCTCATGAGCGCCAGTTAAAGACACATTCATTTACTGGGGAGATTAAGTGATTTTCCCAGAATCCCAGGAGGCTGAGCCCACGCGGAGACTCGAACCTGGTTCACCAGCTCCGAAGTCTGCAGTTCTGGCAAATAAGCCACATCCTCTCCCCACTTTCACGGTAAGCAGATGGTTCTGTTTTTGGCGGCGCTAACAGGAGAAATAGGCTGGTGCAAGCTGCCTCCTGACGAGAGCCCCGGCACTTATTTTTTTTACAAATTAACCACTGCTCAGGCTAATACACCAGGCTTTATTCTGGAGCAGAGAATTACTCAATGGGTAGCACAGTGAGTCGGCATTCGATTTACAAGCCCCTTGCGCCGCCGGTTTGTCACTTTTTCCCATATTAAAAGTGACGCACCGGCTGAGCAAAGGACTTGTAAATAAGCTCCCATGTGTTTTCTCTATCTCCATGCTACACACATCAGCCCAAACTTAAAACATCTTGGTCACTCAAAGTGAGACGACAACCCCTTTAAATGGTGATCTACACTCCAACTCTGTCTATTCAAGCTCTCTCACCAGAACACAATACAGACTGCATCACTCACAATCTGGTTTTCGCCCTAAGCATTCCACTGAGTCGGCACTCCTAGAAATCACAGACTCTCTTAAAATGATTGCAGACAGAGGTAGGAAGGCAGTACTGATCATGCTCGACTTGTCGGCCGCATTTGATACCATTTCACATAGTATCCTCCTTTCCAGGCTCAAATCATGTGGTATCTCACATATAGTCCTGGAATGGTTAAAATCCTTTCTTTCCAGGCGCAGGCAAGCTGTGTCCCTTGGAACGTTCTTTTCAGTGGAACGCACCATCACAACAGGAGTACCAGAGGGCTCTTCGTTAAGCCCTCTGTTATTTAATGTCTATATGACCCCACTTATCTCACTAATAACATCATTTGGGATCGAAGTTACGTCCTATGCAGACGATACCCAAATGATCCTATCCCTAGATCAAAACTCTAAGGAGACTGAACTCAACTTTAAAAGATGCTTCTCTAAGGTCCTCCAGTGGATGACGGATAACCACCTCAAGTGCAATACTGAAAAAACTGAGATAATGCCAATAGGCAAAGAAGTCTCTTTTTCGCCAGAGGAATGGTGGCCAGAGGGCACGTCACCCCCACCTGATATGGTAACGGTGGCAAGAAACTTAGGAGTGCAGTTTGACTCCGCCTCAGCTTCAAACATTGAAGGTTGCAGGGACCTGTTTCAGCCTCATAAAATCTTTGAAAAATTCTTCGATTTACTCCCACTTGCGGCAAGAAAATCAGTAGCAGTTGCCTTGATACTGGCGCGACTGGACTACTGCAACAGTCGTCTGGCAGGAGCCAACAAACAAATATTAAAAAGACTCCAAGTAGTCCAACACGCAGCAGTACAGTTGGTTTTAAAACTTCCACGAAGGTCCTCCGCCTCCACAGCTCTGTAAACCCTTCATTGGCTTCCATTACACAAGAGAATACTTTTCAAGATCCTCCTCATCACTTTCAGAGCCTCACTCAAACTAGGGCCTCAATATCTTGCATCAAGATTCACTCCTTACAGTACATCTAGAACTCTCAGGTCATCATCAGCGAATTTACTTAAACCGCCCAGCTTTAGATGTAAAACTAGGGGAGGAAAAACATTAACAGCATTAGGCACCAGAGCTTGGAACCTATTGCAACCACATCTAAGAAGGAATAAATCTGAAACACAATATAGGAAAGAACTAAAGACTTGGATTTTCGGAGCCTCAGATGAATTTTGCCTTTCTCTCATCTAAGAATTTCTAAGCAGCCGCTCACTTCCATACCAGCGCCAGGATGCTCCTTTCGGAGTGGCAGTTAGCGCTTTACAAATACCAATTTTCATTTCATTTCATTTCATTTCATAATTGCCAATCTCTGTTCACACCAAATCGAGTGTCTTTCGAGGGCGCAGTCCCCACATAGCAATGCCAACGCGTCATCCTCCGTACTAAGTGTTGAGAACCTTTAAAGCAGTTTCAAAAGCTTAATTTCAGAGGGCCAGCACCTACAACTGTTTACATACTGAGGGGCTTACTTACATGCTCCATGCACCATCAGTGCGTCACTTTTTATCATATAAAAAGTGACGCACCTGTGGCGCAAGGGGCTTGTAAATAAGCCCGATTGTGTAAACACCACGGAGAGCATGTGTTTTTCCACGTCAGCATGACTTACCCCAAAGCAGAATATGTTGTTGAATAGGCAGTACAGACTTACCTCTGCCGGTACACCCTGCTTGTCTAGCACTATTTTTTTATTTTATTTATTTTTAGTGTTTTATAAAGCGCGAACTTGACCCGTGAGGGTATCAGAGCGCTTTACAAGGTTTACAGAAGTGAACAAAAAAGAAGGCTTAGATATACAGAAGTATACAAAATGATTGGAGAGGGGCAAGGGGTGCTGGACACATAGGGGAATAGAGGGACACGTGTGTATGGCCACAGTTACAGTTAATCAGTATAAAACCCCACAGTTTCTTGGTGGAGAGAGTAGGTGATCTGAGGAGAAGGCTATAGTCTTAGATTAGTCAGGCTCTCTGTGGTGGTTGAAGGCAGAGATTAGACGAGGAATTTACCCATGAGGAAAGTTTTGGCCTCCTACCTAATTTCCCATAAACCTTTGTGCTTGCATCTCCAGGTACCATTCTCCCTGCTAATAAACAAGCTCTAGTGTGGATCAGGGGAAGAGGTGCACTTACGGTCGTCAGTGGCAGCAGTCATAGACAAGGGATGAGTGCAAAACTTCTAGATGGAGGCATGCACTGGAAAGCTATATGTCCAAGGGCAACAGTAGTGCGGAAGAAGAGCCCCAAGAGAAGCGCGTTGATAAATCTGTAGAGGCAGAAAACCATTGGTGATGGAGGAACACCATCCACAGAGGCACAGGTCCTGGCATAATAGGGCAAGGAGGAGACTTTCAGACCTCCATTGTGAAGCCACACTCCACAAGGTGGGTGAGGGAGAACCAGCGGCGGTCCATGCAGGTAAGCGAGTGGGGCGGGGCAGGAAGTCGACAGATGACGCAATAGGGAAAATTAAATAAATAAAGAATTCCTATTCCGTCGTCTGTTGACATCCTCCCCCGGCCCCACCCAACCCCGCCTCACCGTCCCACCGCACTAACCTGCACGGACCTCTGCTGTTAAGTAGAGGTATACTGGAATCTCTGTGGGGCAGTACTCGAAAGGAGAGACACATTTTGATCTGAATGTAGACTACAGTGTAAAAATGTGAAACTTGGTGTGGATAGTACCGAAACAGCAGGAGTTTCACTTTAACCATGTTATGGTCCTTGCTAATGGAAAAATATAAGCCATTTAATGACATTTTCCAAGGGAGTAGGAGACACTAAATTTCTGGATGGGACACAGACATCGCTGGGGAGCGCCGAGCCAGGGATCTCTCTAAGCTCTGATAGCCAAAGCATATCAGCGCCATCAAATGGTGTAAACCAGGCCTCAAATGTCATAAGTATATGAAAAGGATTTGAAATTTACAAAACATGTATTTTTCAACATTTCCCAGTGCCTCTATTAGGTACATCCGATTATATCACTCAATTGAGTAAGATTTCTTAAAAGTAATATTTTTATAAAATGTGAAACGTTCAACATTACCCGCAAGGCTTCATGACATTGCAGCAAGTTACCCAAGACATGTTAGTTTATCAAGCCTTCAATTTATATAGACTATATTGTTATCACTTCTCAGTGGCGGCTCCTCGAGGGAGTGCTGCGGGGCGGTGAGGCGGGGGAGGGGCTGTGTGGGGGGTAGTAAATGCCGATTTGGCGTTGCAGCGCGCAATGTAATTTGTTTTCTTTATTTATTTATGTACTTTACCTCCGTTCGGCCGTATGTCGGAGTTTACTACCCCCCACCCAGCCCCTCCCTTGCCCCGCCCCGCCGCCCCGCAGCACTCCCTCGAGGAGCCGCCACTGTCACTTCTTGCATGTATGTATCGCAGTACACCTCAATTCTATACCCTTTCTTAGTTTCTTCTAACTACTATAAAATACTTGAACAGAAAAAAATGAAGCCATATTATTTTACAGTAACTGTATACAAGTGAGGTTATTGTAGCACACAGATCGTGTGCTGAATTACTTCACTGTGCTCTCAAACCGGATGCTTTAGGAAAATGATACATATTGAAGTAAAGCTATGGGTCATGGATCACACAATTTGGTCAAGTTGGGAAGTTGGGATTTGATTCCAGGATTGCATATTGTGCAGACCAGAGACTGTTAGGTTACATCTTTCTCTCTCTTCCGTTTAACCCCAAATGTCAGTGTTTTGTGTTCAGTTATTCAATTATTGTTAGTATAAAGAGTTAAACAAATACACTTATCACACCTAAATCAAAGTGACGCTATGTAAACACATATACATGAGCTTAGTCTTAAGATTTACAGGTGTGCTTTTCTCTTTGGAGTGTTTCCACAGAAAGTGAAGATCAAACACAACCACAGAACATGCATGTCTGAAACCATGATGCATTTAGCAAGCGTCTACTTAGACAGCAGTAACCTAAAGAGAAAACTCTATGGGGGAGCGGGCGGGGTGGGTAGGAAAGCGGGGATCACCTAAGCCAATAGAAACATTAACATAAAATAGCATCTCCTGCCATCCCTTAATCTTCTGGCTCTCCTGGCATGACTTTAGGAGAGGCTCAACACCTCAATGACCACAATTAAATAATTAACAAAACAAAGAGGCCCGGAGCCCCCATAGAGTTTGCTCCTCAGGTTAAAGTGCTTCAAGGAGAGTCCATGTGTGTGCAGCGTGCCAGTAAAACATGTTCTGTCTGCCCCAGTTCAGTTTCTACTTCAAAATCTGGGGAGGATATTGCCCAGGGCGTCCCCTGCACTCCAAAATTTGGGGGTGGATAAATTCCCCCCTTCAGCGGTCCCCGATGGTTCCTCACACATGCACATTTCAACCCTATGGTAACCCTGTACTGGAATAACAAGCATTTACAATGCAAAAGATCTCGCAATTGCGAGTTTTGGAGCTATTAGCATTGTAAATGGCAATGCCTTTTATAATATTAAAAAGCATTGTCATTTACAATCCCAATATTTCAAAATTTTGCAAAACCAATAGCTATTATATTGCAGAGCGCGGTGTCCGTGAAGCAAGCGCCACGCTCACTATTAAAGTAAAAAAAACAAGAAAAAGATCAGAGCGCGGTGTCCCTGAAGCGGACGCTGTGCTCATTATTAAAGTTAAAAAAAGAAAAAATGAAACCGAGCACGGTGTTCCTGAAGTGGGAGCCGCGCTCAACATCAAAGTTAAAAAAACATTTAAACTGAGCGTGGTGTCCCTAAAGCGGGCGCCGTGCTCAGCATGCAAGTTAGAGCGGCATAGCGCTCTATAAGAAAAGCGGCCGCCATTGTCCCCATCAGTCAATAAACAAAATAGTGCTCACCCACTTATAATGCAGACCATGTAACAAGCCAAGTAAAAGGTCCAGTCGTTATGGGCGGTAACAAATGCAGACAAGGCGGTACCAAGGAGGGACTAACAAGCCTATTCAGAAATCAGAAGCCAGGATTACGAAGGCCAATGACACAAGCCAATGACAAATATGGTGGAGAGTGGCCGGGGCTTCCACTGCATACTCTAATACAGCATGCCTCGCAGAGCGAGCAGATCATGTGCGCTGCAGCTAGGCTCGACCTAAAAATGGGAAAACATTGTGCTTTTAGAAGTCTGCAAGGTCACTGAGTGCTGAGGAAAAAATGTCAGTCACCCCTGTGCAAGTAACAGCTTTGCTCTATTTGTTTTATTGCTGTGTTTATTTATGGAAGGAGCATTTCTAGCAAAAAGACAGTAGACGGTAACATGGTGGTCCATTAGGTCATTGGTGGCGGGATGGTTGCAAAGATCAGCCGTGAAGTTGACCGGTGGCGAACTGTCTACGCCAAATATGTGAATTTTGAGTTACACAACCGGGTATTGTCTCCTAATCACAGATGAATCTATAGTGCTCGAATGCTCCCCTCCTAGTTTTATGCTATAAACATTCCACTACAAACATATATTATCTCCTATGGCTCAATATGTCCTAAGTGAGAAATTTAGTTGCCTCTTTTTGAACAGGTCATATGTGAAAAGAAGATAAAAAGGGGCTGCAGATGGTGCTTCCGAAACAAAAACCAAAGAATTATATATGTCTGCGTTCTCCATTCTCACAGATGCACAATAATAACAAAAAATTAGGTGGTATGCTAAGATGATATGGTGAGCCGCCTCGCTGAGCCCAGAGCTCCACTTTCTGTCATCGTTGTAATCACTACACAAAGCCTGTCATTGCACATGCACTCAAGGAGCTTTATAAAGATCTCACTCAGAGACCCCTAGTTAGGGTACCTTCCCAAATTGTGCGCCCAGCATGATCTCTAGGGTCTCCTTGTGGTTAGGTCACTTTGAAGTATTTATTTCATGTCATCAGACACCATCAAACAGGAACAATTTAGGTTAGTTCATCGAGAAAAAAAAATGACAGTAATTCCTACCCAGTTACCGCAGGAAGTAGCATGTTCTATGACTCAACTTCCTTGTTATTGTCCTCAGATTGAGGGCAGTGTTCATCACTATGTCTGTGTCTACTCTGTAGGGTTATTTAAACATAAGGACCTATGTAAGAATATAGCAATGTCAACAACTGCTACACAGAGTAACTTAGGCCCCAATATCCGTTCAGGTACGTCACCAATATCACCACTTCAGATGACCCCAATATCCGTTAGGTACGTCACCAATATCACCACTTCAGATGACCAAACCTCTTGTACACAGTTCAGGCCAAATTAGATGTCTCTGTTGTTTATGTTTTTTAAAATGATAGTTTCTGCTTTGTCTGTGTAGCGAAGCTAATACCATGAATATGAACTGCCATACAGCAGAAAAAAGAATCTGAGGAAAAGTGATGTCCAACAAACATTGTACGCCCCACCCACATTTAGGGTCATGTTTATGGGGCAGTCATGAAAAATTGGCAGTTGTCAAGTTTACCTACCTCTTGAATCTGCTGCCTCATTTGCAATATGGCATAGGGTGGTTTTCCCCAACGGTGGAGCAGTCGCTCGCTCTGCTGGTTGGCTAACCTATCAGAGGTCCCAGCACTAGACTGAATGACTTAAGAGGGTCTGCCCCAAGGAGGGCGGCCTCACTCATACTACTCCTACCGGTGTTTATCCTGCCCCGATCTGGGACGTAATGCATGATGAGCCCAGACAGGAAAAATCCAGAATGTACCGGCAAGCACTGGGAGAAAACTCCCAGGACTTACGGGGCATTAATTGTGTTTTTTCCCCAAGACAAACCACAGTTTATTTTGCCACGCAGCAGATCCTGCATCATGGTAAAAACAAGAGCAACATGGCGCCCATCCCTGAGTGTGGAGGACTGTGTTAGGCTGGTGGTAGTGGAGGCGGGCTTCTGCCACCCCAGGCTTTCAGCAGCCAATCAGCTCAGTACTAAATGTGGCACTTAATGTCTAAACTGGAATAATTAAGATTTTATATCTCTAAAAGGCAGGGTTAAAATTAACCTAAGTTCATTTTGAATTAAGGAATCTTATCCTTCCATGCTCAGACTCGCAAAGAGGTTAACTTCAGTCAACCCATAGCAAAATGTACCCAGCACGGTGACATCAGACGAAGCGACTTAAAGAGGGACAAGTGTTGAGTCTCTGGTCAAGCAATTCATATCCGCAGCAGATGCATAAGTGTTCTTGACACAGACATGTATAAAATACCATATGCTGGTGAACCAAGAAATCCTTTTTTTTTTTTGTTCGCCAGTTGTTGGCGTCATAGATTAAATCAGACTATGCTAGGAGAAACTCTTCCAGAAGAGTAAGCCAACCTAAACTGCAATTGATTCTCTGATTCCAAATACGCCACTTTGATAAAGTAATTTGTGTCAACTCGATTCTTACTCTTGGTGCAATCTTCAAACACAGCTGCCCTATATTTTAGGGCAATTGCATGGTTCACTTTTTACATTCCCTGTTTCTCTCCGAAAAAAACAAGAAAATATTGACGGCTTTGAGATGTGGCGAGCTCTGTAGCATACACCACAGTCCAACGAGAAACAGAATGAAGTTAAAGAACAAATGCAATTTCCCGCCAACCATCCAAGCAACGAAAGAGCTGTTACTGCATGGGAAACCGTCAAGCTCTTATTCATGGACAGCAGCAAAGATCTCAGCCATGACATGGGAAGGGCTTTAGAGTGGTTACTAAACTGCCAATTTTCTAGATATCTCAAAGAAAGATCTTTAAGAAGTAATCCGGTTTGTCATTAACATATGTCAGTGCGCTCGGATCACCATACATGTGCTCCCAGAAGGATGAAGATTGTCACAGCTAGACTCCCTGTGGCAGAAGGACATGGTAACAAGTCACCCCAAGCCTAAAGAAATCTCAATGGTTTCCTGTGAGTAAGTTATCAGTTTAAAGACTTTCAGAGCAAAGCACAACCATTTTGTAAATGTGTATATTTAAATTATTTATTTAACCGGAGAATGAGAATATGGAGACATCCCAGAAGGAATTAAAAGCCCTAAAAACAAAAGCACAGTCTTGTCTTTTCTTATTGTCTATATTGATTTTAATTACAAATTTTCAAACACAAACTCTGGATGAACACCCAAGACGGCTTAATCAAAGCTGAAAAAAGCTTTATTGATACAATTAAATTAGCTTTTTGATTAGCATTGATTGCTGAGATATACTAATATCACGTGTTTTTTTTATTTTCAATATATAGGATTTTAGTATAGCTTAACAATTGACTGTGACTCATATGATATAAACAACCTGCAACAGTGTTGAAAGATGAACTTACCATGCAAAGATCCTCTCAAATCCTCAAAATCACTGTGTGGGATTTCGAGGATTGGAGAGCAGCAAGTGAGTGCAGCCTCGCTCCGACTCCACCCACACAATACATCCAATCAAAGGAGTGGAATGAGCCAGCGTAAATAAGCGCACTCAGAAGTCCTACCTGAAATGTGGAAGTGGAACTGGAACGGCCTAAGGAGTGTTGTGTCACACGCGTCACTGTAACTTGTTCAAAGATACACAGATGGAGCTTGTTCAAAGATACATTTCACACCTCTTCCCCTACTGGCTGAGGCAAACAAATTATAAATGCACTGGAGAGTTCACAAGAGAAGGAAAGCTCAAGGTTAAAAAAAATGGCTGGAATTCTCAACTGATATGGAATTTTCAGGTTAATTTAAAATTCCAGGTCATCAATTTTATGAAATTTAGTTCTTAATATGTCAACGATAAAATATTACTCATTCATGCAACCAAATGTACTACGACTGCACCTACACGACCCTTGTGCAGGTCTTTTAATGTGGTTCGATGATTGGGGTTTAGAGCAGCTCGGCAGGCTGGTGAACGTATCTGCAGGTGTTTTACAACATTGATCGGCTGTCCTGGAGCCAAAGTAGAAGGTGGGAGTCTTAGTTTTGCAATAGCAGAAAGTTCACCAGCCAGCACATAGTTTTATGGAAACGTCACACATAGCAAGGCATTAACAAAGCTATTGAATGGGAAGCCTTCCCTTCAACACAGTCAAGTCATATTAAAGTCATATTATAATGAATCCAATGTAAATAACAGCTGTAAGACATTTCTTCTACAGACTTAGTCAAATTACAGCAGCCCGACCAGTGCTCTATACAATAATCCCACATTAACAATCCCATATTCCCTCTAATAGCATTGTCCCATGGTGGTTTCCATGCTCTGCAGCATCATCAAAGACTCACCTGAAATGGACCCATCTAAATGCAATGGTATGCTCTGGTTTTGAGTCATCAGGGGCAGTATTTCATGGGGCATATGGAAGTGGTGGTTACAGGGTGCTGCTACCCACTACCTGTTGAAGTAGCATAAAGCCTGGCATTTGTTTATTGAGACTGAATCGTAACGACTTGTTGATATATGGGTGAATGAGCAGCATGGCCTCTTATGGTTCAGTATGTGGTACAATACAGTGAGTCCAGGGGTTTGAGTGGCAACTGCATTCCAATTATGGGTGCTTTTTATTACGGACTTGAGTGCAGGGGATCTATTTTCCTTTCTTTCTGTAGTGCCCATGACACCCTTGCTATCAAACGATCAGGGAGCTGGTGGAACTCTCTTGCCATACAAGATGTTTCAGTTTGGTAACAGGGTGGCACTGTGCCCTAGAACATCAAATGCTAACAGCTGCTGAGGGGGCGGTTAAACTGTGCTATTCGTTGAGATGTTTATTATTTCACTCCCTTTCTGTTTCTGCCCTTGATGGCGTGCATGTGTTTGCCTTGTACACTTACCTTGTACCTGCATCATTTCTGTGTTCTACTGGCAAATGTAATTTATTTTCAAGGTCTACGCTAGCAAGTGTCCTTGTCGCCTCAACTTTACCCGCGTGTGGATTTAACACAGTTGCTTCATTTGAACTTCACTATAGCACCACAGTGTAGTAATGGCCACCACTGCAAGAGTGCTCCTCTGTGACCATCACTGAGATGTATCCTTTTGTTACAGATCTGCACAGACATAAGCTACAGGGATTTTAATCTTTTTGCGGCGAATAGCTACCAGATACATCTGATACTCACTTCCTTCCATTGCTACTAATGTTACCCATGGCTTTAAGTGGGGATGAAAAAACTGGGCAGCCTGTCAAAGGGGCGTGACCGACGTAATTAAGGGTGTGGTTTAAAAACGCTAAAAATCTGTGCTTGTTTAGGGAAACAATGGTTCTGATGTGGCCTAAAGGTCCAAGTCGAAGTGAACCTGTAGTATTCAGGTGCTCACACTTTAAGTGACAGTAGGCGTGACGTGATAAGTGAGGGTGAAATTAAAATAAAGACATCGCATTGACAACAATAACAGAAGCTCCTTTAGAAAATTTTAACAGAGTCAAAGGAGTTCATGTTGTAGGGGGTCCCCCTCACTTATCACGTCACGCCTACTGTCACTTAAAGTGTGAGCACCTGAATACTACAGGGTCACTTCGACTTGGACCTTTAGGCCACATCAGAACCATTGTTTCCCTAAACAGTTTACTACCCCCGGTTCACATATTGGGGTACCCTTGTCCTCCTTACTACCTAAAAATCTTTGCTTAGCATAGTGTGCCGCCAGACTGGTATGTTGCTGCTACTGTCATTCCATCCAGATATGTAATATAACAAGTAACATTACACCTGCAACAAGCCTGGACTATCGGCTTTGTCAATGGTTGAAAGTTGCATAAATTAGTAACAATTACGAATTCATTGTACAGAATATTGACAATGGGTTAGTCCATGTGGAACAGGTTGCGGCGTAACGGCTAGAACTGCCGACTCTGGATCTTGGGGGGAAACAGGTTAGATTCTCGGCGTCTGCTCACCATCCTGCGATTCTGGGCAAATCACTAATCCCTGTGCCTACCAAAAATAATAAGAACGATGTCTTTGTGTAATGTACCTGTTACCCCTGTAAAGCAGTCACATTTGCGCAATATAGAACTGCAGAAACATCAAACGCGTGAACTGCCGCAGAATTAAAAATTGGAGAGCCCGATAGGGACCCGTCTCATCACCTGCTTTTTAGAGCTGCTGGTGGTGAGCACAAGCAGGACCCGGCCCACTTAAAGCCCTGACGTTACCTCATATCTTTAATGCTCTTTAAATTTTGGCCATTACAGGCTGAGTTTGCTTCTATTTCCGGCACATCTATTGCCTACATTTGTGACAACTACACTGCAACAGGCACCTTAGAGTGGGCTTTTGGATTTAAGTGAGGTTAAGTGTTGTGCAAAAGTAAAGTAAAAGGAAGTGCCAAGGCTAGAAAGGAACTGTCAATAAATGCGTTGGAACTAAAAAATAACTCACTGATAATGTCTTCAAAAGCCAAGCTTAAAAGTTAATTAAATTAACCCTACCTCACAACTCTGTATAAAGAAACACACTGTAGATAACAATGAATGACAGCAAACACATATAATGGCAATCTAACAGACGGCTCCAGGCACGACCCTTTCCCAACAGGAAGACTTCAGCATAGCCTGTGTGCAAGAATCGTCCATTCTTTAAGTTTCATAAACTCTAAGTCACTGGTCCCCAAGTTTACAGTTTGCCCACATATGCCAACATACACAGATGCTGCTCATATTGCATAAGTACACATATATTTCCATAAGAAACCACTTCAAAATGCTTATTTTATATTATTTATTTGATGTAAGAAGCAGCTGCATTTGCACTGACAAACATTACAATTTTTTTCCAAATTTGTGCTTTTTGTTATCCTGTCTTGGAACCCAATAAACTCAATAGACCAGTCTCTTCGGACCATTCGATTTAACTAAAAAATACCATTATGATGTCCAGAAATCAGATTGAAAGTTAAGTTATAAACCATAGAACAAATATCAAACTGGCCCTGGTTGGATCTCTCAATTTGCCACAGGTTTCTAACCAAGTCAATCGCAGAGTGTGAAGGATTTCCACTAAAGAAGGCTTGCTTCATCACAAGAAATCCTTCTATTCTGCCCAGACAGAGATTCCCGGGTGAGCCTATAAATTCTTCACACAGATGATCTCTGGTTTTCCACGGAAGAGGAGATCATGATAGTCCGCTAACTAGGTATTGTACTTAAAAGTAACAAATATGACCTTACAGTGACACATTATTTACCCAATGAATAAAAGCAAACGTGCCAGCAAGCAGAGCTCCAATCACTCAACAGTCTAGATCAAATCCAACGTACTTGGCTTGGTCTTGGTCTGCAATGTATCAGAGTGAGATAAGGGAAGAGTGTTTCAGTGATCTGCCTTGCCAACCTTTAACCTTTCGCCAACACATAATTCATCATCGACACTCCCCCTCCCCATGGTATGCTTCATGGGGGCTCAAACAACTTTGCAGATGATCAGATGATGATTTCTCTTTGGAAGTACCCTGGACATGGACTTTGCAAAGCATCCTTCAAGGATAGCGAGGTTTAGGGCCAGCAGCCAGGGAAAGTGGGATTCCTCAGGAACTGGCACCGTTTACCAGTGAGGAGGAGAGATTCCAGCCGCGCAAAGTCGTTTCCATGGAGATGGGCCAGCTGCCCACACCAGGGCTCCTGAAGAGCACTCAGAATATGACCAACCTTTTGGCAGACATTTTGAGGCAAAGAGGTTCATTTGTTACCAGAAAAAGAATAATGCCATACACTGTTTATTTTACGGACGCAGAGTGCAAACGCGTCTTCAAGCGACAAGCAAAAATCCCTATTAAGACATTTTGTCGTAGCCAAAAAATGTGTACTTCCACTTTCAGAAGCGATTGACCGTGTCCCCCATTCATTTTCTCAGGTTCGGATCAAACTGTGTATACTTTGTTTTTCTGATTCATTTAGCGTTTTTGAGTATCATCGTGCCTTGAGTACATTCAATATGTGGAGTTATAACCTAGCCCTAAATATTCCGATTTTCTCCGATAGTAGATATAACAAGCACTGTATACTCTGGCGGTACATGTTATAGGTTATCAGGCTCTGTGTGCCTAAGACTTTCTGATTTACTTTATAACCTGCATCTGAATTCAACGCTCGCATAGTTTTCCTTTCTATGTCACCAGAACCTATATCCTTTTATGCATCGACAAATTATGTGTTGTCCTTCCAGGGCACACGGTCAAGCCATAATTTGGTTGTTATTGTAAATTACCAGAGGCTGCACACGTTGCTAGACAAACTTCGCATTAGGTCCTAAATTGTAGGTCTATGGACTGTCACAGTTCCGGTTACACAGGCTCACGTGAGCAGGGACTACCAGACTTACCTAACTTGTATATCAGTTTTGTAAGACAATGACAAAGGAAAAATTATATGTATAAATATATATTTATAAACATAGAGAGATACAAAACTGGATTTTGTTCTACCTAGTTCTCTGAGATTAGCTAAAGAAAATGTAATATTAAGGGTTGGTGACTGTACCACCAAAGTGAGACCCTCATTTAAACCCACTATCCTGAAGAATTATTCATGAATCCTTACCTCCAACCTTGAGCTATGTGGAAAACGTATATGAATAAAGAACAATAGAACCAGGAAAACATCTGCCGAACTTCATCTATAATATTATTGCCATTTCCATTCCAGTTTTTTGTACAAAAATATAATATTCCATAGCGATCATCCTGTACACTACCAAAGTATTTAACTTGTGATTTAGGGTGTGTCCAACCACGTGCTTATTATAACATATTTATAAACCTGCCCAAATCTGGGTGCAACAGTTACATGTCACAGGCCTGAAGTCCCAAAGGTATTGGGGCCCTTCTCCTTGATGGACTCACTAGACAATCCAGACAAAGGGCGCCAGATGCTGGCGGCAATTCAGAACCACACTGCCTTTACAATGTGGACCCACAACATTGACAGTAAACTACCCTGTCCCTAAAAATGATGGATTTTGGGTGGTGCCACATTTATGGTTGAACAAGTTAGACATTGCTAGCTGGAATCTCCGATGACCTTCAACATTTTTCCCATGGACGCCTCCTTCATTTTGCTTTATTCCACTATTCAAACGTTCTAGTTGAGGCCACACGACATGTAACCTCAACTAGATAGTGAATCGAGTTCAGGACGCACCCTTACCAGGTGTTTGAAATGAAAACTGTGCTCCAGAACAGTACACGCTCCCTTGTCTGTTCCTGGACCTGCCAAGGGAAAGATGTGGCTTCTGTTTTCGCCCCATGTGTTAAGGGGTCTTGTGCAACTGCGGAGAAGGGATTGCAGATGAGGCTGAGTGATTCTTCAGAATGGTCCAGGTTTCCTGGGTAGGGTTACTACAGGGCTGCTAGTGCCGTGTTATCCTGTTTTCTTCCCTTTCAACATATAATCAGACTTGCGGTTACATGGTCAAAGAAACTGGCAAGACTGCTAGTCCTGGAATGTTGTACTATAATAATATCATCTATGGCTTTGTTGCGAGGGATGACTCAATGGCTGAGATATAGAGTTGCACAGTGCCAGATCAAACAAAGTCTGTAAGTACCCAGAGCAGGCGCATGGTGACTCAAAAATGGTGTGGTGTGTGGGAAAGAATGGAATGTGGGGGATTTCAGGCGCTAGAGTAACGGGTATTTTCACAATAAAACTAAATCAGCTCTGTGCAAAAAAACAAAAAACATTGGGCACCCTACAGTGAAATGTCACACTCCGGTTGTACATAATTTAGATTTTGCATGCATGTACACCATCAACTATGATTATTCTATAAACAAAGACAAGCGCAGAGTGGTGCGCTCATTCATTGGGGATTAAGCCGCTGTCATTGTCTCCACATTCCATCCGGGGCGACCTAGCAAACAAGTCGGCTTGCGATTGGTCCTGGAGGCAGCACACTGCATTGGTGCACAGTGTGACAACTGGACCTCTATACACACACCACGTCTTAAACCATGGGGACTTGTTTCTGGGAGCAACCAGAAGGAAAATGGAAGAAGCAGACGGGAGAACAACAGAGAGCGTGCAGCAAATGCAGATGCTAAGTCGTTTGGCACACTTCAGTGCTCTTTCTGTTTCGGAAACCTACCGCTTTCATGAATGATGCGTGGAGATGGGCAAATGAAAGAGCGCATGGGTTGGCATAAATTAGGGGTGGGATGGAGCAAAGGTGCATGCAAGCATCAATACAGAATGTTGCTCTTGCGGCAACTGTTCCGCTTTGTAGTGTTCTGAAGAATCCCCCCATAGGTGCTGGTGCAAGGAAATTGACCAAGATTCCACCCTTGTCCCTTCAAGAACAGCCCCCTGCTGGGTGCAATTAACACAGCAGGTGCGGCTGTCACACCCTGTTCACCCAACCGCCTCCCGCTCTGCTGGAACAAGGGGACCTCTTCTCATGCCGCCATTCGCCTTGGTAGGGAAGCATTCAGAGCTGTTTTTGTTCTGTTCTGGTTCTTCGACAGAAATTCCTGTATTAAAAGGCAAGCTTGTACGTCTCCAAGGATGCGAGACTCAAGGGAGCGGGTGGGAGGGTGAAAGGGGGGGCTAAAGCCGCAGCTGTGTTTGCAAACAGTAGAGTTGAGCTGCGAAGAGCGGTTGAAAGCAGTAATTGTCTTTAATTAAAGGAGGTTGGAGGCATCTCAAAGCTTTGACAAAAGGCATCCTGCAGCCCGCCACAGATGCTTCAGTACCACAGCGTGGACACAGTATGTATTGAGATGCCCGTCTATCAAACCTCTAGTCTGGGTTGACACACTGAAGTGAAGGCACTTCATCAACACACACCTCAGTGAAACAATGCATGGGAATCACACTGCAGGTGTGTGAAGGTTGCATGCCCTCACTCTAGCTATCAATGGGTACAGCGGAGGCGGTAGTCAAGGCCAACACTCATCAACACCATCTGAGACTATCATTATCGATAAAAGTGGAGCCCAGAGATTTCAAGCAGGATGGAAGTACTACTGTCCATTGTCAGCAAAATTTAAATCCTGGCCAAACGACTCACCATGAATCAACATATCAAGTATCAGTACTTAGTGACTGAGTAGAGGGTTATGGTTAGTCATTACCAATGTACATGTATATCTCCAACTCTTCCTCTAAGTGTCTGCCCTCACTTAGCATCCGAAACCTCCTCTATAAATTTGCAAAATCTTTGTTCCTATCACAAGTCCCAGCTGCTTGTCTGCTGCCAGCATATAGTTATTTATTTACAGGACTTCATGTTAGAAAGAAATAATTATGTGGTAAGGGGGGCAGGGTATTTTTTACTAGAAAGACTCATGGGACTAAAAACGAGTATTTGATGGTCACTATGGTTATCTACACTGTGTGACACAATCTTGTATCCTGTTTTCTGGGAAGACTTACGCCATATATTTAGCACTATGGCAAAGAAGCATTGGACCAGGGGTAATGAAGATTACTCGTAAGTAATCAAGTCATCACCTCTCCACTGGGCTCGCAGGCGAATCTACAGAAACAATGTTCATGTGGACGAATGCCACACTGGCCTTGTGTTAATGAAAAAGCAGCTAGGCGCTCAGAGCCAAGTGTAATGTGGATTATTCATCATTTCCACCATTTGGTGATGCCCATCTTTGACCCTTCCTCCCAGCAAGCACACATTTATTTAACCCCAAAGGAGAACACAAGACATTGTACATGAGAACGGATTTTATTCCTTAATGGGGGAGGAAATAAAACAAAAGCAACATGTAATTAAACATAGCATGTTTTATCTTTAAGAAGTAACTGCCCCTGTTAAAAAGTAGTTTTTACTTATTTTTATTGATAAAGTTTTATATAGCGTGAACATGACCCGTGAGGGTATCAGAGCGCTTTACAAGTGATACGAAATAAGTCACAGTAAGAAACACAAGAACGGTCACATACATTGGTTGATGGTGGAAACTCACCAAGGGTCAAGGGCAGGACTTCAAAGGCCTGTGAAAGTACATCAACCACGGAGGATGCAATACCTTCACAGTGTGAGCCAGAGAGAAAAGCAGGCCATCTGGCTGCACTATCACAGAGACTGTAATCACTTCTCTGCTTGAAGGGGTCCAACTCTTCCAATGTTAGCAGAGATGAACAGTCACTGCTGACCACCGGCAGTTCCACGCCAGCAGCCTTATCAGTCCAGTCCTAGGAAACTGAAGCAGAACGCTAATTAGGCCCAGTCCAGTGATAAGCGCTGGTAGGCTTCTGTGAAGGTGGCAGATCATCTCTTCTGCACGCAAGGTCACTACCAATAATCAAGCAAGGGCTCTTCCCTTTTTAGTTCTTCATAACAATCCACCCCTTGGGATTCTCATTTAAGCATTCAGTGGGCTCAAGCCAATATAGCCACATTACTTCATTGAAATACTTCCGCTGTATCACTCACAGCTAGAGACCACATGACGGCTAAGTCTGTCTCTGCAATGCTGAAGGGGGGGCGAATGACACAGAGTGGTGGGAATGAGATTGATGGGAATTGAGACAAAGTTGTGAGGACAGGGTTGATTTGTTTAGGGCCAGAAGAAAGAATAGGAAGCCAATGTTTACTTTAAAGTTTAGGGTTATAGATAGGCAGTCCGTCAAAGGGGCAGCAAATGTGATTATTGTAATGTCTTACTCCGTCTCTTAATACCTAAATGCATAAAGTGTGATCATTTCCATTCCCCAGTATTAACTTGATCTTCACTGCTGCTACCTGGGAGCCTCAGTGGGACTGCATGCCCCATACTGCCTTTCTTCAATCCTTGCCGATGATATTAGATGATTGTATTGTGCCCCCCTTGAATTCTGCTCTAAAAGACGGTATTTCATTGGTCACTTGGAACTTGGCTTTAGTTAAGTCAAAACTCGATGAGTAAGAATGGTTATCCTTTATAGGGGGCTTTGACGTTTGTTTATTCCAGGAGACTTGGGCAACAGAAGAGGTTTTTATTAATGGATTCGATACTTATAATGCAAGAGCGCCCCCACCTAAGAATTTGGGGCCGGCGGTGGCAGGCATGATGATTTTGGTCAATACTGATATGGGATGCACCCACAAGTTATTGAATATTGATTCCCTTGATGTAATGGGTATAGAGTTTACATTTCCGACTGGCTTGAATTTGGTAATATTGAATGTCTATGCTAGGTCCACGCTAGTTGTAGCGATTCACCGACTATAGCTCTATTGGATGAGCTGATCGCTCAGTTCCAACAGAAAGCCAATCTACTAGTATCATCACTCCTCCAATATTGCCCTGCAAATTGTATCTGTAGTTGTGGGGAGGAGCTTGAGAGCTTGTAATCGGAGAACTTGTTCTGACCCAAATAGAGCAGTTACATTCAAGAGGGGATGTATTTCTAGTGTCATTGATTCTGTCCTATTGGATGTTAGTTTGTGACAACAGCTTCATGACATGGAGGTAATGAACCGTACCAACAGTGATCATAACCCTCTGAACGTCATTTAAATTGGAGACGACTTCAGGAGATTGCCACATACCTGTTCTACGGTGTTCCCCGAACCAATTGTGGGCAACAATTGTAGAGAATTTCCTGGCCTAGTGTAATGGCAAACGTGAATCTTCATGCTGAGATTTATTTATGAGGATATTTCAGTTGTGGATGCACCTGTACTAGACCTCATGCCAACTTTTTTAAAGCCCTTGAGAGTCAAACATTTCCTCTAAGGACCCTAAATGGTATTCAGCTGATTGCAAATCAGCTAGACAAGTATTAAAAGGCGCTATCAGGGGGTGTAATTACTTGGATATTTGTGAGCGCGCTCGAAATATAAATCAGCCACTGCCCATACCAAACGGGACTGGAGGATAGTAACTGGCAACAGTTGTGTCAAGCCCTTAAAATGGACGATGGTAGGAAATTCTGGTATATTATTGCTCATGGGTTTACTGGGACTACTAATCCCAGATGCCATAAAATCCAACCAGCGAAGTAGGAAGAACATTTCGCAAAACTGTATGCCCGAGAACCTGCCAGTAAACAGTCTTGCAGTGAGATGAATGATTGCCCCAATGGCAATTATTTAAAATTTGGAAACGGTCAGTATGCTAAAGTATTTTTTAGCCTAGAGGATACTCTCTCTGCCATTGACAGCTTAAAGCCATCAAAGGCACCCGCTCCCGATCGAGTTCTGGGTGATTTATGTAAATAAGAACCCCAGCTGTGGGCCTTTTATGCGAACATTGTCTCAAATGCAATAGTAGACTGTGGAGAGATTCCAGAAACGTGGAGAGGGGCGGAAATAATTCCCATTTTTAAGAAGGGTGATCCGAGATGACCTAATATTTATAGGCTGATTAGCCTAATGAATAATCTCCAAAAGATTTTTGCCAGGCAGGTACTGAATAAAATGCAACACTGGATGGATAGAGAACAGATATTGACACCCCCCCCCAGGCTGGGTTTTGTGCTAAAGTAAGCACTTTAGATAAAGTTTTCAAGAACTTCCTCTTATATTGGAAATATGCCCTGCTCATGAGCCAAAAATGATATGGTGCATATGTTGACCTACGCACAGCGTTTGACTTGCTCCCCTGAGAGAATCTTTTGAGAGTTTGAGAAAGCAGGGGGGTTCTGAGAGGTTCAATTGAGTAACTAATTAGACTATATGAAAGAAATGATGCGCAGGTCAGGTGGGATGACAAAGGGGAATTGGCAAATCGTATCCCAATCTCCGGGGGGAGGGGGTTCGTCAAGGATGTGTCTTGCTGGCACATGCATCAAGGAATGCTTTTGCGATTCCTTAATTGCGATTATTAAGGAATCGCAATTAAGGAATCGCAAAAGCCTATGCATGTAGGAATCGCTATAAAAATAGCGATTCCTAAACATTTGTTAATTGCGACTCGCAAATTGCGAGTCGCAATAAAGGAATGGCTTCCCATTCATTCCTATGGGCCTACAGGCCCATAGGAATTAATGGGAATTGCATGCGCAATTTGCGAGTACCCATTAGGACTCGCAAATTGCGCATGCTATTTCAAGGGTGCAAGGGTGTCAAAAGGACACCCTGTTGCACCCCTGAAATTGTAACGTGCACCCATGTTGCGCACACACATGCCCCAAGGGCATGTGTGTGTGTGTAACATGCAACTTTGAAAAATGCACTTTAGTGCATTTTTCAAAGTTTTCGCTATTTACCACCTGACATTATTTTTCGGTAAATAGCGGACCCTAATAGCGAAATCGCTATTTTAAATGGCATCTTGCATTGCATTTAAGGAATCGCAATTTGCGATTCCTTAAATGCAATCGCAATTTGCGATTTTTGCATTTGGGATGATGCATCCCAAATGCAAAAATACCGGCCGCAAAGGGGCAGATTCTGAGAATCTGCCCGTTTGCGAGCGGTTTTTGCCTTGATGCATCTGGCCCTTGGTGCCTACCCTGTTTACTTTGTATGTTAATAATGTGGTTAAGGAATTATTGTAGTGTGTTAACGACTTACCAACTCTGAATGGGATTAAAATACCCATACTGCTGTTTGCAGATGATTCCTTAATAATATCTAAAACCCCGCTAGGTTTACAAAATCTGCTAGACATGTCTCTAGAATTTGGTGTAGCTAGGGGTCTGGAACTCAATACAACCAAAAATAAGTTTATGGTATTTGGCAAAAATGCAACCAAAAGTCGTATGGTTAAGGCTGGCAAAGATAGATTGGATTGGGTTTAGAGTTTTGATTATTTGGGTTTGACCCTGACCGATAAATATAAGTGGGGTGTCGCAAACAAATAAAGGTTCACTTGTAATATCCCATTGATCTAAAGCCATACTCCGATTCCAACAGAACACACGCACTTGTTCCATTTCCCCAGCCTTGGAGGCTTACCGAGCAAAAGCCCAAAGTGCTGCCCTATATGGAGCAGACGTTTGGGGATACACTGACATCTATAAGCTTACTGGACCTGAGAACAACTTTATCAGAGCGTTGGTCCCTGTACCAGGAAGCACCCCCCTTATTACTCTCTATTTTGACCTAGGCATAACACGGGTCTCTGACTTGGCTCAAATGAAACCTTTGTTATTTTGGATTTGTATTTGGGTGACCCCTGAGCTTGTAGATTATAAAGACTCTTTGAGAGATTTAATGGCATCCGCTCACGCTGCGAAGGTTCCCTGGTTAATCTTCATACATGAGTAGTGTAAATAAATTGGGATTACTTAGATTATGGAATGCACCAGAGCTCATTTGTAAAGATGACAAAATTATTTTAAAATCATTATTTTTGGTCTTACGCGTTTGAGAAACAAAATTTGAGGAGAAACTTGGGGCAACTGACTGAACTGTTCATGGTTTTCAAGCCAACCCTGGCTTTCAAATCTTATATGGACAACATTACTTCACCATTGATCAAGAGTCTGTGCGCGAGGTTTAGATTAGGTTGTCCCCTATAAGATCCTTCACTAGAAAAAGGTGCGAAGACCAGGTCCTGCAACTTGTCCAGCCTGCGACACAGCCCTGGAAACAATAGAAGATATCATGTTTGTTTGTCAAAGAGTATCGTGACACGCATAGACGATGGCTTTGTCCGATCTGCCTCACTATGGTGGCTATTCAATGCATTGATGTGCAGGGAATCTTAAGGACTAATGCATCAGGTCCTATAGTTTTTTCCGTTAGCCGATTTTTGTTTAATGTCTGGCTGAAGCGTGAGAACTTACTGAAACAACCTCCATCTGCAAAATTATGATTTTGTGTCATCTTTTTGATGGTACAATTACTGTATTATTCTGCACCATGCACTTTATACCTTCCTCCCTCTGATAGTGTAAACAAAGCAGATATATTCCAAGTCAATTGCTTACTGCTTTTTAGTTTTAGATTGTCCCTTTGATTAAGTCTAACAGATTTAGCTAGCTTGTTATGACCTGAATCCAGCGGGCCTGTATGGAAAAATGATTATACTGACAAACTTTCTAGGGGGACTAATGGCACATGGATCCTTTCCGCATATATGTCTACATTTTCGTGATTACTACAAATTGAGTGATTTTTTATGTCTAATATATGAAAATGTGTTTTAACCAAGATGTTTCTAACAAGTGAACTTGAAATGTGTTTGTTAAGTATTTTATGCATTAGCTTTAATTAGAATGATGATATTTTAGTATCGTATTTTATGGATGTATATTTTGTCAACTTTGATGCTCAAGAAACTGAATAAAGTATTCTTGAACTTGTTCTATCTGTAACCTTCTCAAGTTGTTTAGTCAGCATGAAGCGATCAGGTATACCAAATGCAAACCACCAGCGCCATCTTCTTTAAGTCTAGACCTCTCAGCCTGTATCCCTCCCCTAGTTATCAATCCCAGTAAAAGAATGGCCATGCAGCTGATTGTATTAAACCATGTTTGTCACCCCTACTCAGGCTAAATCACCCCTTATTTATTCCACGTTTTCTGCAATACCAGCCAAACTTCCATGGGCCTTCTCCGTAGAGGAGCACAGAGAACTGCATAATGATTCAATGAAGTGGGTTGAATCACATCCCAATGTGAATCAGTAAAATTTGCATTGATCGCTGTTTTCGTGTTTACTGATTGGCTAGGCTAGCTGCACCAACAGGCTGACAGAATGCACTGAATTGATCTTCAGTCTATGCCTTGAATATACTGAAGTGCAATCATTTCCCAGGAAAGTCAGAACAATACCACAGGCTAAGAAAGCCTTTCACATGCCATAAAGATTGCTGGTGTGTTTTGCGAACTTGCGTGGCTCCACTTCTGACAAGACTTTTCCCAGCCCAGCCCATAGAATCAGCTAATAGTTTACATTCCTCAATGTTTCACAATTCAGGTGCTACCTTTTATCTCAAGGTCCACCATGGTGCTCTACAAGAGTGTTTTAGATGCTTGACATATCAACGGGAAGTGATCTGCTGTAGTGTTGTTCACACTGGACCCGCCACTCTACCATGCAACCTCATCATGGGCTCTCTCTCCTAAAGCCTTGGAAGAAGACCATTAGAAGATCCCTAGCAGATCACTCTGTCTCTTTTCTTGGTGCTATCTTTTTAGCTGAGGAGGACATAATATTGTGACATTTTGAAGCAATGCTTTGGAGGTCAGCCCGCCCCTTCACATAGGTCATGTGCCAGACGGACTGACCTTCCTTAATGCTATATAATGCATCGCAACAGGAAGTCCTGATTCTGGACTATGGATCTGCTAGAATATCAACTTCTCTTTCAATGTAAGTGTCTTTTAGCAGAGCCACCATTTCCTAGTGAGAAAGAAAACACTGGTTGTTCATTTTCAATCCCATATATCTTTACCAAAGCCTGCACACAACCTGCAGCATCACCTGCAATTATTTTTGCTTTCTCTAAAGCATGAGTAACAGGGACTGTGCAGATGTCCATTTTATCTTCATTGTAAGACAGTTTTCTTAAGGTAGTGATGCTGGACCCATTTTCAGAAGAGGGGTGTTGAAATAAAGACAATAAGCCACTACGTGTAAACCATAGTCTTCAACCACCGTGAGGTTGGTGGCGATGCAACACCCCCCACCCAAAGCATTAGCATTTATTTTAGTATATGTGGTCCTGTGAATAGTACTGGGCCAAAGCCGAAGTAACTTTTGGCTGCCTCTACAGATCAGATATAGTATGCCTGTGGCAATACACAAGGCAAATGTGAGGTCATATGTGGAGATTGCAGGCTGTCACTGTGCATCAAGGAGGCAGAGAACATTGCAGACATGGTGATCCTTTTCTCCCTATGCTTTCTGTACTTTTTCAGGCAATGGAGGGAGTGACTAGTCCCTCCTCAGCAACGAGCCACAGCCAAAAGCCAGGGGTCTCTGCAAGTCTCCTTAGTAGCACAATCCACATTCTGGGGCAGATTTACAAGAACTGGCGCATCTCTGCATATTTGCAGAGATGCGCCAGTTCATTTGCGTGAGGGAAAAATAGCCTTGCGCCACCATGGATGCGCCGCATTTACAATGCGCGCACCATGGTGCAAGGACAGACAGATGCGTGACGCATCTTCTGTCGGAAAAGCAACACATTGCTGGAGTCATGTCGGAAGCACGACGCAACTCCAGCAATGGTCAGGAATGCCTATTCCGACCATGCTGCGTCACTTCTTACGCCTGCTTCAAGCAGGCGCAAGGTTTTGACGCAGTGGCGTCGTAAAAGTCACTCAGTGAAATCTTGTAGATTTCACTGAGTCACTTTTACGAGGCTTCCTTGCGACGGAAAGCCCACCCTGCATACATTATACCTGACGCAGGTATAATGTAGCGCAGAGCTTTACAACGTGACGCATCTCCCTAGATGCGTCACGTTGTAAATATGTTGCATCATGGCGCATTGTTTACGACGCCGCTGCGTCACAGAAGTGCCGCAACGGCGGCATAAAGTTGGCGCAAGGGGCTTGTAAATCTGCCCCTCTATTTCTTTGGGAGGTGAGCACAGTGACCTTGCGCGTCACCAGAGCTTCTCCAGGCTCGATTGCATGACTGCAGCATAACCAACTTGGTAAGCGCGTGGCCCTAAGACGCGGTTTCCTAGGGGTGCACTTTCTGTACAGAGGCTTTTGTGCTCCCATTTTAATTACTTAAATATTGGCTTGCTAGATATTTAAATCGGAATATGATGCCTGACAAGGTAAAAAAAGGTATGACTCTGTACTAAAGGGACACTAACAACAATATACAATAATTTAAAACTTGTGGATTATCCAGTCAAAGCACAGTTAGCCCAAAATTGAGAAAATTCTCCATTTCAAGGTTCTTTATGTGTGCTTAAGTGGGTCTTCTAAATTCAGACCCTGAAATTTTGATATGCTTTTAACGGTCCAGGTAGAAAGCCAGGTTGGTTTAACTGCATATATTGTACAGAAAATGGTGATTCATGTCAAGAATAATACTTAAGCGTGCTCACCAAGGTGATGAAATAATGACATGATTACCCAACCAAATATAGGATTCTTGTCCAAAACAAGAGAAAAACACTGAAAGCAGCTCACGCGTTCATGTCTAAAAAGGGCAACAACAACCACCGTTGTGGAAGGAATAGCAAATTATTATTCCCAGGACTCATGTTATATTACCAAATCGATTTCTTCTGTGGTGATAATCCTTCAATACTATCTGCATGTGAAGATTGATCTCATCCACTGCTGGCTCTTGGCTTTCTTGTGTTCGGTGCACGCAGCAGCCTGGTGGTGAAAGCAAAATGCATGGAAATGACCCCCAGCGGGTCCACATACCCACCAAGGTTTCTTATACAAACGCCATGCACGTCTCACGCCTTAAAAGCCAAATGACAAGGCAATTACCTGCAATGTTTTGCTCTTAAAACTGGCCGCTTCGGAAGGTCGGCCTAACCTAGATAAACCACAGTCATTCCGCCTCTGGATTTGCTGCCAACTGCGGGGAAGGGAATGTAATGAAAAATCCCCCCACGCCGCAAAGTAGGCTCCCAGCAGAGAGCTACAATTGCTTAGACGATAGAAATAGAGAGTGGAAAGAGAGGAGAGGGAGAGTTAACTAGGACCAGTGACTAAAATGATGTTTAGAAGTGGTTCATAGCCTGTGTTCTCAATAGGGTTTGTAACTCGGAGGTTTAGATCAACGCTGAGACTAAATGGATAGCAAGCACCTCACAAGAAAATAACATTCCTAGGCAACAATGGACTAAGTAAATATCAAGTCCTAAACATGACGCATTGTTAATCAAATAGACTCAGTGTACTAACAAAAGTTAAAATATTGATCATTTTATTCATATAAGTTAAAAATTTGGATATACAAATCCATACCTACATATAACAAACACCACATACAAATATCATATAAACATAAATTCTAAAGTTGAGGACAAACCAAAATACACAAAACAGATAACCTAAATGACATGATGTGCAACAACATTCAAAGTGGCTTAAAATTTTTTTATAGTTTTTTGTAGACAGATGGTAGTTTTCTACGCGCGTTTCGGCGTACTAGACGCCTTCTTCAGGAAATGCCACATAAATTCCTATACAACAAAGAAAAAGACAATAAAATATATATATATCTCAACACACAATAATAATACACGTACACTGAGGCTATACATGATAATAGGCTGTCCCAAACACCAAACCTACAACATACAACATAGATAATAAAATTGGCTCTCTTTAGATAAAAACTAAATGAAATAAACCATAACAAAACACCGTGCTTACAAAGAGACAAATGTGAAAAGATAATATCCCAATTATACCCATTTTACAATCCTACCAAAATTTCTCAAAAAGGACCACTAAATGATATGGTTCTACAGACAAATGAGGAAAACCTACTTGGGAGTTAATAGGATGCAAACTCCAGCTATTGAGAACGTAGGCTGATATGAAGGAAAGGACCCTTGAGAGAGATCGCCCTAAAGAAATATATCAAAATTATTTTTAGAAAATGTAACTCGAGGGTTCATTTAATTAGAAATCAAATCTGGTCTCATAAATGACGCCATTTACCTGAAAATTGGCTGGCAGAGATGATAATTCAAAGCTTGAGGTCTGATCAAGAAACTGCGATCGTGTCAAATATAGCTACAAAATTTAAATGGAGAACATATCATGTTTGAGGAGGGATATATGCCTCTACTCGCGTGCAGTTAAATTATATAGCTAGTACTGATAATTACCTAAAAATTCTTCAAGTCAATGTTCGTGATAAAATCGAACATGAAGGGTGCTTGAATTCAAGTCACCAACAGAAGGCAATCTATGCTAGCAAGAACCACGTATATGTTCTGAAAAGAATATAGATAAAAAATGAATCATAATCAAAACAAAAATAAAATTGAGACAAACACCAAGGGTAAAATCAAAATCAGACATCTAAATATCAAGCCTAATGAGACCAACTGTAAGATTGAATCAGTGGGAAAACCTCAAGTATGTAAACACAAAACCCCAGTAGATTTAGGGTGCAGTGTATATGAAAGTAATATATTTCATGGAAGTTGGTAATTGGAATTACAATTAAATGTGCACCAAATGGGACACCTAAAGAGCTGAAACATTTACCTGTAGCTGTATTGAATCGTGTCCGGTTATCCAATACAGGTCTTGGATACTGGATGTGAAGAATGATAAACTAGAATGCCCAAAAAGATAATGGATGTAAGTTAATTACATGATATCTAAAAAAGTGCCGTTTTCGAAAAAACGGCAACTTTCGACATCGCGCAAAAAGCTGTGCGCCCCTCTCTCCTCCAATAGTTACTACAAGACTCTGTATCTTGTTCTTTTTGATTTGGTTTGCTACATGTGATTCAATTGCAATTTTAATCTATGCATATTGTTCTACATGTGAATTTTTAGACATCACTTTGGAGCAGAAAGATGTATTTTCACTTTATATTGAGAGACATAACCATTGAGATATGATGATATACAAGCTAGTCCTCGTTTACATTATTACCTTTTGTTTTATTGCCTTTATTTTTTCGGCAGTTTTAGACGCATAAATCGTTTTTTGTAAAGATCCGGGTTGGCTGCTTTGTATTTTTTAGATCGGCAGCTTCTAGTATACAAATATGTCACAAGTGAACATTCTAGTTGTTGCCCGGTATGGTGAAACCATAGACATCCGGCTTGACTCAGACCTACTCAGCTCTATGGTACTGATGCACGTGATCCATTTGACCCTATGGCTATGAAGCACGTCAAGCAAGCATCTATAATTATTTACGTCATACGCCGACTCCATTTTAAATAGCAGGCACACTGCACACATCAGCTTCCCTGAACCTTGGAGGAGAGAGGGTCGTACGGCGCTTTTCACAGAAGTAAGGGCCATGTAGTAGAACTGTGTAATTGAAGGAAAACTGTAGCCTCAATATCTAATTACCTCGTCCGGGAGTTAATCTGTGTTGGTTGCTCTATACAGTGGTTATTCTTTTCTTAAATAAAATACATCGGCATATGTTTCCTTGCGCAAATCGGTTTCCCTGAACTTTGGAGGAGAGAGGGGCGCACAGCGCTTTTCACGGGAGTAAGGGCTATGTAGTAGAACTGTGTAATCGAGGTAAAACTTTAGTCTAAATATCCAATTACCTCCTCGGTAGTAAATCTTTGTTGACTGCTCTATATAGCGGTTATACTCCTTAAATAAAATATATCGGCATATGTCTTTTTGCGCGATGTCGAAAGTTGCCGTTTTTCGAAAACGGCACTTTTTTAGATATCATGTAATTAACTTACATCCATTATCTTTTTGGGCATTCTAGTTTATCATTCTTCACATCCAGTATCCAAGACCTGTATTGGATAACCGGACACGATTCAATACAGCTACAGGTAAATGTTTCAGCTCTTTAGGTGTCCCATTTGGTGCACATTTAATTGTAATTCCAATTACCAACTTCCATGAAATATATTACTTTCATATACACTGCACCCTAAATCTACTGGGGTTTTGTGTTTACATACTTGAGGTTTTCCCACTGATTCAATCTTACAGTTGGTCTCATTAGGCTTGATATTTAGATGTCTGATTTTGATTTTACCCTTGGTGTTTGTCTCAATTTTATTTTTGTTTTGATTATGATTCATTTTTTATCTATATTCTTTTCAGAACATATACGTGGTTCTTGCTAGCATAGATTGCCTTCTGTTGGTGACTTGAATTCAAGCACCCTTCATGTTCGATTTTATCACGAACATTGACTTGAAGAATTTTTAGGTAATTATCAGTACTAGCTATATCATTTAACTGCACGCGAGTAGAGGCATATATCCCTCCTCAAACATGATATGTTCTCCATTTAAATTTTGTAGCTATATTTGACACGATCGCAGTTTCTTGATCAGACCTCAAGCTTTGAATTATCATCTCTGCCAGCCAATTTTCAGGTAAATGGCGTCATTTATGAGACCAGATTTGATTTCTAATTAAATGAACCCTCGAGTTACATTTTCTAAAAATAATTTTGATATATTTCTTTAGGGCGATCTCTCTCAAGGGTCCTTTCCTTCATATCAGCCTACGTTCTCAATAGCTGGAGTTTGCATCCTATTAACTCCCAAGTAGGTTTTCCTCATTTGTCTGTAGAACCATATCATTTAGTGGTCCTTTTTGAGAAATTTTGGTAGGATTGTAAAATGGGTATAATTGGGATATTATCTTTTCACATTTGTCTCTTTGTAAGCACGGTGTTTTGTTATGGTTTATTTCATTTAGTTTTTATCTAAAGAGAGCCAATTTTATTATCTATGTTGTATGTTGTAGGTTTGGTGTTTGGGACAGCCTATTATCATGTATAGCCTCAGTGTACGTGTATTATTATTGTGTGTTGAGATATATATATATTTTATTGTCTTTTTCTTTGTTGTATAGGAATTTATGTGGCATTTCCTGAAGAAGGCGTCTAGTACGCCGAAACGCGCGTAGAAAACTACCATCTGTCTACAAAAAAACTATAAAAAAAATTTTAAGCCACTTTGAATGTTGTTGCACATCATGTCATTTAGGTTATCTGTTTTGTGTATTTTGGTTTGTCCTCAACTTTAGAATTTATGTTTATATGATATTTGTATGTGGTGTTTGTTATATGTAGGTATGGATTTGTATATCCAAATTTTTAACTTATATGAATAAAATGATCAATATTTTAACTTTTTGTTAGTACACTGAGTCTATTTGATTAACAATGCGTCATGTTTAGGACTTGATATTTACTTAGTCCATTGTTGCCTAGGAATGTTATTTTCTTATGAATTATTTCCCTGTCCTAGGAGCGTCTAGTAATTACAGGGGGCCCTTTTGTCTCAGTCATAGCAAGCACCTCACTGCACATGGGCGATTGTAGTATTTCCTACTTTGGGAGCAGTTATTTCATCTACAACTTCCTCCAAATAAAAAACAAAATACTACCAAGAAGTATAATGCGCAGATTGTCCTAATGTAAGAGGCATGCTTATTCGAAAACCATAATTTTAATTGTAATTATAATTGTAATGTTTTTATATAGTGCTTACTAACCCTGACGAGGCGTCGAAACTCTTTACGGCGAGTAGAACGATACTCCGGAACTCGAAAAGTATTAGTGGAGAATTAGTATAGGGTAATATGAGTTAATCTGAGCGTGGACATGTGAGTCTGTTAGTTGGGTTGAAAAGAATAATGGAGGGGTAGACAATGGAAGAGTCTAGAAAGTGTTTATTGGGAGATCATAGTAATAAGAGGAGATTTTGGATGGGACAAAGAGAGATGGAAAAGGGAAGAGTCTCTAGAAATGGATTAAAGAGATCATAGTAGTAAAATGGATTTTGGAAGAAGTCTAAGGAGGGATACATCAGGGAGGAATTTAGAAAGGGATGTTTGGGAGATCATAGTAATAAAATGAGATTTGGGGTGATCCAAGGAGGTACTGAGGATGGAAGAGTCTATAAAGGGTTATTTTGGAGATCATAGTAGTCGAATGAGGTTTTGGATGAGTCGGAGAGTGAAGGTAGTGGATGTATTGAGAGAGGTATAGGGTGAAGCATAGGGTAGTGCATTGGAGAGACTCGTTTTGTAACTATTTTTTTACGGTAGGAGTAAAGTAATAAATATATAGATGCATAAGTACATGGAGGGTATACATGTATATGGAAGGTAATATATCAAGATTTAAATTGTATAAATGAAACTCAGTTTCAAGTGTTGCTGTTCTTTAAGCTAATATATTTGTGTATTTTTAAAAAAAATTCTTATATATTTTTTCAATATTTCAATAATGAAGCAATTGTAGATAAAATAATTATGATAATATTTACATATTTTGATTGATAAATAAACGGAGAACCATAAGTATCTAATCAAGTATGCAGTGACCCATATGCATGTTAAGCATAGAATAATCTATATATATTTAACCATAAGTAATATGTACAATTGTTTAGCAGACCTGAAAAATATCCGTATATTTAAAACATAATTATTATACATATTTATACAAAGAATTACACATATCTAGATACATAAATATAATCAAATTAAATGGTTATATAAAGAGGGATATGCTGTACATTTGTGTTTCAGTATGGTGGTTATGTGGGGAAGAGCCAACTCTTGAGTAGTCTTCTGAAGATAAGATAGTTATCCGCTAATCTTATGTTTTAGGGTAATGAGCTCCCTAGTTTGGCTGCTTGAACAGTGAAGGATGTGCCACCTTTGTTTTTTTCTTGCATGGTGGGATTTTGAGGCGAGGTGGCAATCTGGAGCAGAGGTTCCATGTTGATTGTATTTGGTGATTTTATTCCTATGAAAAGTGTATTGCTTAGTGGGTGAGACAAAGCAGCTTGAATGTGGATCTTCTGGTAACAGGTAACCAATGTAGGGTCCCTCAAGGCACGGAGATGTGGGCTTGTGTCTTTACATGTAGGAGTAGTCTGGCAACAGAGTTATGAATTTGTTGTACTAATATTCTGTGAGCGATGGAAATTAACCTGTGTCATATAGCCTGAGTTATACAAGGCGTCATTCTCAGCTGGGGCATGGAATGTGCAGTTTGCTTGTAAAATAGCACTTTCAGAAAAACCCAAACCTTCCACCTGAATCATCTAGTTGCAAATCATGATATCAGCAAAGGTGCATACATTCAGAATGTCTGTAAGGAGATAGGGAGTAGGGAGACAGTGTTTAGATACTTAAACTTGGCCCAAACCCTTGTAACTTGGAACAAACTTGAGAGTTCCAGCATACTGCTGCTTCCAGAGGAAGGTGCTGTTGTAGGTAGCTGGTATCCAGTAAAGCTGTTTCAACAAAGTTGTGACAATGTGCCCTTTGGCACGCCTGATGGAGACAGGAAGCTACCTTTTCCAAAACTGAACTCTCCTGAGCTGAATGGTAAAATTCAAGAGCAGGCGACAGTTTTAGGAAAAACTTTTCTTGGCATGAAGGTCATAGTTGATAACATTTTCAATGACTAATTTTAGAGCATTACCAAGTGTAAAGCCCAAGCCCAACTACAGGGGCAGAATGATTGGGGCACAAACAATTATGTACTTATGATTGTGTTCATATTTGTGAGCAGACTTACTCACCTGCAATAGCTGTGCCCTGTTTAAATTGAAGCCATCCGAAATCTTCCTGCCAGCTTAGTAGCATCAAACAGACCATCAGCTATAGTGTACCTGTACTGCCTGTTCTTTGAAAGGGAACTGATCTGGAAATAATTTTGGCAGTCTTCCGGGATCTGACAAGAGAATTTAATTGGATCCACAGTGAATTCAATTACATGCTGACAAGAAGAACTATGGGTTGGGATCGTGGGGGACCCATTCACGGACATTATCTGCTGAAAAGAAGAATCAGTCGATCATAAGTTTTGAAGGAATGCTGCAGTCCAAAAGGGTGTTTTCCATTCTCTCAACCACACCAAAACATGTTTCGCATCGAAACACTAAAGGTGATTTTTTTTAAATTCTGCACTTGGAATCCGTGGCCCTGGCATTTATCGAAGCCTTACAAACAATAAAAAACACACTACAATATAAAGAGATTTATTTTACACAACACTCAATTATGTGGTATGTATGGTGTGTGATAATTTCTCCGCTCCCGTTCAATAACAAAGTAAAAAAAATATAATAATCTTGAATGGGGTTGATAAGAGATCAAGAAAGGAAAAATTATTTAAAAATCAGTCACCTTCTTAAAAAAGTTAAACAGTGATAATTTCTACATAAACATTAAAACCAATTTATTAGGAATGAGTAATTCAGAATTTGCTGGTCACAAAAGTACAATACCGTAACCATGTATATTTCAATTCACAGTTCTTGATACTAATAGTGAAACGAACTTTCGTAAGAGAAATCAACCTTCAAAGTTATTAAATCATTTTACCAGCTTTCTTCTATGCTTTCAGATGTGCCCAGTAATCATTTTGCCTCATGTTGATGCTTTGTGTGTTCCACGCAATCTCATCTCTGTACTAATTGCATATTTTAATAAATACTTTAACTGAAAATATGGATCACGCAAACTTTTGATTGGGCGTCAACAGCAATAGACTTAAGATGTTGAGATGCTGAAAGTTTTATAGAAACACCTGTGTCTCAATGAGCATTCAGAAGACCAAGTGACGGGTTTGCTTGTCTCTGTCAATCAACAAGGAGTCCCACAATGTCAAAGCATTGTATAGAATGAGCTGCGTGCCTGCACACTTAGGGATGGCATTTGGCATAGAAAGGGCTAAGCTTTTATAGGAGCTCAAGGCGCTTGCTAGATGATAGACTAGATCATGCAGAATTCTAGCAAAAAGATCACATTTGCTATTACCTCAGCCACATGTAATAAAAAAAATAACAAGGAATATATACATAATTAGAAAGGCTTTGGGTCAGCCATCTTCATCCATTGGTTTGTTCAACTGTCATTCACATTTTGCTTCCGCCCATAAAGAGTGTACAAGATAGGTTAGATGGTCCACCGTCTTCAGCCATTGGCAGTATTGCACTGTGAGTGAAGTCACACATTTGCACATCCACCTAAAATTAAGTGCATTCAGTACCAGGGCTAATAGGACAATACTTAACATTGCCAAGCTTTTTCCTTTCCTTTCTTTGTGAGTTTAAACAATGCCTCAGGTTACAGTAATTCAAACCCAATTGTACATTTTCATTGCACCAGTGAGAATAATATTTTCCTGTGATGTGCAATAAAAATAAAAAGGATGTCTGCAACTGTTCTAAGTACACCCAGATGCTAGGAAGCACCCATACTTTTGTATTCAAAATTAAATGTAATCGTTTTTTTCCCTATTTTAAATTAAACATTTTATTGTAAGTAACTGACTGTCACTTCTTTTTCTTCTTTTTATTTGTGTGGCACATGTTTGTAATAAAATATAAATAAGAATTGCATCAGTTTGCAAAATCCAGATATACTGGCTTTGCCGACGCTAGTTTAAAGTGGGTAGGAGCATTGCCATGGGAAGTCTTGCATATTAGTGAATGCAGGTTGAAAGCCACCGGTTCCTTTTGCATTAACCTAGCACGTCAGATTACCGATCTCTGTGATGCTTGTTGTGTTCTCTGTGACCCGAAGAGGTCGGGCTGATTTTGAGTTGTGGATGCAAGAGAAGCATTTCTATAGGTCATTTCAGAGCCTACTGTTACCCGAACAAGGGTATCTGTACTTCTAAAATTGAGGTGTGATGCTTCCAGAATCGTTACCGTGGTCTTGTGAAGCTATGAAGAGGTAGCCCCAGTTTCTGTATTTTATCTGGAATAGCCAGCAGTGTGATATCACTTTGGAGGTCACACTCTCCCATTCACTTATACTACATCCACTGTTGGATATGGCAGTAGGCTGCTTGTCGATGTTTGTCATTGTGTAAGACTCATCCTACTCACTTACACAAGAACAGTGAGTGGTTGCACTATTCGCCTCAATCCCAAGTGTGAAAGACTACTAACAGAAGTGGCAAAACTGAAGTAGTTGGCTTTTTGATACTCTCAAAGATGATGGGTTCCAATTCAGCAAAGTGCTTGATGCTACACAAAGGCTTCGGATATGTGTTGTTTGGGAGGGGATGCTCCAAATATTTCTCAGTGCACTCACTTTAGTGCAAACAATGAATAATGCACATTCTAGTAGTCATTTTACTGCGCTCCAAAGGACGAAAAGTAAAGTGGACACCTAGAATCTAAACCTGTTACCTTTAAGAAACATGCTCTGCTGTGTATACTTTAACTCACTGAACTGTTTCACTAGCACTACTGAGTTACCTTACCAGCTTCTTGGGAACACCATCAACTGGATATTGGTTTAACCATTACACTGTCACCGCGTACTGGTGTAACATTCACAGCATCATACAGCAAATAGTTTAACCACTACACCTCGACAGGGGCCCTCGTGTACCCATCACACAGACACTGGTTTAAACTTGTGTCTGCCTATTAAAATGCATTTTAGTTCAATTCTCTGCTCCCTACAATGAGTAGTAGACCTAGTTTTTGAGTGATCCTTGCTTTCAGTCTCTATCTACCTCGATTCGATACTGCATGACAATCTATTGAGCCTGCTACCTGTTTACATCTCTGACTCAATATTTACGACTGTTTCTTGTGTTCTGTTGTTTCTAACGTAAAGTGTTCCAATGTCTTTAGGCAATTCCTGCGCTATATAATAAAACAGCATAAATTAATACATAAATAAAATCACGGCTCGATTAGGCCATACGGTTTCATGAGAAGACTGGTTAATTCCTGATGCCATCATTAAGAGGCAGTTGCAACTCAGTCTGTACACGAATCGTGGCACCGTCCTCGCACCACCACACAGCAAACGCTTTAGCTGTGAAACTGGCAAGTTTGTACCATAACAACACCATCACGCAGCTAATGGCTAACCCTCATCTCCCTGACCATTAACAAAATGGCGACTCCCTATATACACAACATTATAGGTGACCAATGCGCCATAACGCTGGGTGCCCGCCTGTTAAATGCCGCCCTGCACACGCAGCAATATGGAGGCGACGCCTGTCGCGGTTCTTTCTCTTCTCCTCCATCCATCCGTCCCCTCCCCGCGCCGCGCCGCGCCGCGCCCCGCCTCCCTCGCCTCGCACAAGGCCCGAGGCAGGCCCAGAATTACAAGCAGAGCGATGTGTTGAATCCTGCTGCTCGCCGAGCCGCCGGGAGGGTGCCGTGTAGTTAAAGGCACTGATTCGGAGCTTCTGCGCCGCTCTCTGCTCCTCTAATCGGATTCGCAGCACGCAGAGGTCAGCTCGGAGGAGCTGGAAGGAAGGAATTAAAGACAAATACACAGGCTGCGTTTTCTAACACCTGCCATCACTTCCGCTACCATAAAGAGCAAGATATGGCTTCGAGCGTTCTTTGATCACTGTTCCCCAGGGATGGACTGGAAACAAAAATCAGCCCTTGCAAAGATGTATACATTAGCACCACGCTGCAGGGGGCAGCAACTAGAAGGGGATATTGGAAGCCCATCCTGCTCTTAAAGCAGCCACCTTTCTGCAGCTTACAGAGGAGGATGCCACAGTGACACAATGGCCAGTTATACTCTGCCATACATGCCAATTTTAGAGCAGGCAAGTGGGAGATTTAAAAGAAAAAAAATTGTCGGGAGAATGTATTTTCCCCACTGACTTACATTGAAGGAGAGTCAAACTGCCTGAATGAATATGGTATGAAAAGTGACAGACAATAGTCATTTCATTTTTGGCACTTTAATAACACAGCACAAACAAAAACAGAGTTGTAATCTCTGTTTTTGTTTGCGCTATGTAAAACGGCCAAAAATAAAATGTTGAAGCATGTCACATGCTCTAATTTCCCCCTCCAAGAGTTAAGGACAAAGCGTTAACCTTTGATGTCAGAGGTAATTCTTGCAGGGGAGATTGGAGTGTGTGTGACAAACATTTTCATTTTGGCAGTTTTAACAAAACTCCAAATGGGGTTTCTGCCTGCAGGAATCGGGAGGCGGGAGACAGTGTTGTAAAGAAACTTGAGGGCCCCCCCCCCTGCAATGTACATGGGGGGGCCCCCGCTCCAGATTCAATCAGGAGCTCTCAGGCAAGAGTACTGTGCTGAGGGGGGCCACTGCAGCTCCGGATTCCGCACTGCGGGGGCCTGTGTTACGCCAGTGGCAGGAGACTAGCCTTGAAATCGGTAGTCTCCCGCCTGAATTGGGAGGGTTGGCATGTATGCTCTGCTGTTCTCTCCAGTGCATTTGCTATGTTATGCTACCACTCCACAGCTGAAATGGAGCCCAATTATATGTCCATAAACATAAAATTGTAAATTTACAAACAGGCGAATGAGTAACAGAACAACCAAAATGTTCCTAAAACAAATGACCACTACCCAGTCCCAAATCAGTGGTCAATGTCTCTTATTCAGAGGGTGGGTTAGGGTCACTTGGCACTACTGAATGGTAAGATCAAGGTTTTTGTCTCTTATAGAAATATCTGCAGAAAGTGGACCAAAAAATGGGCAGCAAAACTCAAGCTCCAATGCCGAGTAGTGGGGAAAATTCAAATTCCTCTGCATAAGGGAGTTTGCCGGGGTTGAAAATCCAAGAAATGCAATAATTTATGGCACCCCTCAGTTTTACCCTGGCAGATTACGCAGCAATCACTTTAATGAAATTTACAGAATGAAAATGCCTGGAAAAGGCATACCATTCAGAGTTTGGTGTACTAAATTCAGATTGCACATTTTATGCCTTATTCCCATAGGAAAAAACTAAACTAGGAGGTTATTCCTACACCAATTAAAAAAAAGGTGACAGGAGGAATGCTTGTAAAAAGTGTAACTTCTGGCAATCACTCGGGTAGCATTGCAACCCATAGTTTTCACCCACTATGTCGCTCTAAATAAAGCACCCCCCTTTATGCAGATCAGTACTAACCCTACAGTTACCCGTTTATACCAGGAGCAGTAAATACAAAACCTATACCACAGATTTCCATTTAAGAGACTCGAGGAGCAGACACCCCATATTTTGTACACCACCTTTTCCACACTATCTACCATTAAATTAAATTGTGTGCTTTAAAGGTTTTACAAAAGGCGGTATTTGTCAATTAAGAGGTCCTTTGAACCTACTTCCAAAAGGCGTACTATGGGGAGAGTAGTTGCTGTACCACATTAAGAACTCAGGGCCTGATTCACAAAAGTAATCTGAGACAAAATCCTAACTTTACGACTTTCGGTATTCACAAAAGGCATTTAGTAGTAGTAAAGTTAGGATTTTGTCTTAAGTTTGTCTTAAGTTTTGGTCTTAATACAAAATCCTAACTTTACTACTACTAAATGCCTTTTGTGAATACCGAAAGTCGTAAAGTTAGGATTTTGTCTCAGATTACTTTTGTGAATCGGGCCCTCACAGAATAAACATAGCATCTTCCATCTTTTGAACGGTGGATTTGGTGTTTCAGCTTATTGGCAGAGGAATACACCAAACACATTGACTTTAATCCTCTGTGCCCCTACATCAGAAAGTCAGGGGTGATGCCATAGGAGTTGGGGGAAAAAAGAAACTGACATGGCACTCACAACAACAGGAGGATAGGGATATCTGTACGAATTCCAATTGTTTGATCAGTATCTGTACAAGAAATACAATCATTATATAGTAAAAATCAATACTGCGTCCACCCTTAAAAAGGTAATACCAGAGCAGTATATGTTTCTAAGATGTCCTTCGATTTCACGAAAATGACAGTGATCATAAGTGGTGCTGGAACAAAGAGATACCCGGGGTGTAGCTATCATTAGTGTTGCAATTCTGTGAGGCCTTTGTCCAGGCCAAAGCTCTGGGTTGGATCGGGTCATTCTGAACACTTTGGGCCCAAGATGTCACTATGCCTCCTTTTTGATCTTCTTGTAAAGAAATCATGTCTAGGGCATCTCTGGGCTTTTCCCCCAACCCTACACTGTTCAGTGTATATGTAAACACCCCCTCCCCCCGGTAAGCTCATTAGATCATTTGGCTTGGACTTTATGCCCCATGGCGATGGGACTCAAATGATTTTAAGGGTCGATCAAAATCATCCGACTGGTAACTCCAAAGATTACTGCACCAGCCTAACTGTAGTCACCAGCTGGATGAACTCAGTGCACCTAAATTGTAACTCAGATTAAACTGAGGTTATGATTGCCAGCAGTCCTTCCCTCTGATTCTCAGTGTGGTAACCTCCCATTCATGGACCATGTACCGAGCTAGTCTCTGGTGTACATAATCTTGGATTTATTTTTTATCAAGGTTTTGCCTGTACCTCACAAATTGCCATTGTCACCTCTACCACCTTTTACCATCTGCGGTTCTTAAAATAAATCTTTCCCCTTTTGCCAGAACAGTATCGGTACACAGCTATAAGTGCCATTACAGGTTCCAGACAAGACTATGGTAATTCACAAAAACTCACAAAGCGAGAAGGACTATCAAACAAACTTAAAACTCTGAGCATTCCAATTTGGATGTTCGGAGATGCTATTCAGGTCTAATGATATCCACTTAGGGAGGAAAACCCAAAAGGCTGTAAATACTGCCCTCACCCACTAGATAGTGGCATGCTTCATCATTGGGCCGCTAACACACCCTGTTGCAGACCAACGCTCAGGGTGGAGTGCATATTTCTTATTTTTCTCTTGGAAAGGGATCCCACATACAGAGAGAAAGGAAAAATGTTAAAACTGTCTAAGTGGCGTGCCCTATCTAATTTTATTCTTGGGCCAGATACTGGCAGTGGGGGAAATGGAGACATAATTTCTCCAACATACCCTCCAAAACTTTTATAACCCTGTCAATGGTGCACACCCTCAGGATATGTTGGCCTTTATCCCTGCTAGTCCACAGTGCACCATCTGCACCCCTAACCATACTAACAAATGTGTGCAACAACAGAACACGACAACCCTGATCTCCCAATGAAATCGTGGTAACGATCTAGAACCCTTATGTTTTGACTCTCATGCATACCCAAAGTAATACCCAAGAAATACTCAGCGAGGCGTTTCAATATTTATTGAAGCATTGTGATTCTTGCATAAAATACATGCACTACGATAATCAGTAGAATGAAACGGAATAGCGTAATTAGCATTATGAGAACAGTGAAAAGGATGAACGATTTCACCATTGTGCTGAAACAGTAAATATATGCGGGCATATAAGTACTATGCATAGTGTACTCCTACCTAGCACTCGCTAACCTAGTCTTGCCTAGAGTGGGTGATCTGCCAAATCCCTGCTGGGTGGACTAACTCCCCATTACCTGCGGGTAATTGTCATCAGGCTGTCAGTCTTGCTGTAGAGCTGGACATCCTTTGTGTTGGTAAGAGGAATCAGTTGAGCTGGAATACCGGCATGCAGTGACCTTGCAGTGTTAGCTGAGTGCTCCTCTCCCTCACACAAGGAAGTGGTTCTGTATATCTAATAAACAGCACCCATGTGGCCATGTCGCAACCCCTGTCAGGCCGCAATTGTTTATTCTAGTTTGATAGCTTCGTCACCTACTGGACAATAACAATAATGACATTTGCACAGTGAACTTTATCCCTTGCACTGAATGTTTAAGGTAACGTGATAGTGTGCCTATGAAGTACAAATGTACGTAATGCCAATTCAGAGAATGTTATCCTGCATTGTCACGCATGCAAATGTATGTCAAAAGTCATTGTGTGTAAACGAGAAGGCAACTTAAGAAACATGAGCATGTAAATGGTGGTGTTCCTTACCAGATCTATCCTGACCACGTGACACCTGGCTGCATACTTGGAGCACTCGTGGCAAAACATACACTATCCCCTATTGCAGAAAACCCTGTTGAATGTGCAACATGCTCAGCCCTGTCCCATACCGACCATTCCTATCCCACTATGGATTGGACACCCCTGAGACGGCAAAAAAATGACCTGCAGTCCGCTGGCTGTAAAGGCCGTTGGGCCTGGCCTTGTTTGCGCCATAGGGGAGAGGAGTTGGCCTAACGGCTAGGGCGGTCGACCTCGAATCTGGGGAACTGGGTTCGAGTCTCGGCAATGACGCTGAACATCCTGTGATTCTGGGCAAATCACTTAATCTCCCCGTGCCTAACAAAAATGAATGTGTCCTCATGTAATGCAACTGGTGCTATGTAGAGCGCTCTGATACCCGATTCGGGTCAAGTTTGCGCTATATAAAACTCTGTAAAATAAAAAAATACTAATGGTGGCCCAAGAATAACATTTTCTCCTGGGACTCTCATTTCTGCATGCTGCACTCCTCCTTGGTTTCTCTCTTTCACGTACCCAAGCACCAATGATTCTACTAAGGAGGACAATTCTTTGTTATTACCTTTGCTAAACTCTAAAAACGTCCTTGCTCTTTCTTTTCGTTCCTATTTCTATCATGTTCATTTCAGGAAAGCACTCAAAACTTGGCTTATTGGTCAATAATCCTGTTCTTTACTTCTCTAATGCAGCTCACGCCGGGCTCTTAGTGCCAGGACCCATAACTGTTATTTGAGCTCCAGAAAACCCAAGTAAATGAATGAATGGATAAATAAAAACAAATGGCTGATTCAAGAACAATCGTTGATATCGTACAGGACTGGTCTTTCAATGCCAGAGCATATAGAAGGCCAATATTTATGCCTCCTGTTTGCTGCCTCAAAGAAAACAAACATATTTAGCGCATCCACTTGGTGATGTAACTATTCAGGAATTCCATATGGCTCCCATCCCCACTCCCCCAATGAAGCACAGACACCACATACATGTGTTAAAAAAAACTTTTACTTGGAAAGTTGTAATGTGAGTGCAGTCTGCATTTTCCCAAGAGATCACTTTTAGTATGGTGTGAGCAGGATTGGACTGGGACAGAAAATATGCCAAAGTAAAAGTAGCCCCCATTAGTGAAATTAGATAGCTAAAAAAGTGGCCCATGTTTGCAAATTTGGGCCGTTTTGAACTTTTAGACACCAGTTGTATAAGTGTTTTGCAAGGTATGGAAGACCACATGGATTTGAGTTTGCTGCAGGCAGTGTTTGTTTTAAAATCAGGGAAATCAACAGGAAAAACCGTTCCAGCAGACTGAAACACAAGCCCACACACAGCCACAAAAACATCCCAGCACACTTTAAAACAGGCCTTCACACAGCCCAAAAAAAACCTGGCCCCACATACTGATCTTTCAGACCAATCCTTCGGGCAATGCCTCATTGCCTTATTGGCAAGTCTGACCCTGGATGAGACACACAGAAGTTACAGAAACAGTTTCCGGTCATACCTCACATTCAGTCATCCGGGGTACTTACTCATACAACCCTGTTGGCTGATACCTTTTGAATGAGTTTAGGATAGTGCAAACAGGAAAAATAAAGACCATCCTTCTTGGAAGGGCAATAGCACCCTAGTTTGAGTGAAATCCTCCCTTTTCCTTCACCAGAAAGATGAAAACGAGAACCACACTGCAAAACTCCTCTTCTAGGATCGAATCCAGGTCTATTATCCGTTGGTAAGCCACCAGAACTGCCGGTCGGAACCAACCAGGATCTGATACGGGATTGCCTCATGTCAAGACCCACTCACAGGGGTGCTAGTCTTCGAGTGGTGACCCAGCAAGCTTGCTCTCTTACTGTTCTTCTCCCACAATCCCTGTCAATGTGTCGCCAGTAGTTCTGGGCTACTCCATTCTTCAGACTGGTAGGGGTGACCAAGCTCACCGAGAGAAACATGTGTGAGCAGTTCAGATGAGGCGCACTGCCAACCTACCTACCTTTCTTTCTGGCTATCACTATACCCTTTTCTATCACCCACCCGCCCACAAAGGCCTTCCCCCAGTTGTGGACGTGCCGTGGACTACACCTCCAGGGAAGCAGAGCAATGATCTCTTTGCTGACCTGCTTCTTTCTCCCCCATTCTCTTTAAGGTTTGCTCGTCCATCCAGAGCGTTCTTACCCAAGCAGCCCACAGGTACCCTCCTCTATCGCCCTAGCTAACCGAACACTTATTCTCAGGGCACAAGTATTATAAAAAGAAGTGGCGGGACTGACCAAGTAAGACAGTATGCAAATGACATCATGAAGTCCATCTTACAGTGTCTGCATTTATATACAGGGACAGAGCAAAAACATACCTCTCTTAAGTACCTGTGAAGAGAAGGCAAGCTGTGTGCATTTGTTTCCCTCTGTGGCATTTACATTTAAAAGTGTGAGGGTCCAGGCGGCCCCCTGACAGCATATACAAACAAAAGGAGGCCTGATAGCCCCTTAACTTCGGCCCAGCTGGAGGTGAAAAAAGGCTCCCTCGCTGCCTGCATGTTGCTGCTGGGAATGGAAAGCAGACAAAACGCTGCTGAACGTGTCCCGGTGTCTTACACTGGGACAAGTTCAACATGTTTCTGTGGGGCCTAACCTGTGAAAATAGTGGGTGACGCCGTGTACCTGCATTTACCCCTGACTCGTGCCCTGCTTATTCTGTGTAGAGACGTTTTAAGGCATGGGCAAAGTGGACTCTGGCCCAGGGCCCCAGCCTCTGAAGGGGCCCCCTGATAGAGCTAGCTCTGTTTTGTAGATAGTCTTGTCTTGATAAACTTTAGTAATTCTTAAACAGATTGTTTTAAATACCATTTTTCTTTAATTTGTTTTAGTGTGAGTGATGTGTGGGAGTCTATTACTGACATTTTGCAGAGAAATGTTTGTTTTCAAAACCATGCAACATCAATAAAAAGCTTGTTTTCGATCAAAACAGGACCTCCCATTTGGGAAATGGGAGGGGGTCATAAAGATTATTTGCAATAATATTAGTAAAGCTGTTGCTGCATTATAATACCGAAAAAACACTTCCCTATCCCGGAATATTAGATGTAAACAGATTTATTTGGACCAGTGTGCCTGTGCAGTGGGCAACGAGGGCTTGAAAGAGCTGAAACTGGATCATAAATTCAAAGCTGGTTAGAACAGGGGCCCCCAAAAAGTGTTTGGCCCAGGGCCCCCGAAATCCTTAAGATGTCCCTGTGTGTAGGCTGGCAGCCAGGCCTTCACGTGCAGCCCTCAAGCCACCTTCCTGTCGCCTGCTGGGTCCTGCAGTTACCCAGTCGCCACTAGGCCGCGCTCATTCGCGTGGGAATGGTTTCATAACCTTCCTTAACATGTGGTCGTTCGCTTGGGATCTTAAATTGAGGCCTAGGCCGTTCAACGAGTTTCCCTGAAGGAAATAAGAATCTTAGCAAGAAAATTAATAAAGTTGAGTAAAATGGAACTTGCAAGCACAGAGCTGCTGATAGCCAGGACAGCAGGGCCCAGAACTCTGAAATGTCGCAACCACAAGCAATTGTTAACTGCATGCAAATCCGTCAGCGCCGACGGCCGCTAGCTTACCAGAGCTTAAACTGTTAGACGCATGAAGCCCCCTCATAAATATCCCTTCTGTGCACAGCGCGCGAGACGGCTTCGCCCCGCTACTGGGCACCGGAAAAGATTAGCACCCGTTTTTTACCAACTATTCGAAGAGCAGCATCTCGGTTTTTAATCACTTCTGATGCTCCGTTAACAGTTTCACGCACAGAAAAAAAAGAAGCAGGAAAAAAGGAATTCTTTATAACTCTCAAACTGAACTGAGCTCGCTGCGGCAATTCTCAGCGGGCTGAATCAGACTTCCAGGCAAGAGAGGGTCGGAACAGCCGTCTGATAATACTTCAAACCAAAGCCCTTGGAAGCGATCCCAGCCTGGTCCCTACCTCGGGCTGAAAAGCGCGCGTAAACCTGCCAGAGCCGTCGGCACGCGGGCGCGAGGTGGCTCTTGTGGGGACGCTGGTGGCATGCACTTGAGGAAGCGCCCCTTGCTGACTTCCTTCATAAGACCCATCGCGTTCCCTCGCATGTCCAAAAAATACAATATTTTTTCTTCTTCGTTAGCAAGTGACTGGCCGTCTGAGGCAGCTGCCCAGCTATGTTTCGCTCAAATCTGCCACACGCCTAGGCCCATGCCGGCAGGCGACAGACAGCAGCTCTGCCAAGCCTCACTCAGTGCGAGCCGTTTTCACTTACCCAGGCTTGTGCAAAGGCATGCCTGGCAAACGCATGATTCCCAAGTGCTCCCGTGCACCATTTACTTAGGTCGCACCTACCTCATGCTGACTCACTTATGATCTAAGCCCATGGCTGACAATCTTCAAAATGGTTACACCGGTGCCATGCAAAAATGAATATCATATGGTCAGGGTGTGTTCTGCAGGGTGTGAGCTTGAATCCCGGCAAGGCTAACCCATCCTTCCGAGGTACGTACGCTAAATAGACTTACATTGGGTCAAAGTAACACCTGCAGTTTACAGCGCCTACCCCTGGCAGAAGCATCTTAGGAACTGATGTTCACAGTTGCATACAAAGGTCCGCATGGCTGTACCAATCGGATTTTCTGTGGTTCTTCAATTACTTTTGAACCATTTTTTAATTTGGAGATAAAGGAATCAGCCTTTATAGAGCAGCCTTACTTAAACATGGGGAATATTAACTATACTTAATATGTTTATGCACATTTATACTAATGCACAAGTTCCTTATTCATCAACGGGGCTCATCAAATTTCAAAGAAGCCTCTTTCTACTTTCTGCACCCTAATTAATACCCAGCAGCCATGCACACTTCTGGCTCCTCAATACTCGGCGAGAGGAACCACGGGGAGGGCGGAGAGTGGCAAGTAGAAGCCAGTGGCCCTTCTTATGTGCACAGGGCGGGAAGGAATTCCTACATTAGGCTTTTAAATGGCATTCATCCTGATTATTTTCAAATTGTTAATATTTACTTGATCACTTTTGATAAGGATAAAGTAGTCCTTTAAGGCACTGGGGTCATGGTGACCATAAAAATATGAATCAAGATAAACTGTCAGGTCACAGGAGTCAGAAGTGACACTGTCTGCTTTTGTAGCTCACTTAATGCATCATGGAGTTGCAGCTGGAATGGTGGTTCACTTATTAGTGAATTGTGCACTTACTGCATTCATTCAGACACTGGCTATTCCAAACCAACATCCTTTATTTTTGGACATCTTATGCTTGGCATCATAAATTCTTTAAACAATCTACTTTTAGTGAGCATCTAGCTAATGGAAGGGTTCAGTGAATTCTTGAGAAATCTGCCCCTTTGATGTTATCATGGCTTTGGTAAAGGGTTGGAGAAAAGGCTTGTGCTTTATCGATGATATTCTGGAAGGTATCTTTCGTGCTTATGGGAAATATCGCTTGGCGGTTACCTTAGTAATGGCCACGTTCCTCCTTTGATATGCATCCATCCCATTACATAAGCCTTCTCTGGAGCTCTGAGGCCTGCTAGTCTTGGCTTGAGCCATGACTACCTCAAAGAAGTGTGGACTGCAGACCTTCAGATGATTAATGGCCTCGGAGAGCCCAAGCCTTCTGAGCGCAGAGGCGCATGCTGCGGAAACAGCTGCTGCAAGGCAGACTTTGCCACATCCCTGGTAGGATTTTTCTTATTCTGGTTTGAGCATTGTATGTTCTTTTTGGATAAAAGAACTGTGCAACACTTGAAGCAATATAAACTGAGTACTACAGGGTAACAGATTGCCAGATCCCCTTCATGGATATGTTTAGGATTTAGTAACAAAATATGTTTTTTAGGGCAAGTGACAATAGTGTCATTCATTGTTGACTTGTCAAAGGTAGCAGTGGACATTGCTTTCAATTATATCTGCATGCCGATTTTATAATCACCTGGATTCAATTTTGGTCACTAAGGTTCACACAATTCGTGTCTCATAGCCCAAGAATGTTCTTTTCCTCCTCTCAGCGAAGGAGGCACAGAAGCAGCCCTGCAGAGTGGCTTTTGCCCATGTCATCCACAGTACTCCTGGGCCATTGTGCATGCGTACCAGAGAAAGTGCCATCTTCATGCTGAGGGCTGTCATCCCAGCCACAGGCCTCTGGTTGAGAATCGAGTGGAAATCATAGAGACAATGGGAATTGCAGGGGCTCATAAGGAAACCGAAAACAGGCACCTAAAGCTCACAGCTACCACCCCCATGAAGAGCACTAACAGACAGCAATGTTGGCAGATGAAGGACGGGCATGAAGGTAGCAAGGTGGGCAGAAGAGAGACCCTTAGTTTCAGGGGTCTCGCGGGTGACCTCCAGGGAGTCTCAGGTAAATCCACCCTGCACCTACCCAATGATGTTCATGATTACAGTTTTCCTTCAGGGATCCTCAGGTGATTCCACTCTGCACCTACCAATGGAGGACACGATCATACTTTCCCTTCAAAACATAAAACAAAACTGTATTTTTGTGCCGAGAACATTCTTTCTTTTGCATCAAAAATGCATATTTTAGAGTTCATCGTTTGTTGATCTTGTTGGCAAAAACTTAACCCCAGACACAAGCCAATGAATATTTGACGATCATCACTTTACCAGACTGCTAAACCGGGCAGGGGCGTAATAAAGGCCCCTGCAGCCCATGGGGCGTAGGGGTACTCCCAGCCTTTCAGCAGGCCACCAACCCTTTATGGGGTACCCATGGAGCCCAAATCCAATGAACATTTGTGAGATATTGGAGACTCAGGCCTCTTATCACATTCTAGAGGACTGCCCATCATTTTGCGTTACGTCACTGAAGCCGGGTCAGTGAAATCATATGGTGAAGTAACAAAGACATCATAAAGCGACTTCTGCATGGGGCAGCAAAGAGCTTGCCACTGGCAATACAGCCAGTGATTCACTTGTGGTCTGTGGGCTTGAGATTTGTGTAGGCGACAGTGAGTGCCACAGGCAAAATGTGCTTTGGTTTATGCCATCAACTAACCATGCACAGTTCAAGGTGCTGAGACAAAATTATACCAACAATTATTGCATGAAATGCTTGTTAAAGGAAAACTTTGTGCCATCACTACCGAAAATGAATTGTATATTTGTGGCGAGTATATGACACGTCAAAAGAAACAAGATTGAGCCACAAAATAAGAAATGACAGTGCTTCAAACTCGGTGACAATTCACCACTATGAGATATAGTTGGGTTTGAATTACATTTGTCCATAAGACTTTGTTACTGAATATCAGAACTGATTGCAAACCTCCCATCGTATTGTTATGTTAGTCAGTACTGATGATAAAATCCCCTCCCCTGCGCTCTGCAAATAATGGGTGCATTTGTGGCACATTTCTACTGTCACTGAACCACTCGCCCCTACTTTAATCAAGCAAAACTTTAGAAGTCCAAAGAGCGTGGGATGAAGAATTGCCAACGTTTGTGAAAACAATGATGTTTTTGGGTGTTCACGCCATTGACGATGACAGCAAAGAAGGTGATGGGCGGATGCTTTAATTAATCTTAATCCATGGTAATTACTTTGGGCAACATTTCATAGCATTGTTTTTTGCACACTTTGCCAATCCAAATAGGAAGTACCTTTATGCAAATCTGCCTTGGTCCTGCTCCAACAGGGGTAGTCCATCAGCCGTGGGACACCCAAAGGAGGGGGCTCAGTTTTTAGCCTCTACAATCCACACGTCTGGCTTCACACACCACATTTTCTGCAGCAGCGTCTTCTCCATTAGTAAAAATCTGCATTTGTGATTAGGGAGTGAATATACAAAGCATGTGTATGCAAAGACCATGATCAAAAAGTCTAAATTTTGTAATAAAATTCTTATATGTTAATGTAGGTACTGGGTCCTACAGACTGAGGAAATGTATGGGCCTACCAGCAATGGCGGTAGAATTTTGGCTGCTCTAGTTCTCTACACACACTGAACAATAACAGTTTTGGGTCCTTTTTAGGTCGAGCCTCGAGTAGCGCGCAAGCGCTGCTTAGAGGCGAAGACTTAATGTAAGCGAGTTTTCAAAGCAGTCCAAGAAACGCTCGTGCGTCGTGGCTGGCCTTTTTGAGATGGGTACGCGCGGCAAACATGTGTTTCCAATTATCGTGCCCAGACGCGGGCGCGATAAGTGGAAACACATGTCTGCCGCGCGTACTCATCCAAAGGCCAGCCACGACGCACGAGCGCTTCTGGGACTGCTTTGCAGACTGCCGCGCTCGCTCGCCCCCGCTCCATGTCCCCCGATGCGCCCCGTAGTTTTCGGCTTCGCTCACCTTCTGCGGCTCACCGCTCGCGGCCCCGCTCCCCACATGATTTCCGTCGCTCGCCGCCTCGTTCCCATGTCTCCCCACATGATTTCCGTCGCTCGTTGCTTTTTTTCACAGGTGAGTGATCTAGAGTTATTTGACCTCGAACACTGCAACCCCAGTACTTTCTTGGCAATGATTTATTCAAATCTCCTAGGTTCCATTACGATGGGTTGGGTAATACTGTGGTGGTTGCCTGAAATTGCACATTCAGCTAGTTGTTTCCATGAGCATGTTTTTTTTGGCTTGTTTTTGGAAATTGCTGCCAGGGGAGACGAGGCACTCGAACTGTTCTGTGCTGTTTTTGTTTGATAAAATCATTCCTTCCAGTAAACGCTCTGGTCTCTAGGAGCAGAGGGCTCTGTGAGACCGTTCTAGAGCCTCCGGCGAGAGAAGCCCTCTAAAACCCTCTAAAATATTTGTTTTCTGGGTGACTGATCAGTTGTCAGACGTGAACCTGTAGGCTCTGTGTAACAGGAAGATTAGCTCTATTGATGCCTGAGCCTGTGAGATCTGTGTAACCCGAGAGACGGCTATAATGACGGAGCCTGTGAAATCTATGTAACTTGAGAGATAGCACCGATGGCTGAGGCGGCAGCCTGTGATATCTATGTAACCTGAAAGACAGCACTAGTGACTAAGCCCTGAGCCTGTGAGGTCTGTGTAATATGAGAGACCGGACTAGTGAGCCCTGAGCTTGTGATGTCTGTGTAACCTGAGAGACAGCACTGGTGGCTGAGGTGGGAGTCTGTGACATCTGTGTACCCTGAGATACAGCACTAGTGACTGAACACGGAGCCTGTGAGATCTGTGTAACCTGAGATACAGCACTAGTGACTGAACACTGAGCCTGTGAGATCTGTGTAACCTGAGCTACAGCACTAGAGACTGAACACTGAGCCTGTGATATCTGTGTAACCTGAGAGATAGCACTGGTGGCTGAGGTGGGAGCCTGTGAGATCTGTGTAAGCCAAGAGACAGGACTAGTAACTGCACCCTGAGCCTGTGAGGTCTATGTAACTTGAGAGATAGCACTGATGGATGAGGCGGGAGTTTATGAGATCTATGTAAACTGAGATACAACGCTAGTGACTGAGCCCTGAGCCTGGGAGATCTGTGTAAACTGTAAGATGCTCTACTGGCTGTTGCTGTCATCTGTAACATGTATGTAACCTGGGAGGCATCTCTGCTGGCTAACGCCTCAACCTGTAAGAAATGTATAAATCTAAAGACAGCTCTGCTTGTATAAACTTGCATGGTAGGTTCAGAGTAAGCTTTCGGCTATCTCTGCCGGTGAAGGCCTGGACCTGTATAACCGTGTCATCGGAGTAAGCTTTGTTGGCATTGGCCTGATCTGGGGCCACTGGAATTATGCAATTCTGTGGCTGTGGCTTTTTTTTTGCATAATTATGGATTTGCCACATAATCCAGATCTGCAGATTTTAACCCAAAAATTTTCTCTAGCTCAAACCGATCAAAAGTTACTAAAAATGTTGCAGCATGTTTTCGCACACAGTGGAAAGCCCTTAGTGAAGGTTAACTGGTCATCTTACAGGTCCCTATTTCTGTATTTTTCTGTTAAACTGGTACTAATGAGGAGAAATCTTCCCCAGACAGTATTACCATTCCGTATAATACATGCGGCCCTGGCCTGGGCCTGGGCCTGGGCCTATTCTATCTTTGTAACTGAGGGCTAACTCGAATCACTGAGCCCTGAGTCGCTATGATTTGTGTACAGGGTGAGCTTACTGCTAGGATACACCTGAGTTGTAATACGTGGTTAATCTGTGGGTAGTTCTATTGTCTGAGATTTAAGCCTGTATGATCGGTGTAATCTAGGGGTTGCTCCACTGCCTGAGGTCTGAGGCTGTGCATTCTTTGGGACCTGCAGGATAGCTCCACTGTATAAGGACTAAGCGGTCTGTCGTGTCTGTGCCTACAGAGAACAAGCGAAACCCATGAATATTTAGGGACCAGGGGTGCATAGTGCTTTAAAGGAACAGAGGTCCCTAAAGAGAACTTATCTAGGCGTTTAACTGGGAAAACAATTATGACCAGACATGCGGTCAATTTGAAAAAATACAATCACATTTATTAGACAATTTAGTCAAATCGGTGGGAGAAAACACAAATGACACAAAATTAAATGAGCAGAACAAAAACAGAAAAACTCAGGCAATAGTGTGTGACATAAGTCAAAACATTTAATTTATTTAATTAAATTTAAAGCAACACTTCTGCCCCTATGTGCCTTACTCTGTACATTATAATATGGGTCAGTGTGCGAGAGTCGACGTTTCGATCCTTACAAAATAACAGGATCGTCATCTGTGTCTGTGCCCTCAGATTTAAAACAGTGGGTTCTAACCTGTTGCCTGCTTCAGATTACCTTGGACAGGTTGTCAAATAGCCTCCTGAGACTGTGTGCGTCCCCATCAAAGGGTGCATTACACACCTGATTGGATGTCCTTGGATCACCACAGTGCTTAGAGACGCTGCAACTCGTCTGGAGCTAGGCCCTTCACATCAGCACTGCTTCCCTACTCTCGTCAGTGAAAATGTATTGGGGTACCAACATTATGTGTATTTGTAGGTCGAGCTTATCACTCAGGAGGATATCCTGCACCTGAAGAAGGACGGTGCGATCCTGGCTGGGACCTATTGTAAGAACCAGGTTTTCAGCCTTTTTTGCGGGATTCAGGGACTGAGCTGGTGGCTCTAATGTGCCGGGAAGGTCGTTCCAGGCTTTGGTAGCCAGGTGGAAGAATCCATTCTCGCCGGCTTTGGCTCTTCGGATTCGGGGTACATGGGCGAGCAAGAGGTTGGCAAAGTGGAGGTTGCTGCTAGGGGAGAGGATGTGGTCTTATGTCTAGAGCGGTCGACCTCGGTGCTGGGGAACTGGGTTCGAGTCTCGGCAAGGATGCTCAACATCATTTATTCTGGGCAAATCACTTAATCTCCCCGTGCCTAACAAAAAACAAGCATTGGCATAGCCAATAGGTCTCGCCTTTGGGACCTTATAAGTTTTTAGCCATGCAACAGTTGATGTTATTGCACCAAGGATATTGTGCTGCATAACTAAATACTTATAAGGTCCCAAAAGCGAGACCTATTGGCTATGCCAATGCTTGTTAGAGTTGACCTAGATGGCTTTAGCTGTTTCGTCACCCATACCTAATGAAAATAAATCTTAAATGAAATCTAACACATATATACATACATAGAGGGTATTTGAGTCAGCCTTCTTCATCCACTGGTCTATTCAACCGGTCATTCATAATTTGCTTCTGCCTACACCAGCATTCAGTAGCATAGGGCAATGGTTCGCCCACTCCAACCCACTTCAGCCGGTGACTCTCTTGCACTGCGAGTGACAACTGTTTGCCTGATCACTTGTGCACATCTGCTGCAAAAAAACACTTCAGTGCCAAGGCTGCAGGAACAACACTTTGCCAATCCCCTTTTCTTTGCATTATTTACCCTTTTTACATGTTTAGTGATCCTTGTCTGTTTAAACTATGAATTCAAGTTAGAGTAATTCAGAGTTAACAGTACCTTTTCTCCACACCAATAAGACTCAGGTATTCCTTTCATGTGCATTAAAACGTAGACAGGTTTCCATACCTGTTCGATGTATGCCTACTACTCAGGAAGCATAATTACTGTTCTGTTAAAATTATTTGCGATGGTTACCATTTTTTTATTTTTCAAAAGCATATGGCTGCTACATTTAATCTGGCCCTTGATTTCTTTTTAAAAAAATATATATTGGTGGTGCATGCTTGAAATAAAAACATTTTAAAAATATCCGCCAAGGCCAGACCTATTGGTTTTAGCTTTGCTTGTTTGTTTGGTAACATGGTCGTAACACTAGCAGGAGTTATAAGGCTGCTGCCTTACCTTGCCTTATGGAAGAAGCAGCCTGGGTGCCTACTGCCTGGAGAGGGGGCACATCCCTAACAGATGGTCACTAAGTAGTGTGTGTGTTTTTCAAAAGCGGTAAGTCCTACAAGGTATTGTCTGGTGCCGAGTGAGCTCCCCTGTATGTAGTGAGACAGAGAACTCCACAGTGTACTGCCTGAGGCAGAGAGACCTCTCGTTATATACTGGCCAACTAAGAGAGAGCTCTTATCATACACTGACTGTCATAGTCAGTGTATGATAAGAGCACCTATTGAATAATAGGGAAAGTTCCCATAATTTACTGACTGAGACACAGGTAGCGATCCTCTCCCACCCCCCCTCCCCCCATCTGATATTGACTGAGAAAAAGAGCTCTCAGGATGTACTGGTGGAGACAAGGTGAGCTCCTTTATTGATATACTGAAAGAGAACTCGCCTAATCTCACAGAGGCAGACAGATGCCCCTTATTGTATTGACTTGGCTGAGACATACAAAGCTCCTACAATCTCATAGGCGAATCACAGAAAGAAAGAGATCACATCACTGAAATAAAAACTTTTTTTTGTGGCACTTCTACCACAGGTAAATAATTTACCGACCTCAGAAGGATGAGGCACACTTGTCAGGATCGGAACTCGTGACCTGCAGATAATAGTCAGCATGTAACTCACTGAGGCATTCAGATGGCTTGGAAGAAGTTTATTACTATGCCCCGATTACGTGTGTTCCAGAAAGGGCAGGGTGTTTAACGCATCCAGGAATTACCATTACCCCGGGTGAGGTATTTACCACATTTGGCTAATAAGTCCTCTTCCCAGTATTCCACAGAAGTGTGGGGAGGTTGGCACTCAATTCCTCATGAAGCAAAATTTAACCTGCATTTTACTGCCAATAAATATTGGAAAGTTAGACTTTCCGAAATTTACCTCTGAAAAATGTCAGAAGGTACAGTCTTTGCTATGAAACTAAGAATTCCGCTATGTTACCAGACATATCGTTATTCAGCCCCACACCTCTACTGGGGGCCTAAAAATAGGTTTCTGATAGACTGAATACCCGATTTAGCCCAGTTGACAAACTTTAAGGAACATATGTCGGCGTGCCTTTACTTCCAGATATATAGTTAAGCGGCATGGTGGTATTCTTTCCATGAAGCAACTCCGTCTTAATGTCGTCACCAGATGTGCCCGTGTCTCTGATCTCAGTACCTAGGGGTTACTGCATTTCATTTTCCTTTCACTTCTTAGGAGGGAAACCAGTGTCAGATACCCTGTTGGTATGACACCAAAACGCAGTCTACGGAAGCTCTGCTTTTGCATATATATATCTTTGCCCCCCCCCCCCTCTATCGCCCAGTCTTCATCTGCATAACTGTCCATGACTGTCCATTCCAGTGGTTGGCATAAGCCGCCTCTCTGCTGCTAAATTATGCAGATGAATGGCTTTCCACAGGCGCGGCTTAGATTTGAGAACATCATTAGCACGAGGGCGCTGCTTGGTTGTGCAATTAAACAAGAGGAACTGGGCAAATACAAGGGAGGCAGGCAAAGGCTGCTGGTTTATAAAGGCCTCTTCTGACCCCTTGGCCTTTCAAAATCATAACCTGTGAACAAGATGGTGTTTACGATGGTCCATGGGACCTACAGAGAGCCACTGATATAAAGGAGATATGTGGAATATGCACCATGTAACTGAGGTCATAAAGCTGGCCACTGGCATATACCACAAGCCACTGAGGTCATATAGATCACCGTGGTATCTACAACATGCCACTCAAATGATAGAAATGACCATGAAATCAATAACTTGCTCCTGGCATCCTACGATGGGTGTGGAATCTACAACATTCCACCAAAGTCATAAAGATAGATGTGGAATCTACAACTTGCCACTTAAGTCATACAGATAGATGTGGAATCTACAACACGCCACTGAAGTCATACAGATAGATGTGGAATCTACAACACGCCACTGAAGTCATACAGATAGATATGGAATCTACAACATGGCAAAGACATGATATAGATGGCTATGGAGTCTACACTGTGTCACAGTGATCATATTGATGGGCATGACATCAACGACATGCCACTGAGATACAGGAGATAGTCGATGGTTCTACAATAACTGGTGACATCATGATGATGTCCATGGGATTTAAAACATGCCAAGGAAATCTGACAGGATCCATAGTAGCAGCTGACATGGGGTCCAGTACATTCCGCTGAAGCCATGCAGATATCCATGGCTTCGCCAACGTGCAACTGGCATCATGCAGATAGTCATGAGATAAACAACAAGCCATTAGATCTTGCAGACGTCCATGAGATCTACGTCATCACGGAAATGCCCACGTGCCCTCCAACAAGCTGCTGACATCATATCATGCCCCTAATTTTCGAAGCAGGGTGAGTGAGGCGGAAAACATATTTTCTTTGGCAGATCCCCACCAATATTAAGGCACTATAGGGGCGGAGCCAGTCACGCAACAGCAGGGGCCATGAGAACTGACGAGGAAGATGAGCTTGTGGAGATGAACTTATGTATACTTTAAACTGTGGTAGGAAGCTCTCTCAGAATCCTCTCATAATTCAAATGATAATCACATTGCTAGTAAAAAAGGAGTATGTGTATGCACAGATGTCATTTAAGGGTCACTCCTGTGCTCACTCCTGTGCCCCCTGGCACTGCTCTTGTGACCCCTGGCCTCAGAGATAGCAAAAGCAGTGCCAAGAGCAGAAGATAAACAGAACCCACTGGAACACCATTTACTCTTTACTGCTCCCACTGGTCCATCACACTTTCGATTCAGTAAAATAAATACATTCAGCAATGCAGAACACTTTAGGATACAGCATAAAAAATGAAACACATGAAAAAATACGCATTAATTTGCATTTGTTGCCATGTTTCATTATCGTGAACCAAACAGTCACTTCTATGCTTTGCAAGTGTGTTAGTTCCTAACAAGGGATTATAAATTAAAACTTATCAACAAGGATAAGTACTAAATCAGCCCAGTAACATAGTTCATAGTCAATATATGTTCCTATTGATTAATACTAGTATTACCACCACTGTTTTTATATCTCTTTTTTGTAAATCTCTCTCTGATTTTATTAATTTGTTTTCTTCTTTGAGGTGTATACTAGGCTTCAGTGACATAAAATATCGTGATGTCATCAGGATCAAGGGCATGCGGCATCACTTCCTGGTATTTTGGGTCAAAGGTTATATAATGTCACTTCCTATGATGTCATAAGGTCTGTGATATCACTTCTGCTACGACTGGCATTTTGGTGGATGGATATCATTTGTATGGAGCAGCATCTTGTTGTATTGAAAGCAACCATGATGCTCATCAGTCCAGAGAGTTTACTAGTCTTGTTTAATCATCGCTAGGTTCCTTCATACCCAGTTAATCAATTTGTTCATTATTGGGTGTAGTGTGCACTGACAGCTGCTGCTGGGATAGATTTAAAATGTATTTATTGCACATTGAGACCAAGAAGGATGTGTCAATAGTAAACTATGCAGGTCAAGATCCAGAGTTTGAACTGTTAATACCTATATTAGTGCCTTGATTTGTGTTTAACATATTTAATTCAAAGGTGAGTCGCTGAGTCATGGTCACCGATAGGGCAATGAATGAGGGTAACAAGCGCTTACTCTATATGTGGCAAAGCCACTGCCATGGACTTTTTGGGTGAAATTTGGCGCTTGCAACCCCGTCTTCTTAACACACTTACTGTAAATGTTACTCTGTTGATAACAACTCGGAGAAAAAGTCCAGTTTGGATGGACTCTCATGCAGAAGCCCTTTGTCCAAAGAGGAGTTTCACTTTACCCAATAATAGTAGTTCTTCCCATGGAGAAGTATGGGACCCATTGCTGTCTTTCAGGTTTGTGGACTAGATCTGCGCTAACCTGGCTGGAAACACTTGACAACAAGATGTTTGGCCTATGCAGCATGACACAAGAGTCTGTACAAAAAAGACCCAAGCATGCTGACACTAATTTTGGAGGTTTTCGTGTGCATGAGTGTGAATATGTGCCACTTAAGTATGGTGAGTAGTGGTGTAACAAAACTTGGGGGGGCCCCCTGCAAAGTACATTGAGGGGGCCCCCCATGCTCCAGGCCCAGTCAGAAGCTCTCAGGCACACTGGTGCACAGTGCCGGAGGGGGCCCCCTGGAGTGGGAGCTGTGGGGGCTACTGTTACGCCCCTGATGCGGAGATCTAAAAAAGCTGATTAAGAAATGTGTCGGCATCACAATTCATCTGCTGCAGCGGCCGTTTCTTTATAGGGGCACAGGGGCGTTGACCCCCTACTGCTGCAAGCCACTAAGGTCCGAGGCTATTTTTGACTAATGGAAATAGCTCTGTATGGCTGTACCTCCATTCATTTTGTTTACTTGTGGGTGGGGCTACGGAGCTCAACATGGGTGGGACCAGCAATTGATGCTGAAACTGAACTATGCATGTCAGATTGGCCAGTATTTTTGCTGTGGCCAATCTGACATGCGCAATTTAGGCTTACCCATTGAAGGCTACCATGGAGCTGCGTCAGCAAAGACACAGCCCCATTGGACTTCAATGGAGCGATGTGCTAGCATGCCCCAGCCAATCCTAGCACTACTCTTATGCTACTTGGTATTATATGAACCATAAGAGCAGTGCTTGGATTGGCTGGGGAGCTCGGGCTTATTAACCGACTAGGTTACAGCTTCACAAGCAGGCAGCGAGGAGGCAGGATGAACTTCGAGACTCCGAGTGCTTGCACTCGTCAAGATAGGTTTTTCTAATATTTACATTTATGCCCCACCATTTTTAAAGTCAGCAGCCACCACTGATCTGCAGCAAATCAATCTCTGTTGAATCATCTGTGCTGGTTGTTATATTTATAGATGAATCAAAAAGGCGTCAGTCAAATGCTGCAGCACAATTGTAAATGTCATGCGTTTTCTGAATACTGTGTACTCTTCTAAATATAGTTTCTACTGCTCCGCTGGCCATCCATATGCATTAGCTCGCATTATGAGTAAGAGTATTAATGCTAATGTGTTTCTAAAAATGGCATAAATCTTGCTTTGTAATTGTGACGTGTGAACTATCTGACCTATGGTTATTCTGGGATTCTGAATCAGTGACTTTTGGAAGGGGGGTATCTTTGTACAGGTTGCATGGACACTACAAGTCACTCTAGCCAAACGCCACAAAAACAGGTTAGCTCAATGTTTGAATGCTAACCACTGGGATCCCTGTGCAAGCCTCCCACAAGAGCTACAAAGACAACCGAGCATTGTATTCATCTGAACAAACTAACTTTCAGATGAAAATCCTTAAAAACATGTATACGACAAAAGATTTTAATATTATATGAACACAACTCCAAACATAAGACATTTTCGACCTTATAGATGGGCCACAATTTGTGCTCACAACATACCATCAGAGAACACCGCAACCATGTAGAACAGTGGTCTTCAAACTTCATAATGCCACCCCCTGTACAAAAAAAATCTCCACCCCCCTCAATTTTTCACAATTATTGTGGTAAAAGGGCAATGTTAAAATATGTCTAAACATATCTGAGGATTGCAGTTAAGTTATGTTACCCCTTTTACACATACTCCCAGTCAGAATATACATGACAAAAGATAGTAGTGATGGCCCATTACAAAATGGCTTACTTGGTCATTTTTTATCATTTAAAACAAAGCATGGTGCTTCTCTTGGCCAGAGCCTAGCACCCCCTGGCGCCCAGGGGGGCCCGCACCGCAGTTTGAAGACCTTTTATTTAGAAAGATGTTCTGAGGTCATATTAATGGCAGTCTGTGCGTTATATAACTGTTGATAACATAACATGCAATTTCCTCTGGGTGCCAGTGCAGTGCTATAGCAATAGTAGAATTTCACTGTTTTCCAGTTTTCGTTTCATCGTTACAAGGGTAGGAGAAAGTAAGCACCTTTGTTTCTACAAGGACTGCTAAGTGGACAAGCGCCAAACCATCGGAAGTATGAACAGCTGAGCCATGTCAGGGGCATGACCAGAGAATGAAAAAGACAGTGCATACCTCTTCCAGAACACAGTGTACTTTTGTCAAGATAGGAAGAACCAGGATCCAGACAGATAGACATATTAATGCAGACAGAGCCAGACTATCTAAGTCTAAAGCAAGTGTCAGACACCCATAGAGTCCAAAAGTCCTATGTAGAGGTTCATTGCCAATAATCTTTAGGACAAACGGCCTATGCAGGATTGAGGCATCACCACAAACAAATCCACCCAGCGATACGTCTGCTACTGCGGATCAGCTGCCATGTTACATGCAATCATATCCCTATACGCGCATCTACACTGAAGGCTGGCTTCGAAACTAACAAGTAGTGCCAAGAGGCCTCATCTAACAACAGGCTGTAACCATACTTCTTTCATTATGTGCAAGAGGGGTGGGAAATAGTTTTCATATATGAAATTAGACCATTACTACTTTTTTCTGCTTCTCCTCAGTCATCACTGAATGCATTCTGGGTGTTGTAGTCTTTCTATGCTACCATTGATCTAATGATACTAAGAAATATCAAAACAATGATTTGTAGATGAAAAGTTCAGGACAAGAGACATATAGACAGTGTCTGTAGCGACCTAGAGTGAGACAGTCACCCTAACCGACACACCTAAGATGTCCCAACACTACCCAAAATCCTGAATTTGTCACAGTTCTCATGTCAGTTCATATTAGTTTATTTAATGACTCAAGCCAGCCGAAAACATCATCAGCAACTAGGGCATTCTAATACAGTAGTCTTAACTAATGGATGTTCTGGCTATCCTCATTTTTCCAACTTTTGTGGAAAACTGTTCCATCACCACAGCTGTAAGCAGGTGAAAAGCAAGGCATCTTTTCTGGTTACTCATTACTGCATAAAAACATTGGCGAAGAAATGCTTTTGACCACCACCGTTGAATGAGAGGTCTACTGTGTAATGCCTCAACCTGTAAATGTGCATATGAAAGGAATTAAAACATTTAACATCACATTTTTACAAATCAAAATGTATTTGCTTCTAATGGCTCTCTGTTCAGATCTCCTAGATCTCAGCGCATCCTTCATCTTTTCTCCCTTTCCAATTTCCACACTGGATGGAATATTCCTATGGACACACTTTCCGACAGCTAGGCTTGTACACCACCTTACCCGAAATTGACTTGCATTGCAAACCTATCAGATTTGTCATGCCTGATGCCATCACTGAGGCTTAGAGGCAGTGAAGGATCAACTGCAGAATGGGGGTAGGTAAGGAGGGTTAAACACCAAAGGATTATAAACCCAGTCTTGTCTTTGTAGACTTAATGATTGCTCTGGCATCTGTTACGCGATGACTGTTTTTACTGCATCCATATAGAATTCCTTTAAGAGTCCAACTCCTTGAGCATGGGGAGAGCCTGGAGAGGAGAAGAAAACAGTTGTGCCAAAGAACTCAAGGTTGTCTTTATTTACCTGAAGGCTTGACTCCAATTAGAGCAAGCTGTCAACGTTTGCCCTAAACCAATAGTTCTTAACCTGTTGTTCATGGACCTCTGGAGCTCCACAACACCTACTCAGGGGTCTACAACTGTTTAGAAAATTAAATAATATTAGCAGATTAAATAAGTATATACACATATAAAAGCAAAATGTAAAATTGCTAATTTATAAAAATGCTCTGTAAATGTTAAGCGATTTGAAAAGAATGGCTAAATACGAAGTTGATATCCTTAGCTTGATTAGTGGGAGCAGTGCAAGGACAGTAAACAGAATCTAAAAAAGACGTGTGGTGGCCTCAATTAAAGCAGTGGTGGGAGCCAACGAAAAGCAAGCATTGGGAGCATAAAAGACAACGTGATATGCCAGAGTCTAGTACATCTCTTTGTCTTTAAAAAAACAACTTTGAAAAGCTCTGACCTAACCATTAAAATTAAAATTTTATTTTTTGTACATTTTCTGTTTGTGAATTATATAAGCTATTTTATAATTTGTGTATTTGTTTAATGTACACTTGTTTCTGAAGTTTTGTGTATTTTTTAAGTTTTCAAGTCATAAAAAATGCTTAGACAGGTTTACCAAGCTTCCAATAGTGATTCAATTGGGGGCCACTAACGTCAAAAGGTTAAGAACCATGGCTCTAGACCACACAGAAGAGGACAGTCAGAATGAAGTTAACTTTTAAAGTTAGGGCACTTTAAAGAAACACTCAGTATGATACACAGTTTAGCTCTCTTACCAGCATACTATTTCAAGCAGCACGTCCTACCTCACTATGAATATGGTATTATTTCTCTCCATCCTCATCTACAAGCCAGCAACGCCCCATCCCTACATACAAAGCCAGCATCTCCTCCCATGCCAGCTGCGGGTCATCACTGTACTACTCCTTGGGGAGAGACCATGTATCCCTCTAGCTCTATTTAAGATAGAGTGTCTCTTCCCAACGCCATATCAGGAAGTACACATTCTCCATATTCCTATAAGTGAAACCATACCTCTCTCAAATCTTATGTAGGATACAGCTTGGCAAGACCTAACACTGCTAGAAAGGATCTCTCATCCATCTGTAGATGCAAGAGTATATCTCCAGCATCTGTATGTGTGATGTGATATGTGATGTTTCTAACCAACACTAGTTTGTTCACATGGATACCTAGAGGTCACAAAAGATCCCCATCACCTAAGTAGTGCCCCAGGGTTGCATAGTGTCACATGTCATCTTCAACTTTTACATGGAGCACCTTGGTGACCTAGTCACACACAACAGCATTAAAATCCACCTATATGCCAATGACACACAACTCTACTTGGAAGTCTCCACTGCTCCAGACATCAAATGCCCCAAACATTGCCTGCACACCATCCAGATCTAGATGTCCAGAGCCTCTCTGAAGCTCAACCTAACTATGAAAAAATGTATTTTATTTGCTAAGAACAACAAACAAGATACAGTACAAGCCTGCATCAATGATACTAACTTTGATGACTTTGAACCCCAGCTTTGTCCAAATGGCAAATCATTTGGATTCACTCGGGACACCAACCTCACCCTCAAGGAACACATTGCCAACAACACAGACGGCCTGGTTCCAGCTCTCTCTTTTAAAGAAAGTCAAACCGTTTCTTCATGAAAGCAACTTTGGGACTGCTGCTCTAGTCCATGTACTGTGGCATCTGGATGGTGGTAATTCCCAAAACCATGACCTCTCAGACTCCAATCTGGCACCCCTTAGATCATTCTACATGACACAGAATGTCTTATCCGGGGCCTGAAGATATATGTTCACATCACTCCATCCTGATTGAACTCTGTTGGCTTCCCTTGCCGGCTCGAACCATCTTCAAAACAAACAGGCCTCCGGTATACATCCTGGTTTCGATGATTCCTTCATAGACCTAAGTTTTATTTAGTAGTTGTATCAGTGTGTTTGTGGTTCTGTTATTGTTCATAGTCTATGTTATTATTTTTGATAATTTGATGACTTGTATGTGATTTGCCAAGATGCTTAGGAGCAGACAGGGTTTTTTGGCTTGCCTTAGCCCGGTGAGGTTGGTTTGGGAGCATATTACCCCAGGGTCGGATTGGTAAGGCGGGCACTCAGGCAATGGGCCGGCATCTGAGTTACAACTGTGGGCTGATTTTCTGGGCAGCATGGAGTCTGATTTGGGCTGTGTCTGTGCTGTTCAGATGCCGCCAATGGCCCAGTTGGGGCCTAAGGGGCCTTACCGGAGGCAGATGGGCCTCTATTACCTCCAGTTTACTAAGAGGGCGGAGGTGTCATTCCAAGTGTCTCGCTGGGCCAGCCCATTAATTTATGCAGATTGAGCAGGGGCACCGAGTAGAAGTGGCATCACTTATTTTCAGGTGTGGCTCACCAGTGTGAACTAATTCGTGCACAAAGATTCCTAGCAGCATTTGCATATTTTTTTTAATCTCTGTGAAGTTAAGAACACATGCCTCTTTTAGACAGTGCCCTCTTCTTTTCATAATACTTAAAACACTGAAGCAGTGTTTCGCGAAAAGGCGCAATCCGCAAACGTGTGCCACTTTTTTCTTAGGGTGCCGGGGCCAATTTTGCACCCCAATCCAACCCTGATTACCTGTCAGTTACGGCTATAGTGAGAACTTTTTGCAGTCTTCTCCCATGGCGGCCCGATCTACAGGTGAGTGAAAGGTTTATCAAAAGGCCAGTCAGTGCCCTTGAAAGACAATCCCGTGGCAATGCGGGTGAGAGAGTTTTCCCAATAGGCCAGTCCTTCCCGATCGTAGTTTAACATAAAACGAAAAACAGTGGACAGACTGCCTATTTTCCGGATGTATTATGCAGTTACGAGTAAGTGTTTAATGTCTTACTCATTCCTGCGTGTCAGCTAGTCTGGACTATTGTGAAGTGCTATTTTTATTGTTACTTCCAGTTAAACTCATGTGAAAAGAGCAGAGCCCATTAATCTGACTCTTTTATTTCCTTACAAGGAGTGTGGTGTAGGGGGAGGGTTTAGGGCTTTGGACATGAACATTAACCCACCAGCCGTCCCAGGCGCGATCTTCCCACACATGATTCATTGGCAGGGGTGGGCACCCGGGAGCCAACTAACGGGGGCTCGTGTTTTTAAATCATTTTAAATGCTAATTTGAGACGAGAAGGCAGGTTAGAGTAACCATCCATCTGGTTAAATAAGTCACTCTGTAACAAGCGGGCCATGCTGCTGCATTAATGGAGCCTCAGCGCCTCGCGCGCGCTCTGTTGTTCCTGTCGGGGTGCAACCAAGTGCAAGGGGAAAACAAAGTGCTATATGAATGTTAAGTGGCAATAATTAACTTTATGGAAATGACAGAATTAATATTCGTGTGCCACCACTGCGCACTCGTGCAAAACTTTAAATCAAGGACTGAAAGCAAAGGCTTTGGAGTTTAAAATTCAAAGACTTGCTGGCTGGATTTTTAAATGGATGATTACCCGAGGCCAAGTTTATTGGTCTCACCCGTTTGGACTGTGTACGTGAGCATTTCTGAAGCTGAGAGAACTCCCGAACGGGTAGTTCATTAGAAAGGGAGGAAGGACTCGTACATGGCAGTCGCTTGTTGGTTTAGGAGGCCACATGGATGCTGCACGGGAAGAAGAACGGACCACGATGGTGCTTAACCGGCGAGAAAGTTGTGGTGCACTGGGGAGGGTACTGAACTGTGGAGGGCGTTCACGTGCCATGGTACTCTGCAGAGAAGCTGAGAGGCAGTACCAAGCCGTGGTGCACGGAAAGAAAGCTCAGCCGAGGAGGAAGGAACTTCGCAGGCCTTGGCGCCCTGCAAGGAAGACCACATGGTGTGGTGACCGCGCACTCGAAGGGCAAGCCAACAGTTTATGCGGCATGGAATAGGGGTACATGCTGTGATGACCTCGTAATGCGTAGAAGTCACAATGAAGAGGCAGCCCTGTCAAGTGTAACGCATCTCGGGTTACACTAATGCTTTTTCAATAAAGATCCGCATCCCCGCAGGGTCTGGCATTTATCACGCAACTCAAAGGAGCATCTCCGCTGATAGCATGTTCTGTCAGCGTTAACACTAGTTTGTATTTTTAGTGAAAGTGTGCTTCGTTCCCAGTAACAGAATGCTATGTGGGAGTGTGTACTGTCCAGATGAGTCTATGTAAGAAGCAGGCAGGAGGGAAAGTTTGAGTACAACCCCCACGTCTTCACATGCTCACAACAGAGGATAGCTTATAATAAACCAGCTGATGCTCAGCTTTAGAGCCATTATTGCCACTAAACATATCCTGGCCACAAATCGGCCTGAAGGAACCACGCAGACTTTCAGGATTCATGTGGGTGTAGTTCAAATAGTGCTTTCTTGGCTGGCTCTTTAAAGACTCTCGAGCTCTGGATGTTTTTATTTGACTCAAAATAATGTTTACCCTAGCATGTCTGCCAACGGCCATATTATGTCAAGTTCCACTGCGCTTTATAAGTAGTTATATAGGACTTTTCATTCCACTTTAGACGAATAAAGCAGTTGCGCCAAGTGTCGTCTAATAACCACCACATTCCAAGCTGCTCTAAAGCACCACTATGTCACTACATTCAATCTAGGGTTTTCTTTGCATTCTGGCACTTGTAGTTCTATTTATTTCAATATAAACCCAGGAATTCAAGTGCCAGATTGCAATGCACAATTGTATTTGTACACCTACACACACGCATGAAATCAACAAACTTAAGAGCTGATAGGCTCCAAGTGTTTGCTTGTTTCTATAAAGTTCTATGTTTTCTTCACTTACTATAGATAAACCACAATCCTTCAATTAAGTGGCTGGGTGGGGGACACTCAGTGAGCTAAATGTGTCTGCTCCTATATACAGTGACTGAACATTCACAGATTCAAATCCCAGCAAGGCCAACTCAGCCTTATATCCTTCCAAGGTTGGTACAATGACATTTTGTAATAGTAACATCTTTTATTTTCAGCGCTTAGAATGGCATGAGTATGGTATGATGCATATACAACACATATTACCATTATTATTTTATTCCTAATAATAGATGGCAATATATATATATATTTACAAACATAATTCCATTGTTCTCCCAAAAGTTGCCTACTAAACTTCTCAACTGTTAACAGGAATGGCATGCTCCAGTCCACATTTCAAGGCCAAAATTCAGCAGTTAAAGTTGTTCTCACTGGCAAATTAATTCCAAACCTTGTGTATTTAGTGGCTCTAAATTAAACAGAAGTTTTCCCTTTAGAAGACTTGCATATGGTTTATTCTGTTGCCCAAAACATTTCCAGAACAATTACGGCAGAACTTGAGAGTAGGTTGGTGATCTAGTATATGTAAGTCAGAATGCTTGCAGCACTTTTAAGGCTGTTTTTACACTACTACAGTGGCAAAATACGGTAATCCGTGTAAATTATTTCACTATATTGAGGTGACTGCTTTTTTCTACAGAGAAAAAGTGTCCCTCAAGGGGTAGATTTTCAAAAATTTTGTGCTGGGTTGACGCTAACCGGCACAATATGTTTTTTACCAAATTACTTTCCAGCACAAAACTTGTTTTGCGTGGGAAAGTACTCTACAAGTAACGCAAAGCAGCACGAAGCATTGCTTTGTGTTACTTAGCGCCAAGGAGGCGTTACATGGGTGGTACATCGGCGTTCCCATGCAACCACCCATGCCTTTTGACCCAAAACCCTATCTACAAACAATTGTAGACATGGTTTAGCGCCAAAGGTTAACGCTATCTGAAAGGCAGCGTTAAGAGGAGAAATGTTTTCATTTCTCCTTTCTTTTCCTACTTTGCATGCGTGCTGCACTGTGCAGCACACATACAAAGTGAGAAAAGTGTATGAACTTGTCTAGGCATAGTATTTTGTAGAGGAAGGGGTCCCTTCCTGTACAAAACCTGTGCTAGACTCAGGCACGTACCTTAGCGCTATGGCGTTAAGGTGTGTACCTGGTGCACAGCAGCTGAAATCAGTGCCGGCGTTAGGGAAAGGGGAGGAGAGAGCCATATCTCTGTAGATATGGCACTCTCCTGCTCCCTCTCTGTCACGCAATGCAGCGCAGCATTTTTGGCTGCTGCGCTGCGTTTCGAGAATTCTTTGAAAATCTGCTGCAAAGTGTCACATATAAAGAATTAAAATGTGAACATAAGCACACAAAAATCATGGAAATGTCACACATAACGAAGGTGACAAATGGGCAGATATGAAGGGGACAGGCTTTCATAGACTCGGGGTGGGGACAGATTTGGTGAGAGAGACCCCATGTTACGAGGGAGTGGAACTTTTTCTGGTCTGATTGAAAGTTATGTGCGAGACTGGAACGAAGATGACTGTATTATAGACCAGGGCGGATGGTCAAAGTCCAAGTTGGACAGCACTGACGCTCTGTGTGGATTTGGAAACGGAACCTGACCAGTGTGCATTAATAGTGCCCAGTGCCACAGTTAAAGGCACAATCTTTTTCAAGTTTCAAATGTACGTAACACAGGCAAAGTGTAGAATATAACTAAAGGGGGATTTGGTTTTGTTACAAATACCAATGTTTTAACTTATTCTGTATATAGAAAGCCGAAAACGCGTGTTCCTTCTCCCTGTCCCTACAAAATGTAACTCCAGTAATACCACCTGCCACTATGCACTCTGCAGCGACATTCTGATTGACAGTTGCCGTGGTGACATCACTTTGAAGTGCTTCATCAACGCTGATTACAGAATATTACCCTTCCATGAGTGGGTTGGCCCAGTGCCCAGCTAAGCAGGGAGCGCAGGTTAAACCGTGGCCCTAACTGCGCCAGATTCACACGCTCGGTGGTGTTTCCTAACTGACAAATCTACATTTCGAACATGCATGCTTCTCAGCAAACTTATGCGATCAAACTTGATAATATTGCTAGTGAATTTTCCTAAAATTGAGAGAAAATGAAAATATTTTTTTCATAGCTTTTCTGACGATAATACGGTGTGAAATGGCCCAGGGTCCATCAAACTGATTCAAGATTCGCTTGTATGAGCTGCCAGCAATATGTAATATCAATACAACTTAATACTCGAAAGCAATTGGCAGCTAGTGAAAGGCGGGTGTATAATGCTAAAAGCTATAGAGAAACCGTTTCAGATTTTTACAGAATGCTAAGTGATTAGATATAGTCACAGTCAGTTTATTCCGGTAGGTAGGAGCCAGAACAGAGAATCAGTGTCCACCTGCATCATTCTTTGGACCAGACTGACTTGTTTGGGAAATATCACGATTTCTGAAGAGGGGATTTTGAGCAGCTGACTAGCACACTGCCAAAAAAAATTGTCACATAAACCACACAGGACGGCCATTTTATCGACTCTGGATTTTAGATCCCATGTGGATCGACAAATGAAAATATGCACTCCAAAGGCAGAATGAGCTGAATAACAATTGAGCAAGAAAGAGAGAGAAGCCGGCATGATTCCGGCATGTGCTCTGCTTTCTCTTCTCTGCTACTGCGCATGCCCTTCCTGCCTGCTTTCTTTCCTTTGTCACTTCCACATTTAGATATCAATGCAGTGAATAGAGATGGGGCCGCCTGCTCGCCTATCTGTGCCTTAAATACCTATCACTTTGGCACAGCGGGAATTCTGGACAAAAGCCGATCCTAATCCGCTTTCTCGCCTCTGTTCAGCACTTCCTTGCTGTGGCTCTTTTCGGAGAGGCTATATTTCGACGCAAAGCCCACCAGCCACCCCCCTACCAACCGATACCCCCGCACAGAGCAGGCTTCTCAACAATATCTATAATTGATCTGTGAGAAAAGCTGCCTGGAGTCAAATAGTTTGATCATATCAGCCCAGTAATAGGATTTCTACATTTTGTTTGGACAAAAGCAAAAAAGCGTGAGGGTGTGCGAAAAATAGCCGCCCCAAACAAAAAACAATACAATGTATTCATGAGCTAACGATTGGTGGCTGCCCGTTATTCAATGCTGTTTGTCGCCTTTTGAAGCTTGTTCGCGGCTTCCCATACGACGCTTCCTTCTTGTCTCTTGTTCCCAGTGACATTGGCTTCTTCCTTCACCAATCAGACATCTACTCCACTCACTCATCAGATCCTGACCTTGAAAGGGGCGATGTAGTAGGGAGGATGGGGTTGCTGGGCTCTCCACACACAGAACTAAGATCTATTGATGCACAGTTGGATAACGGAGGCACACAGCGATAAAATGATTTGTACATGGCGGTGTGGCCATGTTTGAAAATAGTCCAAATGCAAGAAGTGCTGGCCCCATCTCCAGTGCACACCTTACCTTTGTATTCACTTTCCTTTTTTCTTCATTTCGGAAGGCAGTGGGCCATTGAAGCTAATATATTTGAAACATCAGTACAGAATTCACCATTTTCTGACACCATTTCTTGACTTTCTCTTCCGCTTTTTTTTTCTTCTTTGTGTATCTTGTTTGAGCTGCTGCAAGGATGTTTGCTACCGTGTGCAAAGTAAATTTCACCTCTCCCTTTTACAGTCAAAGAGTAATTAAAAATATTTTTTCTTTCTATCGTGGCAATCCCTATTGGTTGATGGCGAACAAAGATGCAACCATTCGAATGACAGCTTCAGCTGGCCCTTAACCTCATCTTCTTCACATTAATTTGCCTCCCCTTCTCTACTAATTTTCTGATGGCCTCCCAGAAACTCCATTTGCTCTGTACCTTCACCCACAAAGCGATATTTCCTCTTCCTCTAGCTGACTCTTTCAATAGGAATATATTTTGATTCAAGTGTGCTTTCCCATGAGCTGGCTTTGGCCATTTGATATATATTCAGTCATAAGCAGTATTTTGATGCGCAATAAAGAGAAGGAAGCTGGTTCAAAATAATTTCCCTGACTGGTTATCCTAATTAAACGTGGGATTTTTATTTGTTTATGTTTACAGAAAAACATTCTAAGTGCAACACTTTCACAAAACGGTGTATGTAGTGCCCAGTGGTGTTTTAATAAAAGGTACCTTCTTTAAATAGGGCATTTTAGTAAGTAAAGAAATGACCTAATTTGAGCTGGACCTGTGCTCTTCAGCTAGCTGTGTGTTCATGCTGTCCTAAATATGTTCCACTCTGGACAGACCCTCTGCTTCTTATATCTCTCCTCATCTACATGATGTGACCATGTTTGGTCTTCACATTGTGGCATGGCTGAGGTGATCAAAGTAGATGAGTTGACTATTTGCAAATCCATGTATGCATTTTACTCTAGGACAGGTAAATTTCACTTTAGTCTTACAATATCCATATAAAACTATCTGGCTGATCCTGAAAGGATAGCAGTGAGGCATGGAGGGAGCCATCTGACTTACAAAGGGGGTATTGTTTCCGAGTTTGCCTCTACATCACTTTTCCCACAACAAAGACGTGACCGCAGCGAAACTGTGTCACAAGTAGCTTCTTATTCCAGATCACATGAAGTGAGCTATATTATTGTTAGTTCTTGTGGTTTAGCCCCACCCCATGTCATGCATTTCAGGGGTTTTAAATTAACTTTCAATTGGTTAATGTGTCTCGAGTCTGCCACAGCCTGTATTGCAATTTACAGCTATCATCGTTTGAGTATTGCGTTTTTATGCTGCCCACATTGGAACATTGTGACCTGGCCTTGTCCGCTCTGAGATATTCCGGTTTAGAGTCACCAGCATTGAGATGTAACCATTAACAGCCAATCAGGAACCGATATTTCTTTTTACAGCTTTCCACATTCAGGCATTGTAATTTAGAGCTACTCAGAGTCGGTTAATATGATTTAGAACTGAATTCTGATCAAACAAGTGTGTTCAACGTAAACTAATCCAAACACAACACAACATAACATGACATAGCATAAAATAATATGACATGACATTTAACGTGATTCAGGTGGTATGAATTACAGTGGACGTTGGGATCTAGAGCACCCATTGACCGATATTGTGATTCATGGCTGCCCACAGGTGAGTATCATAACTTATATATGCCCACGGTGGAAATTCTGATATGAGCTGCCCACGGATAAATATTGTGCTTTAGATATGCCTGCAGGTGCATATTAAGATTTAGAGCTACCCACTTATATATTTCGATTCAAACGTGGACTATTACACTAGTAATCATCTTACATATAATCAGTAGGTTAACTAATACTATTAAATGCTGAGTCATAATTACAATAAACAAATATCTACCTGACTCAAAAAGATATCACGTTTTATGTTCTACTGTATTTTACTATTTTAAATGTTCTGATTATGGGATTTATCAGCTGTGATGGTTATCACCTATTCCAAGCTGTGCCATAAAATATGGTTCATAACATACACATTTTGGTGTGTACCGCACCAAATGTTATGTTATGTTATGTTAGGCGGATTTGTAAAGCGCGCAGCTGCCCCGGCAATGGGGCGTCCCGGCGCTAAGAGCAAACAATAGCAACTGGCTGTTAGAGTCCAATCTAGCAAAAGAGAAAAAACCGAAAGAGGAAAAAAAAGACAGACGGGGGGACAGATAGCTTAGTTAGGGAATAGGTGGGTTTTCAGTGCTTTTCGAAAAGCAGAATAGTTATCCATGCACCGGAGAAGACTTGGAAGACCATTCCACAACTTAGCCGCCAGGACGCGAAAAGAGCGCCCACCAGCGCGAGCCCTCCTCACACGTGGAATCAATGCCAGCTGTTGATCTGCAGAGCGTAACTGACGCGTGGGTATATATGCAGAAAGTAGACCAGATAATATCCCCGGGATCGGATGTTTCAAGATCTTGAACGCGAAACAGAGAGACTTGAACTCCACTCGCCTCTCCACTGGCAGCCAATGTAGCCGGCGAATAGTACTAGAGGTAGAACAGCATCTGGGCATGGCAAGAAGAGTTCTCGCGGCAACATTTTGGACCCTCTGTAATCTTGCCATCTCGGCCCTGTTTACCCCCAGGTAGAGCACACTGGCATAGTCCAATCTTGACAGCACAGATGCCTGCACGATCGTCTGCCGGATGGAGGGGTAAAAAAAAAAAAAAAAATGGGCCTGAGGCTGCGCAGGATACCAAAACAAGTCGCCGCTACCCTCTTAGATTGATCTAAGAAACTAAGCGCCAAATCTCCATGTCTTGGGATCAGCAGGTTTGAACTTTATCTGGGGAACTGAGTTTACAGATTTTATTATACTCAGTAATACTGGTGCGATAAAATCTTCACAACTCGTATTCTGATATGTGTAGTTAGAGAACTGTTAGTCAATGTAATGGTGTTTTGAAAACTTAATTGCTTGCATTGTACTTGAATTAAGTTAATCTATGGGTGTTCTGAGAAAGATGTTCCCTTGTATTATCCTTAAGGCCTTTAGGTCTAGCTATATATGAATTCAACTCCAACAATGGTACATGGGATGGTGTGAGGGTGCCGAAACCTTGCAATTAGTAACACGTCTGTGGTATGCTGGTTAATTGTAAATCTATTGGCAGGCGGCATTAGCCCAGCAGTAAATGAAATTCAAAATCTCACTACCCCAGCTTACTGAATTCACAATCTTTGCACCGGTCACAATTCTTTTCCTCTGACATAAGCACCATTAACCCAAAAAATGACAAAATTGATCTGTATATTGGGTTCAACAGCTACAAAATCTTGGCCACACCAAATCCATTTGCTGTTGCGTCTTACTGCGGCAAGGTGAATTCGAGTCCAGCATTGCCCTCGGCTGGAAGACATTACCCAGCAGGACCAGGGTCCTCATTTATCATGTCTGTTGCATTACAGTATCTCTCAGATGCACTGTCGCAGATTAGGGACTTGTTGTTCGAACCGGTGGATGACAGCATCCCCTAGACTCAGGAATCCCAAAACTAAGCACATGTCCCTGTTATGTAGAGTCCCCTGTCCTGTGCTTGTCCCAGAATGATCCTGGGCAGTGGGGTTAGGAGGCCAGATTTATGGAGGGATATCATTGACCTTACCCAAGGCTTCTCACAAACAAGACTCATTCACAAACACATAAAGTAGTAGTCCTGTGGTACACTTTTACATACTCTTGCACTTTGTGAATTGGCCACAAACAATTAAGGCGGGAAGAAAATGGCAACAATCATATACAATCAGTACAAACAGAAAGGGCTTTGACTTCTTCACACTTTTGCTAGTAGAGAGAGTTGGAGCTTTAGGGGCCAATTCATCATGGCATGTAAGAGTATATGAAAGAGTACTTCTGAAGAACAACTTCCTGTACTCATAAATCCTTTTGTGAACCAGCCCCAGTGTCTTCATTTCTCTTTCTCAGTTTCTTGGATTGTGACTATCCCTGTCACATTGCTGATGAAGGTGACGGTGTTCAAAGGTGAAGTTCTTGATTATCGAACATTATCAACAAAGCACCCCGAGGCTACACCTGAAATAGCGCCTTGCAGCCCAGACTGTCCCTCACTGCCATCCTACTCTTAAATTCTTTGCCTCAGCTAACGCCAGGTGATGTCGTTCACCCTGAGGATGCCATGAAGCCTCGACAGTGAAGAACCCATCAGTGGTGAGATATAACCTTTCCATACTGTGCTTAAAAGAAACAGCCTTCCTCAAAGACTGCCTCATGTCTGTAAGGCAACTGTAAACACTAAAGTGGACTATTGCAGGAGCACTTTGTCATGAGTGTGTGTGCTGTAAATCCTGCTATGTGCAAGGTCACGTGTGAATATATTAATGCTACCTTACAAAAGGACTCTTAGGCAATTAATCAACAGCACGCATGGGCCCACATTCCCATCAGCACTGCACAACCTTCAGTAGGTCCCTTTCAGTAGCATGCCCTACTCATGGGAGAACCTAAAACAAAAGATCAGAGATAATTCTACACTGAATTGTTTTAGATATGATTTAAAGCTAAACAATGTTTCTTTTTTCGAAATTGGTCACACCTTTTTTAAAGTGTGTGTCTGTCAGGCAGGAGCGCCAGTGCAGGTAGGAGCAGTGGGGCCGACTCAACAGACGACGACGAGGGAAAATTAAATAAATAATTAATTTTCCCTAGTCGTCGTCTTTCGAGCCCCCACCCAGCCGCCCTGCCCCATTGCTCTTACCTGCACGGGCCGCTCCTACCGTCAGGCCGACTGAGCCCAACAAAACATATTAACATTACAATTAGGCCTCTGCACAATTTTTATCACAAAAGCGCAGTCTGGTGTATATGCCGATGATTGGGCTACCTACAGCATACGTCCCTTACGGTTTTTCTTCTACCTACACAAATCTCATAGTTTTCTCACCCGACACTTGGTTGGAGCAAATCTGTCTCACAAGAATTGTGAAACTAAATGAGTGTTGCATTGTTTTCTCTTGCCGGAAGACTATTTATGAAACTTCATCAGCCTCATCAACAAACCCGTGATAAAGGCCATATTTTTGATCATATTTCGATGTAATACTTTACATTGACCAAATCAGTGATCTATCCCTGTATATGGTCTGATCATCACATTATTAGAGTCTCTTTTCCCCTTCTGTGTAGTCTGGCCACTGTTAATAAACAACTCAATAAATTCCTTCCGTCACTGGATTGACTTGGACGTCATGACTGAAGCCTTAGCTGACTCATTCTATCCTCTCTCCAAGGCTGTAGATGCATAATGTAAGGCTCTTAACTGGCTAGGAAAGGAAGCAAACATGCACACCCCTTTTAACTCTCAATGAGTGATTAATCCCAATCATCTGGCCCCTGGGCTTTCTCAAAACCAAAAATCAGATAAAACAAAGCTACAGCAACTGGAGCGCAATAGGGTGAGGCATTACGATGAGTCTGCCAAAATAGAATTTAAAAGAGAGAAAGAAATGTTCAACTACAAAAGACTGATATTTCTATACAATATTGTAATGTTGAGCACTCCATTGAAGACAGTGGAGTACTTCGGGCTTCTAATGACTGAGGGAAGCCCGGAGCATCAACATTCCAATGTTTGTTCATAGCTGTTGCTTTGAACAAAGGCCTCACGGAGCCCGAGGGGATTTCAACCCCTTCGGGGTCCGTGAGACCTTTGTTTTACAGATTTAGAACATTCTGCCCTTTAGGAGCGGAATGTTCTTATAGCCTTAGATCCTTTGACGTGGGCCTTTAACGCTAGAGCAGGCATTTAATGGCCGGTAGAGCCCGCTACGTCTGGCTTTAAGGCTATATTAAAACCACCATGACCAATAACTCACAAAAGGCAACATTTCACATTATCAATGAATTATCCAACAGGGCTAGACTATCACCTGAGATTCTCCTCACAGGCATTTTGTGATCAATTAAACCTCTATTTTATTGACGAAACAACCCTCATCGGCAAACGAGAAAGATCACTTTCCGCCGGCTGTTACTAACCTACGTCTAAATACTAAAAAGGTTACTACTCCCAAAATGTTCTCTTTGGGTAGTCATTCCTTGGCAATATTAAAATTAGGTTTACGTCTAGATACTTGTTACCCTGAATATTCAAAAACTAATTTTCAGTACAGCAGCTGTACCTTTCCTCTCGCTGTTATCTCATCCCTGAGTGTCCCTTAGTCCCCCCTGCTCAACAAACAGGCTACTAACCCATCAATACTGAAAGACTATTACCCTATCTGCCTATTGCCGACAGGAGTCGAAATAATAGATCATTTAGCTAAACAGCTAAGTCGCCATCTAAAGGAAACCAATTTCCTTAGTAATTTCCAGGCTGGCTTTCGTCCAGCTCACAGCACTGAAGATTTTCTTTTATCTATTGTAGACGGTCTGAGAGTAGACTTGGGCCAAGGATACATTAATGTGCTGATTCTACTGGATTTGTCAGCAGCATTTAATACGGTAGATCATACCACCCTTCTGAATTATCTTAGTGCAGAAAGATTTGAAGGCATTGCTTTATTTCACTCAAGTCTATCTTTCAAACACAAAGAGTAAGGCTCTACTGAGATTACTGTAAGATGTGGTGCCCCCCAGGGTTCTTTTCTTTCCACACATCTTTTTAACATATACTTGAGGTTGCTAGTGAAAGGCCTTATTAACAGTGGAATGAAAATCCATATATATGCAGATGATATTCAAATCCTGTTATGGCTTGGCAGTAACTCTTCCACACATTCTGCCTTCCAGCAGGTCATGAAATTTGTCTGGAACTGGAAAGGTAGCAACAGCTTCAAATTAAATGCAGACAAAATGGAAACTGATAGTGGCAAAAATGACCCATGGCTCGATGCGTTTCGGCCTGTGGTGATGGGCACTATTCCCACACCTTCTTTATTAGGAAAAAGTTTAGGTGTTAAAGTATGATCTATCTGTGTTGACCAGGATACCTTTGGTAGTCTCCATTTTTATTAAGAAAACTTTCCCATTTTAAAAGAGGAGGGTAAAAGAACAAAGCTACCGCTATTCTTGGATCTCGGCTATATTATGCCATCTCCCTTTATCGAGGACGCCTTACCTTCCACTTAAATAAGCTACAACTGCCCAAAAATGCTGCAGGAAGAATAAACTTGAGAGTCCTGAGATTTTCCCATACCAGTCCACTTCCTCTGTACCTTAATTGCCTCCTCATAAACAATGCATTCAATTAAAGTCACTATGTGTTATTTTCAAAGCTCTGCAGGGAAATGCTCCTACTTTCTTACACATCGTTTTAAAAGATATAAGATGTGTTTTTCGCTCTCTGTAGCCAACTGACGGATGGAACTCAAATTCTCAAAAAACAGAATTGGTTGCCTCAGCTTTCAGTTTGCACATCCAAGCTTTGGAATCCATTCCTGATGTGATTTCAATGAATGAAATTTGCAACTACTTTTTTGGCAAACCTACGCCCGGTTTTTAACCTTTATTCACGTTTTGCTAGAACCAGGCGTATGTTGCTCTATAAGCATTTATAACATATCAAAGCATAACATAACTTGCAAACTTTCTTGTGTGCAAGTGCAAACCTTTTGTACATGACTTGACAGGGAAGGCTTCATACACTTTGTATAATTTCTGCAGTTGCACAAAACATGGGTAGTACACGATAAAACAATGCAGAACTTTGAAGACCTGTGATTATAATACAAAATGCTTTACTAACAAAGTCGTACAAGTTATGCAACTTAATCCAATAGGGAATCAATTGTTCATCCACAGATGTGTTCAAAGGCATTAAACAATAAATTAGATCAGTGAGTCTGCATTGTCACAGTAAAGAACTCCGCCACTCACTTTATATTGGCTTAACTTTAACATGACTGTTCCCCACTTTTTGTTTTTAGGATAGTGACTTAATATCCCAAGCTGGAAGGTTTCCTATTCAGCCGACAAGACATCTGGTGTATCGTGGGATCATATAGCTAGTCAGCTCCTCACTTGGTAGCTGATGAATCGCTTGTGTTTGTATCAAGTTTGGCTCAAGATGGCGCTGCCGTAGTTTGGATATGGAGGTGTATACAAAGTCATTTTCTTAATTACAGAACCCAAAAAGCTCTAGCAACGCCAATAAGTCTCGTCTATGAGAGCTATTCCTGTTGGCAAGTTTTGTCGCCATGCCGTACAGAAGTGTATATGCTTTGCAGTGTAGCTACAAATAATTTTAAAAAGTGCTATATTGCATCCTGGGATAATGCACTTTTTTTAAGTGCTTTGGAGCTATACAGCATGGCTACAAATCTTTGCCAAAGTCGGCAATACCCATGCTGTACCGGCAGAACAAAAGGCAATAGCAGAGCCAATAGTCTCAGAGGCAAAACCTATTGACATTGCCAGTGCTTGTTAGGTCTTGGCACAACCTCATTGCGATGCTTAGGAAATGAGTTAATCTCGCCATGCGTAAAAAATGAAAAAATATGACATTTGGAAAAATAATCCTATCATATAAAGAAAGCAATTGAGCCCATGTCAATGTCATAGCGAAAATACATTTGGAAGCAGATAAAATCTGCTGTCACAATAAAAGCAGATAACATCTGTTGTCACAATAAAAATCCATTTCAAGAAAAGGGCTTCTATGAAGTGTGTGTGTCATAGTAAAACATAGCTACAAATGTCCAGAAGACAAGGATGACAGGGAATAAGAAAAAATAAAAGTAGTGCCTCAATCATCAGGCGATCTGCAGAAGGACAGCAATTAAGCTGAAGCAATCAGTACTTGGTCCATGCTCCAGCTGAAAGAAGAGGACGTGAAGGCAGCAAGTACTGGCCAAATAGAATGCAGAAATTAAGAGTGACAATGAAGCCAACAAATGTTAAGCAAAGGGGTGGGCTCCAAGCCCCTTGTTGTATACAATATCTCTTGTAAGCCAGAGCACATGCGCTGTTGCAGGCAAGACCTAAAAAGGAGAAAACATAAAACAGCACAAAGCTCCAGCTCCTACATCACTATTGCACAACATCAGTCACCGTTGGTAAATGTGTGGAATTTTTCTGTGTTATTGCTTGTGAGTGTGGGTTCCAGTGGCCTGGGATAACATTGGTTAAAACATTACATTAAGCAGTAAACTGCGCATGTTAAGTAGAACAAGTGCCTGGAAATGACAGCTTGTTTATTTTCCTTAACACTGAGTGGATTTATGATATTAGTCAGAGGGTACTTTAGACTCAATGACTGCTATAGTGGCTACACTTATATAGTGCCACTCTCCAAAGGAGTCTCTTGACGCTGACCTAAAATGAAACCTTAGCTAAACTGGATGGTCTTCAACCTTCTCCTGAATTCGAGAACTGCAGTGGAGCGGATAACTGCAAGTGTAAGAGAATTCTAATTGAATATGAGGAACCCAAACAAAGAAGGACCAGCCAATCTCAGTACGAAGATTATTTCAAGGGCATTTTAGTAGGGACCGGTTTGAACTGTGAAGGCTCATTGCATGTAAGAGAATCCTGGAACCAAGATATTGAGGAGCCTGATGGTATAAGCATTGCTACGTAAGGCATTCTACTTTAAACTGAATGCTCTTGGCCACTTGAAGCCACTGCAGCACTAGCCTTGTGGCCGAGTCATGATATCCTCTTCCTAGCCCAGTGACAGCCCTTACACTGCACTTTTGGCACTCTGGAGTCTTAGAAGCTTCTTTGAAGACAATGAAAATAAAGATATTTGCTGTAGTCTAACCCTGATTTTATGGAGCCACCTACCATCAGGGCCCAATGAGCTTTTGATGGAAGAAGTAAGATGGATCTTAACTTTCCTGGCTAGAATAATGACCTTCTAACCAGTGTCCCAACCCGGGCGGCCAGCATTGACAGTCATGCGTTGCAATTCTTATGAGTATGGCCTCAGAGCACCCTGAGAGCTTTGAAGCAGTGAAGCACTCTCACTACAAGTCTACTAGTAATGCTCAGTATGGCCATCCCTCTTAGGCGATGTGCACTCCTAAGAGACAAGCCCATTTCTCCCAAGACATACCAGGTTTATCACTGCATAAAGGAAGGAAATATTTGGAGAATATCTCACATGGAAGTCCCATTCTGAAAGCCTTATACCCTGATATTTTGACTGTGCTGACAGAGCACATTCTCTTTGTGATACGGAAGAGGACTTGTTGCATGGATGTAGTGATGTGCGTTTGCCGAAAAAGCGAAAGCTCTTTGACGTCTATTACTGAAAATCGGGGTCAGTGAATGCAAACTACGGACATGGTATTAGAAACAAGCATATCATTTGTCTGAAGGGCCAGCTCTCTTATGACTCCAGGTGATTTGAATAGTGCATTTGTTTTATGTAGGAGGAAAACTATAAATAATTTGTGTGCTTCTTTAATGCGGTTTGTTATGTATATCGCATTCATAAGATGTTGTTGAAGATAGGACTTTCTCTGTTTATGTCGTGACTATTAATAGAAGTGAACTAGAATACTGGACAGCCATGTAAAATTAATGTAATCCTTATCTAAAAATTCTCCCTACTGTACTTGAAAGATTGTTTCAACTTGTAGACAAGTTTCCTAAGCTAAACCGTGGTTTAACTAAGGAGCCAGCAGCATACTTAGTACAGATTTAAGGTTCTAACACCGCTGTTGAGGGGCATCCACTGCAGTTACATGTTTATCCCATAAATGCAACCCTTTACGATTGGAGATTCCCCAATACAGTACACATTGCAGGTCGCCACTGACGAAGAGAGAGAAAGAGAGAGAGAGATAGAAAGAGATGACCTTTCAAGCCACACAAAGCGCGTTTTAGGTCGCAGAGTTTGCTTATGATTTGGTGTGATGGGATGGATGTCAATTGTGACATGGTTTGATCCCAGGGAACTTCCAAGATCCCTCTGAGATCCTCCTGTTAACAACCACTGGAAATTTGGGATTCATTTTAGTTATTAACTACATTTATTGGGATCTTATGCCTTTTGGTTTTTCCTAAGTGTGATCCTTCCTTGACTTTTACACATGTAAGTGAAATAAAATTCATCAATACACTATTACAAAGTTCAAGAGACCCAATGGTGCTCCCATTTGATTTCTCTTTTGAATAAGGTGCTCTGCAATAGCCACAAGATCTGTGTAATTTAGGGGTGATCTTCCCCCCAAGGATATCACTCATCTGAAAAATACTGTGACCTAAACATGTATTTGTAATCCTCTATAACTCTAAAAATGTCTTAAATAACCGAGGACATCTCAGAATTGCTGTCATCCTTGCTGTGGCCTTACAACGTTTCACTAAAATGATGCACAAACTCCGAAGAGCACCAAGCGACGCTGTCCTCCAGATCAGTGCCTGTAAAGAGCCAATCACATCTCTCCTGCACTCGTGTCATTTGACTAACTGACAGCTAAGCAGAGGATTGAAACTCTGGTGAGAGAAGATGAATGACCCATAGACTACAAAGCTGATTTATTATACATTTACTGTGCTTATGTGAAACACAATAAAATATGCTTACATAAAAAAAGGAACTAAGCAGAGGATTGAATTCAAAACCCTATGCTCATGCACAAGGGGCTGCATGACAACGCTCCTGTCGTGCTCTTATCATGTGACTAGATGTCTAGGGTCGGCCATTCAGAACCAACCCGCTGTACTCTCAATCAGAAATAAGTGGGTGGGAAAGATCTCTACAAATATAAGCAAATGCACCAATTCAGATTAAGTCTTATGCTCGTACTCCAAATGTCTCCACTCCCTCACGTGCTCCGAAAGCTCTTTACGAGCACTATAAAAAAACAATAGAATACAAATATATAAACTATGTAGACATGTACTCCTCAACAGTGCTTAGTCTGTAAAAAAAACATAAGTGCCAGGGCTCTCGTCAGGAGGCCACTGCAGTTTGCCCCACACATTGCCCCTGCCATGCTGCCAGTGATAGTAACATCACAACTGCTAACCATCACACTCCTACAATTGGACAATTCGGACTATTCCAGATCCTCAAAGCTATAAGAATGGCTAGGGATGTAGGTAATACTCATTTTTAATGTATATTTATTTAATAATTAACTGTGGTTGTGGTCATCTCTAAATTAGCCAGACAGCGCCACCTTGTGGCAGACTGTGACAAGCACCAGTGATGACAATTAAGTGCCAGTGCCGAGCACCGGAAACCACTGGCTCAAATTAAGTACTGCTCCTCAAATATCAGTCAATGCTTACATGTGCCAATTGTTCTCCATATCAAACGCACGAATACATACGCACACATGCTCCTACATGGACACAGAATCTCCACTACACACAAACACACACAGACATGCTCTCACACATACACCTAGTGTGCTTTAGTGCTCTCAATTACCAGGTGGCTCCTGCTCTTTTGATGCTCCTTTGACTAAGTCACAGTGGGATGGGATTTGGAGTAAAGCCAAATGGCGTTAGTGGTAGGCCATCCCGGGGCCACAGGAGACAGGGAGCTGCAGCTCTGTAGTTCTGAGCACCATAATTCAGAACCTCAGAGCTGCATTGTGTGCTGCAGGTGGCCAGGGCTAGAGAGAAGAGCGTGAGAAGTCCTATGGGACGGGCAACTGCAGAACTTCAACTTCTGCTCTGTCCAGCCCAGTTCAACAATTTCATTGCATGTTGATGCCATACTTGCTTCTGGGGAATGCTCATTGTTTAGCAAAACCAGAACAGAAAAAAAAGTTTCTTGTTTGGTGAGGTAAAGTTTGAGTACACAAGTGTCCTGGCTGAGACATCACAATAGGCCCGCCTCCTCTCCCCTTTGGCTAAGCATGAACTGCTGTGCAACTCTGTAGGCTTCTGAAAGCTGCTCAAATGAAATTCCCAATTAGCCATCTAAGGTCATCTTTATTTAAGGAGATGAGTTGCTTCCAATCATGGGAGAGCGCCTCGTTAGTTACTTCCTCACTGGGTCTCATGAACATAGAGTATCTCCCACGTCGCACTTCTCCTATTGGCGGAGAAGGCTAACAACCGAATGAACACTCTACAAACCATATTTCTATCTAGGAATGGCATTTAGTCAATATTATATTTCCATACCCGTCACGATATACATAATATGACTCATTTAAGCATTGCTTCTTCAGATATCTATTGAAGACAGACCCTGCTCTATGATTTTCTGTTATTGCAATGCTTGATGGATTTGTTAATCACTGTTTCCAACATTTGGTAGAAATAAAAAAGAACTAGAAAATAGGTAAAAGATTCTTGAAGGGTGGCACACGTGGGCTCAGCTTTTACTATCAAAGTTCAGAGCGACCCAATGGTTCTCAACTATTAAATAATTTTGGAAGCAAGCTTGAGCCATGTAAAGAAAAATATGTTAGCGTTATACTGCTGTGTCCATCGTTTCTTGTCCATGCTCCACCCAACCACCCGGTTACTCGAATGCTCATCCCTGTTATTGGCGTACTCGTGCTGTTCTCGAATATTCCATTTTTTTTTTTTTAAATAACTGAGGCTTGTTAGATGGCTTGGCAAGGCTGGCGCTCTACAAGATGGAGGTGCGCCTCCCAGGCTGTGTGGATGAGTCTGACTGACGCGGTGGATTCTGCGTTTCTGCGGCAGGCAGCAGATGGATAGCTGGGAGGAAGGAAGAGCTTCCACTGTGAAGAGCCGAGAGCCATGAGTAAGGCTAACAGATGGAGAGCCGCGCATACAAACATGGAGGGTTGAAATCCCCTCAGAAATCGCACAACTGCCTTGGCAGACACATTTCGTGTTTCCTACGCACGTTACTAGCACATAAACACGTTCACGTTCTTGCTTTTATCCCCCTGGTGATTTATAGCACAATTAAAGTAGCGGGCAGGCGGCACTGGCAGCAGCCAGGCCCAGCGAGGGCAGGGCGCCAGGCTTTGTGCGCAGCGCTGCCAACATGCCGCAGTCCCTGGCGTGCCCTCTGCATGCAACTGCCTCCCATCCCGGGACCACGTCTGACGCGGCCTAACCGTACACAATCCTGCAGGGCTGGGATCCGGTGACGTCTGGGGAGTCGCCCAAAGCCGCATTACGTATACTTAGTGCCACTGGTCTTATGCGATTCTGCGGCCCTGGCGAATTCCGAATAATTATGGTCTTGCCGAATATTTCACATAATCCATCATCTGCAGAATAGTCTGCAGATGGAAAAAATGGTTCTAGCTCAAAACGATCAAAAGCTACCAAAATTGTGGTGGCAAGTTTTACCGTACAGTGGGAGGCCTTTTGCAGAGGATGAGTGGTCATCCTTAAATTGCTTATTTCTGTATTTGTGTGACAAATTAGTACTAAAGGGTGAAGTCTTTGCCCAGTCAGTGTTACCATGTGTAAAAATGACATAAAACTGGAGTAATATTATAACAGAATATGCCGCATTACACACCCCATACAAAACCTTTTCTTGCCGCATAATTTAGTCAATCCTGCAAAATAATTTTGTCCTCTCCTGCCTGCGAAAATGTTTATTTTTTTACTAGCTTCTGTCACAAGGAGTATACCTATATATGGCCGGCTCTAGGGCGGTGCAACCGGTGCCGCCGCACCTGGTGCTGAAGTTAGGGAGAGGCGGGTGTCGGGGGAGTGGGTTGGGGGAAGGGTGCCATGTTTACAAGTAACACAGAACACAGGTTTAAATAGCACCTGCTGCAGAGTTCTTTGTGCATCCAGTAGTTTCCAGGCAACAATAAAAATGTCAAGATAACTCTGGTGATTAATGTTCTTGCTGGAGAGAGATCGGACTTACATCTAGTGGCAGTTTCCACCCATAGTAAAGTAGTGCAGAGGACTAATGTGCCTGCTGCAAAGAACGTGAACCATGCAGATCACAGAACTGAATTTTATGTAGATAGCTCAGTAGGTTACTGCTTTTGTCTCAGAGATCCTTTTGCTTCTTGCAGTTCATAAGTAACAGCCTGATATAGCACAGCGAGCTGTGAACTGTCATCAAAGAACTGCATGCATAGGTTAGGACGTTATGTTGTTTCTCTAGACTTTCATGAGCCCAATGTTGCTAAAAAGGGTTAATTTGGGTAGAAATACATTCTTAGTAGTGAAAGCCAACTGTGGTACGTTTTAAATGCTGAGTTTGAGGTTCTCCAGACCAAACAGTCTTAAAATATACCGTCTACTAGTATCGGTGACATGCGACTCCTACACCTTGTAATCCTCATTGTTTTATGTAACATTACATATAGACTGACTTAAACATGTATGATTTTATTGGTTCTGTGCAAAGTTGGAGTGTTATAATGTGCTCTGTCACCCTACACTGGTATACGTAGCACTATAAAACAAATGAAATGCGTTAGAAAGGAGCTATGGAGAGATAAATAGCACTGGAAGAGCCTGGTGAGGACATTTGTGGAGAAGGAGGTTTTTGGGGGGAACCAACAAAGATTGTCGTATGAGGCGCAACCAGCGCTAAAGCCGTCGTGATGGTATACTCCTGGTGACAGAAGCAAATAAAAAAAATAACATTTTGTCTTTAGGAAAGGTGAAGTTGGCAGATAAGAAGTGCCACCATCAGGTTAGTCCACCCAGTTGTCTGGCACCTGCCACGCCAGTGACACTACATTTTCTCCACGCCCGCCTCTACATCACATTTCAACTCCTCCCCTAGTTCTGCCAAAGGTATTAGAGATTCGAATATAACCGAATGAAAAGACTTACAGTTTTAATAGGGAACACTCTGTGCCTTATCTCATCATCCCTCAATTTTAGAATCCCACGTTTGATCTATTTTTGTAAAACACATAATTCTAAATGTTTCTTCCTTCACGCCTTCCTCCCTTCTGGAACAAGTCAATTTGAGACTTTGCATCTCTGTATATATGATTTTTGATGCAAAACTTGTGCCACCTTGTATGTAAGCTGAGCACTGGCCTGTCTCTAATCTCTCAACATCGTTCTGCCACTACAACCTCCAGAACTCTAGGCCCTGCTGCAAGCTATGCTTCACCAATGCTTCATACAGCGGTGGGGCAACTTACACTCCTCTGTGACGTTATCCACTCCCCAAGCACTCCAACATTCCCTTACATCACTACGTTGTGGTTCACACAGCTGCAGAACTGTAATTCCCCAGGATACATGAGTACAATTTTTAAAACCCACATGATCATCTTTGGTTACCCAGGACTATATGTAGGCGCATTCAAGGTACTAATGGTCTCCATCTATGTCTCACAGTCTGCAATATCTCAACACACTGTTGAATCAACTTAACACTTTTATCCTACCTCCATACCTGGTGCACTCATGTGAACATTTCCCCCATAGGTCAGTCTACTTACAACACACGTCGAATCATAAACCCAAAGGGTTCCCAGGAAATCAATGAACATCTGAAGGCTTCTGTCACCTGTTTAGGGCCATGAAGCTCTATATACTTATACATAAGAGCAGCTTCTTACTGAGCAGTCAAGAAAACACTTTAGTCCTTTTAAGGAGTATGGTAACCACTATATAAATAAGAATACAGTATAATAAAACACAATTATCAATCTAATCACTGGCTATTTAAATGATTTACATTTAGACTAATTTTATATGCATTAACGTAATGTGGTTATCCTGAAAACCTGCATAGTACACCCCTCATAAACATACACTGTACATTCCTGAGTTGAATATTAAATATCTCCAGACTGTGATAGAATTTGAGTTGAGCTGTTGTCAAAGTGGCAAGTCACATGGACAAGGCTCCTGTTTAAGACTAAAAATGATCATCAAAGAGCAAGAAGCATGTGTTTTCTTGAATGAAAACAAACAAACTTAGACATGTAGCACAGGGTTTTCCGATACATTCAAAATGTTTGTCAAAGGTAGTCTGTTTTAAGGGTGTAACCAGTTGACGAAGAACAGCACCTGCGCCAGAGGGAGGTCTGAAGTGTTCTCTTCTTGCTGGTTTTATTCCATCATGATCTTTAAGGATTCTTGTTGCTATCTTAAAACAAACAAGCATTGGAAATGCAATAGGTCTCGCCTTTGTTTAAGTTAAAGCAATTTATTAAAGACATTTCTCTTTAGAGAAAGAAAAGCTGCAAAACTAAAGAAAAAGCCTGCAAAAACCTGAAAGGCAGAGTAATGAGTCGCTTGTCTACTATAGAAACTATAGATGAGAAAAATACAGTCTGATTCAAATAATGTGCAGAGCCCTGTATCAAGGGGTCCTCATAACAGCCTGTGGCTGTGCCCTGTGGGATGCCTAGATCAGACTTAAAGGCATAATCCATTTTTTAAAAAGTCTGTTTCATAAATGCCTGGGTGGCATTCTCTTTCATTTCATCTATGTTTACAAATAAAAAATGAGTTAAGGGTTAGCCTCTTCAAACTACAGCTATAGGTATGGCTGCTTTAGTTTTTCTTTTGTTAAAGTGTTTCGGTATATCATGGGGATGAGGAGATATTCAGTGTTCCAGTATTCAGAAAGATTCCCTCTGCCTGACATTGCACCTGGCTGCACTGAATCTTAGTTGATATTTTTTCCAGCTTTAGAATTTCCACTCCATCAGACACAGAAACCTTAGTGCATATTTTCGACAATTCTGAAACATCCATAATAAAGATGTTAACAAAGCCGGTCTGTGGTTCTGTTGCCCTTGGCAGTTCAAAGGCTGCCCCCAAGATCGAACTCTATTTACCAGCATCCTTTGCCTTCTCTCATTAAATCGTTTCACTACCTTGGGAGCCCAGATCAGGGCCTGCTCATAGGTCTTATGACATCCAATAGGCCATGTCAGTTTCTATTTCTTCAGAAAGTATTCTAGTCACACAGCATCTCAAAATCAGATATGACCACTCTCAAATTGTCTGTGCTGCAGTGGATCTGGATCCTGTGACGTAGTGTTTGTAAGACACTAAATCAGGATTTCCCTTATAAGATATTATTTTGGCTACCAGCCCACTTTGTTGGTTGCCTCTTTAATCTTTCCACTTTTTTGGTTTAGGGCTAAGTTCCCTACTGTTCAGTCCAACATTCCTTCTCTTGTCTTAAAGAACAGTTTTTTCATAAAATCACTGGAGAATGATGCATCTCTTCTTTACCATCAAAAGTTAAGGAAAGGGGCTTCTATCCACCCCCAGAGAGGTCATAGGGAAGTTAAGAATGAAATATTTGCTTAGGTTAACAGATAAGGTATATTTTGTCGGTACAATCCAAGGCAAAGCAGGATGCGTTGACTATCCATGCCTCGTGGTTTACAGTAAAGCTGGCTATGAAACATGGGGGCTCTGCGAAATATATTACAGGTCACTCCATCAACATATCAACAAGAAAAGTGTACAATTTGAGGATATGCGGAGGGTCTCTAGAAATCAACGCTATCTGTGATTCCAGATAGTCATCGGCAGAAAGAACGGCGTGTACCCCGAAAACGCAGCTATTAAAGCTCCTTAAAACACATATGCCAAGAATGACTGCAACATATGGTCTTTCTACTCAGTGTTGGAAATTTCCCCCTTTAACTTCCAATCGTCAGTGCAATGCCAATCCCAATAAAACCAATGTATTGACATACCATTCAACCTGTAACAAAAATTGGACCCGAAAACAGATAAATGCATTTTATAGAATCCCGTAACTTTCTCTCCAATCTTTATTTCTGCTACTCAAACTAGGGAGAGATTTGAATAAAAAAGATCCTCGCGACAAAAAAGGTGATTCAAGTTTCATGTTCCCTCGAAGCATCATCAAAAGGTATGTTTTTCACCAGAACACAGTATAAAACCCTGTCACCTCTTGCCAATATTTAAGAGCCAGTGTGCATTTTAAAAGGCATTTGTTGCCCATCTTTAGCTCCATTTTGTCTACTTATCCTTATGCAGCTCATCAGGATCAGTTTATGGAAGGAGCACAGTGGTGCATTAGTAGTACCACCACAAATGTGGTGTACTCAGAATGAAGCATCAGTGAAACAAAGCTAGTGTTACATTAGGCCACCCTGTGAAGAACCACACCACAATGACTGAAAGGGCCGATACATGTTGCTTTTATGTGTGGCAAATAAGTGGAATGAACCGACTTCATGGTCCCATGATCATCTGCAACCTATCTGGCCGTTAGAAAGAACACTAGACTGTAACAGTGTCAACTGGTGTTATATACTCTAAATTTGCTGACACAATCACAAATAAACCACTGTCATCAGAGCACATAGCCCACTATACTTAGTTGCAACCTGTAAAACATGAATGTATATTAAAGCACCTATTTCTAGGTACTAACATGCAAACATCATATAGGCTGTGGTGTACTCAAGACAGAAAACAGGCCATTTAAACTCTCGAATCACAGCAAGCACCAGCCATCCTGAATGTATGTTTTTGAGAGAATGATTCTAATGCTGCATGGAAAATACTGAGTTGAAAATGTAATTCTCTTTGAAATTAGCCTTAATGGAGAGAGATTTGTAATTTGCATTTCCATAATTGGAGATGAGTACTCTGGAAATTTAAGACAAAATCTACTTTCTGTAAAGAACATTGCTGAAGATAGCCTTGGGTTGTACGCAACTATGGAAATAATCGCTCATAAAACATGTAAAAACTAAGAGTCTTTGAACATATATTACAATTTAAATTTTTTAAATGTTTTTAGCATTAAAGTAAGCAGTATCCTATCATCACGTACTGGCAAATGATGGTATTTACATACATACAATTCTTTTGTATTCCTTCCTGACGACCATTGCATATTTTATGCCGATGAAAAAGAATCACAGCATTCTAAGTGGGGAGGATAAGTGGAGGGCATCATCAATGACGTCTAGAGACAAAATGAGAACTAAATATGGAGTTTATCGAAGGGCGTAACAGAGGCCCCTGCGGTGCATCAGGACTCCCAACACTTCAGGGGGCCCCTATTAAATCCAAGACCAATGAATATCTGTGAGATAAGGCATACCCAGGGGATCCCTCATAACATTCTGCAAGTGGGTCACATCATTTTGTGTTACCCACTGAGTTTATCTTGAACGAATTTACTGGATTTGTTCTAAAATTCACTGTTAGAGAACAATCAGAGAGAAGAGGTTCTGGTCATCACTGCAACAAGGCATTTCAGAATCAGTGTCCATAAATAAATGGAGTACGTGATTAAGATATCAGAAACACTTCCTTTAACAACTAGTCACAGCCCAACGGGAAACAGCCTTTACAACGTAGCCTTTACCCCTTGCTATATGTACTAAATTGGGCCCTAGGAGATGAGGTGCCCAGGGGCTGTATATGGCTTGGAGAGAGGGGCTGCACACCCCCTCGCCATATTCATAAAGCAGGCCCTGGGGGATGGCCGTACACCCCCTCCACATATTAATATATTGGGCCCTGGGGGATGGAGTCCCCGGGGCCAACAAATGCTCAGGGAGGGACTCTGCGCGCTCTTCTCCCATTAATTAAACAATCTAACCCAGGCCGCCAATTTGTTTTGTGTCCATGATCCGTGGGATCACTGCAAAACTTGCCGGTTTTTTATATTTTGGGACCAGGGGAGTCCCTCAGGGTACCCCAATGGGGCCGAGAGGGGCAAGTTAGCCATACCCTGCCCACTTTTCAATTTTTTTTTAAAAGTTCAGGACAGGGGACTAAGTCTCCGAGTCCTGTAATGGCTGCCAGCAACATTTTTCTCATGTTGCTGGCAGCCAATCAGAGCGCGTGCTCCTACGGGAACGAGATGGCCCAAGGGAAAAAAGGTTCTTTGGGCATATCGAAACACTCTTTGGGTCCGAGAGACTCTTGTGAGAGTCCCTTGAACCAACCGTCCAGATATACAATTATTTTTTAACCTTAGTTTCTCAAAAAACTACTGAACGGGTTCACACCAAATCACAAAAAGCACAATCTGTGTACTAAAATCTAGCTTATTGACAAATTTGATTTAATTCCATTCAGCAGTTTTTGCTGTAGCCCTGCCTAAAGAAGCCTACGCAAAATGCATTGGAATTTTGATTTTTGGGACCCCCCCTTCTTTCTAGGCCCCCACTTGACGTATCACCCCGAAAGTTTCCATGCACAAACAAATCAAACAGTACCATCTTTTTGGGCAGTTTTAAGGAGATTTGTCAAACGGGGCCAATGTTATTAGCAGCAGAAAAAAACCATTTCCTATGGAAACGCTGACCTAACTATATATAAATATATATATATTTCCAAGTGGTGGTCGCCAATGGGTAGTTATAGTTAGGTCTGTGTCTCCATAGGAAAATAATCGTTTGTTTTCCTGATAACTTTGGCTCCGTTTGACAAATCTCCACAATCCTTTCTAGAAAAAAGTCTCATCTACCTCAGCTCCTTCCTGGAAAGTTTCGGGGTGATCTATCAAGAAGGGGCCAAGAAAAAGGGCTGGGGCCCAAAACGCATTTCCCCCATTCATTTTTCCATAGGAAAATTGGAACAGCGATGCCGCAAAATTCGCTGAATGGATTTACACCAAATTTGGCAGAAAGCTAGATCTTGGTCCAAAAAGCATGCTCTTTATGATTTGATGTAAATCCGTGCACTTGTTTTTGAGCAGTTAAGTTGGTTTTGAGCCCTTTTATATATTTCACGCTGCAGAGGATTTGTGATCTCGACAGATCTCAAACTGTGATCTGACTGGCAGCCACCATATCAACAACAATGTGGCGGCAGTCATCTTAGGACTCAGTCCTATGTCCTAGAAAAAAGGTAAAAGAAAAATATATAAGGGGGCAGGGTAGGGATACACTACGCCCCTAGCCCTTTGTGGTAGAGAACCCCCCTCCGGGCCAAAAACATGTTTTTTAAAATGCTGTCGTGAATTTGTGGCAAAATAAAGAAATCAGGATCCGTAAAAGGGGAGGTGCAGCGCAAACAAATATTTGAGGGAGCTAAAGTGCCATAAAGCAAGTTTAACTTGCACCCTCGGAATGCACTGCTAATTACCCTTCATATTACGTCACTCATGACATGTTTTATGATAGAATCACTCCAGCATTTACAATGAAATTATAGCTACCTTAGGGCACAAGTTATAGTTACTTGAGATAATTATAACTGGTGATTTTCAGTGGTTTTGTTAGTTTAATACGGTATGTTATAACTGACATTTTCATATAGCTGTAATGTCCCTTTAACCTTTTTGTTTCTCAGTGAATATGTCTTAAAAATCTTTATTGCTTTAGTTACTTAAAACCATAACAATTTTACGATAGGAAAAAAAACATTTAAAAAACCCAGAGAAAATAGGCCTTTTATGGTCATCAATAGTAGCCATAACAAGTAAAAGTGTGCAATCGGTGACATTGATGTAGTGCAAATTGTGGTTAAAAAAGGCATAAATGTCCAACGACATCCCGATCTTCCTTGGATCATAATCGAAACAGACAAAGTGCAAAGTGCAGGTGTTAATGTCCCCTTCAAAGAATGGATTTGGCGGAAGGGGGAAAGCGCAGAGTCACACCGTAAAATAGTCAGTTATCAGTTTCCGAGCAGCAGTGACGAGTTGAAGGGGAGAAAGGCGGGGAAGTAGTAGGTCTTCAAGCTTCTTAACGTATTTGCCACACCTCGCTATTTTTTGTGTGTCAGTGTGGGAAAAACATAGAGCTGATGCCTCCAGGCATGAGTGGATGACCTTTTTTAGATAGAGTGGCTTAAGAAGAGATCTCCTAGGGGCGTCGAGCGAGTGGCAGCAGCACAGGAGGTGGAGCCACGATTCAGTTGTGTAGTTGTATAGTCCGAAGGCTCCCTCCTCCCTTCGTGGAGCCCATTTGTTAAAGTCGGCAACTTGCAGGTATATATACATATATATATATATATATATATATATATTCACTGAAAAAACCATATGTTTTAGGGACAGTTCTAGTTAGTTGGACATTTCACTCGTACAAAACCATAGAAATTCCCCGTTATAGTTAGTTCAGCTAACTATAACTCGCGCCCCGCAATGCACTGCTGATGACGTCACATATTACATCACTCCTGACATGGTCAGTGACATCACTGATGACATCACTGATGACATCTCAAATGACATCACTGATGACATCATCCATGTGATAATTTCATGCATCTTCTCACACCCTAATATAACTTTTGATACACCCACTCTAAATTACAGACTGCCATTCTCAAAACCATAGACACTCCAACACCAAAAACTACATACCCACTCACTGATTCTTAGGTCTACACACACATCCACTCACTCACCCGTACAGTCACTCATACTTAGTCACTCAGTACAGGACTATCATATGCACTCATACACCTATATAAACACTCACACACCGCCACTCATCCATAGAGGTACTCACACACCTAGTCAGTCATGCAAAAAACTTAATCACACACCCATTTACTCACCTATACAGTTATACACACACCAGCTCACTTACTCATACAAATACTAGCACATTCTTACACTCTTATACAATCACTGATACAAGTACACACTCATCCATACAGCCACTCTCACAATCACACACTCTCACTTATAGCCATTTATATACTCCAACACACATATATACTGCCTTTCACATATGTAGTTACTCACACATGTACCACTGAGATATACATTCAATCACTAACACACCCATACACACACTCACCCACCCATACAGTCCATCACAGATGCACTCTTGAAACCATGCACCCAGTGAATCACCAACTCACACATCTATGCACAGAGTCACACACACCCCACCCACACAAACACTCAGGCACCCATACAGATACTCAGACAATCAATCAATAACCCATGTAGACACTCATGTAGCTATTCAGAAAGCCATGCAGCCGCTTACAAACCAACAGACAGACGGATACAGACATTCACACAGTTTAGTCACTAACCCATGCATTCAGTAAGATACATTTAATCACTCACTTGTAGAGTCAGTCACTCACGTACTAAATCATCCATTCAGACACTTATACACCCACTCATTCTTCAATACGCCTTTCCCAATATATATTAAACATATTTAAACTTTACAGAAACACACAGTCACTGGATGATGTCATCAGTGATGTCATTTGAGATGTCATCAGTGATGTCATCAGTGATGTCACTGACCATGTCATGAGTGATGTAATATGTGACATCATCAGCAGTGCATTGCGGGCGCGAGTTATAGTTAGCTGAACTAACTATAACGGGGAATTTCTATGGTTTTGTACGAGTGAAATGTCCAACTAACTATAACTGTCCCTAAAACCTATGGTTTTTTCAGTGAATATATATATATATGGATTTACTTATCTTAAGACATAATTACCATGCCTGGCAAACACATGTGAGGTAAAGGTAGGCATGGTACCATGTGAACAAGACCTCTTGAAGGTCGAAACGCGTCGTGGCAGAGGTGCGTGGCAGCAAATAAACACTTACGCACTGCAATTGGGTCCATTTTCGTCTTTTTCCTCTGGAATGGAAGGTGTATGGCGAAATTCTGGGATATATATATATATATATATGGATTTACTTATCTTAAGACATAATTACCATGCCTGGCAAACACATGTGAGGTAAAGGTAGGCATGGTAAAGGCATGTGTGGTAATGTCATACATTCCAGCCCAACTGCTTCTTAAAATCTGATTGGACACCGCAATGACAAGATGATTCCAATCACATTTCCTAAAATGACCAACAGTGATCTGGATTGAACATCCACATTTGTGTAACTGTCACTAAATCACAATGCAGTAACAACTCTTTTCCATTAACAAGTGGGAAACAGAAGCCACAGACCTCTCGCAGGATAGAAATCAAACATCTACTAATGGGTCTCGCACCTGCCACCTGAAGAATGGCTACAGACCAGAAAGAGACAAATTGAATCCTCGAAGTATTAATGCATCAAGATTTAAGAGGCATTTAAAAATACCACAGTTGATTGCCATTATGTTTTACAGCAACTTAGCAGAACACCATCTGTCAAGGTGCCTAATTTAACGAGGGCCTGGGCACTTGCCAAACTTTACATTCAAATGTTTTACTTTTTTTTTTATTTCGTCTAGCTCTCTCCAGGAGATCCATGCTCAATTACACTATGATGTAAATAAAACGTTTTGTAAAGGTGGAATCGTGTTCTACACCTAAAAAAAACACATCCGCTTTCTTTGTCCCTCAATGTGTCCACCCCTACAAACTCCAAGCTAGCTCTGCATAACCAAAACCATCTCCATCCGGAGGGCACTATTCCCATTTCCTTTTGCTTGCTGATTTTCTTCTTGCCAAACAGGTAACCCTATCTGTCTCTATGTCTGCCTAGTGATGGAAAAGAGGGCTCAGCTGAGACTCTCTAAAGCCAAATATCTGAGGTTCCGGAAGTCAGCTGGAGAGAGGTTTGAACGCACTGTCGCCCTACACATCACAGAAGGGGCAAGTAAAAAAAATGGGGGAAAGCACCCACTATAGTGTGCAGTGGAAAATATACATTCATCAGAAAACTGTTCATAGCACAGCCCTCTGCCCTTCATCAAGACATTTTATACGAGAATCAAGGCAAAATCAGATATTAGGGGTATGCAAATTTTAATCAGCTCTAGAGAATCCAAACAAAGCTGAGTCCTCCCATGCACTGTAGCCAGTGTTACCTTAGATATGGTTGATTCTGGCAAGGCTGTGTATCCAAGATGTTCCATACCCTTTCCCCTGTTTGTATATCAATGCTATGAAGCAGTTGACTTTGAGTGGGGGTTAATGCTATGTGCAGAAAGTGGAAGTAAGATTTATTTATTTGAAAAGTTTTATATAGTGCGAACATGACCCTTACGGGTATCAGAGCGCTGTACAAAGTGGCGAAAACATGAGTAAAACAATAAAATGGAACAAATGAGGTAGATGTGGACTCAAAACACCTGCAGGGTGCTCCCCCTAAAAATCTAGAAGCTACACAGATGGAGGGCAAAGCAGAGTAGATAAAGCGGTGACTGATCCGCGGAATATGGCAGGCGATGTCTATGCAGCATGATGTTAAGTGTTTTTCATAGGGATTAGGAACAAGTCCCTGGGTTGATTTGGTTTAGACTTTGAGTGAGGGGCTGGAGTGCAGTTTTGTAGAGGGCATGGCCATTGTTCCAGAACTATCACAGCAGGGTGGCAGGGATGAATGAGGGGTCTGGAGCTTGTCTCATTTATATTTTTATTCCAATCTTTTCTCAGCATTACACTGATGCTCTAGTCTCACAGATCTTACTGCAAGGAGGTTAGGTAGGATGTCTTCCACAGGGTCTGAGAGGCTTTTTTGATGAATGTGTGGGGAACGTGGTCATATGGATAAGTAATTCATAGCAGTGATACTTCTGCATTATTTTTTCGGTTCCAAAAAGTGGACCATTGCAGTAAATGGCTGACTAGGAGGAAGCAGAGACGATACTGACACAACAGTAAGGGATGGTTATTCAACTACTCAGAGCAATCCTGACAGCAAGGAGATCTATGGTGTTTCCTGCCTCATGATTCCATGAGCATGGAAAATAGCCATTATCCTGTTCAACAAATGCAATCAGTTAACAGATTTCGTCTTTAAAGTGGCATTCCGTCTTTTGGATGGGGACAAAAAAGAAAATATTTGTACTGAGACATGAGACAAATGGTAAAATTGCCTGTCTCCCTTAAAAGACTGCATTAGTGGCATAGCCTGACCGGGAATGGAGAGGCGCCATCTTGTTTACTTGCTGCGTTGTCACCGCTCGGCCGACCAGGGTGGGGAAGCCTATCCCATAGCGTCAACGGCCTCAGGGGTGGTCGCAGATCTGGCCAAGTGGCCCCATGAGAAACACATGGTCCCAGTGCGGCTTTACTGGGCTCCCCTCGGAGGCGACTGCCACTGCTGACTGGTTCGTGGGGTCTGGGTGAGGCCCGAGCCCATTCACCCCTTCATGAGGCTTGAGGTCGGCCTACTGACGCAGCCCTCCCCTGGCGTCTGAAATCACTCTTGCAACTGCTCGTGCCTGGGAGCCTTTAAAAACTGCACAGCATCACGCTTGGCGGAGTGGTGCAGAGGCCTGAAACACTGGTGAGGAGGAGTGGCCTTCCACTCCACCTGGAACGTTTGCCTGGGGCCCCGGCACTGAGCTACCCAGTTGCCTTGGACTGGTGTGCACTGCTTAGGCCGACATCTGCTGGTTCTGCTGGAGTGGGCCACTGACTGCCCATACCTGCGTGGGAGTGCTGCCTGGCTCTAAGGACCCTTACCACCTGGGCAGACCTGGCGCTATCTGGGCCTGAGGAGAAGAAGCTGCGGAGCCGAAGCGACAGAGTGGAGGAGCAGTGAGAGCCTAACACTGCTTTTTTTGGGCCTAGGGGGGGAGTGCAGGGGCCCCAGGGAAACTGGCTGTCACGCTTGCCCCCAGTACTAAGCGGCGGGAGGGCAGGCAACCTTGAGCGCACCATGGATTCCTGAGCAGAAGACCAGGAAGCGATGTGGAAAAGTGTGAAAGCGCTGGAGCAACAACACGTAGACCTTCCTGCGAAACAGGAGGACTTAGAAAATCGCGGACGCCGCAATAACATTCGTATAAAGGGGATCCCATACGCGCTGAGGGTGATGACATTCTGACATTCACCAAAGACCTCCTCACTGCCATCCATGGAGGGGCAAAGAAGGCCAACAATTAATCCTGGACAGAGCATATAAGGTGGCACCTTCGGCCATCCGCCTAGACGTCCCCCTGATATCCTGACCCTTGTCCACTTTTTCAGAAAATGAGGCCATCCTCAAGGCAGTGCGGGGTGAGGTGGACCTTGTCTTCCGCCGCCATACAATGCAAGTGTATCAAGGCCTCTCCCCACTGACACTCAAAAAATGGTGAGATTTCAAACTAATCACCGAAAAACTGCAGGAACAAGGCATCAAATATCACTGGACACACCCCTGTGGCCTACTTTTCCAGTGGAACTGCTAGAAACGGTCAATTCTCGCTACTGGAAGCAAAATGCATGCTCAACTTGCTGGATGATACTCGTGGCGAGGGCCTTCCTTCCTCCCAATCCAGCGACTCCGGCAACTGGAGGCCCACATGGAGAACTGTCCGGGGGAAATCCTTGAGCCATGGCACTCTGGCCGCAGCCTCCCATTCCACCAAAGAAGATATCATTGCCCATCTCCACAACATTAAACAGGACCCCCTAACTCAAGTGATGACCAGTGACCCCACTGGTCTCCACTATAGACCCAGCTCTTCCATGCTTACGGGCCATTCAAATTACACAACGGCCTTTCTGCTTCACAGCGGGGTCCATGGACTGCAGCCGGCCCCAACTTGTCTTGAGTATTGTTTGCTAACTAACCATTCCTTTCCCCTACAGGTTGTTTTTTACTGGTGAACAGATCGGCCCGCTTCCCCCTTTACTGGATCATTCTCCCTTGAGTGTTACACCTCGGAAGAGATTGGGGTGCTCCTTCCCACTCATCTCTGGATGGAGTAGTCCCCATAGTTGGGCCCTGTAAGCCCCTTAGTTTTTCCAGCACTTCTCCCCTCCCTTGCAAGTCTCCCAACGATCCCCCTGCCCAAGGTGGCAACTCATTGTGGGGTTTTGATTCACTGGCTGAAGAGCCAGAACCTAGGGTGGTGCCCACCCTGACACAGCTTTGCTCTACTCCCACACACACTCTTGGGTACCACTGCTGCACTTAAACTCCTCTCTCTAAACGTCCGGGGCCCAACTCTCCCAATAAGGGCCGCCCGGTATAGAGATATCTGCTACAGCAGGATCACGACGTAATCTATTTACAGGAGACACCATCTTCTCAGGGAAGACTGCTGCCAAATGCTTCACCCTAACTGCTCCTTTCAACACTGGGCTTACACAAACACTACGGCATTGGGGGTTGCTATCTTCTTCAAACGAGGCTTCTACTCCAGAGTAGTGAAACTCTCTAGGGACCCAGATGGGCGATACCTACCATTAGTGGCTGAGAGGAACAGAGACACCTTGACATTACTTAATATCAATGCCCCATATCAGGCACAAGATGCCCTCCTCCGACAATTACTCAAGAAGCAAATGGGCCATGCGGGAGGGGGCCTCGTGTTGGGGGGCAATTTTAATCTGATATGCGATCCTGACCTCGACAAAAGCACAACACACTTTCAAGGTGAAGGAGCCATGTTGGGACTGCGCAGAAGGGAGTTAATTGAAGCAGGACTGGTTGACGCTTGGCGCTACCTCTACCCTGACGTGAGAGATTACTCTTTTTATACCCATGTACACCTCTCTTATTCCCGCATCGACTACCTCTTTATTTCCCACTCCCTCCTTAGAGGCTTGGAATCCGCCCGAATATCTAACATCTCAATATCAGACCATGCACATAAAGAAATCACTTGGACACAGCGCCCTGACAGCCCCCACGTCCCTCCACGTTGGTGTCTCCCTCCCCATCTTCTTTGGGATCCAGTGGACAGGTCTTCCATTAAAGAGTTCATAGATTAATACTTTATACTCAATACGCTCCCTGATACTCCCCTTCACACACTATGGGACGGCTTCAAAACCACCATTCGTGGAGTCATATCCTCCATTTCCATAGCCAGGGCACGTGAAGCCCGCCTAATAGAGGTCAACCTCACCAAAGGAGATTGGTTCTCTTGAACATACAGACAAGCAAATCCCCACTAAACGCACTAAGCAGCAACTAGCTATCCTGAGGGGTCAACTCTAGGTCCTACGTACAAACAAGGATGAAAAGTCGCTTCTGGCACTCAAACAAAAATTTTACAAAGGGGGTGACAAAGTCGGCACTCTCTTAGCGCGCACATTGTGACAACAACAGGGCCGGTTCCACATCGCAAAGATTCGAATGGAGAATTTGGGCTGGGCTGTAAGGGTACCTGACAAGCAGAAGGCCTTCCGAACATTCTATCAAAACCTATATACGGAGGGAGTGAAGATCAAACCGCCATTGATTCATACTTGGCAGACTGCCTGTGTCCCCCTTTGCTCCCTGATATCATTTGCGATCTGGAGGAACCCTTCTCATTGGACGAACTCCGGAAAGCCCTCAAAGAGCTCCCGAAGGGGAAAATACCAGGCCCGGACGGCCTGACTCCTGTTTTTTAGACACTTTTCTACCCCCAGCTGCGAGACCATCTTCTCAAGCTCTACAACTCTTTCTCTCAAACTGTTAAGAACAAAATAATCATGAACATTCTGCGCCATCTTGTCTGATGAAAGTTCCTACGTGCACATAAACTACAGTCATTCTGATTGACCACAGCCATTTTGTACTCTGTTGGTCACCTTCATTTCACCCTGTCCTCTCAGCCTTCTGACTCTCTGACCAAACCTGATATGTGTGCTGGGGGCTATAAACTATTTCCACGACAAACATCAACATCACCTGCTGCCTCAAACTCGTCTTTCCTCTCATCCCTGCACAAACGGGTTACAAATACCAAACAGACTCTTGCAAACATGGTTTATTGCACTACACACAGCAAGACTGGTTTTTTGCCAACAATGGGACCTGTTCTTATCAACAGAACGGACTCTTAGATCTGGCCGGTCTCACTTGTTTTTAGACCCTGAAGCAAGGTCCAGCTGCAATTAAATTGTCTGTTTTTGACCTGGGTGGGAGGAGAGTTAATGTTGGGCTTGTGTAACCATGTTGATAAAACAATGTCAGGCTTGTGTGACAACCTGCCCGGGGCGGAGACTCCAAGCTTGTAACCATGATAAAAGAAACAAATACATTGTGTAAAACTGTATAAAAGGAAGAGTCAGAAGCATTGCCAGTAGAACACCTCACTGAGACATCCCGGTGTCTCAGTTGACGTCGATCTCCTCATGAGAAATAAACCTTCTTCTTGTCTTCCAGTTTCCAGCGCCTTGCCTCATTATTTTGATAGCGAACCCAAAGTGAATTAGAGGTGGAACCCTGCACCGGGCAGCATTGAGGGTCTTAGAAGACTCGCTGCCTTTCACAAATTGGCGCCCAATCGTTGGGGCCCATCAGCGACGCGTGGGTCCAGTAGAGAGGTCCTAACGACGGAGTGAACAACTAAACGATTGGGGTATACCTGCCTGAGAAGACCCTTGTCTGGCTGCCGATCGACTGAACTTCACCGGTTCCGAACGGACCTCTCTCGAGTGACCTGCGGTCCTGACTGGGACCTTAGAGGAACTCCGCATTGATTGTTGGAGTGAGAGGACAACCAGGCGCTGGAAGGGGAAGACTAAGAACTGTCCATACGGTCCGGGTAAGGTCGTGAAAAAAAAACGACAAATTGATTGATTGATTGAATAGTTTGATTGAAATACTAGTATTCCTTTTTTGATATTGAGTTATTTGAGACATTCCCTGCTTGCAAACAACGTAGAATAGGAATATTCTCTCTTTGCAGACAGCGAAGGACAGGTAGTGCAGACTTTTTGTCTAAATTGATTGATTGAGATATTCATTTTGACCGATAAATACGTCATGCCTGTTTTCTCTAGATTGTTTGATTGTAATTGTTTTGGACCAGACCGTTTGTTAGAGGTCAGTCAGCGGCACCGCCGGAAGGCACCCCTAACAAGGACATGTACGTAAAGTATGGATTAGCCAGCGTAGCTTATAGCAAACTATGGCATAAATACACTAGGAAGGACCGGGTAAATCAGTGGCCACTGACGGGATCTTTCCATCCCGCTAAAATAGAAATGTTAGAATTAGCTCTCCACAAAAAGAAAACTAGACCAGCCATGTTTGACAGTTTTGGCTTATGGCGAAAAGAGGCAGCTCAAAGAAAGAAAAGGGACAAAGCTAGACAAGATAAAGAAACGCGAAAATCAGCTTACCAAGCCTGTAAAAGATTAGAAGAAAAACTAATAGAAAAGAAAATCGATAAAAAGGAACAGGAATCAAAAATATCAGGTCAATGCCCTGTTAGAACGCCCTCGACTCTTTAGCCCAAGTTACCAGCAAAACAAAGGGTAGATGATGATTTATTGTTAGGGCCCCCAATCATATACATGCCACCCCTTACGCCCCTACTCATCCCGTAGTACAACGACAGGACCACCAAAGTATAGCTGGAGATGGCACGATCGCCTCAGTCTCCACCACCTCTGCTCCCACCGAGCCACCCACACCAAATGCCTCATCAAAGGAGGCAGTAGTAGAGGTAGGAACCAAGGAAATAGGAGCGCCCAGGGTCCCGCGATTAAGTAAAAATGAGCGAGCAGGCATTGATAAAATAGTTAAAACCCTCATAGATAGGAAAGAAACAGAAGAACACGTAACAGACATATGCGACTCCTATGTTGAAAACCGCAAACGATACTTTATTGTACGTCTCTGTTACCACACCCTTACTGCATATGAAGAGAAGTACCAAAACGTAGGGCCTGAGCGATTAGTGGCTCTCTACAGGAAGGTAGACATCGGAGATGAAGGCGACAACGATGTTGCAGAACTATTTTTATCCACACTAGAAGTATTGCGTCACCTCATAGAACAAGGACAGATAGATAGGGACAGGACAACTAAGGTAGCAGGACCCCCAGTGGAAAAAACAGATAGCATGATGCCAATAAAAGAAGCTGCCCCTTACTGGGTACCTCCTAGAGGACAAGGGACTAATGACGATATAAACCATCAAGACGCTAGAGAGGAAGGGTGGTCTACAATTGGGTGTATCAACCATGGGACAGACAGGACATTTTGACGTTCCGTAAATCTCTACCGGATTTACGAAAGAACCCCACCGCCTTTACACCGAGCTAGGTACCGCTCTGGGATCAACAATAATGACACTTGCCGACATAGACTTGTTCTTCGGGTTATGTTTGCCAGCAGATGTGTGGAAACAGATTAGGAAAATAGACCATACCGAACTGCTTGGTCATACCTGGGAACAACTTAACACACTAGATAAACAGCGGAACCCTGGTCAAAAACCGGTTAAAGCAATATTGGACCTCCCTGACAAAATAGTGCACAAAGTGAAAACGCTGATCCCAGAGAAAAAGATAGACTGGTCCATAGTAACCGCGTGCCGCCAGAAACCACAAGAGGATGTCTCAGAGTATTTCTCCAGATTTGAAACAGTGTTCTCCGATTACAGTGGACAAGACATGTCCACCGCAACCGGACACCACTTATTTGTGCAGAACTATGTCAAAGGACTACTGCCAGATGTATCCCAGAAATTACAAGCCAGCGAAAGTAGTTGGGCAGCATCTAAACCGGCGGCCATTCTTCAAATGGCCCAGTACTATGAGCATCAGAAAAACGAAAATGACAGGGCTACAGAAAGGAAAAAGAAGGACTTGAAGGAAAGGGTAATGATAGCACAACTCCAGGGGGCGAATACAGGAAGGGAGCAATATAGGGGAGGATACCAGTAGAATACCCCTAGAGTACAGCCACCTAGTAACAATTCATCGACATCATATGTAGGACGCCAAGACCTAGGACAGGATCAATGTGCATTTTGCAAAGAATATGGACACTGGAAAACCCAATGCCCGGCTTTGTTAGGAGCTGGTAGGGGCAGAGGGGCGAGGGAAATAGCAAGTGGACAGAGAGGAAGAGGACGTGGGAGAGGGTACACGAGTGAAGCAAGCAAGGAAAGGCCAGGAAGAGTGAACACATTTGACCATCCCAAACAGAATCAGTACCAACAGACAGATTATGACAATACGTACGACTTTGCATAGGACAGCCAGGGGCAAGGGAGGGATCCAGTCGAGCTCTATGTTGATCAGCAAGGCCCTTATGTTACCGCTGAGGTCCTGGGCACAAAGTCGCCATTTCTGGTAGACACGGGAGCAACACGTAGTGCACTATCCAAACGACTGATTTCAAGGGCACCCTTGTCAGGCTCACATGTGACCTCAATAGGATTTGACGGTACGCCCTCCACCAACCCTTTGTCCCGACCGATCTTAGCGACTGACACGACAGTTAACATATACACCGACAGCCAATATGCCTTCAGGGTGGTTCACCATTTTGGAATCTTATGGAAAGAAAGAGGGTTCACCCATCCTGCATGGAGATTTAGTCTCCGCCTTGACGCAAGCAGTCCTCCTCCCCAAGAAGTTAGCAGTGATAAAATGCCAAGCACATAGGAAAGTGACTGATCTCATTGGACAGGGAAATGCACTAGCAGACGTTACTGCCTGAGCCACGGCAGGAGACAGAACTACGCAGATTACTTGCATAAATTGACAAACGAGCTAACAATTATCCACCAACAGGTGCAGCAAGCCTTGCCTGACTATCCAGGGGCCCGGGACATGAAATAAAGCCAGGCAACCATGTTTGATCTGCAACTTCCAAAGAACGAAGAATCTGGAGCCTAGGTGGACGGGCCCCTGGCAAGTCCTGAGCACCACCCGAACTGCCCTCCGAGTGGAAATAAAATGAAACTGACTGCACGCTCCATTGCAAACGAGTCCCTCCAACCCTGGCAACCTGTGAAGGGGTGAAGGTGCAAGAGGAAGTACTTGCGAGAGACCGACCAGCTCTGAGTTGCTACCCACAAGAAGACACCCTTGAACTATCAGAATTTCCCAACCCCACGGTGCCATCCAGGAAAGGGTTCAACCTAAGATCGACGAAAAGGGGGAGCTCCAAACAACCAGGCCACTAACTGAGTCAGAGTCTCAGATCGGTAGCACAGCCAAACAACGCTACCAGGAAAAACACCAGACAAAAGTCTGTGGTCCTAACAGTTGGTGAGCTCCTCGAAGATGATGGAAGAAACGGAACACCTGCAAAGCCACCGCAAAGACACCAAGACTTTTGAACTGCACAGTACAAAGACAATTGCACTTGTAGCTGCATTTCTCACCTGCCTCCTGCTAATGGTCACACTCTGGATCATTGAAGAGAATGCACCTGCATACAGAACATTGTCACCAACCATGCAACCAATCACAAAGAAAGAACACTACCTGGTATCACTACCGCCACATCTCTGAGAATGACGCAAAGAATTCTGGAATAATTCTTTCGTACAGATGCTGCACCAGCACAATCTTGCCACCAATGCCACTAACTGTTGGGTCTGTGGGCTGCTACCACATGCCACTGAACATTCCATCCCTTTCATCCCTTCACCCTTTTCTGTTCATGGATCTTGCCTTGCCTGGATGATGCTCCTACAAGAAAGTTACAAAGACAATGCCACTTCCGATGGGACAATCGCTCAGTTCTACAACGAGTTCTGGCTAAACCAAACAGGAAGAACAGCAGCTCCCTTTTGCCCTCACACCTCCAATACGACATTCCCAATGAATGTCCCCTCCAAAGAACGAGTGGAAATACAAGTGTTCAATAATCCTGTCAGAGCCACATTTTCCTACCTGAAGAAAAGAACTGCTGCAACACTGACTGTGGCCCTATCTGTGGTGAACGTCTCAGGCCTTGTATGCATTGAAGGCCGTGGGACTAAGAATGTGGGTCACAGCACTTGTAACATTGTAAGGACTTTGAACACTGCCAACCCCCAGCGCTTGTTGCATCACCCAATATGTACTTTGTTTGTGGAACCAAAGCCTACACCTGGCTCCCAGGAAACTAGGGGGCACGTGCTACATCGCCTTTGTTCTACCACCAACCTACACAGCCCCTGCAGAGCATCATCAAGAAAAGCGTTCTAAAGACATTGATCAAACAGACTCTGCCTCATCACAGTTCCTCGACGCAGCCTGATAATTCACCTTCTGTCTATGAAGCAATCGAACATCTCCATAGACTATCTTCAGAAATTCATCAAGGATCAGAGACTTGGACAATTGGAAGTTGGCTTTGGGGCATCTTGAAGGAGTGGGGTTGGAAAATATCAATGATTCTCTTGGTCCCAGTATTGACAATATGTGGTTGTTGTTTGGGTATACACTGTATACCACCTTTCTGTTATCTTTGCATAACTACCTTGCACCCTAAGACTATGGACACTCAGCTAACAAAAATGAGAGTAATGTATGATCAAGAGATACAAGACATTATGGAGATCGAAATAGACTGACAAGCTGGCTAGTTATGTTCAAAGGGGAGACTGTTAAGAACAAAATAATCATGAACATTCTGCGCCATCTTGTCTGATGAAAGTTCCTACGTGCACATAAACTACAGTCATTCTGATTGACCACAGCCATTTTGTACTCTGTTGGTCACCTTCATTTCACCCTGTCCTCTCAGCCTTCTGACTCTCTGACCAAACCTGATATGTGTGCTGGGGGCTATAAACTATTTCCACGACAAACATCAACATCACCTGCTGCCTCAAACTCGTCTTTCCTCTCATCCCTGCACAAACGGGTTACAAATACCAAACAGACTCTTGCAAACATGGTTTATTGCACTACACACAGCAAGACTGTTTTTTGCCAACAATGGGACCTGTTCTTATCAACAGAACGGACTCTTAGATCTGGCCGGTCTCACTCGCTTTTAGACCCTGAAGCAAGGTCCAGCTGCAATTAAATTGTCTGTTTTTGACCTGGGTGGGAGGAGAGTTAATGTTGGGCTTGTGTAACCATGTTGATAAAACAATGTCAGGCTTGTGTGACAACCTGCCCGGGGCGGAGACTCCAAGCTTGTAACCATGATAAAAGAAACAAATACATTGTGTAAAACTGTATAAAAGGAAGAGTCAGAAGCATTGCCAGTAGAACACCTCACTGAGACATCCCGGTGTCTCAGTTGACGCGATCTCCTCATGAGAAATAAACCTTCTTCTTGTCTTCCAGTTTCCAGCGCCTTGCCTCATTATTTTGATAGCGAACCCAAAGTGAATTAGAGGTGGAACCCTGCACCGGGCAGCATTGAGGGTCTTAGAAGACTCGCTGCCTTTCACA